>JADHKM010000001.1:1537452-2137452 GCA_019925495.1 Ophiostoma fasciatum
CGAGGCGGGGAGACCTCGAGGCGGGGAGACCTCGAGGCGGGGAGACCTCGAGGCGGGGAGACCTCGAGGCGGGGAGACCTCGAGGCGGGGAGACCTCGAGGCGGGGAGACCCCGAGTCGTGAGCTGCCGAGGCGTCGGCTGGATGCCGACGCGCCGTCTCGGCTACCGGGACGTGCATTCTCCTCTCCGTGTTTTCTGTCGGGCGTCTTTGGGTGTCCGTATCCATAGAAAGGAGGCAATGATGGTCTACGAGCAGGCCACAAGCGAGGATCCATCCTCAGCCAGAATACTCAGCAGATCAGGCAAAAAGAGTCATTCGAGGAGCGAGGACCGGTATCAACCAAAAGGAACGTAGGAACAAAAGCAAGCTCATAAGTCGATCATAGCAGCCAGAACGCCCCAGCTGCGCCGCCTCAGTTGGCCGCGCCGCCTCAGTTGGTCGCGCCCACCGGCGGCGTGTCCAGGTCCAGGCCGGCCACGGCGCTGCGCTGGCGCGCGCTGTCGGTGACCAGGTTGGAAAAGTACTTGAGGGCGACCTCGCTCTCGGCCTTGATCTTGAGCGTGTCCTCGCGGCGCGCCCCCAGCTGGTCGACCGTGCGGTTGAGCCCGTCGCGGATGGCGTCCGCCGGGTAGCGCAGCACGCGCTGCACGGCGCCGGCAATGCGCGCCGAGTTGGCGTGCACGTAGTCCAGGTCCGCCAGCTGCGCCTCGATCTTGTGCGCCAGCCGCTGCGGCAGCGCCTGCGGGATCTGCGCCAGCACGTAGCCCGCCGCCGCCAGCACCGCCAGCACCAGCCCCGGCACCAGCAGCCGCCGGCTGCTGCTGCTCGTCGCCAGCAGCTTGGCCGCCGCCAGCGCGTGGTCCAGCCAGCCGTGCGCCCCGATCAGCCGGCTGCCCAGCGCCGTGGCCAGCGTCAGCGCCATGCCCGTGCCCGCCACCTTTTCCTGGCGCTGCAGCAGCGCCGGCACGTCCACAAAGTCGAGCAGCTCCGTCGGCACGTCCAGACGCCGCGCCAGCTCGTCGCGCCGCCGCCGGAACATGAGCTCCGGCCGGAAGTGCAGGTCTGCAAACTCGTTGCCCAAGTGCAGGATACCCAGCTGCTTGAGCGTGTTGACCCCGCGCGCCGCCTTGGTCCGCGCGCTGTCCTCGCACTCGGCCACCGACGCCGCGATCTGCGCAAACATGGCCTGCTTGAGGTCCTCGGCGTACTGGAACACCGACAGCAGGCCCGGGTACGGCACGCTGGCCCCCAGGCTGCCGCTGTCGCCCGCGTGCGCAATGGCAAAGCTGATGACCCCGCGGCTGTGGTCGTACACGTCCTTGTACGCGCTCTCGATGATCGCCTCCGCCTCCGCCGCCACCTCTGTCTTGGCCTTTTGGTTGGACGCCAGCTGCGGCTCGATCTGCTTCAGCTCCCCGCTCACCCGCACAATCTCCGCCTGCGCCACCTCCGTGTTGACCTGCGCCAGCGCGTGCACATCGTTGAGGATGTTGAGCAGGTAGTTCTTGGCCGGCGCCAGCTTTGAGTGCGCCCGCTTCTCCAGCACAAACCGCCGCAGCGATTGCTCCATGTTCTCAAAGTCGCGCACCTTTTCCTTGCCCTTGCCCTTGTCTGACGGGTCGTCGTCGCCGCCGCCGCCGCCACCGCCGCCGCCGCCGCTAGACGATCCGCTGCCGCTGCCGCTGCCACCGGGCCCGCCAGGCGGGCCCGGCGGGATGGGAATGGCGTTGCTGGATACAAAGTGGACGAGCTCCGAGGCCTCCTTGTGCGTCTGGGGGCTGAGGGCCGACACCTGGTCAAGGATCATCTTCTTGCAGCGGTCCTGGTCGCGGATGACGTCGAAGCCGTTGACGACGAAAAAGAAGTAGGCCTTCTCGGCGGCAGCCGTGCGGATGAACTCGGAGGCGGTCAGGGTGAAGTGGTTGGCGGCGGAGACAACAAAGACGACGACATCAATCTCCTCCTGCCGCGCAAAGACGGCCGTGGTCTTGGTGGTGTCCGAGTTGAGCCCCGGGGCGTCGATGAGGGCAATGTCGACGATGCCGTTGCTGAGCAGCGACTCGCCGACGGCGCGCGTGTCCTTGACGTAGACCTTGCACTGCATGTAGGTGGAGTTGTCCGTGACGATGTGGTCTAGCTCGCTCAGCGCAAAAACGTCGTACGTGGACTCGTCGTGCCGGTCGTAGACGGCGTCGCGGTGGACGGCGTGCACCTCCTCGACGCCGCGGTTCTCGCTGGCGTCGAGCACCTCGCAGAAGATGCTGGTGCAGGGCTGCTGGTCCTCGGGCAGCAGCTTGCGCCGCAGCAGCGCGTTGCAAAAGGTCGACTTGCCCGCGTTGAGGTCGCCCGTGATGAGCACCTTGCTGGAGATGTCCTCGATGCGCTCGCGCAGCGCCAGCAGGTGCTTGATGCTCGAGCGGATCTTGTCGTCCAGCAGCGACGCCACCGACGCTCGCTCCAGCGAGTGCACCAGCTCCGCCTGGTGCAGCCCGCCCAGCTGCAGGTCCAGCTTGAGTACGGAGAACTCTTGCGCAATCTGCGGTGTCACCAGGCGCGGCTCCGTTGCTGCCGCCTCCGACTCGGCGGCCCGACTCTCGGCGGCGCGGCTGGATTCGGCGCTCACGCTGTCGTCGATGGCCGTGTAGGCGCGGCGCAGCGGCCCGCGCTCCGGGGGCACGTCTGCGGAAGCGGAAGGCGGGACGGCCCCCGCCGACGCCGACGCCGACGCCGACGCCGCGCTGGCCGACATCAGGTCGCCAACGGTCGTGTGGGCGCGCTGGAGGCCGGGCGGCGGAGCGGCGCCGGGCGAGACGGCGGCGGACGGCGACGGGTGCGGGCGCGGCGGCGGGGCGGTGGCGTGGATGCGCTGGACGGTGGGGTAGTGGGCGGGCCAGGCAGCATTGGTGGCCTGCAGGCCCTTGAGCAGCTCGACGACCTGGCTGATGGCGCGGCCGAGGGCGACGCGGTGCTGGTTGTACCAGATCTGGTGGACGGCGCTGGCTTGCAGGCCGCGGCTGGTGCCGCTGCCGCTGCCGCTGCCGCTGCCGCTGCCGCTGCCGTAGTGGTCGGCGACGGCCAGGTGGTCCGGCTCCGAGACATCCCAGGCAAACGACGAGTCCAGCGTGGCGCGGACGTCGTCGCCGCCGCCGCCGAGGCCGGAGCTGCCGCCGTAGCCAGAGTCATTGTCGCCGGCGGCGGCGCCGGCGCCCGCCGTGCCATTGCGATCCAGTAGCGACTTGAGATGCGCCGCGTGCTCAGATGTCGAGCCCGTGCCCACGGTCATGTAGCCCGGCCGCAGCGCGCGCGGCGCCTGGCGGTCGCCGGCCTTGTCGCCGGCCTCGGCGGCGGCCACGGACGACTCACCGCCGCTGGCTTCCGGCTCGCGGCGGGGTGCCTTCCCCTTGTTGGATGGACGTGTGGTCTGGCTCATGGCGTCGACGGCACAGAGGCAGCCATGAAGCGGTTGTGGTGGTTTGTCCGATGGGTGGTGGGTGATACGGCCCTCGTTGGTTGTTGTGGGTGGTCGGTCGGGGATGGGTGGGACGGACGTTGAGGATCCGGCAGTCAGGCGACAAATCTTCCAACGGCGGCCGGGAGGCGAAGAATTTCGGCGCAAGCCACAGCCAGCCACAGCACAGGGACCCACAAATGCAGGCCACACGTTCATTGGTCCAGCCACAGGACCTCAGCGGGTTGGCTGCTGACGAGGCAAGGCAGGAGCGGACAGCGCCGTCTTTCCAATCGAGGCAGCGACGATTCAGCACGCTGTCTGCAGCCGGCATTTTCCTTCTCTTTTGCTCACGTGAGCAAGGTGAAGCCCGGAGACGACGTGCGTTTGCTGACGACACTGGCTCCACGACGCATACCGCGACGACCAAAGCCCTCGCGCCCAGGCGCACCTTATCGCGACAGTCGGCGGCGGCCTGGACGACCAGGGGCAACGGACGAGTGTAACGGACGACTGCGCCAGACGACACCATGAATGTGAGCGGCCATGGGCCATGCGAAGGCGAGACGAGGGGGCACAACGTGGAGGATACGGCGGGGAGGGCACGGCGCTGACGGACAGATCCTCGAGTGGGCGTTTGGCAAGCGCATGACGCCGGCGGAGCGGCTGCGCAAGAACCAGCGGATGCTGGACAAGGCGATCCGCGAGCTGGACCAGCAGCGGGTCAAGCTGGAGCGGCAGGAGAAGACGCTGATTGCGCAGATCAAGCAGAGCGCGCAGAAGGGGCAGATGGGCGCGTGCAAGATCCAGGCCAAGGACCTGGTGCGGACGCGGCGGTGAGACCCCCTGTCGCCCCGAGGTCGCGAGCCGAGGCGCGGTGCGGCGCTGACGGACAGATACATTGAAAAGTTTTACGGCATGCGCAGCCAGCTGCAGAAGATCTCGCTGCGGCTGCAGGTAAGGGCTCGGCAAGCAAGACTCGCGGGCGGCGGAGGCGGAGCGGCGCTGACGGTCAGACGTACCGGACCAACGAGCAGATGATGCAAGCGATGAAGGGGGCGACGATGGCGCTGGGCAGCATGAACCGCACGATGAACCTGCCGTCGCTGCAGCGCATTGCCATGGAGTTTGAGCGCGAGAACGACATCATGGAGCAGCGGCAGGAAATGATGGACGACGCCATCGACGACGCCATGGACGTCGGCGTCGAGGAGGAGGGCGACGAGGTCGTTGAGCAGGTCCTTGAGGAGATTGGCGTGGACCTGACGCAGGCGGTGGGTTTGCGTTCCCGGTGGCGGCCCGTGGTCTTGGCGGCGGCTCTGCGTGCTAACGCCCAACTCCCAGCTCGGCGACGCCCCCCAGGGCCTGCAGACGGCGGCGGTACCCGAGGGCAAGGTAGCCCAGGCCCAGGCCGTCGGCGGCGGCGGCGGCGGCGGCAGCAGCGGCGGCGGCGGCGGCGATCCGGGGGACGACGACTTGCAGGCACGGCTGGACAGCTTACGGCGGTAGTGACGGGGTGCTTGGTTGTTGTGTTGCTGTGGTTCCTGTGTTCCTGTGTTCTTGTGTTCTTGTGTGGTTCTGGTTCTGGTTGTGGTTGGCGAGCGACCATCACGATCAGCTTGTTCTCTAAATACGAGGCCTACGGAGTACGCGAACAGTCGCTCCCAGCCCATTCGCGTTGCAAGCTGGAGCCGCGCGGTTCGCTTCGACCGCGCCCTGCATCGCTATAGGCCGATCCCATCTCCGACCGAGTAAGCACAGCGAGGACAGGCCGCCGGCGCCGGGGTCGTATTACATCATCACGCCCGGCCGCCCGCCAGTCACAGGACCCCTCCTGCGCTAGCGCACTAAGCATACTGCCCGCCTGCTGCCTCCTGTTGCCGCCAGCGGGCGACGCTTCCGTCCGACGACAAATGCACGTCTAACCTCCAGCATCGCATCACGGCCACGACAACGCCCCTCTCGCGACGGTGCATTCCCGTGCGTCCCAGAGCATCGCTCCGACCGCATTGCGATCACCAATAGCGACCTCCCCCTTCCGGCAGGCCGTCTCCCCCGCGATCCCGCCCTCCCTCCTCATCCGCCGCCCCTCCCCCCTTTTCTTCGCCGTCCTCCGCGTCCCTCCCCAAGCTGGCAGGCAACAAGCGGCGCAGCCTCTCCTCGCAAGGAGGCTTGCTCAACAGGATGTTTGGCGGCAGCGCGGCAGCCTCCCTCAAGTCCGAGAGCGCAATCGATGATACCAGCAGTGGCGGCGACACGGCCGCCCCCAGCGCCGGCCGGGCCGGACGGGCCGGCAGCGGCAGCGGCAGCGGCAGCGGCACAGGCAGCGGCGCCGGCACAGCCACCCGCAAGAGCAGCAGCCGCACGTCGCCATCGCCCGAGTCCGACGCCGACAAGCCGCCGTCGCCGGTCGCAGCCGCCGCCGCCGCCAGCACCAGCTCCAGCTTCGGAAGCGGCACCACGAGCGCGACAAGCAGCAGCCCGCCCACCGGGTCGCACCGGAAACGCACGAGCAGCCGTGCCAGCAGTTTGCTTGCGTCGGCCAAGAACTCGCTGAGCCTCGGGCGTAGCGGGGGCGGCGGCAGCGGCAGCAGCAGCAACAGCGGCGGCGGCAGCGACGGCGCCTCGTCGTCGGCGCAGACGCCGCTGCAAAAGCTCGGCAAGCAGGACACGGCGCTGGCGGTGCCGCAGGGCCAGCACAACAACTCGGCGGGCGAGTCACTGCCGGGCCCGCGGTCGACATTCCGCGTGGGCGTGTGGGAGGACCGCAACAAAAAGTGCCGCCGCACCATGGAGGACACACACGCCTTTCTGTACAACTTTCTGCGCACGCCGGCGCCGGGGGCGGCGCCCGCGCGGGCGAGCTCGGACGACCGCGGCAGCGTGCCGCCGTCGCCGAGCAGCAGCAACAACGGCAGCAGCAGCGACGTGGGCGGCGCCGGCGGCGACATGGGCGATGCAGACGATGTGGGCGAGGCGCTGGAGACAGACAACGGCTACTTTGCCATATTTGACGGGCACGCGGGCACGTTTGCGGCGGACTGGTGCGGCAAGAAGCTGCACCTGATCCTGGAGGACACGATCCGCAAGAACCCGCACACGCCCATACCGGAGCTCTTGGACCAGACATTCACGTCGGTGGACGCGCAGCTGGAGAAGTTGCCGCTCAAGAACAGCGGCTGCACCGCGGCCATTGCCGTGCTGCGCTGGGAGGACCGCGTGCCCAGCAGCCAGTCGGCTACGGGGTCGCAGGGCCTCGGCGTGGCGGTGGCGGCGGCGGCGGCCAAGGAGGTGGAGAGGGCCGATGGCTCCGCCGACGCCGCCAGCAGAAAGACGGACGACGCGATGGCGGCGGCGGTCGAGTCGGCGCACGCCAAGTTAAAACCGGACGCGCAGCGGCAGCGCGTGCTGTACACGGCCAACGTGGGCGACGCGCGCATCATCCTGTGCCGGGCGGGCAAGGCGCTGCGGCTGTCGTATGACCACAAGGGAAGCGACGAGCACGAGGGCCGGCGCATCGCCAACGCCGGCGGTCTCATCGTCAACAACCGCGTCAACGGCGTGCTGGCCGTCACCCGCGCCCTCGGCGACACCTACATCAAGGACCTCGTCACCGGCCACCCCTACACGACCGAGACGGTCATCCAGCCGGACGTCGACGAGTTTTTGATTCTTGCGTGCGACGGGGTAGGTCCTTCTTCTTCTCCTTTTTCCTTTTTCGTTTTGCTCTCTGGTCTTGTGTGCTCATTCACTCCAGCTCTGGGATGTCTGCTCCGACGAGGAGGCCGTCGCCCTCGTGCGCACCATCGCCGACCCCGTCACGGCCGCCAAGACGCTGGTGGACCACGCGCTGGCACACTTTAGCACGGACAACCTGTCGTGCATGATTGTGCGCTTCGACAAGGCGGGCGCCGATAGCGACGGCGGCGGCAGCTACAGCGGCGGCAGCGGCAGCGGCATCGGCAGCGGCCGCATCGGTGTCGAGGGCGACGAGGGCGAGGGCGGGGGCGGCGCCGCCGCCGCCAAGCTGAGCGAGGCCGACCGCATCGTCCGCAGCACGCGCCAGCGCATCGCCGAGGGCGTGGCGCCGGCCATTGGCGTGTCTGCCAGCAACAGCGGCCGCGGCCACGACGCTGTGCCGCCGCCGGCCGAGTCCGCTGCTGCTTTCCAGCGCACAGCCATTGCGGGCTCTGTCGAGGAGGAGCCGGAGAGGGCATGAAGGCGGAGGACGGCTGATTCGGAGCTCATGCTGGGAGGGTGGCCTTGGTTTACTTGGTTTACGGGGTGCGCGTTCCATGCAATCGTTCGTCTCGGACGCGCGCTGCCTCTTTTGCACGCATCTTGTCTTGCTGGGAGGCTGTCCCCTGGATCGCCTCAACCCGCGCGAGATGCGGATGCTCTTATGCGATATGTAGTTAGTGATTGTCTGGTTACTGCAGCTATAGACCAAACAAAAGGGGGCCTCGATTGGCGGCGCATGAGATGAGTGGGCCTGAAACGGGCAGCCACGATGGACCGGGTCCCGCGCTAGTCCCCAACAGGGCAAGGCCGCCAGTCGAGTGCAGTGTTTCCAGGCAAGAGCAGCCAGGAACGCAGGGAATCCCAGGGCACAGGCACACGCCCAGCGCCTCGGCGGGGGCCGCCCCAGAAGCAGCGCTCAGGGGTTCGACCCGTGGCCGGGCGCTCCTTCCCTCTCCTTTTCCCGCGTGTGGCCTGGCCGCACGCACGCCTTCCCGTTCAGTCGTATTTGCATTTTTCCATTCTGTGCGTTCCCTTGCATCGAGCAGTTTTTTGTTTCTGCTTGCTTTTTGCGCATATCGTGGGCCTCCTTTTTGACAGCCGGCACCGCTTGTCGCCGTCGCCGCCGTCGCTGTCTCGCTCGCCTCGCGTGCGTCGCGTGCCAGGCGTCCCCCCCCCCCCCCCCCCTCCCCCCTTTCCCCCCCCCCAGAGGAATGCGCCTGCGTCTGTGTGCTGGAGCGCTGGCAGAGCAATCGCTCGTCTGAGCGTGACGTCGGCTCTCGTCGATTGTTCATCTCTTGTCTGCTCATCCCATCTCAGCATCCCCTTGCTCTCTCTCTCTCTCTCTCGACTCGTCGCGGCGGCCATCTCCCATTCGCTTCCTCCAGGACATGGTCCGCGTCCGGCTCGCTCGGTGGCTGTCTACGCCGACGTTTGACTGGGAGCTGTTTTGACGTCCTGCCGCGTCCCACGTCCCGACTTTGATCTCTGCTTCGACGCCCCCGCTCTGCACTGACCTTCCCTTCCGCCCCTGACGCCATGTCGCTCAACGGCCTCGACGCGGCCGACGTCCAGGCGGCCCACGAGGCCGCCGTCGCGGAGCCAGGCGGATGGTGAGACGACGCCCCAGCAACGACAAGCAAGCCCGTGCTAATGCTGTGGCCAGGTTCCTCCTCCAGTACACCAGCCGCGACGAGGTCGGGCTGCTCGGCCGCGGCACCGGCGGCATCGTCGAGATCCGCAACGCCATCGCCCAGTACGACGAGGCCTCGCCGCTGTACGGCTTCCTCAAGTACCGCCGCCGCAACGTCATCATCAAGTATCTGCCCGAGAACTGCTCGCGGCTCGTGCAAGGTGCGTTGCCCTCTCGGACCGCGTCGCTGTGCTCTGCCCCTGCTAACGCGGACAGCCCGCGTCGCCGTCCACTTCAACGCCGTCTGCGAGCGCTTCGCCCCCTACAACACCACCTTTGCCATGGCCACCGCCAAGGAGCTCAAGGACACCAAGCTGTCGGCCGCCTGCTCCCTCCACACGGCCTCCAGCTCCACCTCGTCCTCCACGAGCTCCCTGCGCCGCCGCCGCCTCATGGAGATCGCCGAGGAGGAAGAGGAGGAGCAGCGCGCCACCAAGCGCCAGTCCGTCGTCAAGGAAGAAGAGGGCCCGCCGCCGGCTTCAGCTCCCGCTCCCGCTCCCGCCCTCGCTTCGGCGTCTGCTTCAGCCTCCGGCTCGGCCGCCGCACCGCCCGTCACCCTCGACGCCCAGCTGGCCACCGCCCCGGATGCCTCCCAGTTCGCCGGCACCGCCGAGCCGCCCTCGTTTACCGGCGCCGCCGACCAGTCCTCCTCGCTGCTCGACGGCCGCCGCCTGTCCGCCCAGCTGGGCCGCCCTGACCTATACCCCTACTCCGCCTCCGTCTACGGCAAGCCCAAAGTCAAGCTGGCACCCCGACCCTCCCTCGACGTTGCCGGCCGTCCCCGCACATCCGCCGGCACCGGTGCCAACCGGCCCGTGTCCGCCATCCCGGCCGGCTTCAAGCTCTTTTCCAAGGGCTCCCGGAAGGGCCGAGACGCCAGGCCTGCCGAGGGCAGCACCGCGCTTCCTGAGGGTGAGGCCGAGGACGGGAATGGCAAGGACGGCAAGGACGGCAAGAACGGCAAGGACGGCAGGGATGAAAAAGACGAAAAGGAAAAGGAAAAGCCCGACACCACCCCCCTGTCGGCTGCCGAGATCGCGGCCATCCCTGTGCCCGCCGATCCATCAGCCGCCACCCTGGGCACCAAGCGGCCGCACACCAGCAGCGGCGGCCGCCCGACGTCGAGCTCCGGCATGTCCGTCAAGTCCGTCGCCACTGTGGGCAACGGCAGCCACAACAACAGCGCCGCCACCACCAAGCAAACTGCCATGACGCCCGAAAAGGCCCGCCTTATGAAGGCCATGAAGCTGCGCGAGCGGAAAAAGAAGATGAGCATCCAGCCGCGCCCACCCATCCCCACGGTTAACGGCACCGACGCGACGTCGCCGGCCGTGTCCGAATCGGCGCCGCACACGCCCAACACGCCAGATGCGCCAGACGCGCCAGACGAGCCCTCGGACAGCTCCGACGCTGAGGCACAGGGGCCTCACGATGGCGATGCCACCATCAGCGCCGGCCCCGCGGACTCGGCCATTGACGTAGGCCTGTCCGACTTGTCCGTCGCGGACCAGGCCTCCGCCGTGGACCAGACCTCTACCGTGGACCAGGTCTCCATTGACACCCACACCACTGACTCGCACCCGGCCTCGCCTCTGGCCATGGCCTCCGAGATAGGCACCAAGGCCTCGTCCCTGTCCGAGTCCACCGACGAGACCGTCCAGGCCCTGCAGGAGCTCAAGGCCGAGGAGAGTGCCGGCGGCGGTGCTCTCCCCGACGCGGCAGACGCGAACGACGACGCTGCAGTCCACGGCGAGAAGGAAACGTCGGTCAAGAAGGGCAAGGAGGGCGAGCCCGAGCAGGAGAAGCCTGAGGAGCCCGAGGGAATCAAAGAACGCGAGGAACCGGAGTTGCTGCAAGAGATCTCGAAGGGCGAGTCACCCAATGAAGAGCCGCCTGCCCCGGAAGAAGCCAGCGTCGATGCGCAGACGCCAAACCCCACGTCGGACGACGCCCCGGACCAAGCGGACCGGACGCCCACCATACCCGCCATCCCCATCCCCACCATCAGCATCGCGCAGCGCGACAGTCAGTCGACCATCGGGCTCGAGAGCACCGATACCGCGTCCCTCGACGTCAAGCGCGCGCGCCGCAAGGCCCTCGTGGAGCCTATCCGTACCGACGTCGCCAGCCTGTCCGACGACGAAGACCTCATGGACGAGCTGCAGTCCGCCACCGTCGAAGAGGCCAAGCCCATCACCGTCTCCAAGTCGCCCATCAACGCCGTCTTCCCCAGCAGCAGCCCGACCAAGCAGGCTCGGCTCGGCAGCAGCGGTGGCAGCAGCGTCCACAGCACCAGCGGCCTGCCGCCTGCCAGCCGCGTCGTCCGCACCGTTTCCAGCCCCATCCGTGGCCCGCTGCTGGTGCCGGGGGACGCCGCCCTCACGTCGGCTGCGCGCTCCGTCTCGTCCGGCGCCGCCTTCTTGCACAAGATGGCCCAGCAGAACCCGGGCACCCTGGCGCCCAAAAAGTCCAACATCGGCTCCAGCATCTCCCAGCGCATCAAGGCCCTCGAAAAGCTGTCGGCTGCCGCGCCGGGCCAGGCCGCCGAGACCCCCGCTCCCCGCCCCGAGCGGCCCACGTCCACCTTCTTCTCCGTGCGCAAGACCAGCGGCCGCGACACCTCCTCCACGCGATCGCCGCTGATTGCCGAGCGCGCCTCCTCAATCACGCGCGACAACACGCCCTCGCCGCCCAACTCGCAGCAGTCGTCGCCCGAGATGCCCAAGCTGGCGCCGCGCGACCGCTCAGGGTCGGTTGCCAGCCGCTTGTCCGTCTTCGAGGGCGGCAACATGCCGCGCGGCCGCCCTGAGTCCGTGCAGGTCCGCGCCCGCATCATCCGCGACCCCCTACAGCCGTTCCCCAAGATGCTGGACGGCCACTTTGACCCGTCGGACCTGGGCCCGCTCAACCTCAAGCAGTCGCCGCTCGTCGTCGACCACCAGCGCGCCACCACGGGGCGGGCGTCGTCGTCGACTGGCCTCAGCAGCACGTCCCTGCTGCAGCATCCCCTTGCGGCCGCCGAGTCCTCGGTCTCGCGACGCGAGAGCATCCAGGAGCGCCGCATGTCCAAGGAGAAGCGCCGGTCCATGTCCCAGGACGGGTCGACTAACGCAGACGACTCCGAGAGCACCACGCGGCCGCGCCGGCGGTCCTCCTTGTCTATCGTTAAGGACTTTATCAAGGACCGCCGCGGCTCGATTCTCGGTGGTGGCGGCAGCGGCGGCGGCGGCGGCGGGCGCGCGGCATCAACAGACAACCTGACCGTCAGCAACCTCGCCTCGCCGATGTCTTTTGCGACGTCGTCCAAGTCGCCGTCACGCCCGCCGTCCGTGCACGCGACGCACGGGCTGGTGCGTCGGCTGAGCATCTCCAGCCGTCACTCGACCAGCAAGGACCGTGAGCTGGGCGGCGGCGGCGGCGGCGGCGGCGGCGGCGGCGGCGGCGGCGGCGGCAGCACGTCGCCGCTCAACACGCCGCTGTCGCCGTCGCTGATGACCGAGACCAGCGGCTCGGGCGACGAGAGCCGGGCCTCGTCGTCGCACATGGAGCTGGGCCACCGGGCGACGAGCTCGGGCTCGGGCTCGGGCTCGGGCGCCGCTAGCGGCAGCAGCGCTGGCGGCAACAAAAACCGCGCGTCGCGCTTCATGCGCCGGCTGTCCAGCTCGCTGGGCGGCGGCAACCGCAAGACGCTGACGCCGACCATCTCGCCGACGGTGGCGGAAGAGGAAGAGGGGCTCGGCGGGATCCCGCCGTCGCGGGCCAGCTCGTCGGCCTTCCAGCCAAGCATCGTGTCGTACATTGGCGACGTCAACGTGCAGTTCCCGGACAATCTGCTGTGGAAGCGGCGGACTATGTGCCTGGACTCGCTAGGGTTTCTGATCCTCAGCACGGGCAACGGGGCCACGACGTCGTCCGCGGCATCCATGGTGGGCGGCGGCAGCGACCGGCCGGGCGGCGCCGTCAAGCGGTACCACCTCAGCGACTTCCGGCAGCCATACGTGCCCGAGATGGAGGTCCAAGAGCTGCCCAACAGCGTGTGTCTGGACTTTGTCGACGGCTCCGGCCTGCAGGTCGCGTGCGAGGACCGGGCCGGTCAGATGAACGTTTTGCAGAGTGAGTGATGGTCTGTGGTGGGCCTTGTGTGGCTGCTCCATGCTAACTGCTCAGTTCTTCAAGAGGCGCACCAACAGCACACGGCGTTTGGGCAGTGACCTGGCGCGGATGCGGACGGCCGTCCACGCCTCCATTCGTCCTTCCTTGAGCGACCCCTTTCCTTTGTCACCACACGAGCCACAGGCACGTGAGACCACATGTCTGACGACGCGCTTTTGCTGTTCTGTCTCTTGCCTCCCTTTTCTTTGTCTCCTCCTTCTCGCTCTCTCTGATTCAATGTTCTCTTTCTCCCCCTTCTCTTCAGCGGAACTGTGCCAGATACGCGTCCTGCGAAAATTTGGCTAGGCTTTTGGATCCCGTCTGCTTTTGTCTGCTTTCGCTCTCTTCTTTTATTCTTATTCTCTGTATATAAAGTATAGCCACGTCGTCCGGCTGGCGGCCTACCTTTTCAATATCGATACCCTTCCGAGACGTGTTGACAAGCTGGGTGAGGTGAAAGGAGCCAGTGCGGTATGAGGGGTATAAAACTCTGATTTTCGTACTCCGTAGTCGAGTGTAATGTATTTCAAACTTCAAATGTGTGCTGGTGGTGCACGGAGATGTGTATAAAGCAGAATCAAATAAGAATATGTTCTATAACAAAGAGAAATAAATCCAGCCCCTGTCTAACCAGACGTACGTAAATACAAGACAACCAAAATCAGTTATATACAAAATGCCCCCCTCCAGAACCTCGCCAGTGCCAGCCACGGCTATACAGAAAAGCAAGACACCCCGGGGTCGACAACGGCGCACAAAGGATGCACCCAAGAACCGACCCAGATACCGCCGCGGTCACGACGATCAGTAGCTGTTCCCGTCCATGGCCATGAAGTCGAGCAGGTCCATGCCGGCGACGCTGACGCCCTCGGCGGTCATGGCCACGCTGGAGTCGCCCATGTTTTGGAAAAAGGCCGGGCCCGCCGGCAGGTACCACATCTCGCTGCCGGCCCAGTCCGCCGCGCCATCGGCGAAGCCAGCGTCGTTGAACGCGGCGTCCAGGCCGTCGCTACCGGCGCCGCCGCCTAGGCCCGCCCCACCACCCCCGCCCATGGTCGCCGGCGTGCCTGGGTTGGGCGTGCCGACCACCGGGTAGGAAAAATGGCCGGTGGACAGGTCAAAGGGCGTGGCGGAGATGTTGGCGGGCGTGCCGGCGCGGTCCGGACGCACCGTGTCTCCGTTGGGGACGGCGTGTCCGTTATTGCCGCTGGCGGCGCCGGCCGCAGCGGCAGCGGCAGAAGCGTCGGCATAGGCATGTGCGCTGCTGGCGTTCTTGTTGGGGCTGCCTGTGTCGCCCGGCTGCTCCGCAGCAGCCATGGCGGCGGCGGCGGCGGCGGCAGCCGGCGGCGGCGGCGGCGGAGGCGCGTGAATGAAGCGGTTGCGCAGGCGGCTGGTGAGGGACTCGAGCAGGTCGGCAAAGCGGGTGCCAAGGTGGACGTCATCGACGACGCAGTTGCGCAAGGCGTCGACGGTGCGGTCCATGAGGGTGATGGAGATCTCGACGTCGGCCTTGGAGGCGCCGAGGGCAAAGGTTTTGAGCAGGAAGAGGGCGCCGCTGATGATGCGGAAGTAGGTGCGCACGGGCACGTGCATGAGGTAGCCGCCCGGCAGCAGGCCGTCGACGACGGTGCGCAGCAGGTTACGCGAGCCATCGACGACCTCCTTGACATGGGCCTGGTCGACGGCGGTGACGCCGCCCAGGCGGCCCAGCGGCAGCTTGCCGTAGTAGTTTTGCGTCTGCGGCGAGAGCTGGGGGGCAGCGGCGGTGGCGGCGGCGGCGGCGGCGTCTGCAGCGGCGGCCGCAGAAGGCCCCGCGGCAGTGGAGCTGGCGGCACTGCCGGCGCTGCCGGCGTGGCCGGCGTTGGTGGTGCAGCGCTCGACGACGGCCTGCAGGGAGAGGGAGTTGACGTAGATGCGGACGTACTCGTACTCGATGGTGAGAATGTGGCGGATATAGGGGGGCAGGCGGAAGCGCTCAAACTCGGTCCACCAGGCGCGCAGCAGGGGCTGGTAGTCGCGGAGCAGCTCGGTGTACTTGCCGCTCTGGATAATGTCGGTGGTGTGCTGGCGCGAGCGGAAGAAGCGCTGGTTGCCGGTGTGCATGGCGTTGCTGATGCCGGCCCAGCAGTGGATGATCTGGTCGTCGAGCTCGAGGTCGGGGATGTAGTTGAAGGCGCCGGACAGCGCCGAGGGCGCCGAGGAGGAGGCGCTGGTGCCGGGCGTGTAGCCATCGGCGGCGCTGGTCGTGCGGCGGCGGGTGCTGGCGCTGCCACCGCCGCCGGCACCGCTCCCGGACGACACGGCCGGGTCCTGCTTGCGCAGGCTCTCTGGGACCATGCTGGTCCAGCCGAGGCGGCCGGCGAGCTGGGTGACGTAGATGAGCAGCAGGCGCTTGATGCGGTAGGCGCGCAGGCGGTAGGTCTCCTCCTCGTACTCGGGGCGGGTGATGCTGCCCGAGGCTAGCATGTCGTCAATGTCGTCGAAGACGCCAAGCTCGTAGGCCAGGCCGAGGGCGGTGCTCAGCAGCATCCAGCACATGCGGTCGCTGCGCCAGGCGGGCTCGAGCCAGCTGTCGATGCGCTTGCCGCGGACGCCGGGGGGCCGCTCCGCCTCGGGGTCGGGCGGCGCCGGCGCAAATAAGAGGGTGTCCGGAGGCCCGCCGCCGCCGCCACCGCCGTCGCCGCCGCCGGCCGGCGACACCAGCAGGTCGTCGGTGACGTCCGAGGGCGGGAAGTGCAGGGCGCGCGGGTGCCACTCGGTGAGGATCATGAGCGACTCGACGGTGCCGAGGGTGCGCAGGCTGCCCTTGCGTAGGCCGCGCCAAGGCGCTGTGGTGGAGTTCTGGGCGTCGTCGGCGCCGTAGCCGCTGAAGCCGCCACCAAAGGCCTCCTGGCCCCAGACGACGCGCTCGATCATGCCGCGCAGGTAGGACCACAGCTGGGCGTGGACGGCGTGGGAGCGGCAGGACGCCGCGGGGCCGACGAGCGCCTTGTAGCGCGACGCAATGGTCAGCAGCGTGACGGCGAGGATGGGCTCCTCGGTGAGCAGCGTCGCGTGCGAGGCGGGGTTGTTGAACGTCGGCGGCGAGATGGGCGTCAGGGGAGACAGGTACTTGTAGTAGCTGCTGGTCAGAGCTGCAACCTCGCCGACCACACCACGGATCGCCGCCGCACTCACTAGTCAATGTACTCGATGGCTTCGGCCGCCGAGAACCAGCCGCCGCGCACAAAGCGGAAGCGCGACCACAGCTTGAGTGCGTCGGCGTAGCCCGGCTGCGCCGCCACCGGCTCGAGCTCGGGGTCGATGGGCGCCGCCGCCGCCGCCGCCGCCGCCGCCGCCGCTGTCGTCGCGCGCTGGGTGCGGCCGCCGGCGCTTCCGCGGCTGGTGCCGCTACCGCCGTTGCTCCCGTTGGCATGCGCGGCGCCATGGCCACGCAGGCGGCCACTGCCGCCAGCCTCCGGGCCGTGGTCCCAGGGAAAGGAGGCGCGGCTGGGCGGCGCGCCGGCGTGGTGTCCGACAGCCCCGGACGGGTGGCCTTGCGCGGCACCGCCGGCGCCGGTGCCGGCGCCCGCCCCAGCGTCGTCGGCGTCTTCTTGCTTGGTGTGCGGGCCGTCTGTGGCGGCCTTGTACAGGAGGTCGAGGGCGTCGTGCGGGCCGTAGACCTCGCGGCGCATGACGGTCTGGGCCTCGAAGTTCTCGAGCGGCGTGTTGGGCTCGTCGGCGGCGGCCGCGGTCCCAGCCGTCCCTGCAGATCCGGCAGCAGCATACCCGCCGTGGTGACTGCTGCTGCGGCGGCGGGCGGAGCGCGGCTCGTCGGGCTGGGGCCGGCGCAGCGGGTGGGAACGCACGGGGGCGTCGAGGTAGCCGACGACGCTGCCGCCGCCGTCGACGCGCGAGGAGGACGTGGCCGACTCCTCAGAGCGCAGACGGCGGCGGCCGTTGCGCAGGACGTAGTCGTCGGCGGCGGCCGCGCCCAAGGCGCCGTCGAGGTCGGCCTCGTCGGTCTTGCGCTTGCGGCGCGTGGCGCTGAAGTAGCACTCCTTGCTCTCGCGGCGGCAGCGCACGCACGGCGGGTCGTGCGGGCTGTCCACGGAGCCCAGATCGCAGCGCACCTTGCGCCGCCGGCATGGGATACACGCCTGGTACACGCGCTTGTGTGCCGGCTGCGGCGGCAGCGGCGGCGGCGGCGGGCCGGCGAACAGCGACGCCGACGCCGACGGCGACCGCTCCGACGCGCCGTAACGGGACATGCCGCGCAGTGGCACCGGCAGGCTTCGGAACGTGACTCGCAATGGACGACGGCGCGGGCGCGGGTCGTGGGCGGGCGAGCGGGCGGCCTCAGTGGCTTGTGTCGGCTGGCGACGGGTTTGGCGTTGGCGATGCGAGAGGAGAAAGGAGGCCGGCGGCGGTGATACGGGAGCCGAGTAAAGTGGGGCGACGGTCACGAGATAGCGTAAACGGAAGGTGCTATGGTAAACTATACTCCGTAAGATACGGAGTATGTATTATACAACTACGAATGCGGAAGCAGCGAACAGCGTGAAGACCTACGTTGAGACCAATACGGAAGCAGCGTTCAGTTGTCAACGGGCGGACGACGCCAATTCTGACCGTAAAGACCAATACGGCAGCAGCGTTCCGTATGATTACGAGAGTTGTCAACGGCTTTGCCCAGACGACGCCAATTCGGACCGTAGCACACTTTATTGTAGGAAGCGAACGCAGAAACAAGACCCTCGCGCCAAGCACGCCGACGACTACACGCGCAGCCGGTGCCCTTCCGGCGATTGCAGCTGACGGTCAGCGAGAACACGACCAAGACGGCGCAGGAACAGGGCCGGTCTTACCAGAAACTCCCACAGCGCCCGGCACAGGTTGTCCGGCATGGTGTACAGGTCGATGGAGAATTCGCCGGCTGGGGAGGGGGGTCAGCGACGGGACAAGGAACAGCAAGAACCCAGATAGACGCACCGTCCGGGTTGTTCAGAATGTATGTGTCCTCGCTCTTGTTGTCGTGGATCAGCTGGATGATGTGCAGCAGGTCGTCCTCGCCGAGGCGCGGGATGACGTCCGCCATCTTCTCGAGGTCAAACGTCTTCTTCTTCTTGGCCACGGCGTCGAGGCCCTTGCGCGCCTTGCGGTCGTCGTCCGTCGGCAGCGGGCCCGTCTCGCGCAGCAGCGCCTGCAGCGCCTGCGACGGGTTCTTGAACTGGATCGTGTGGATGTTCTCGTACGTCGGCTCCGCAAAGTTGAGGTCGTGCAGCAGCGTCTGCTTGCCGCCCTTTTCCGTCGTGTAGCAGTCGATTGTCATCTCGAACTCGCCCCAGCCCTCGTTGGTGCACTTGAACGGGGGCTCGTGGAAGGCTGGCCGTTAGCAGGCAAAAAGCACCAGGGGGGGAAAGGGGGAGAGGCCGTTAGACCACGCAGCAGGAACAAGCACCGGGGATGGACGCACTCTGAACCGGCTGCGGAAACGACGGGTGCAGGTTGTAGACAACCTTTTGGAAACACCGCGCCGGCTTCTCCTTGCCCGCCTCGTCCAGGATGTAAAGCTCCACCGTCCACTCCTTCATGGGGTAGCCCTCCATCTGCGGCGGTTTGGGGCTGCTTGTCAGCGCGTCGCCTTGCTTTGCTTCCCCTCTCGTCGGCTGCCGCTGCGGGGACCAACATGTTGTGCTGCTCCGTCACGAGCTTGATGCGCCGCTGTCGGTCAGTGGCGTTCCGCAGGAGAGACAGACGGGGGGACGGGGGGACGGGGGAACCTACTTCGACAATCATCTTGGCCGGCGGAAACACGAAATCCGGGGGAACGTCGACTGCTGGTTAGCAGGCGGTCCAGCCTCCGTTCGCCTCGCGCAGCACGCGCAGCACACCGCCACGCACCCGTTTCAGAGCGCCGCGAGGAAGTCGGCCGCGGCTTGATCTTGATCTTGCTTGGCTTTGCGGTGGCTGTCGCTGTCGCTGTATCTGTCGCTGGCGCTGGCACTGTCGCTGTTGCTGTCGCTGGCCCTGTCGCTGTCGCTGTCGCTGTCGCTGTCGCTGTCGCTGTCGCTGTCGCTGGCCCTGTCGGCTTGGTCGCGCTGGTCTCGTCCTGCCGCAGGAGAAGCCGTGTCGACTTGCGCACTTCCAGCGGCCCAGACGGCGCGACCTTGGACGACCGCCGCCCCATTTTTTCCGCCCTCTTTCTGGCTGGTCTTATTTTTGCGTCCCTTTGTGTGGCGTCGCGCGCTCTGAGTGGCCAGTCTCCCTGCGCCTAGTCACGACCCGTTGGCAGGCGCAGGTGATGGACAGGAAAGAGAAAGAGAGGAAGGAGTTGGAGAGACGTTGGACGCGAAAAGAGGTTGGCTGGTGATCATTTGTTGATCGTCTCTCCCTGGTGGAAGGATAGAAAGGGAAGGGGCGCAGAGGTCATGGAGCGCTGGTTGAGGAAGGCGCGAGGAAGGCGCGCTTGAAGACACTGAAGGAAGGCGCGCTGCGTATTTGAAAGAGATCCTACTACAACCAAGATCCAAGCACGGTCACGTCACGAGCACGTGTTTATTCACTAACAGCAGCATTTCTATTGCAGTCTGTTTCGTAACTATCTAGGATCCGTCACGCACAGCCGAGCATCGGCGGACCGACGCCGTGTCCATTGCGAGAACGTGCTGGGGAAGGGGATGGGGAGGGCCAGGGAAGGGGGTGTTGGACGAGGTGGCGAGACGCGGTCGAGCGAAGGCCAAGTGAAGCCGACTGAAGAGAGACGGCGACGGCAGGATGAACGAGTCGGCTGGGCAGCACTTATGCCGTGGCCTCGGCCGCCTCGGCCGGCTTGGCGTCCGCGGCCGGCGTCTCCTCCTCCTCGTCCTTCTTCGCCTTGGGCGTCTCGGGCAGCTCGGCCTGCACCTTGAGGAAGGCCGTCTTGAACTGCTCGGCGACTGGCCTTTGTTAGCAGGGGAGCCACAGCGCACCGTCCGGCACCACGTCCGGCGCAGGAACCGGAACCTACTGTCCGTGTTGCCAAAGCGGATGGCCAGCTTGAGCACCTCGCCCTCGGGGTTCTCGCTCGAGTCGTTCTTGGCCGTGTAGCACCACGTGCGGTCGCTCGTCTTGTGGATGACCAGATCCATGTCCTTGTCGACTGTCCGGTTAGTGGCACGCTGGCAACAGACAACCGTGCAGCAGAGACACCGACGTACTGTTGTGGTTCGCGCACACCTTGAGCGTCTTGTCCCGGCGCATCACCACGCGCACCTTGTTGAGCTCGCGGTGCTTGAGGAAGCGCACGTCGCCCGTGCCGCGCTCCTTCCACGCGTTGGCCTCTTCGTCGAACCGGAACAGCCGCGCGCGCGCCTTGAACACCTCGTCCTCCGCCTCCTCGTGCGTCTCCACCTCCACCTTCTTGGTCAGCCGCACCACCGGCTCAAAGTGCACGTCCTCCGACTCGGGCGGCTGGTCGTCGTCGTCGCCGCCCGCCTCCGCGTCTGTCTTGGCTGCCGCCGCCGCCTCCCGCTGCGCCTTGTTGCTGCCCGACACGTCACCGCGGTCCTCGTCCTCCTCCTTCTTCTCCTTCTTGGCCCCGCCCCCAAACATGGAGAACACCGCCGACGACGTGATCGGCTTGTCGGTCTGTCCGCCGGTCAGCACGCGCGGACACCAGCGAGAAAAAAACAACGAAACGGCCTACCTGCGCGACCTCTTTCTCGGCGCCTTCGCTCGACATGGTTGCGCGGACGATGGAGGATGATGGGTTTGGCGGTTGATTGGAAGCGTTCGATGTCGACTACGTCGCGTCAGCTGTCTGTCTGCCGCAGGATGGACGCCGGGTCTCCGGTTCTCTGGCCGCCGCCGCCGCACTCACCTGTGGATGGTGGTGGTTTGTCTTTTTTTCGTTTGCGTTGGTCGTCTTTTTTTTCGCCTGTATTTTTCGCCGGCCTGTTTTTGAGCCTTGGGCCCCGTCGTCTGGGGAAGTTGGGAGGCAACCCCTCCTCCTTCCCCTCCTGCCCCATCTGGTGGAAGCCAGAAGGCCGCAGAAGGCCCAGCAGCCAATAAGCGTTCTCGTTGCGCTACGGCAACTGCACCAGCTAAGGCACCAACTACAGAGTAATACAGGCTGCCAACTACAGCGCATAAATATACGGAGTACAGTACACAAGCACCGTGAGCACAACGAGGAGCACAAAGACCACGAGCACGCGCACGAGCACAAGCACGAGCACAGCACGAGCACGAGAGCACAACTGGATGGTTCCGTATTTTGGATATAAAGCAGTCCTGAACGCCGCAAGACGAGGGGGGCGAAGAGAAGGAAAGACGAGAACGAGAAAGAACCGAAAAAGACAAAAACTATGGAAACAAAGACGGAAACAATTTCGAGATCTCGAGGCTGGCCAGACAGAAAGACGGACGGGCTTGTGGTCGTGCATGCATCGAAAAAGCCCTCGCTCAACACCACTGCCCCTATTTCGGGTGCTTCTTAAAGGCCAGCAGGTCCGCCAGACTGCCCAGCGGGCACCCGTGCTTGAGAAAGTCGTGCTCCAGCAGCTCCCGCGCCGACGCCCGGCTCATGACGTCCACGCACAGGCACACCGACAGGAACGCCTTGAGCTCCTTGCTCAGCTTCTCCGGCTTCTTAAGCCGCGGCGTGCCGTTCGTCGCAATCAGGTACAGCGCCTTCAGCGGCTCCTCGTTGAGGTACGGCGGCTCCGACTCGATCATCTCAATCGCCATGATCCCCAGCGACCAGATGTCCACCTTGGGGCCGTACTCCTTCTGCTTCACCACCTCCGGCGCCATCCAGTACGGCGTCCCCACCATCGTCGCCCGCTTCTTCTTCGTATCCGTGAGCTTGGCGCAGAAGCCAAAGTCCGCTACGCCCCGTTAGCAACCGCTGTCCCTCTGCACGCGTCCGTCTCGCAGCCACCGAGGCACTTACTGATCTTCACGTTGCCGCGCGCGTCCAGCAGGACGTTGTCGCTCTTGATGTCGCGGTGGATAATGTCCTGCGAATGCAGGTGCTGCAGCCCGCGGCAGGTCTGCTGGTTAGCCGGGACCGATCGCACAAGCGGATAAGCGCAGCTGACGCACCTCCAGGCAGATTGTCGAGATCTGGTCCTCCGTGATCACCGGGTTGTTCTCGATCACGTCCGTCAGCGCACCTCCCTCCATGTATTCCATCACCACCCACAGCTCCGTGTTGCTGTTGCGCAGGAACGCGTCCAGGAAGTTGACAATGTTCGGGTGCTTGCTGTCCTTCATCACCATGATCTCGTTGACGATCAGTTCCTTGCGCGGCTGGTGCGCCAGATCCATCTGCTTGATCGCCACCTGCGCCCGCGCCCCCTGCTCGCGCAGCAGCGCCCGCGCAATCGGGGACACCGCCCCCTCCTTGACCTTGGCCACGTACACTGACCCGGACGCGCCTTGCCCAATCTTCTTCTGCTTCGAGTACGACACGTTCGGGTCGTCCTTGGACACCGCCTCCTTGAGCCGCGCCATCACCTCGCTCTCTGTCATTGTCGACAGACGCACGTCCTGCTTTCGCTCATTCGGCGGCGGCTTCGACGTCAGTGCCGCCTCCGCCGCCTTGACCCCGTCACTCGCCTGCTGCTGCTGCTGCTGCTGCTGCTGCTGCTGTGTCGCCATCTTGTTCCCCACGTTCAGCGGCTTCACCGGCGCCGGCAGCCGCGACGGCGGCTGGCCCTGCTGGCCGTTGGCACGCGGCGCACCGCCCCCGTTGGCATACCGGGGGCCGGGAGAGCCCGACGTCTGCTGCAGCAGCTGCTGCTGCTGGCCGTCCGACCGCATCGGCGGCATGCGCTGCTGCCCCGCACCCGCTGGATCACGCGACGCCGAGGACGGCGCACCCATGCCGGGCCGTGCGCTCCCGGCACCCGCTCCCGAGGGAGGCGCGGGCGCAGGCCGCTGCGCACGCAGCTGCTGGGCCGTCTTGCTCGGGGCCGGCGGCGGCGCCCGGCTCGGGTTGAAACGGTCGCTCGAGGGACCGGAGGTAAAGCCACCCAGCTCTTGCTGGGCCAGCGGCGTCTTCGTCTTGGGCAGGGATGCGTTATATGCCTCCAGCTCCCGACGGCTCTGCTCCTCGATCTCCATCATCCGCTGGCGCTGTGCCGCCTCATACTGCTGCTGCTGCTGCTGTTGCTGTTGCTGCTGCTGCTGCATCTGCATCTGCTGCTTCTGGCGAATCAGATCATCCTGGCTGCCGGCGGCGCCATTGTTGACGTAGTTGGTGGCCATGCTCTGCATTTGCTGGCGCTGCTGCTGGGCCTCTGTGGGCGAGGGCCGACGCGGCGCACCACCAGAGCCGGACAGGCCGGCACCCGGGCCCGACAGGGGGTAGTTGCTGCGGGCTTGCTGCAGGGACTGGGCAGGCGGCATGGGGCGGGGAGGGGCGACGGAAGCGCCACCACTGCCATAGCCGCCGAGCTGCTTGCTCTGCAAGGAAGAAGACGATGAGCTGGCGGACGAGGCCGAGGTCATGCTGGAGTACTGGTTGGGGTTCTCAGCCCGTTTGGTCAGGTCGGAGTAGAAGTCGAGGGCCTCGAAGACGGCCTGGGGGTTGCGCTCGTAGTCCTCCTTGGTGATGGCGGAAGAGTTGAGCAGCTTGGACCACTCCGGGGGCAGGCCGACAAACTCGCCGGTCTTGGGGTCGAAGCCGACGTGGACGGCATGGGAGAAGTTTGTCGGGTTGCTGACGCCGCCCATGCCGGGGCAGCGGGCGTAGATAAAGTCGATCCACTCGTACAGGTCATCGTCGCTCTTGACGCGGATTTGCAGGGTGCGGACGGTGCCGTCGTCATCACCGGGGCTGGTGGAGGAGCCGCTGGAGTGACGCTTGATCTCAAAGATGGTGCCGGCGGCCTCGACGCGCCCGACATTAATGACGTCCTTGAGATAGAGCGTGTAGGAGACCTTGCCGCCCTCGACCTTGTGGAAATCGAGGGCCTCCTTGCGCAGAACGAGGAACTTTTGCTTCCATGGCTGGATGAAGTTCTTGCTCTCCTTGACCTGGGCGAGACCCTCCTTGATGACGGCGACACCACCCTGGCCGTCGACGTTGGAGTTCTGGCGGCCGAGGGGCAGGGAGATGGTAGAGCCAGAGTACGTGGAGGAGGCGGTGCGCTGGATGGGCGAGCTGATGGTCAGGCCGGACAGGCTAGACGTCATGCTGGCGGTCGAGGGTGTGAGGTTGAGCCGCGGCCGGTCCGTGGGCGGGCGGGGGGGAGGCCCGGGGTTCATAAACTGCCCAGAGGAGTAGATGCTACGAGGTGAGCGATTGAGCGAGGCAAAAGCACGGCGCTGCGGTGGTGCTCACCTGTTTTGCGTCGTCATCGTGGCGTGCTAGTAAGAACGAGAACGGGAAAGAGAAAGGGAGAGAAAGAGGGGAAAAGAGGGGAAGAGGGGCAGGAAGAGGAAGAGAAACAGAAAAAGAAGCAGAAAAAGAACAGAAGAGATAGAGAGGGGAGATCGCGCGATCGTCACGAGCGACGAAGTGGCACAACACAGGAGCCGATCGGCCACGAAAGACGAAGCTCGATCAGGATCGGCAAGGCCCGTCGGTGACGCGACAGACGAGGCAGGTCGTATCTGTGGCCGCGAGGAGAGCGATGAAAGCGTGGCTGCCGTCCAGACGAGGCCCAGGCGGCATTGGCAGCGGGCGGGCACGAGGGTGGCGTCCGACGGGACGGGCGGAAGAAGCGGGCGAGAGAAGACGGCGAGGACGAGGACGAGGGCGATGGGAGAGCGATGAGGGCGACGAGGGCGACGAAAAAAACTAGCAAACGACGACGATAAAATGCGAGGCGAAACAAAGCGATCACGACCGCGAGACAAATGAGGCGACGGCTTCGACTTGGCAGGTCTCGAGGCAGACGCCTGTTTCTGTGCGCGCTGTTCTCGTTTGTCTCTGTTCTCGCTCGCCCTTTGTTCTCGCGGGGTGCGTCGGCTCGTCGTGGGCGTTGGGCCTGGCGGGAAAAGTGAGGCTGTTGGAAAACGGGCAGACAAAGAAGAAGGGCGGACAGGGCGTCGATGTGGATAGGAAGGGGGGGTGGCGGGTTGCCGTATGCGGGCAGACGGGCAGGCAGGAGCAGGAAAATTGGCAGGCAGCGACGGCGTCCGAATGAGAAAGAGCAGGGGAGGCAGGCGGAGGGCGGAGAGAGGCAACAGCGCCGTATCGCACGCTCCTTCTGTCGGGCGGTGGTCGCAGCAGAGGTGGAAACGGCAGGAGCGAGCGGCGTGGAAAAGGAGAGTCAGGGGTTTCGGCGCCGGTAGGACTTTGTATTGGGTACTCCCGTCCGCCGGCTGCGAGGCGTACTTGCGGTGAGCTGTTAGCACGCAACCTGCGACAGTGAGCGGTTCTGCAGCGGAATTAGGTACCCCGCTATCCACCGGCAGGGGCAGCGACGCGCAAAGGGGAAGGGAGGAAGGGGGTGGGGTCGGGCGTCCAGGGCGCCTTCCCAGGCCGTCTTCCCTGGCAGGGTCGCCTGCGAATGGCGAGGAAGGCGCAAACAGTCCTGAAACAGTGCTGCACCTGCCGCCTCTGCGGCGGTGGCCAGGCGTTGCCGATTGCCCGATTCGGCAGGCGCGCGCATGCATGTGTTTGAATGGGCATACAGAACTTGCGTATTTTTTGTAAGATACTACGAACATGTTTGAGGCTTTGCGTAAGACACAACGGCGTACCGTCGAAGCCGGCTCCCTCGACGCACGCCCATAGCGGAAAACGGCGTCGAGCGCGACATGGAACAACGTTACAGGCCAGAAGCTGCGTGGGCCGTCGGTTCGACATTCGACGACGGCACACTGGAATCGCTGTGCAGGCACACACAAAAAGACTGCGAGGAAGACCGGCAGATGAGGAAGACCAAAAGAAACGGAGACGTTGGACCCCGTGGGACAGGTCCAGCGGGACAGATCCTGCCGGAAACACAAGGATGCCAGCGGCTGGCACACAAGGATGCCAGCGGCTGGCGGCCTCCGGGCACGACGCTTTCCAGCTGCGGATCGGTTACAAGACGGACAGGATGGGGGATCCTCATCCAAGCAGAGGCGACGCTGGGCGGCCGAGACCGGTTCCTGGGCGCACCAGGAAACGGGAGTAGAGGGACACAGAGCGGCTGGGCGGGTCCAGGTGAGCGGGCCGTGTGCTGTGGCCGTGTTCTGTGCTCCCTGGCCAGCCGGGATGGCGGCATTGCATCGGATTCGTACGAGGGCTCTCCCGGCGAGGGACAACACAGGCAGACGAGCACGGGAAGGCGAGCACGGCGGGCCACGGGGATGTGGGCACGGCACACCGCATGCGCAGGCGAGGCTGTGCCGCTGCGGGCGGCCGCTCTTCTGCAACGCGAGGAACTGCCGTCTTGGCGTCTGGCGGCGGCTGGTCCGTGGGTTGTCAGTGGGTGCGGCGAGGGGCGGATCGAGGTACGATGGGAAACGGAACCGACGATGGGAAGACGAAGATAATGGCGGGCGGGCGGGCGGGCGAGCAAGGCCAATGGCGCGCGATCGGAGATCGCTGCCGGCTTGGCCACCGGCAGCACAGCACAGACGCCCGATCGTCGAGCCGGCGAGGGCGACGGCGGTGTCACCGCAGCTGGGCAGACAGACACCCGCTGTGCGCTGCCGACGGCGCTCGGCTTAGGCGATCCCAGGCGGCGGCGGCGCGCCGGAAGCGAGTCCTGAAACACGACCCCTGTCTTGGGCACTCTATTGACCTCTACGTACGGCTAGCGAATGGGCACCTCCGCCTCCTGCGTCTCAAAGGCCGGCAGCTCCGCCTGAATGTCCGCCCAGGTCTTGGAGCCCTGGACCAGCGCCTGGATGGCAGCCAGCACGGTGGCCTCGGCGGCGCGGACCTGGCGCGTCGAGTCGCGCTCGCGCAGCGTCACGGAGCCGTCCTTGACCGTCTGGAAGTCAACGGTGACGCCAAACGGCGTGCCGAGCTCATCGTTGCGGCTGTACCGCTTGCCGATGCTGGCCGTCGAGTCGTCCACGCGACTAGCCACGCCGAGGGCCCGCAGCTTCTGCGACAGCCCGCGCACAATCGGCTTGAACTCGTCCTTGGAGGAGATGGGCACTATCAGCACCTTGGTGGGTGCCACCGCGGGCAGGAACGAGATGACCTGGGGGTTAGTTGGATAGACACACCGAAGAAGGGAGCAAGAAAAGACCTACCCCCCGCGCCTCGTCGCCACCCTCGGCGCCGCGCGACCAGTAGTTGTGCTCCAACAGGGCGTAGAGGATGCGGCCGATGCCAAAGGACGGCTCGATGACGTTGGGCGTGAACTCGCGCACGTTCTCCGTGCGTTTGGTAAAGGCCACGGTGACCAGGTCGGCCGGCAGCTCGACCTTGCCATCAGCGCCGACACCGGGCACGTCGAGGGTGGCGGCGCCGGCGGCCTGCAGCTGGGCGGCTAGGGCGGCCAGGGCGTCCTGGGGCTGGGCCAGGAGCGCGGCCTCGACGGCCTTGGCGTCCTTTTTGAAGCGGGGGCCAAACTTCTTCTTGTCGATCTCAACGGTCCACTCCTCGACGACCTTGGGGGTGTCCAGGCGCTGGCGCACCAGCAGCGGCGCGCCGGTGCGCTTGGCGTGGACGGTCAGGTCGTAGGCGCTGCGGTCGGCGCAGCCGACGCACTCGACCCAGCCGGTGGACGTCAGCAGCTCGGCGTCCCAGCAGTCGGCGGCGTAGTGGGCCATCTCGTTGGCCATGTGCTGGCGGAAGCGCACCTTGGCCATGTCGACGCCAATACGGGCGAGGAAGAGGTGGATGCGCGCCAGGAAGTAACCCAGCGTCTCGTTGTCGACGACGCCGTCGCGCACGGCGGTGCCGATGGGCAGCGTGCGCGGCGTAGTCTTGCCGGCCAGCTGCGTGTGGCGGTCGAGCAGCACCAGCTCGATGTTGGCGACCTCGTGGAAGCGGTGGTGCTTCTTGCCGCCCTCGGGGTCGACAAAGTGCTCGATCTCGGCCATCAGGAACTCGCGCACGCGCAGCAGGCCCGCGCGCGGCGAGATCTCGTTGCGGTACGACTTGCCGATGGAGGCCGAGGCAAAGGGCATGCCCTGCATGTTGAACTCGAGCAGCTTGGCAAAGTTGAGGAACTGGCCCTGCGCCGTCTCCGGGCGCAGGTAGCCCTGCAAGCCGCCGCTGGGGCCGATCTGGGTGCCGAACATGAGGTTGAAAGCGACCGGCGGCTCCGGCTGCACGCCCGTGGCCGGGTTGCGCAGGTCGAACTGGCGGATGAGGTCGCCGAGCGCCGCGCCGTCGTAGTTGTCAATCTGCGCCAGCGTCGCCTCGTACGTCTGCACAACGGCGTCGTCGAGGCGCACGGCCTCAGAGCCCTTGCCCTTGAGCTTCTTCTTCTTCTTCTTGTCGTCGTCGCCGCCCTCGTCGGCCGGCGCCACCGCCTGGCCGCGCGCCGCCTTGTCGCCGCGCAGGCGCTGCTCGAGGATCTCCTCGACAAAGTGGTCGGCGCGGAAGATCTCGCCGCTCTTGGGGTCCTTGCACATCCAGTCGGCAAACTTGTCCACGTGGCCGCTGGTCTTGAGCACCTCGTGCGGCGTCAGCACCGTGCAGTCGACCTCGAGCATGTCCTCCTCGAGGATGAAGTGCTTGCGCCACACGTCGACAATGTTGGCCTGCAGCGCGCACCCGGGCGGGCCGTAGTCGTACAGGCCGGACACGCCGCCGTAGATCTCAAACGACGGCGTGTAGAACAGCCGCCGCCGCAGCAGCGAGTCCAGCGCCGCCTTGTCGAGGGGCTGGCCCTTGAGCGTGGTCGCGGTCGTCGTCATGTTGGGGTGGGGCCTGGGCCTGGGCTTGGGCTTGGGAGGGTGTGGGCGCTGGAGCGTGCCGATGGCGCGACAAGGGCACGGGGGAAGCAGGCGTGGTCGCGGGAGGCCGGCCTGGGTCGAGCAGAGACGTCGCAGGACAGACGACCGCATCAATGGGTCGGGAGCGCGGGGTGCAGTGACAATGACTGGATTTGGCGGCTGGCCTGGATTTTTTTGTCGCGAGCTCCGTCATCGCGGGACGCCGGAAGAATAAAAACCCGAAGTGTACTTTAAGACCATCTTATAAGCTACAAGCATAATTGTACCTACTTGTACTCCCACGCAGTAATAACCTCAGCTACAGTATGCTCTGTACATCGTACACCCATGATACAATTCAGTTTGATGCTAGACGACCATGCACCGCTGGTTGTCTATGCAGGCCACGGTCCGAGATCCCACCCCAACGCCAGAATGACAAGACCAAGCCAAGACCAAAGGAAGTGAAGAGAAATGAGCCAAGAAAACAGACAAATGAAAGAATTGGTCGCCCGACCAAGGCCGGCGATGTCACGTAGTCACACTCGGGCGGCCTACTTCCGGGCCGCGTTCTTCTGCTGCTCCTTGACCATGACATACGAGTATCTGGGGACGTTAGCGGGGTGAGGAAGAGGAGGAGGGTGGGGTTGGAGGAGACGGGACGGGACGGGACGTACGAGATGATGCCGCCGACGGCGATAAAGACGCCGAGGATGCTCTTGTCGCCGACGGAGCGGCCGGAGGTGAGCCAGCCGAGGGCGATGATGGTGCAGGTCTTGAGGTGGCCGACGACGGTGCTGGAGACGGGGCCGGTCTGGGCGATGATGAAGAATTGGGAGATGTTGATGAGGGAGGCAAAGGCGCCGGACTGGCTGTTAGCAGGAAAAGAGAGACGAGAAGGAGGAAAAGTCCTACCATCAAAATCATCAGCCAGCGGCTGACCGGGACGGTGCTCCAGGTGGGAAAGGTGTCGACAAAAGGGATGACGTAGAGGAGAAGGAAGGCGGAGACGGGGGCCTGGTTGAAGAGGAGCTGCATACTGGACATTTGCAGCTTGCGGTGGTAGCTGGCGATCCAGACGGTGTAGAGGGAGGAGGCGAAGATGCCGGCAAAGGCAAAGAGGATGCCGAGAGAGGAGGTGGTCTTGACGCTGGCGTCGGCGGCGGGCAGGGAGTCGTAGTAGGAGACGATGCCGACGCCGAGGCAGGCGGGCACAAGGGCGACGAGGGCGGCGCGCGGCAGGGTGGCGCGGTAGAGGACAAAGTTCATGGCGGCGACGGTGGGCGTGAGCAGGATGCGGGCGACCTGGTAAAAGGTGACGGACGAGAAGGCCAGCGAGAGGTTGGGCAGGATGACGTTGAGGGCCATGGCCACGGACAGCGGCAGGATGTCGCGCAGCGCCGCGCGCCGCGGCAGGAAGAAGGCGAAGCGCGGCCGCGACAGCACGTAGAGCGTGAACCACGTCACCGTGAAGTGGAAGGCGGCAAACGTCAGCTGCGCCAGCTTGAGCGACGGGTCCGAGAAGATGGCCTTGTTGGTGAAGACGATGCCGATCGTGGCCAGCGTGTTGAGCCCCGTCCACACGATCGTGCCCACCCACGACGACGCCGTTGCCGGGGCCTCCTTTTCGCTCCCGGCCGCCGCCGCCGCCGCCGCCGCCGAGCCCGCCGCCGTCTCCGGCAGCAGGCCGGTGCTCTCGGGCGTCTCGTCGCCCACCTCGAGGTCCTCGGGCGCCGGCAGCGGCCGCGACGCCCTGCCAACGGCGCTCACGCGGCGACTGGCGCTGGCATCGTCGTCAGGGTCGATCCGGGCCAGCTTCTCGTTTTCGGAGCGCAGCTCGATGTCGTCGACGGCCATGGTGAGATGTGGAGGATCGAGCGGAAGAGAGTCAGAGGCAAAGCGGCAGAAGTTGTAAAGAAGCAGAAGCACGACTAAAAGCACGACTCTGCAGAAGAAAAGAAGGAAAAATGCAAAGAAAAGAAAGCAAATAACTTGATGGCCGAGATGTTGACGTGGAAGAAGACGAACGAGGGCTCGGCGAGAGCGAGGACGAAGACGAAGACGAAGACGAGTCTCGTATTGCGACGCTCGAAAAGGAGAGCCAACAGACGCCTAAGAATGCGCGTCGCAGGGCGGGTCGGCAGGGAGGTACTGGTACACCTGGCTGTGCGCGCCGTGGGCCGCTAGGGGGAAAGGGAGGCGTGCAATCTGCGGCGCGCGGCGTACCGGTACGCACGCGCTCCAACCAGAGGTCAAGTCTTGGTCCAGTGGGGCGGCGGCTCCATCTGCGACTTGTGCTGCGTCAGCCGTCTTACGAGGACACGCAACAGGACAAGTATATAGAAACAGCAGCCGAGACGAGTTGGATGGCGGGGCAGACAGGCGGTACAGAGACAGAGACCGGACAGAGACCGGACAGAGACAGGGCAGAGACAGGGCAGAGACAGGACAGAGACAGGACAGAGACACTGACAGGCATGCAGACGGTGGCAGCAGACGAGAGGCGATTGTCAGACGAGCACAAAGGCCGGAACAGTGCGAGGATATAATCTCGTATTCATTTGAGCATGCTTTATATTTATCAACTAGCCTAGAATATGCTTATATGCGGGAGATCTTGGCCGCCTCTTCTGCCAACGGAGTATATGCTTACGGAGTATAAGATATATTTACAATGCCCCTACAAGTATGGAGTACAGGACCATGTCTGACCGCTGCCCTGTTTCTGCGCAGATCGTGATAGATGCACAGTGCGGAACTGTGCACGACGCGACCCCTATCCAGGACCCCTTTTCGACCGCCTGCCAGATGAGCCAAGCTTTCCGGTGGGTCGTCTGCAAACGGACTGGCACGCACGTCGGGCAACATTCCAGTCGGTCAATACGAGACAGGCAATACGATGTTTTCTCGTAACGGCGGCGTGCTCCGTATTATTTGTGCATACCTCGTATAGGTACTTGTACAAGTTCAACGACCTGTTATCGCTCCCTTCTCCCTCGCTGCAATTTCAGCACCTAAGCAGACCTACAACTACAGCGACCCACTCGCTGGCTAAAAATCGCGTCTGCCCCGCCATCTGTCTTGTCCTCTGTCCCCCTATCGCAGCATCCTTGGCCACGGTCTCCTTTTGCCCTCTTCACCGACACCCGACCGACGCACGTATCACGACGCCATGGCTTCTTCTCTGTACTCCAATGGCCAGGACAGTGAGTGCTGGAACGGCCCGCTGCGTGGGCGTGTGCTTTGCGCTGACTTGCAGCCGGCCGCCGCGCCAACTTCTTTGAGGAGTTTGGCGTCTGGAAGGACGCGCCGGTGCTGACGGGCAGCACCAAGTTCGAGCCGCTGCCGGACGTCAAGAACATCATGATCACGGGCGGCGCGGGCTTCATCGCGTGCTGGCTGGTGCGGCACCTGACGCTGACGTACCCGCACGCGTACAACATTGTGTCGTTTGACAAGCTGGACTACTGCGCGTCGCTCAACAACACGCGGGCGCTCAACGACAAGCGCAACTTTACCTTTTACCACGGCGACATCACCAACCCGTCCGAGGTGGTGGACTGCCTGGAGCGCTACAACATCGACACCATCTTCCACTTTGCCGCGCAGTCGCACGTGGACCTGAGCTTTGGCAACTCGTACGGCTTCACGCACACCAACGTCTACGGCACGCACGTGCTGCTCGAGGGCGCCAAGAAGGTCGGCATCAAGCGCTTCATCCACATCTCCACCGACGAGGTCTACGGCGAGGTCAAGGACGACGATGACGACCTGCTCGAGACCAGCATCCTGGCCCCCACCAACCCCTACGCCGCCAGCAAGGCCGCCGCCGAGATGCTCGTCCACTCGTACATGAAGAGCTTCAAGCTGCCCGCCATCATTGTGCGCAGCAACAACGTCTACGGGCCGCACCAGTACCCGGAGAGTGAGGCCCCCTCCTTTCGCTTGCCGCTTGCCGCTTGCCGCTTGCCGCTTGCCGCTGTCTCAGTCACTAACCCCTCCCCCCCTCCCCCCCAGAGGTCATTCCCAAGTTCACGTGCCTGCTGAACCGCGGCGAGCCCGTGGTGCTGCACGGCGACGGCAGCCCGACGCGGCGCTACCTGTTTGCGGGCGACGCGGCGGACGCGTTCGACACCATCATGCACCGGGGCGAGATCGGGCAGATCTACAACGTGGGCTCGTACGACGAGATCTCCAACCTGGAGCTGTGCCGCCACCTGCTGAAGCAGGTCGGCATTCCGCACGACACGCCGGAGGAGTTCCGCAAGTGGGTCAAGTACACGCACGACCGGCCCTTCAACGACCACCGCTACGCCGTCGACGGCACCAAGCTGCGCCAGCTCGGCTGGGAGCAGAAGACCAGCTTTGCCGACGGCCTGCGCCTCACCGTCCAGTGGTACAAGCAGTTTGGCGAGCAGTGGTGGGGCAACATCAGCAAGGTCCTCAGCCCCTTCCCCATGGTCGTCGACCGCCTCGTCATGTCCGACAAGGAGCCCATCACCGACTCGCCCCAGCCGGCCGAGGGCAAGGCGGCGAACGGGACGGCCAAGGCTTAGGGGGAGGGGGAGGGAAGCTGGGAGGAAGGCTTGGCCGGGGGGGGGCGGGGAAGGGTTTCGGGACGAGGCGACGAGACGGACCTGCGGAACGTGGATGGATAGACGGCCGGCCGACGTTGACGGTCGTTGGCACGCGTCGATGGAATGCGTCCGCAGTGCAAGGCAGTGTTGGAGGACGGCTAGGATTTCTTGGACAGAGCAATGCGGATCTATTGTTTGCCTCGTCTTATATATTTACGGAGTATGGTGGCGGCCGCGGCTTCCCGATCGGCTTAGGACGTGCTAACTCCGTATCCTCCGGTACGGAGTCGTTGTATGCTTACGGAGTACGGAATATGCTGCTTATCCGTACGGGCTTGTCATTTCTCGGAGCAGACTCCGTACGGAGTATGAAGTACGCGTCTCTGTACTCCGTATTTGTCCTCATGCTCGACGCTCCACTTTAGCGCAGAATGGTTCTCTCCAGGGACAAGCTCCCGCGCCCACTCAGGGGCTCGTGCGCTTGGCCAGCCAGGCCTGCCGGGGGCGATGCGGAGAGCGGACGTTTTCGTGAGGAAGAAGCATGCGGAGTATGTATACAAGTATGCTTAGAGTGCTGTGTGCAACTCCAGGTGCATCATTGCGTCGCTGTTGGATTTATATTTAGGAGCGCGCAGACGTGCAGCCAGACGCAGCTGCTAAACCGGCTTCCGTCCTGTCGTGCCTGCCGCCTTTCCTCCCCCGACACCCAGCGTCGCACGGAAGGGGCCACCGGAGGATTCTTCAACCCGCCCCCAGGCGCTCCACCCAATGGGGGCGGCCGGTGCATCCCGCCGTTGGCGCGCCTGCGGGCTAGCGCCTCTGGCGTTGGACCGACCACCTACCTCCTCGCCGCGCAGCGTCGCGCTGCAGCGCAACGGCGGCCTGGCCTGGCTGGCCTGGCTGGCCTGGCTGGGGCCTGGCGGACGGGCACGGAGCACAAGCCGTCTCCGTATGAGAAGCCCGCGTCGATCGCTGTCGTGTGGTTGTGCAGCGTGGCGGTCGCATGCCCTCGTGGCGGTTTCTCAGCTTGTCGATCTGCTGATCCATTTTCTCTTCTGTTCTCTCCTGCACTCCTCTTCCTTTCTTGTTCTCTTGCTCTCATCCCCTCTTTGTGCCCCCTCGATGCCTGCCTAGATCCTCGACGAGCGGCCGACACGGTCGACAGAACGCATCGAATCATCGAGACGACATGCGCGAGCACCGGGACGGGGACGAGAGGCGGGACGGGGACGAGAGGCGGGACAGAGGGGAGAGCGAGGAGGCCACCGCAAACGCAACAAACGGAACAAACGAACCAAACGAGAGCAATGGCACAGCCAAGGATGCAGATGCCGACCTTTCCCTCCCCGAGCCAGACACCCCCGAGGCGGCCCGCGCGCCCTCCGTGTACGCGGCCAGCCACCACTACCCGTCGGTGCCGGTGCGATACCGCGTGGAGCGGCTGGACGCGGCCACCATCGGCAGCTCGTCACGCTCGCTGTACGTCGAGGACCTGGACTACGTGCTGGAGAACGGGCGGCGCTACTGCGGCGACTACATGTTCCCCAACGACGAGCTGGAGCAGGACCGTCTGCGCGTGCTGCACCAGGTGTTCTTGCACGTCTTCGGCTTCGCCCTGACGTCGGTGCCGCTGGCCGACCCGCGGCTGGTGCTCGACATTGGCACCGGCACCGGCGAGTGGGCCATTGGCATGGGCGAGGCCTTCCCGGCCTGCGAGGTCGTCGGCGTCGACATCTCGGCCATCCAGCCCACGGCCGTGCCGCACAACGTCTTCTTCGAGATCGACGACTGCCAGATCGAGTGGATGCGGCCCCCAGACAGCGTCGACCTCGTCCACCTGCGCGACATGGCCGGCGCCTTTGCCGACTGGGACTTTGTCTTCCGCGAGGCCCGCGCCTGTCTGCGCCCGGGCACCGGCTACCTCGAGGTGCTCGACTTCCACGACCACACCTACGGCCGCTCCTACCTCGCCACCTTCCCGCCGGACGCCCGCATCCACGCCTTTGTCCGCGCCGTCGACGAGGCCAGCCGCCGCGCCGGCTGCCGCCGCGGCGCCCACCACCTCGACCCGGCCCGCCTGCGCCGCCTCGGCTTCGTCGACGTCCGCGTCCGCGACCACGTCTTGCCCCTCAACCCCCGCCGCGACTCCGCTGCCAAGCTCTGGCTCGTTGCCTGCCTTCACGCCGTCGAGGCCACCGCCCTGCGCCTGCTCACCCGCCACCTCGCCTGGGACCCGGCCGCCGCCCTCGCCGCCTGCGACGCCGTCTGCCACGAGCTCAAGACCCGCGCCATGGACCCCCACGCCGAGGAGCACATGAACATCTACCTGCGCGTCCTGACCGCCCGGAAGCCCGCCGAGGGAGAGGTAGAGCAGGGCGATGGTGAGGATGATGGCGACAACGGCGACAACGGCGACAACGGCGACAACGGCGACAACGGCGACGGCGACGGCGACGGCGACGACGGCGACGGCGACGACGGCGACCACGGTGACGACAGCACGGTCGGGGAAACCCCCGGCGGCGGCGAGGGGCCGCTCAGCAAGGACACGGAGGCTCGTACGTGACGAGGACGGCGTTTCTTTTCCACAGATACCCATTGTAGATGAACTGTTTGTATTTGTATCTTACTTGTATGGTAAGCGGTGTGTCTCCGATGTCACAAGTCACGTGATAATTGCCACAATTCACCGCCGGCCGTGCCTATCTCGACGGAGCTCCAGCCAGCTCCTTGCACTCCTCCTCCTCATCCCTCACAATGGCCGGCTTCGCGGACGGCCTGGCCGACGACAACGACCTGCCCATCTTTGACGTGCAGCGCGTGCAGCTGCAATTCTCGATTGCGGCGAGCTTTGTCGCGGCGCAGGTGGCCAACAATGTGCTGGTGCTGGCGCTGTCCAACGGGCGCATCCTGCGCATCGACCTGAACCGGCCGGAGGACATTGATGGTGGGTGCATTGATGGCTCCCGCATGCGATGGTGGCGCAATGATGATCGAGTGCTGACGGCCAGACATTGACCTCCCGCGGCGGCCGTCGGAGATTGGGGTGATTGAGCGCATGTTCCTGGACCCGACGGCGTCGCACCTGCTGGTGTGCACGGCGCTGGGCGAGACCTACTACCTGCACTCGCAGTCGCGGACGCCGCGGCCGCTGGCGCGGCTGCGCGGCGTGGCGGTGACGGCCGTGGCGTGGAACCCGGCGCGGCCGACGGCGTCGACGCGCGAGATCGTGCTGGGCGCCGCCGACGGCCACCTCTACGAGACCTACCTCGAGACCGCCACCGAGTTCTACCGCAAGGAGGACAAGTACGTCAAGCTGCTCGCCCGCGTCCCCGACGCCCAGCCCGTCACCGGCCTCTGGGTCGACGCCCTGCCCGGCCGCTCCGACCAGCACCGCCGCGTCCTCGCCAGCACCCCGACCCGCCTGCTGCACTGGGTCGGCAAGGTGGGCAGCGCCGGGCGCGCCCAAGACGGAGGGGGCGGCGGGGGGGGTACCGGCTCCATCTACAGCAAGCTCTTTGACGCCGAGCAGCCTACGACCCACGAGGCTGGGGGCGGCGGCAGCCCCGCCACGACCCCCGCCGCGTCCTCGTCGCTCGTGGTGTCGCCCGACGCCGAGACCGGGCAGCCGTACGAGGAGGTGAGGCCGGACCGGGCGTTTGCGTGGCTGTCGCCGGAGGGCGTGTACCACGGCAAGCTGCTGGTGGCGCCGCAGACGGCGGCGCTGGGCGGGCGCGTGTTTGGCGAGGCCAAGCTGCTGCCGCGCGCGCAGCTGGGGGCGGCGGATGCGGCGGCGGTGGGCGGCATCGCGCTGACGCAGTGGCACGTGCTGAGCCTGGTGGGCGGGCGCGTGGTGGCGGCGAACCGGCTGACGGGCGCGGTGGTGTACGACCAGGCGGTGCTGGGGGACGGCGGCGCGGAGGCGGCGGACGGCGGCAGCGGACCGGCGGTGGCGCTGTGCGTGGACGTGCAGAAGAGCACGTTCTGGCTGTTTGCGGCGCACGCCATCTTCGAGGTGGTGGTGCGGGACGAGGACCGCGACGTGTGGCGGGTGATGCTGCAGCTGCAGCAGTTTGACGCGGCGCTGCAGTACGCGCGGACGCCGGCGCAGCGTGACGCGGTGGCGACGGCGTCGGGCGACTACCTGCTGGGCCAGGGCCTGTTTGCGGAGGCGGCGGGCATCTACGGCAAGAGCAGCAGCAAGCCGCTGGAGGAGGTGGCGCTGGCGCTGATTGACCGGCACCAGCCGGACGCGCTGCGCACGTACCTGCTGGCCAAGCTGGGGACGTACAGCAAGCGCACGGGGGCCATGCAGCGCACGATGGTGGCGACGTGGCTGGTGGAGCTGTTTATGGCGCGGCTGAACGGGCTGGAGGACGCGATCGCTACGCGGGCGGAGGGAGCCGACAAGACGACGGCGACGGCGACGGCGACGGCGACGGCGACGACCACGAGCGCAGCAGCTTCCGACGAGCAGCTGGCCCTGGCCCGCGAGGAGTTCCAGGCGTTTGTGCGCAAGCACGCGGCGGACCTGGACCGGCGGACGGTGTACGACGTGATCAGCAGCCACGGGCGGGAGGCGGAGCTGCTGTTCTTTGCGGACGCGGTCAACGACTACGACTACGTGCTGTCGTACTGGGTGCAGAGGGGGCGGTGGAGCGCGGCGCTGGCGGTGCTGGCGCGGCAGACGGAGGCGGAGGCGTTCTACCGGTATGGCAGCGTGCTGATGGCGTCGCCGGTGGCGGGGGAGCTGGTGGACGTGCTGCTGCGGCAGGGCAGCCGGGTGGAGCCGCGGCGGATGATCCCGGCGCTGCTCGAGTACGACGGGCAGCGGGGGGCGGGGGCGGCGGACGGGACGACCGTGGTGCCGCTGGGGCAGCACCAGGCGGTGCGGTACCTGCAGCAGGTGATCCGGCGGGGCGACGCGGGGGCGGCGGACGCGGCGGTGCACAACACGCTGGTGGCGCTGTACGCGGCGCACGGGACGCGGGACGAGACGGCGCTGCTGGCGTACCTGGAGGCGCAGGGGGACGAGCCGCGGTACGACCCGGACTTTGCGCTGCGGCTGTGCATCCGCCACGGGCGGGTGCTGTCGTGCGTGCACATCTACACGAGCATGGGGCAGTACGAGCAGGCGGTGGACCTGGCGCTGGCGCACGGCGCGGTGGAGCTGGCGGCGGTGGTGGCGGACCGGCCGCAGGGGCGGGCGAACGCGGGGCTGCGCAAGCGGCTGTGGCTGGCGGTGGCGCGCAAGGTGATTACGGGGGGGGGGGAGGCGGCCAAGACGGCGGCGGCGGCGGCAGCAGGGCCGGTGGAAGAAGGGCCGGCCAGCGCCGGCAGCCGGGGCATCAAGACGGCGCTGGCCTTTCTCAAGCGCTGCGAGCTGCTGCGGATCGAGGACCTGATCCCGTTCTTCCCCGACTTTGTGGTGATTGACGACTTCAAGGAGGAGATCTGCGCGGCGCTGGAGGACTACAGCCGGGCGATCGAGGGCCTGCGCAAGGAGATGGACGACAGCAGCACGACGGCGGCCAACATCCAGGGCGACATTGCGGCGCTGGACCGGCGCTACGCCATGGTGGAGCCGGGGGAGCCGTGCCACGCGTGCGGGCTGCCGCTGCTGAGCCGGCAGTTCTTCGTGTTCCCGTGCCAGCACGCCTTCCACTCGGACTGCCTGGGGCGGCGCGTGCTGGAGCAGTCCGGCGCTGCGGTGGGCCGGCGCATCCGCGAGCTGCAGGCGCAGCTGGGGCGGGGGGTGGCGGCGGGCGCGGCCAAGGACGCGCTGGTGGCCGAGCTGGACGCGCTGGTGGCGTCGTCATGGTGAGTGGTCGGTCGGAGCCGGAGCTGCTGGGCGGAGGGGGTGGAGACGACGGAGATGCTGGCGTGCTAACAACAGTACAGCATCTTGTGCAGCGACCTGGCCATCAAGAAGATTGACGAGCCGTTTGTGCGGGCGGACGAGGACCAGACGGCGTGGGCGGTCTAGGTCTGTCTGGCTGGCCGGCCCAGAGTTCAGCGCCTGGGTTCAGCTGCGGCCCGTGTTTGGTCCATGTTTGAGGGGCGGCCCCTGTGTGGCTTGGCGCTTGGCGGCTGACGCAAGCCGCGCCTGCCAAGGCTGCATGAGCGCCGGCGGGCGCTGCGTGTCGTGTCTGTCTGCTGTCGTTGTCTTTTGGTTGTCTCTTGCATGTTCATGTTCTGCGTGTTGTTGTCCTGTCTGTTCTGTCCTGTCTATTTTGTCTGTCTGATTTTGTCCTGTGTCCTTGTCTGGCTCTCTGTCCGCCTGTCCGCCTCGCCTGTCTGATTTTGTCTTTTCTGTCTTCTTCTTCTTCCTCACCTGCCGTCTTCTCCCCATGAAAGCCCTTCTCCTCTTTGCGGCGACGGCGGCCGCCCTCACCCTCCACCGGAGAGATGGCCCGGCGCGCGTGGTGCACTTGGCGACGGAGCGGCGGCACGTCAGCAACCCCGTCCACCGCGACAACCGGCGGCGGCGGCGCTCGACGGCCGCGGTGGCGGCGGCGCTCGACAACGAGGAGACGCTGTACTTTCTCAACGCCACGCTGGGCACGCCCGGCCAGGCGCTGCGGCTGCACATCGACACGGGCAGCAGCGACCTCTGGGTCAACACGCCGAGCTCGGCGCTGTGCGCCGCCGCCTCGCAGCCGTGCGCGCTGGCCGGCACCTACGCGGCCAACGCCTCGTCGACGTACGCCTACGTCGGCAGCTACTTTTCCATCTCGTACGTCGACGGCTCGGGCGCCAGCGGCGACTACGTGACGGACACGATCTCGCTGGGCGGCGGCAGCGGCGGCAGCGGGACCGAGGGCAACGGCACGACGCTGGCAGCGCTGCAGTTCGGCGTCGGCTACACGAGCTCGTCGGCGCAGGGCGTCCTGGGCATCGGCTACGCGGCCAACGAGGTGCAGGTGGGCCGGGCGGGCAAGGCGGCGTACGCGAACCTGCCGGCGCAGCTGGTGGCGGACGGGCGCATCCAGAGCAACGCCTACAGCCTGTGGCTCAACGACCTGGACGCGCACACGGGCAGCATCCTGTTCGGCGGCGTCGACGCCGCGCGCTTTGCCGGGCCGCTGCGCACGCTGCCCGTCCAGCCGCAGGCCGGCGCCTACACCGAGTTCCTGGTGACGCTGACGGCGCTGGCGCTGGGCACGGGGGCGGCCCTGGCCGACGGCCTGGCGCTGGCCGTGCTGCTCGACAGCGGCACGTCGCTGACCTACCTGCCCGACGACGTCGTGGCCGCGCTGTATTCCGCCGTGGGCGCCGTCTACGACGCCTCCGCCGGCGCCGCTTACGTGCCGTGCGCGCTGGCCGCCAACGCCAGCGCCAGCCTCACCTTTTCCTTCTCGGACCCCGCCGCCATCACCGTCGACGCCAGCGAGCTCGTCCTCGACGTCCTCGTCGACGCCGCCGGCCGCCGCCCCACGCTGCGCGGCGGCGCGGCGGCCTGCCTGTTCGGCGTGGCCCCCGCCGGCAGCGGCACCAGCGTCCTGGGCGACACCTTCTTGCGCTCCGCCTACGTCGTCTACGACCTCGCCAACAACGAGATCTCCCTCGCGCCCACCGTCTTCAACACCACCGCCGCCGACGTCCTCGAGATCGCCGCCGGCACCGCCGGCGTCCCCAGCGCCACGCGCGTCGCCGACGCCGCCGCCGCCACCGCGGGGCTGGTGGTCCTCAGCGAGGAGAGCGCGGGGGTCCGGCGGGGAGGAGGACAGTCGATGATGGTCTCGTGGCTCTCGCTGGCATGGCTCGCATGGCTCGCATTAGGTATCATCTATTAACTGCAAGATACTCCGTAAGATACATGAAGAAGAACGTCCATCACGTGATCGGCGTCAGAAACGGGCTCGCGAGCAGCTCGTCGGCGCTCGGGCGCTTGTTGTGGTTGATCTCAAAGGTCTGGCGCAGGAACAGCTGGGCCTCGGCGCTCGCGTGCGGCGGGATCGTGGGCGCGGCCTTGCTGCCGCCAATCTTGAAGATGGCCTGCAGCTGCGTGCAGTCCGGGAAGGGGTGCGTGCCCGTCATCATCTCCACCACCAGGCAGCCCAGCGACCAGATGTCGGCCTTGCGCGTGTAGCTCGTCTGCTTGACCACCTCGGGCGCCATCCAGAAGACGGAGCCCTGCAGCGACGGCCGGTGCTTGTGCGTGTTGGCCCCGCCCAGCATGTTGGTCGCCTCCAGCTTCTTGGAGATGCCAAAGTCGCTGATCTTGATCGTGCCCTTGTTGTCCACCAGGATGTTGGCCCCCTTGATGTCGCGGTGGATGATGTCGCGCGCGTGCAGGTACGACAGACCCTGCAGGATCTGCCGCACAAAGCTGCGCACCAGCGGCTCCGGCAGCGCCCCGTACGAGTTGAGCATCGTCTGCACCGACCCGCCCGGCACGTACTCCAGGAAGATGTTGAGGTACTCGGGCGACGACCCGCACCCCAGGTACTGCACAATGTTGGGGTGCCGCAGGTCCCGCAGCAGGCTGATCTCCCGCTTCAGCGCCTCGATCATGCTCTTCTTGCGCGCGTCCGTCTGGCTGCTGCTCGCCCCCGGCGACGGCATCTCCACCTGCTTCACCGCCAGCAGCTCCCCCGTCACCGCGTGCAGCGCCAGGTACACGCACCCAAACGACCCGCTGCCGATCAGCGCCCCCTTCATCCACTGGCTGTCGTCCCACGACTCGCCCGCCAGGAAGCTCTGCAGCTCCTCGTCCGCGCCCTCGCCGTCCGCGTCCAGCGCCTGGCTGACCTCTTTGAGCGACGTCGACGTCGACGACGCCCCCGACACCGTCGACACCGTCGACACCGTCGTGCCCGTTCCCGTGCCCGTCACCACCGTCGTCGCCCCGTCGTAGAAGCGTCCGTCCACCGCGTTGCCGTCTGGGTCTGTCACGCTCACGGCCGTTGCTGTCCCCCCCGTCGGCGCCGTCACCGCCGTGTCCGACCCGCTGTCCGTGAACGGCACGTACGACTTGCGGTCCGGCTCCGTCGACAGTCCCGCCGACGACGGCGCCGCCTGCTCCTCCTGCAGCGTGTCTAGCATCGACGATGCCACCGAGTCGCGGTACGGGCTGAGCCCCGCCCCCAGCCGGCCGCCCACGCCGCCGCCCACGCCGCCCCCCCGCGGCTGCACCTTGGCCAGCTGGCTCGTCGCGCTCAGCCAGCTGTCCGCAATCGTCGGGATCGGCGGCGCGTCCTGGATGCTCGACGCAAAGCTGAGGTTGCTCGCCACGCTCAGCCGGCTGTTGACCTTGCTCAGCCGCGCCGACCGCCGCATTGACAGCCGCGCCGTCCGGTCAATGTCCTCGCGCGGGTGGTCCGGGAAATACGTCGTCAGGTCCGACGCAATCAGCTCGCTCGGCGGCCGCAGCCCGCCAAACTGCCGCAGCACGCCTTTTTGCCGCCGCGTCGTGCCGCCACCCACCGAAGACGAGGACGAATGCGCCGGCGCCGGCGCCGGCCGCTCCAGGTCCCGCGCCGCGTTGTGCACGTTGCGCTCCCGGTCCTGGTACGTCAGCGGCGACAGCGGCGGCTGCGCCTGCAAACTGTCCCAGCTCTCGCCCAGCACCTTTTGCACCTTGAGCTGGCTGCGCTTGTCCACCACCGCTGGCGGCGGCGGCGGCGAGCTGTGGCCCGCCTGGTTCAGCTCTTCCAGCGCGATGGCGGCCGCGCGCTCCAGCTCCAGCTGCCCCGGCTCGCCCGCCGGCACGCGCCGCAGGATCAGGCGGTTGCGCTCTGGCCGCTTCTGGTCCTTGATGATGCGCCACAGCTCCGTGTCGCTGAGCCGGATGCACTGGCTCGGGTCCGGGTCCACGCCCGCCAGCACCCAGAAGCAGTAGTTGCGCTCGTGGTCCTCGCGCAGCGCAAACTTGCGCAGCGTCACCCGCATCACCTCCTCGCACGTCTTGCAGTCCGCAATCTTGACCACCTTGGTGCCGCCCCCCGTCGAGATCACCCGGATCACGTCCTGGTTCTTGGGCAGCGCCGCCATCAGCGACCCGTCGATGCTCGAATTGTTGCGTGTGTGTGCGGCCACCAGGCGGGTGGCCGGGCCGCCGCCGCCACCCCCGTTCGCGCCGACGTTGGCCGGGTTCGCGGAATTCGCTGCGTTCGCCACGCCCGCCGCGTTCGCCGGGTTCGGCGTCGGGTAGCGGCTAGGACGGGCAGACCGCAGCTGCTCGGCGCTCGACAGCGGCGAGTTGGGGCGCGACGACTTGGTCCCGATGCCCTCGAGAGCCAGCGACGACAGGTCGACCTGGCGAGAGTAGCGTTTGTTGGCCGGCGGCGTGGGGATGGCCGGCCGGCCGAGGTGGCGCGGCGAGCCGGCGGGCACGTACTGGATGTCGAGGCCAAAGGATTCCTGACAACATTAGCGGACGTTGGGCAAGAGACTCGGACAAGCCGGACAGGGAACGCACCCGATTCCGCTTCTTCTGGTGGGCATACGCCTTGGTGCGCAGCTTCTTGATGCTCAGGAACAGGCGCACGCGGTCGCCAACCTTCTCGATGCCCATCTCCTTGAGGACCTCCTTGTCCATCTCTAGCAGGTTCTCGCCGTTGATGTGGTTCCGCCGGAACAGCGTCTCGTAGTCGCCGCAGTGCACGCTGCGCAGGTACTCGCACACGCGGTCCTCGTCCCAGTGCTTGACGGCATCGGGCGCGTCCGCATCCGAGAACTCCGAGTCAGTCGGGCTGGCGTACGCGCCGCTGCCGCCGCCGCTGCCGCCCGCGCCCGCGCCACCAGCGGTCGCGCCGCCGCCCGCCGACGCGGCCAGCGCGCGGCGGGTCGTTGACGCGTAGGCGGCGGACGGCGTGGCCATGCCGGACACGAGGCCGCTGCCGCCCTGGAGCGACGACGAATAGGGCGATTTGGCCGCGAGCATGGTGGTCGGTAGGCGAGAGAGAAGACGTTGGCCGGCAGACGCCGTTGGTGAAGAGGGAGGGAGGGAAAGAAGAGAACAGAACAGAAAGAATCCCCCAACGGGGTAAAAAACACGTCAGACGCGAGAGCCTGGCTGAGGGGCACAGACAGCGGCGATCGTCTGACCGGGGCGAAGGCGGCGACCGACAGCCAAGGCAAAGCAGGTCTGCGTGGGCGCACCGGTTTCAGATGCGTCGTAGGGAGATTTTGGGAGGAGGGAGGGGGGGGGGGGGGCAGATGACGGGGCGCAGTGCAGGGGTCACAAAGCGCCGGACAAAGAGCGGGCAAGGAGGGGAGGAGAGACGAGTATTCTCCGCAGGCGAGAGACAGAGAAGAAAAGAGACGAGAAGAGGAGACAAGAAGAGGAGACAAGAAGAGGAGAAGAGAAGAAGGAAAGTGAAAAAGAAGACAAGATTATGGGAAAGAGATAGACGAGACGAGAAGAGCGCCGAGACAAACCGCGGGCACGGCGCTCGGCCAAAGTGCTGCGGTGGGCGGTGGATGGGACGCGCTGCGTACGGTGCCGATGTCTGTTGTCGATGCCGACGTTGTTTGTCGATGTCGACGTGGGACGATTCGACGTCGTCGACGCAGAGACGTCGTCGACGCAAAGACGTGACGAGTTGCCGCTGCCTCCTGTCAGGGGGTCGCGCCTTCCTCTTTGCTTGGACCGAACGGACGTCAGGTCAGGGCGGTGGATGCGTTAGCGCTTTCTTCAACGTCGGCCGCACCTGCCCAAAGCAAGCCAAGAGCCAGAAAAGCGAAAAGCCCGGCGAAAACGAGCAGGAGCCAAGGCCCCCTTTCGCCGCGGCCGGACGCCTGATTGGCTGGGCCGCGCGGGCGGCGGCTGGCTTGAAACATGCCAGCGCACAGACCAGCGGCTACGAGGGTATTTGTACAAATCGGAGTGACGACGAGTATAAGCATATCGTACGGCGTCTTCATACGCTCCATGTACTCATACAAGCTGGAGTTGAACGCCGCCACTGGCGCCTCGGTAAAACAGCGGCGGGAGAAGCACGGAGACGGCGATAGTGAAGGAGAGGTATCGTATTGGCTATTAAGAGGAGGGCAGTCGTCGTAGTTGTTTGCTTATACTCCGTACGGAGTATGCTTAGAATACGAGGTTAGCAATAATATGCTTATATACCATATTCAGTTAACGCGCATCGTGTCGCTTGCAGGGGCTGAAACCAAGTGTGTTTCGAGCAGCGCCAGCAGACGGCAAACGAAACATCTATATTTAAACAACGACGAGAGCATACGGAGTACTCTAGAGGACGCGTCGGCCGCGTCGACGTCGTAGAGGTCACGGGTGATCACGTGGATATTCATCACGTGGTATATCACGTGATATAGACCATATTTTACTCCCCGTATACCACTTACTACGGCGTGATACAATGCTACGTATCTACATGTACTCACTCCGTACTGCCGCATGCTTACGGGATAACACCGTCTCCAACTAGATCGTGAGCGTCGTATGCTGCCAGCCGAAAACGGTACTGGCGCGTGATTGGCAGATCGGCCCCGCGCTGCCCATTGGCCAATGCCGGAAGGCTGCAGACGGCTCGGAGTAAATTCTCCAGGCCCTGGACGGATCGTGGCATACGCCCGATGCCTCGTCGTCCGACCGGGGTCTGCGGCGCAAGTCCTCCGTAGGACTACTCCGTACGCTGTATCTTATAGATTAGCTGTATCTTGGAGAACTCTCTCACGATGTCGGTCCTCGCTCCTTCCCTCCGCGTGCGACGGCGGGCGCCTTCCTGGAAACCTCGTAATCGCGCTGGTGCAACCCCTCCTGCCAGGTGCGCGATGGCGCTAGGCCAAAACAGGGAAAATCCTGCCATGCAATGAGGCAAGCAAGCACACCGACAGCTGAGGAAGGCGTGCCTTCCCTGCTTTTCGTATCGCGGGATGGCCGAGGACTCCTTCCCGCTTTTTGTTTTTCGTGTCTTTTCGTCTTGCTCTTCGCGTCTTTCGTCTTCTCTTTTCATCTCTCGTCTTCTCGTATCTCTGTCGTTTTTTCGTCTTCGACGCTCATTTGCGTGGCCTGTTCCGGTTGTCTCACCGACGATCTGAGACATTGACGCACCTGACAAAGCCGACGAGAACGGACAGCAGACCGAAACTGCAAGCAGACAGAAACAGCAGCAGACAGCAGAAAGCAGCCAGAATCAGAGACAGCCGAAGCCGACGATCGTCAACGTCTCAGCTCATCGGCTGTCGCCTCCAGGGTGCTCGTCTCCATGTGGCTGTCGTAAGCCCGCGTCGAGTAGCTCGACGCGGCGTCTTATCTGGCTTCCTCCGTCCCTCTCCTCTTTTCCCGCCCTTTTCCCTCCCCTTTTTTTTTTCTCTCAGTTCTCTCCCCTCTTATTCTCCCTGTTCTCTTTGTTGTCAGCTGTCCTTCTGTCGGCCTTCTGTCGGCCTTCTGCGCCGGCCCATGCGTCATTGCCTGGGGCCGTCTTAATTCCTGTTTGGCGCGTTGCTGACTGACGGTCGATCGGCGGGATACGAGGCGTCCAGCGCCAGCTCCGTCCAGCTCAGCTCGACCGCCAGCAGCCAGCCCTCGCGCGGCCCAACTTGGCTTCTCGCATCGCCTCGCCAGCATGGACATCCTGCGACGGAAGCGGCACTCGGCGGCCTCGCTGCACGCGACGGCCGCGCTGGCCCTGACGCCTGTGGCCGCGCCGGCGTCGTCCCCGGAGGCCTCCAGCTTACCGACCCCGGCGTCGGCCCCGGCGTCGGCCCCGGCATCGTCACCGGCGTCGACCTCCGGTGGTCCGCTGTCGACCGCCGGCCCCGCCGCCGCCGGCCTCTCGGCCAGCTCGCGCACCAGCTCCATCGACAGCACCAAGAGCGGCGGCTTCTTCCAGGCCTACCTGCCGCGCGCCATGCGGTCGCTCAGCCGCGGGTCGGCGTCGTCCATGGCCTCGCTGGCGTCTGCCGCCTCGACCGCCCCCGGCACCAACGCTGCGCCCGCCGTCCAGCCGCCCGACTCGCCCTCGTCCTCCTCGCCCTCGCCCCCCCTCGCCGCCATGGCCCACTTCCCGCGCCGCGTCCTGCGCAAGTCCCACCGCCGCCGGTCTTCCGGCCACGAGCTGCACCTCCGCCGCGGGTCCACCGGCTCCGACCTGCTCTTCGGCGGCGTCGGCGCCGTCCGCGGCCACGCCAGCATGCCCAGCAACGCCAGCGACGCAAGCCACGCCAGCCACGCCAGCAGCGCCGTCCTCGACTGGCGCCTCCAGCCCGTCGAGCTCCACGCCGCCCTCGACTGGCCCGACGCCCTGTCCGCCAAGACCCGCCTCGCCTACGTCGCCGCCACCGCCGACTGCCTCGTGCTCTTCCGCGCCAAGGCCGACGCCCTGGCTGCCCTGCCGCAGCTGGCCGACGTGCCGCCCCTGGTGTCCCCGCCCAGCGGCACTCTGGCCGGCGGCGGCGGCGGCGGCACCCGCGTCTCCTCCTCCATGCTGCTCCCTGCCGAGCCCGCCCACGTCGTCCCCCTGCACGCCGTTCTCGCCGTCTTCCGCACCGAGCGCGCCGGGCTCGCCGCCCTCGAAATCTCCTGGCGCCTGCCCTACCCCGCCATCGCCACCGACCGCGCCGTGCTCTACCTGCGCGACGCCCGCGACCGCGACGCCCTGCTCGCCCGCCTCGCCGCCGCCGTCGATGCCACCAGCGCTCACGACCACCCCGACGCCGCCGCCCGCGTCTTCCCCGAGGTCGAGGAGTGCATCCGCAAGGTTGTCGCGGCCGAGGAGCCCGCATTCGCCGCGGCCGCGGCCGCCGGTGCGTCCGGAACCGTCCCGGCCATCTTCCCCGTCGTCTACCGTGACGACCGCCACGACCACCGCCCCGAAAAGGCCCGCAAGAGCAGCCAGGCCGCCGCCGACGCCGGCGCCTCCCACTTCCTCGTCGTCGGCGTCCACCTCTGCTTCCTGCTGCAGATCAGCCGCGCTTCCGCCGTCCAGAGCGCCGCCCTCGACCTACGCTACCAGGCCTGCGGCCTCGTCACCCTCGAGGCCTTTTCCGCCGACTGGGCCGCCCGCGACCACCGCTTTTCCATGCGCTTCCGCGACCCCTTCAAGCAGCCCCTCGGCCTCGACCTCGCCAGCCGCCACACCCGCCGCATCATCCGCGCCCTCACCCGCGCCGACAAGTTCCTCAAGCCTGCCTGGCCCACCCTTTGGCAGACCCAGGAGCTCTTCCACGTCGCCGGCCTGCCCCCGCACCAGCACGTGGTCGCCGGCGAGGACTTTGGCGGCTTCCAGCGCACCCTCGCCGCCTTCTACGCCGCTTACCGCTGCCCTCCCGTTGACTGGGAGATCAACTGGCGCGCCCCTTACGCTCCCGAGTTCCGCCTGCTGCCCGCCGGTCCCCGCCCCTACTCCGACCTGCAGCTGCTCGCCGTCCTGCGCGCCCTGCGCTACAACGACTACTTCCGCGCCCTCTCCTTCTGCGACGTCGACCTGTCCGCCCTGCACGACCGCTACGACAGTGCCCGCCGCGGCAGCGTCGCCTACATGAGCCGCAGCGGCGTCTGTCTCACCGCCCACGAGACCTCTCTCGTCCAAAAGGCCAGCCTCCTCCACCAGGAGTTCCACGCCCTCGCCTTCGCGTCTGGCACCCTCCGCCAGATCGACCTCACCAATTGCCTGCCCGCCGCCGCTTCCCGCCGCCCCGCCGCCAGCGTCCAGTTCCTCGTCCCCATCCTCAATCTGCTCGCCGCCGGCCTCACCCGCTGCAACCGCCTCTTTCTGCGCGGCTGTCCCCTGGGGGACGCCGACGTGGAGTGCCTGGGTAGGTCGTGAAGAAGCGTCAAGGAGAGACTGTCTGCTGACCCCCCCTCCTCCCCAGCCGCCTACATAGCCCCCGCCGGCGACCTCCCCGACGGCGCCATCGCTCCTGCCCTCGAGGCCGTCGCCCTCGAGGCCCTCGACTTGGCCTACTGCGGTCTCTCTGACCAGGCCATGAACACCCTCTTCCACGCCCTCGCTCACGCCCCGCCCGCCGCCGCCGCCGCCCTGCACGTCCTTGACGCCGCCCACAACCGAGGCCGCGTCCCGGCCGCCCTCGTCCAGCAGCTCATGGCCTCGGCCGCCAGCTTGCGCACCCTCCACCTCGCAGGCTGCCTCACGGGGCCCTGCGACGGGGCACTGTTACCCGTCGAGGCCCTGGACCGCCTCGTCTACTTGGAGGAGCTGGACCTGTCCAATTATACGGTGGGCTCCCGTTTTCCCTTTTTTTTTGTCTCCTGTTCCTTTTCCATACAGCGGACTGACCTCCAGCTCAACGAGAGCACGGTGGCTGCCCTGGCGGCGTTCATGGAGACGCTCTCCGCGCGCCAGGCGTCCATGCAGGACGGCGGCTACGGCTACGCGCTGCGCCGGCTCGTGCTCACCAACTGCGGCCTGACCGGCCGCCACGCCGCCCGCCTGTTCCGCGCCATGGCCGGGCTCTACGACGTGCACCTGCACCTCAGCAGCAACCCTCTCGAGGAGGACATCGCCGACCTCGTCGATGCCCTCGCCCACTCCTGGGGCGGCCGCTTCGGCCTGCATCTGGACATGGTCGAGTTTCAGGACGAGGCGAACTACGGTGCCCTCGTGCGTGCCCTGGCTGCCAGCCCCCACATCGACTACCTCAGCCTCGTCGGCACCGCCCCCGTGCCCGTCGCCGACGACACCTGCAGCGACGCCACCGTGGACGCGCTGGCAGCCTTTTTCGCCGAGAACCGCTCCGTGCGCTACCTCGACCTGTCTGGCTACAGCGGCAAGCTCGACGACGGCCAGCTGGGCAAGGGCTTTGGCCGCGCCCTGCGCGGGCTCGCCCACAACACCACGCTGACGCACCTGCGCGTGCGCAACCAGCGCCTGCACGACAGCATAGGTACGCTGGGCACGGCCGTGGCTGCCAACACGGCCCTGCGCTACCTCGACTGCGGCGACAACGGCTTCACCGCCACGGACCTGCGCTTCCTGGCCAAGAGCCTCGAGGCCAACACGGCTCTGCTCGTCTACGCCCTGCTGCCTGACGAGCTCGAGCAGACCCTGCGTCAGTGCATGAAGGAGGCGCCGGCAGGGGCTGCGGCGAGCTCGCCCACGAGCCCGGTCAGCACCACGACGCCCACGCGCAAGCAGGCGGCGGCGGCGGCGGCGGCGTTCGAGGCGGGCCTGGCGCGGCAGACGGCACTGCTGCGGGGCGAGATCGAGGCGGCGGCGGCCGAGATCCGTGCCCACACCCAGCGCAATGCCGACTGTCTGCAGGCGGCGTCGGGCTGCGTGCTCGACCTGGACGAGGCGGCCGACACCGGCGGCGAGCGCGGCTGGCCCAGCCTGCAGCTGCGGGCGGGGGTGCCGGCCGTCCCGGGCGTGCACTTTACGACAACGCCGCTGGAGGAGGAGCTGAGTGTGGCGGCGGAGGCGGCGGTGGTGGACGCCGACGCGCACGAGCCCAGCGCGGTGATACCGGACACAGTTTTGCCAAGCGCCGCCGGCGACCTCGACGAGCCCCTGATCGAAAAGGCGCTGTTTGTGGAGCCAGACCTGGCGAGAATGCTGGAGAAGTTCACCATGGAGGACGGCACCGAGTACGTCGTGTGCAAGACGTAGGGGGTGCGCTGATTTTTGGGACGTGGTCTACATTTGGGTCAATTGGATTTGGCATATGGCATGGACGGCGAACTAGATGATATTGGACATTGGCATAATGGATTTGACTGATCTGACTGATCTTGGCTACCTGCTTGGCGATCTGCTTGCCGTTGCGTCTACTGCTTGGTCTAGTGTTTGGTTTACTGCTTGGCGAACACGGCCTCCATGTCGTCAATGCCGGCGTCGTCGTCATCGTCGTCGTCGTCGTTGTCCTCCTCGGCCTGCCCCTTGGGAGGCTTCCCCCGCGTGATGGCAGAACCGCGGACGGCCATGCCGCCCTCGTGGTTCTCGACCCAGACGTCCCACTTGAGGTACTCGCCGTGGCGGCCGGCGACGGGATTGACGGTGTTGCGGCGCAGGCACACGCGCAGCGGCTCGCCGGCGTAGAGCGGCGCCAGGTTTCGGTACTCGATGCTGATGATGGAGCGTGGCGTGAACGGCTGCGGCGGGCGGCGCGCCTGCAACAGCTCCGTCACGCGCGCGCGCAGGGCGGCCAGCATGAGCACGAGGGTCAGCGGGCCGTGCACGAGCAGCCCGCGGTGGCCCTCGACCTCGCGGCAGTACTGGGGGTCAAGGTGAATGGCGTGCGTGTTGAAGGTCAGCGCGCTGAACTGGAACAGCATGGCCTGCGTCGGGATCATGGTGAAGCTGTACTCGGCGTCGCGGGGGGCTGGGTCGGTTAGCTGGAATCTGGCACAACATCTCGGCACGGCATCCCGGCACGGCATCCGGCACTCACCTCTCACGACCTTGTTGGGGCGGGCGGCAGCGGCGCGCTCGTGGTCGTCGCGGTCGCGGAGGAAGACGAGGGTGCGGCGCTCCTCGACGGCGGGGTCGGCCTCGACGGTGGTCTCGAGATTGCGGATGGCGTCGTGGCCGAAGCGGGCGACGTCGAGGTCGGCGGAGAGGGGCCCGTAGCGGCGCCACACGTCGACGTACAGGTGCTCGCGGCCGGCGGCGCCGCGGACGCGCAGCGAGTCGGCGTCGAGGCGCTCCACGCAGACGGCGCGCTGGCCGTCGAGCCGCAGCCGCCGCGGGTACTTGAAGCGCACGTGGCCGCCGGCCCACATGCGCCGCACAAACGGCGGTCCGGGCGCCTGCGCCGGGTCTGTGCCGTCGGGCAGCAGCAGCGACGGCGGCAGCTGCAGCGGGAAGTACACCAGGTGGTACCCGTGCGGCAGCACCGTGGCGGAGCGGCCGGTGCTCATGGACGGCAGCAGGAAGCGGTCGGCGGCGGGGCGCGCGGCCCGCGGAGGCGGCGGCTGGCGACGGCGGTCCGGGCGGCGCTCTGACGGTGGGTCGCTGGCCGGCAGCAGGTCCTTTTCCTCTGGGATGTGGTCGGCCCGGGCCAGCGGCGGCAGCGCGTCGAACAGGGTGAGGTCGAGCAGGTGGGCGTGCGTGGGCGTCATAAAGTCGTGGGCGCTGCGGCGCGGGCGCACGCGCAGGGTCTCGCGCAGGGCCTCGACGTCGAGGAGATCGGGCTTTCTGCTCAGGTCACTGCGGCTGCGGACGTCGCCGCGGCTGCGGACGTCGCTGCGGCGGAAGTCGTTGCGGCGGAAGTCGTTGCGGCGGATGTCGCTGCGGCTGCTGCTATCCCTGCGACTGCTGATATCCCTGCGACTGCGGCCGCTGCTGCTGTCGGCGGCGGCGTCGTCGTCCTGCAGCAGCTGCCGCCGCAGCTCGGCCTCGTTGATCGGCGGCAGGCGGTCGGCGGCATAGTGGCGCTTGGGCGGCGGGCGGTCGGCGGTGTCGCGACGTCTGGGCAGGCGGCCGTTCGTTGGACGGCTCGATGTCGACGACGACAACGGCGTCGACAGGGCCGCCGCGAGGGCCGCTGGCCGGGGCGACAGCCGTGTGCGGCGGAGAGGCAGCATGGCGGTGGTGCGTTGTCGACGAAGGGAGTTTGCAATGTGGGGAAGCTAACGCGAAGCTTATGCTTATAGCAGCGCCGAGGCCGACCGACCGCCTACGGAGTACGAACGTGTTCGGCACGGCCTTTCTCTGCTCGGCACCACCTTTCTCGGCACGACTTTTATTTTGCTACTCTATTTGCGCGGGCTTGTTCCACGTGCCCAGCAGCCGGTGCGTCTGGGCGACGGCGGCCACTTCGGCCAGGACGCGCTGCACGCGGGCGTCGACGTCGTCGTCGTCGGCAGCGTCCCCGGCGACATCGCCGGCGGCGTCGTGCTCGAACTCGACAAAGAAGAGGTACTGGAACGGCTGCGCGAGGCTGGGCAGGCTGTGGATGCTGGTGAGGTTGAGGCGGGCGCGGCGGAAGCAGTCGAGCACGTCGGCCAGCGCGCCGGGGCTGCGGTGCGGCACGGTGAAGGAGACGAGGGACTTGGGGGCGGCCGACGACGGCACCGACGACGGCACCGGCGACGACACCGACGACGACGGCGACGTCTTCGGACGCGTGCCCCCCATCATCACCGCCGTCGCCTCCCCGTACGCCGGGGGCCCCCGCCGCAGCACATAGAAGCGGGTGGTGTTGTCCGGGCGGTCCTCGATGTTGCGGGCGAGCACGGCCAGGCCGGTGGCCTCGGCGGCGAGGGCGCTGGAGATGGCGGCGCTGGCGCCGGAGGGGTCGGCGGCGGCGAGGGCGGCGGCGCGGCTGGTGGAGCTGGCGTCGATGGTCTCGGGCTGCTGGGGGAGGTGCTGGCGCACCCAGGCGGTCGTCTGGCCGAAGCCCTGGGGGTGCGAGTACAGGCGGGTGATGTGGGCAAGGGAAAGGGGCGAGGCGAGGTCGGCAGAGGCGCTGCCGCGCGGCCGTCCCAGCAGGCAGTGGTGCACGCGCAGAAAGACCTCGCCGCAGACGGACAGGCCGCCGTAGGCGCCGTCGCGGTCGGCCAGCGCCGCCAGCGTAAAGGTCACGGGGCCGTGCGTCGAGTTCTCAAAGGGCACCACGCCAAAGGCCGCGTCGCCGGCGCGCACCGCCTCGAAGACGTCTGCGGGTCAGAGGGGACGAGAAGTCGAGGAGGAGGAGGAGGAGGAACCTTTGATGCTCCCCACCGGCAGCAGCGGGTGCTCGGCAAACACCGCCTTGGCCGCCTGGTGCGTGTACGAGGCGGCAGGCCCCAGAAAGGCCACGGCCGGCCGGGCCATTGTGCGGGACGGAGAGGCGGAGGGGGTCGACCGGACAGAGGGAGCGCTGCGGGCGCTGGCCGACGTTGGCGAGAAAAAGCAGACGCACGAAATGGCATTGGGAAAAGTGGGGCCAGACGGCGACAGACGACAGACGACACACGACAGACGACACACGACAGACGACACACGACGCTACGAGACACGGTTCGACAGATTCGACAACGGCACTGCGAAGACTGGATTGGCTAGCTGGTCTTCTTTTCTGTCGTCTTATTTTGTCTTCTCCTCTCCTCTCCTCTCCTCTCCTCTCCTCTCCTCTCCTCTCCTCTCCTCTCCTCTCCTTCTCCTCTCCTACCCTCCTCTCTTCACTTTCCTCTCTCTTCTCCTCTCCCTCTCTCCTCCCTCTCTCCTCCCTCTCTCTCCTCATTTCTCACTATTCCCCCCCTTCCCCCCCCTCACACCGTCGTCATGGACCGCAGCGGGCTGGGACGCGCCACCTGGTGCTTGGCCCGCTCCGCGTAGCCGCGCAGGCCCCGACCAGCTCCCCGGGGCTGGTCGGCGCGGTCCGACGGGGCGGTCGTCGGGGACGTCGGGGCGGCCGAGCTGGCGGTCGTGATGGTGGTGGTGGTGGTGGGCGGGCGGGTGCGGCCGGCCGGATCTCTCATCGTGTCGACGTGTGTCGGCGGCTCGGCAGCGGCTCCTCCCGCCCTCGGCGCTTGAAACGCGGGTCCCTCGCCGGCGGCGAGGTCCAGGGGCTGTCAATCGTCGTAGTAGTCGTCGTCGTCGTCGTCGAGGTCGGCCAGCTGCTCAAAGTTGACCTTGTAGCGCAGCAGGCCGCCGATGCCGCCAAAGCCCTTGACAAACTGGTTGCCCTCGGTGGAGCGGTCCGAGACGAACTCGAGGTTGGTGCCAAAGTCCTTGTAGTGCTCGGCAATCCACTCCAGGAAGGACTCCTGGCTGGCGACCTCCATCTCCTGGCCGGTGGCCTTGTCGATGAACTTGTCGCGCGCGGCGTCCGTGTCCTGCTGCTGCTTGGTGGTGTGGACGATGACCTCGGAGCCGCCGCCGGTGGGCTTGAGGACCCAGCGGGTGATCTCGAGGTTCTCAAAGACGATGAGGGTCTCGACGGCGCCGAGCTCGAGGGCCTTGAGGGTGTCGTCGATGCCGTAGCACACGCGGCCCGTGTCCTGGCTGATCTCCTCAAAGTAGCGGCCGATGAGCTTCTTCTCCTGGATGAACTTGACGTTGCCGAGCGTCTCCGAGGACAGCTCAATGGCCTGGTTGAAGCCGTTCTCGCCGCCATACGACACGTCGACGACCTTGATGACCTTGACCTGCAGGCGGTTGTCAAACATGTCGGAGCCGTTGAGGTCGTTCTTGAAGTCGGCCGACCCGGCCAGGATGAGCCCGGCCACGTTGACCTTGTCGTTGGTGATAAAGTTCTGCACCGCCAGCTCCGCCACCTTGCGCACGTAGTTGTGCCGCTTCTCGTCACGCAGCCGCGCAAACCGCAGCGCCGACTGCCCGCCGCGCCCGTGCTTCTTGGGCAGGTCCACCGAGAACTTGTGCACCACCTCGCGCGTGTTGCCGCTCAGCGTGCCGAACAGCGCGCCGTTGCCGTCCATGATGATGAAGCCAAACTTCTGGTCCGACTCGAGCAGCTCTGCCAGCGCCTCCGTGTGGAACTTGTTGTCGCAGAGGTACAGCGACGTGTTGATGGGCTTGAACGGCTCAAAGTCGATGTTGACCTTGCGCTCCTTGCCCTCCGACGTCAAGATCTCGCCGCAGTACACCACCAGCCCGTTCGGCGGCACCTTGTTGTACAGCTTGAGCCGCTGCTGCGTCGACGTGATGGCCGACAGAACGGACTGCCGGTTGACCCGCGACTTGATGTTGGACGCGGTGCCCTGTCTGTCAGCTTGCCCTCTCGTCCATCTCTCGTCTCGTCCATCCGTCACCTACGTATTCTTCCGCCAGCATCTTGGCGATGCGCGAGATCTGGTCCTTGGGCGCTGTCCGGTCAGCATGCGTCGTCGTCGTCGGCGGCGGGGGCGGCGGCGGGGGCGGGAGACCCACGGATAATCAGCGAGATCATGCTGGTGCCGTTGCCGCGGGCGGCCTCCAGCCGCTTGATCAGCTTCTTAACCTTCCATATTTCGATCTGGAGAGTTAGCAGACGAGAGGAGAGGCGAGGCAGCGCAAAAGGGCGAAGAAAACGAGAACTCACGTTCTTCTCGGCCTCGTTGCCCTGAGGATCGCTCATTTTGACGACGTCGAAGTGCGAAAAACAGAAGAGAGACGGCAACCAGACTTTGTGTTGTGTGTAGACCTGTACAGCCTGTAGTCGTAGTCTGGTCGGTAGGTAGTCTGGTCGAGCGAGTATGAGGTCGAAAGGCGGACTGCGAGTGTTACAGGCAGACGCGTTGGCGGGGTGCACGCAGAATTTTTCGCAGAGGGGTTGTCACGTGATCAATACTGGCACGTGATGTGACGTCTCGACGGCGAGACGCCGCCGCCGCGCCATCCCACGACGCGACCGACACACCGCCGCCACCGCCACCCGACCATGGCGTCTTCGATCCCGCTGCAGCTGGCCGAGACCATCCAGACGGCGCACATCGTCCACGACCCGTCGGCCGAGCGCGACCTGGCGCCGTCGACGGCGGCGGACACGATGGAGCCGGTCGTTTTGGAGGGAGAGGATGGCGAGGAGGACGACGAGGAGGAGGACGAGGAGGAGGGCGACGACAGCGAGAAGGCCGCCCACTACAGCGTGATCCGGCCGTGGGACCCGGCCGTGGACTCGGGCCGGGGCCTGGGCCGGCACGGGGGTAAACCGGCGGCGGGCCTCTCAGGACCCCGGCGACCCCCCTCCGCCCCCCGGCAGCCGCTGCCGCCGCTGCCCGACCTGCGGTTCGAGCAGAGCTACCTGCGCAGCCTGGCGGCGGCAGACACGTGGTGGAAGGTGGCGCTGGTGACGGCGCGCGACCAGGTGCTGATGCCGCTGGCGCAGGGCCTGCTCTACAACCTGGCCGTCTGCGGCTGGCAGCACTGGAACCGCACCGCCACCCTCGGCGGCCAGTCCGCCGGCGCCCGCCTGCGCCGCTGGTGGTACGGCGTCAACAACTGGCCGCTGCCGGCTGCGCTCCTCGCCGGGGGCGGCGGCGGGGCCACCAAGCCGGTCCGGCCCGTCCAGCCGGCCCGGCCGGCGTGGCCAGCCCAGTCGGCGTGGCGGTAGCTTAGACGACGAAATGATCATCTATACAAGACTGTCCAACCATTACTGTCCAAACACGTCCACCGCCGGTTTGTCCACCACCGGTTTGTCCACCACCGGCTCGTCCACTGCCGCCTCCACCACCGGCGACGTCGCCGTCGCGTCGCTGCTCTGCGCAAACGAGCCCGCCATGGCGGTGTCGCCGTCGCCGTCGCCCGCCCCGTTGACCGGCGTCGACGCCCCAGACAGGAGGGGGCCCTGGCTGACAGCCTGACTGACAGCCTGCGCGGTTGCCTCCGCCATGGGGGCCTCCGCGCCGGCCTCCGCTCCGGCCCCCGCACCATCTCCCCCCCTGGCCTGCGCGGCCCACCGGCCCGTCTCCTGGTCCAGCACGGCCTTGACGGGCAGCCGCACGACCACGCTGCCGTTGCTGCCTGCCGGCCCCAGCTGCGCCGCCTCCTCCTCCGCGTCAAGCCGCATTGCGTCCGTGTCGTCCTCGTCCTCGTCGTCCTCGTCGTCGCCCAGGTCCGGCTCGCTGTCGTCGTACTCTTCCTCGTCGTCTTCCTTTTCTTCTTCTTGATCCTCCTCTTCCTCCTCCTCTTCCCCCCCCGAATCGTACTCGGACTCGTCCGTCCTTGCCCACCCGCGCCGGCTGTGATGCGCCGCTGCTAACCGCCGCGGCCGGCCCGTGGGCCCGACTGACAGCTCACGCGCTTCCAGGTCGCCCTCACCCTCGCCCTCGCCCTCGCCCTCGCCCTCGCCCTCGCCCTCACCCTGCACGCTGGCCGACGCGCTGAGGCCGCTGCCAGGCAGCCGTTGGGGGGCGCGGACCGTGCGGCCGCTGGACGTGGTAGTCGTCGTGGCGGCGGCTGCGTGGCGGGACGAGCGGCGCAGGCCGGCAGCGGCGGCGGCGGCCGAGTCGGAGGCGCCGCTGCGGAAGTCGTCGTCGTTGTCGTAGTCGGCGCCGTCGTCCGAGTAGGTGTACTTGATGCGCTTGCCGCGGGTGCGGCCCTCATAGAGGGAGAAGCCCGGCTCGGGGCGCTTGAAGCGGTCGCGCTGCTGCTGGCGGTACTCGCGGCGGCGGCGCTTCTCCTCGGTGGCCTCGAAGCGCGGGATCTCGTCGTGCAGCCGCTTGGCCAGCTTGCGCGCCTTGGGCCCGCCGTCGTGCGTCTCCAGGCGCGCAATCAGCGCCCGCAGCTCGTCGATCGTCCCGGCCACGCTCCACCACGTGCGGCTCAGGAAGCCCGCCGGGTTGCTCTCGCGGTACACGCGAAACGCCGTGTCGTCGCGGCCCTCGATCAAAAAGTACCGCCGCTTGTCGCTGTCGCTGCCCCACGGCGCCACTGCCAGCGGCACGCGCGCGTCCGAGTCGTGGCCCGCGCCGCCGCCGCCGCCGCCGGGCGCGTCCCGCCGCTTGTTCCGGTACCCGTGGTCCACCAGGTCGCGCACGCGCTTCGACGACGACAGCGCCCACAGCACCAGCGCCCGCAGCAGCGTCAGCCGCGCCGCCGGCGCCAGGCTCGCAAACGTCGCCCCCTCCGCCAGCGGGCTGCGGTCGCCCCACGCCACCACCCACTGCGCCCGGTGCGTCTGCACCGCCTCCTCGAGCGCCCGGTGGTAGTGTCCGGGCCTGCACGTTAGCGGCGTTCACCACCAGGCGGCCAGTCAGTCAACCCACTTCACGTCCTGCTGCCGGTTCAGCAGCAGCTTCAGCAGCGCGCACAGAAACGCCTCCACGCGCTCGCCCGGCACGCTGTCCACCACGTCGCGCTCCAGCTCCTGCGGGCCAAAGTTGGGCAGGCTCTTGGGAAACGCGTCGGCAAAGCGGTTGCGGAACATGACGATGAACTGATCGTCAGACGGCTGCACGATCAACATGGCCGAGGAGAGCACCCACCGCAATGTCCGGGTTGTCGGCCAGCACGTACTCGTGCGGCGGCGACGGGGCGCGCTCGCGCTTGGCCGGCGGCGCGTCGTCGTTGTCGTTGCCGTTGACGTCATTGTCCTCGCCGACGCCGTCGCCGCCGCCGCCCTCGGCCTTCTTCACCTTGATCATCGTCTTGGGTGCCGTCGCCTTGGGTGCCTTGTGGAAGAACTTGAGGATGCCCTTCTCTGGCCGCATGGGCAGCTCCGCCTCGTCTTCCGACGGCGCCGGCGACAGCGACGACAGCGACGACAGGTCCGAGGAGTCGGCCATGGTGGGCTGGAGGTCGCTCAATGTCGTCGCGGGAAAACGCGTCGCGTCTTCGCGTCGACGTGCGTCTGTCTAGACGTCTTTGCAAGGAGGGTCTGGTCGATGCCCGTCAACGACCTCTGCGGATCTCTGTCAGCACGACGCGTCGGGTCGGCGGCACGGCACGTGTTCCGTCGAGGCGTCGTCGAGGCGTCGTCGAGGCGTGTTGCGCGGAGGCGAGCCAAGGTGGGCGGTGGAGGTGGACGACGTCGACGAGTCGCGGTAGACGTGTTCTCATCACGTGACGTCATGGGCCCGGCTTGGCAGCCGGCCGCCTAGCTATATAAACAGATCTAGACGCCAATTTCTCGCACTGGCTCTGTGGTCTAGTGGTACGATTCATGTTTTGGGTTTTCCGGAGCAACTACATGAGGTCCCGGGTTCGATCCCCGGCAGAGCCCTCTTTTTGTCCGGCCCTTTACTTTTTGTCTCCCTTTTCTTCGGCAGCCTGTGACGTTTGGTACTTTGTTGTTCTGCTGTCTTGATTTTTTTTCGTTTTTTTGCTCTCTTGCTTTTTTTCTGGCTTCTATCCCTGTCTTTTCCCATTTTTATTCGAGCATTCTTGTCCGAGTTGTCAATACAGTATAAACACAGTGCATGTACAGTATTCTCGAATTTGTATCACGTGCATACCCTGCCCTAACGCTTATTTGGTGCAGTGGGTCGAAAAAATTCCTACTCCTTGTCTTTTTCTCGCCCGCCGCTTCATCACGAGCTCTTCCCACAACCACGACAAACTCACTCGCCAACTCGGAGCCATGGGTCGTGTTATTCGCAACCAGCGCAAGGGCGCCGGCGGCATCTTCAAGGCGGTAGGTTGAGAGGCGACTGGCATTGGCATCCGTTCGACGGCGTCGACCGTGTCGACGGCCAGAGGAAAACGTACTGAGACGTCCAGATCACCCGCCTTCGCAAGAACCCCGCCAAGTTCCGCACGCTCGACTATGCCGAGCGCCACGGCTACATTCGCGGCATCGTGCGCGAGATCATCCACGACCCCGGCCGCGGTGCGCCGCTGGCGCGGGTGTCGTTCCGGGACCCGTACCGGTTCAAGCTGCGGACGGAGACGATGATTGCCAACGAGGGCATGTACACGGGCCAGTTCGTGTACGCGGGCAAGAACGCGTCGCTGACGGTGGGCAACATCCTGCCGCTGGGGTCGGTGCCGGAGGGCACGGTCGTCACCAACGTGGAGGAGAAGACGGGCGACCGCGGCGCGCTGGGCCGCACGTCGGGCAACTACGTGACGGTGGTGGGCCACAACCCGGAGGAGGGCAAGACGCGCATCAAGCTGCCGTCGGGTGCCAAGAAGGTGGTCAGCAGCAAGGCGCGCGGCATGATCGGCATCGTGGCCGGCGGCGGCCGCACGGACAAGCCGCTGCTCAAGGCGTCGCGCGCCAAGCACAAGTTCGCCGTCAAGCGCAACAGCTGGCCCAAGACGCGCGGTGTGGCCATGAACCCCGTCGACCATCCCCACGGTGGTGGTAACCACCAGCACATTGGCAAGGCCTCGACCATCTCGCGGTACGCCGCCCAGGGCCAGAAGGCCGGTCTCATTGCCGCCCGGAGAACGGGTCTGCTGCGCGGTACGCAGAAGACGAAGGATTAGGCGCGGACCGGCTGTGTGGATTGTGGCTGGAGGAAGGAAAGGGAAAAGAAGGCGTCCAGTCAGAAAATGTACGGCGTCAATTCAGTGCTGTCTTTATTGTCTTTGGCCTGTTATGATGTCGACCTGCCGTCGACCTGTGGCTTCTGATGTAGCTTGTTATGGCTTCTGATGTGGCTTCTGATGTCGCTTCTGACGTGGCTTCTAATGTCGCTTCTGATGTGCTTCTGATGTGCTTCTGATGTCGCTTCTGATGTCGCTTCTAATGTCGCTTCTCATGTCTGGCCGTCCTGGCTGACCGGACTACCGTGCTATTTGTACTGTACACGTGCTAAGCATATTGAAATCTCTGCCACGATACCACGATACACGATAACCACGAACCACGACAACCTCACCACCATGGCTGACCACAAGTACCGCCTCCTCGCGCTGGAGAACCCGCTCCTCGGTACGTCTCCGTCTGTTCGTGTCCCCCTACGCCGCTGACCCCCAGACATCATCGTCGAAGGCGACCAGGCGCTGCTGGACAAGTATGGCCTCAAGGCCAACGACGCCATCCTCGCGGAGCCCAAGCACCTGGGCATCTACGACGAGTTCCTGGCCAGCGGCAAGGCGGTGCTGAGCGCGGGCGGCGCGGCGCAGAACACGGCGCGCGGCGCGCAGTACCTGCTGCCGCCGGACAGCGTGGTGTTTCTGGGGGGCGTGGGCCGGGACAAGTACGCCGACATCCTGAACGAGACGGCGAACAAGGCGGGCCTGCGCGTCGAGTACCGCGTGGACGATGCGGTGCCGACGGGCCGCTGCGCCGTGGTGGTGACGCCGGGCAACCGGTCCATGGTGACGGACCTGGGCGCGGCCAACCACTACGACCTGGCGCACCTGCGGTCGCCGGCCGTGTGGCCGCTGGTGGAGGCGGCCGAGGCCTTTTACATTGGCGGCTACCACCTGACCGTGTGCCCGGACGCCATCATGGCGCTGGCGCGCGAGGCGGCGGCGCGCGACAAGCCGTTTGTGCTGTCCATCTCGGCGCCCTTCATCCCGCTGGCGTTCGGCGAGGCCCTGACGGCCACGCTGCCCTACCTCGACTACGTCGTCGGCAACGAGGCCGAGGCCGCCGCCCTCGGCAACGCCCACGGGCTCACCAGCATCGACCTCGCCGACGTCGAGGGCCACGCCGACCTCGCCGCCGACCTGCGCCGCGTCGCCCGCTACCTCGCCGACTACGCCAGCCCGCCCAAGGCCAACCCCGCGCGCCGCCGCGTCGCCATCGTCACCCACGGCAGCCAGCCCACCCTCGTCGCCGTCCAGGGCGAGGCCGACGTGCAGGAGTTCCCCGTGCGGCCCATCGACCCCGCCCAGATCGTCGACACCCTCGGCGCCGGCGACGCCTTTGCCGCCGGCCTCGTTGCCGGCATCGTCGCCGGCAAGCCCCTCGCCGACAGCATCGACCAGGGACAGTGGCTCGCCCGCCTCTCCCTGACCCAGCTCGGCGCCGCCTACCCCTTTCCGAAGCAGGCCTACGAGGGGAAATAGGGATGCCTACGAGGAAAAGTAGACAGGACGCGCCTTACGAGGCACGAGTGCAGGACCACAGAGAGCACGTTCCGCGTTCAACCGGCGGAACCCAGTTCTAGGAGATACTCAACTTATGACCCAAATACGACACGTTGACCCCAAGACGGCATCTACTGGTCCTCGTACAGCGCGCTCAGCAGCGCCTGCCGGTCGTACGCCTGCGTGTCCTCCATCAGGCCTGTCGGCCGCACCGCGTTGCGGAAGTGCGTCGGGTCGTCCTTGGCCGCCGGGCCCCGGCCCCAGACCGTCGCCGCCTCGTGCCAGGGCGCCGCAGCCCGGCCAAAGGGGGCGCGGGCGCCGCCGCCGCTGCTGCTGCCGCTGTTGCCAGACGCCAGCCCCCCGGGGCTGCCAGACCCCAGACCCCCCGGGCTCCCGTACTCCAGCCCGCTGTAGTGCCCCCCGTAGCTGCCGTAGCTGCCGTAGCTTCGGCTGCCCGTCGCCGCCGCCGGCCCCCCGTACGTCCCCAGCGGGATCCCCCGCGGGCTCTGCACCGACGGCAGGCTGCTGCCCAGCGCGCCGCTCGTCGCAAACGGGCTCGCGTACAGCGCCGGCGACGACGCTGCCGCCCAAGGGTTGACAAACCCGGTGCTGGTCGCAGCTCCCGGGTTCTTGGCCGCCACCGGAGCCCCCACCGGCGACAGCGCGCTGGGAAACCCGCGCGCCGTGTCCATACCGTAGGGCACCCCCGCCGACGGCGGCGACACGGCGGGGCGGCCGGCCGAGCCCGGGCTGGGGCTGGGGCTGCCGCCCCCCAGGAGCGCCGCCGCCCGCTCGTGCTGCTTGGCCAGCGTCAGAAACGCCAGCTGCTCCTCGATGCTCGCCGGCGGCCGCTGGCCCAGGCCCGGCAGGCCCAGCCCGCCGAGGCCGCTGCCAAACGGCGACGCCGCCGCCATCCCGTGGCCGAGCCCGCCGCCGACGCTGCTGCTGTTCCCCCACGGCGCGCTCGGGATGGCCTTGTTGGCCTCCGCGCCGCCCGCCAGCCGCGGCGTCGCCAGCCGCCCAAACACGTCCTGCGTCGTCGTGTGCATGCCATATGACGTCGCCGACGACGGCGACGACAACAACGGCGCCGGCAGCGCGGCCGCCGGCACAGGCGGCCGCAGCTCCGGCGGGCTCAAAAAGTTCTCCACCCGGCTGTAGGCCGCCGACGCCAGCAGGTCCAGCTCGGCGTCAGCGTCGGCATCGGCGTCGGCGTCGGCGTCTGTGGCGGCGGCGGCGGCGGCGGCGGCGGCGGCGGCGGCAACCTCGGCGGGCGTCTGGTCAACATCCATGCCAACGTCGTCGGCCCCCGGCGGCGACGGCGCCACCACTTCCTCCTGGGCACCGCGGCTGTCCCCGCCGCTGGCGACAGGGGCGGGAGGTTGGGCCGGCCGCTCCGGCCGTACGCTGGGCCGCAGCATCGCCAGCGGCTCGAGTCCGGCGGCTGTTGGTGTTGCTGCCGCCGCCGCTGCCGCATACGACGTCGGGGCCGCCGACGGCACCGCATCCTCGGCGTAGACGATCCGCGTCACCACGTCGCCGCTGCCGCCACCGTCGGACACCGCCTCCGCCGTCGTCGTCTCGAGCACCCACGGGAACGCCGGCTCGCCGACCAGGCGCACGGCGCTCTCGACCACGTCGCAGATGCGCGCCAGCGTCTCGTGCGCCGCGTCCAGCCGCTCCACGCCCTCCTCGTCGAAGCGCGGCTTGAAGGGCGGCCCCGAGTCGTCGTTGTCGGCGGCGGCGGCGGCGGCGGTGGCAGCGGCGGTGGCGGTACCATCCGCACCGCCGCCCGCGCGCACCCGCAGCGCCGCCCAGCCGTCCAGCGGCGCCAGCCCCACAACCTCGACGTCCTCCGGCAGCAGATACGGCGCGTGCACGGCCTCGGTGCCGGCCGCCAGCCGCTCCACACACAGCGACAGGCAGCGCGTCGCCGTCCGGTGCATCTCGGCCGCATGCGGCGCCAGGTGCTCGCGGAAGCTCACCACGTCCGCCTGCTGCGCCGCCAGCCACGCCATGCACACGCGGAACAGCGCCAGGCACGTGTCGGGCGCCCGCTTGCAGGCGGGGGATGTCGACGCGGAGGCGCCGCCCCCGCCGCCCCCGCCACCGCCGCCCGTGGCCGCTCCGCTGGCCGCCCGGTTGCGGCCGTTGCGCTGTCTCTCGGGCCGCTCCGACCGCTCTGGTCGCTCCACCCGTTCTGGCTTCTCTGGCCGCTCCGACCGCTCCGGCCGCTCCAATCGCTCCGATCGCTCTGGCCGCTCTGGCCGCTCTGGCCGCTCCGGTTCCTCCGACTCCTGAGAGGCACCCCCAAACAGGCGCTCCGCCTCCTTCTCGACCGCGCGACCGAGCACCGCGATGGTCTGCACCATGAAGCGCAGGATGAACTGGCACGAGCGCGAGCCGGCGGCCGTCCATTCGCTCTTCACCCGGCGCTGCGCGATGTCGTACGCGGCCATGTTCATCAGCACCGCCTTTTGCAGGTAGGCCGGCCGCTCCGCCTTGTCCAACAGCGCCGCCCAGCGGTGCAGCACCTCGCGCTCCAGCTCGTCCTGCGACGAGAAGGGCTCGCCACGAAAGTAGTGCGCGTGCAGCCGCACAAACCACGACCCGAACGTGTCGTAGGGGTCGGGCGGCGCTTGGCGACCGCCGCCGCCGCTGCCACCACCCCGGTCCTGGCCGCCGTTCCGTCCGCCGCCGCCGCCACCGCCACCGCCGCCACCACCACCGCCCCCGTGCCCCAGCAGCTTCTTGAACTCGGCGGCCAGGTTCTTGGGTGCGAGGGCAAAGGGCTGACGCACGCTCCAGGAGCGCAGGAAGTGGTAGACAACGTCAAAGTCGCGGCGCTGATCGGCGAGAACAACGGCCATCTGGTTGTGTGCGTCGCCCTCCTGGGGCCGCAGGTCCTGGGCTAGCGCGTAGTAGGCCATGGCGACGTCCGGGCTGTGGCCCTTTTGGCGCGAGGCGTGCAGGCGGTAGCGCGCGAGGTCACCCATGTGCAGCACGGTGCGGTAGCAGGCGACCGTCAGCTCCGTCTGCAGGCGGGCCTCGGCGGCGTCGATGACATCGCGCATGGTCAGCAGGCGCCCGCCGCCGCGCCCGGCCGCCGACGCCGCATGCACGGTGCGGGCCACGCGCTGCAGCGGCCGCAGGCGGTAGCGCGCCGACAACCGCTCGATGAAGCCGCGGTAAAAGTACTGCGCCGTCTTGAGGTGCCGCGCGTACTGCTTCTCCACCGTCCGGAACTGCACAATCTGCCCGTGTCCGCGGTGCCGCTGCAGGCCCTTTTTGTACTCGGCGCCGATCAGCGTGTGCACGTGCCACAGCCGGTCCAGCACCCGGTTCTGGTGCGCAAACTTGAAGTCGGTGAACGTCGTCGCCATGCAGGCGAGGCGGAGGCTGCCTTGTTAGCCCGCGACGGACTTCACCCGCCAAGCAACAGACAACAGGCGACAGACGGCCCCTGGCACCCACCTCTCCAGCTGGTGCTCCACGCCCAGCAGGTCGGCCAGCAGCTTCTTGCTGCCGCTCTCGTCCTTGCCGATCTGCTCCAGCGTCTTGGTCATGCTGTGCATGATCTTCTTGGCTTCCCTACGGGAAGGTCAGCGGGGTCGTGCCAGGACATACGGGGGGAAGGGTGACACGCACAGCCACTGCTGCTCGGCCTCAGCCGCCGGCGCGGGGGTCGTGTCGGCCATGGCAGGCCCTCTCGCGAAGCGATGCTCGCGGGGCGATGCTCGTCAAACGATTCTCGCGAAGCGAGTTGTGACAGGCCGGAGGCCGTGGGCCGTGGCCGGTGATCAGAGGTCAACAAGACCAAGGTCTAAAATGACCGCGTCTTCCGCGCTCGTACGCGAGCGCGCCGCTCTGTGCCGCAGAGAACTAGCTGTGATCATACACGGGGAAACGCAGAGCCGCCGGCAGCATGCTGTCCATAGCGAGATCGGCGGGCGCAGTGGGGCGATCGGGACGGGGCCGGCAAGCAAGTCATTGGGCAGACGGCAGGCAACAGATGGAAGAGGGGAAAGGAAAAAAGGAAAAAACAAAAAAGCAATCGTCCGTGCAGAGAGACCACCGCTTTGCGACCGTCGTGATGACGCTCGTGCGATCGGAAATTTGAAGCGATGCGCACGAGGGCGATGTGGGCTGGTGTGGCTAGTGAGTGGGTGTGGCGAGTGGGGTGGCTGCTGTGGCTTGTGTGGCGCAACACATTACAGTGCGTATTAACCAGAGACATACATCCACACTGTCATCACGACGTCCCAGCACGAGCGCCTCGCCGGATGCGGCGGACGACGAAAACGGCGCAGACAGCCGCGACAGGGACAGCAGACGGCGGCCGGCATCCAAGCCTAGAGGCCAGGGCCAGCGTGCAGAGACCAACAGCGGCGCTACGTGGCATTGTGGTACACATTGTCTGCATTCTCCTGCGTTCTCTTCTCTATTCTTGCCATTGTCCCGCTCGAGGTTTGGCCCATGGTGGGCGTGCGTGCGCACGCTGCCGCTCACCGCCGACCCCGCCCCAGCCGCTGCCGCGCCGTTTTTAAAAGAACGACGAAGCGCCGGGCCATGGCGGGCAGCAGCAGCAGCGACGTCGAGGAGATCCGCACGCTGCCTGAACACCACTGCCCCCCCGTTGCCGCCCGCAGAATGATTGTCCCCGACCTCTTTTCGCGGCCGCCGCGCGTGCGGGACGCGCTCGTGACGGAGACGGCCGAGGTGCAGGACGAGACCATGGCGGTGTGTCTGGCGCACCTGACGGGGGAGGAGGGCGACGACGCCGACAACGCCGACAACAACGACGCCGGCGGCACGAAAACGACCAACGCTTTCGGGGTGCCGCGACTGGACCGGCGGCGGCACGTGCAGTTTCTTCACCGCAGTCTGGGCGCGCTGCCTGGGGGCTTTGTGGGCTACGACGCGAGCCGGCCGTGGCTGCTCTTCTGGTGCCTCAACGGGCTGGACATGCTGGGCGAGGCGGACCTGGGCGCGACGTACCGGGCGCGGCTGGTGCGCACGGCGCAGTCGATGCAGAACCCGGGCGGCGGCTTCGGCGGCGGGCACGGGCAGGCGTCGCACCTGGCCACGACGTACGCCGTGGTCATGGCGCTGGCCGTGGTCGGCGGGCCCGCCTGCTACGACGTCGTCGACCGCCGCGCGCTGTGGCGCTGGCTCTGCACCCTCAAGCAGCCCGACGGCGGCTTCCAGATGACGGCGGGGGGGGAAGAAGACGTGCGGTAGGTCCCCGGTCCCCCGACGGACGACACGGAGACCGAGACGCTGACCCCCAGCGGCGCCTACTGCGCGGCGGCCATCGTGTCGGTGCTCGGGCTGCCGCTCGACCTCAGCCGCGACGCGCCCGCCTGGTCGCCCACCATGCCGACGCTCTTTTCCGGGCTGGCCGAATACGTGCAGCGATGTGAGTTGCGGTGGCTTGCCGAGACGTGGCGCGCCGTGCCGTGGCGTGGCTAACCCCCAGGCCAAACGTACGAGGGCGGCATCTCGGCCCAGCCGGGCGCGGAAGCCCACGGCGGCTACGCCTTTTGCGCGCTGGGCTGCCTGGCCATCCTGGACGCGCCCGACCAGTCAATTCCGCGGTATGTCCACTCAAAGTGTCAGCGGGCCAGCAGCGAGCAGGTCAGCAGGCCGGCAGCCGGCAGCCGGCAGCCAGCAGCCAGCAGACCAGCGTGACGCCTGCAGGACGCCAGCAGAGCCTGCAGGACGCCAGCAAGACGGACGAGGATCGGGTGGCGCCGCTGGCAGGAGGGTGTGCTCGGCGTGGCAGCGTCTGCCTGCGCCATTTTGGGGCGGCTGCGTGTCCTCTTCTGTCTGGCTGTCTGGCTGTCTGGCTGATGCCGGTCTGTCGCTTGTCTGATGGTCTGTCGCTGGCCTGATGGTCTGCGACTGGTCTGCTGTCCGCTCTGCGTCCGGCATCTGGAGGCTTGCCCTGCTAACCAGCAGATACCTCGACGTCCCACGACTGGTGGCGTGGCTGGCGGCGCGGCAGTACGCCCCCGAGGGCGGCTTCTCGGGGCGCACCAACAAGCTGGTGGACGGCTGCTACAGCCACTGGGTGGGCGGCTGCTGGCCGCTGGTGGAGGCGTGCCTGGCGCGGACGGCGGCGGCGGCGGCGGGAGCGGCGGGAGCGCCGCCCGCGGCGCCCGGGGCCAGCCTGTTCAGCCGCGAGGGGCTCATCCGCTACATCCTGTGCTGCTGCCAGGACCGGACGAAGCGCGGCGGCCTCCGCGACAAGCCGGGGCGCATGTCTGACGCCTACCACACGTGCTACGTGCTGGCGGGCCTCAGCTCGGCGCAGCACAAGTGGACGCTCGTGGACGGAGGGGAGGAGGAGGGCGCCCAAGGCACCACGGTGGCGCCCACCTGGACGGTGGCGCCCTTTGACTTTGGGGACGGCGCGCAGGTGTTTGATGAGGAAGACCGCGTCCGCACGGTGCACCCGGTCTACACGATTGCGGCGGACCGCGTCGCGCAGATCCAGGCCTACTTTCTGGCGCGGGATTTCTGAGGCGCGGGCTGGCAGGCTGGCCTGCAGGCTGGTCGGCGTTGCGCTCCGTCCTGTGCTCCGTCCTGCGCTCCGTCCTGCTCGCCGAGGTCTGCAGAAGGGCCGCAGAACGGCGGCCACCTGCGGCCGGCTGCGGCCAGGCCAGGCTTGGCGGCTTGGCCAGGCTGCGGCGGTGCTGCGCTCGTCCTCCGATAGCAGAAGAGAACAGATCAACAGTCATAGGGCATCTCAGCTAGCTGGCCATTGGCCAGCCTGGTGGACAACACAGCCAGCAGAACCGTGAGCAGCCCATGTCTCAGCCTGGACCGGCACCGTACAAGGAGCAGACAACGACCGAAGCCGACACCAGCCGATCCACCAACGGCGTTGCAGCGCCATGACTTGCATCAACTGGGACCCGTTGGGGCCCGTGCAGCCGTGCGTGTGGACGACGTGGCTGGCCGCTAAGATGGCCGCCGGGTTGTGCGTTGGCACCGGACCGTTGGCTGTCTGCGGTCTGCTGTCCAGGCGGCCGTCCAATCAAGGACGGCGTGGACCAGGCGTCTTTTGTCGCATCGTGATGACTTCACTAACTGCATATTGCATCGCATCGTAACCCTACCCGTAGTAACATGTGACCGCACTCCGCACTGCCTTCCTGCTGCTTTCCTGCAGAACACCTGACTCCCCGCTGAGCACGGCCTTCCTGATGTTTGCCTGCTTCGCACCTGCCTTCCTGCTGCGCACCTGCCTTCCGTGTCCCTCCGCGCCCTCCGCGCCCTCCGTGCCCTCCGTGCCCTCCGCTCCTGCTTATTTTGTCCCGTCGGCGCCAGAAACAGGCCAGACAGCCGTTGCCAACGCATCCTTGCATGAGCCACCGTTTTGCCCGCAGCCCCTCTCTTCCTCCGCTTCGTTTTCCGCCCGAGGGGCCACCCTTTTTTTTTCCTTTGGCACCCTCTGCACTCTGCACCCCTCTGCACCATGCACCTGCACCCTGCAGGCCAGCTGGCCGCTTTTCGGTTGCTCGGCCTTTTTGCCTTTTGACCGTTCACCGCTCCGCGCCAACACTCTTCTGCTGTTGGCTTTACGATGGCTCTATTTGTACGCTGGCTTACTGGCTGGTTCTACGGCTCGCTCTGCTGGCCGCCTCTGTTGCTACGCCAGTGTGGTACCGCTGCAGAGCGCTCAATCGACGGTCCACTTAGCCGCAGCCAGCGGATCCCTGCTGCGTAGCGCTGGCAAAGGTGAGGACAGGCAGCGAGGACTATGACTAGCACGGCGTTGGAAGCGAGGGCCAAATCGACGGCGTGTCGCCGGCCAGGGCCGACCAAGAGGCGGCGTATCGCCAGCGTGGGAGTGCGTGGCGGCCGGGTCGACGAGGGCCGTCCGTCCAGCCCGCCAGTTCGCCACCTCACTCCTGCAGCCAAGGGTTGTTTTCGTGCATGTCGGCGCTGCAGGCCGCCGTGGTTTGTTTGCGACGGCACTTGACGACGGAAGTGACCCGGAAGGGGTTCGGAAGGGACTCGGAACTCGCCAACGAAACTCGACAACGAAATTCGACAACGAAACTCGACGCCGACATCTGACAACGACATCTGACGACGACCACTGGCCACGACCACGGACGACGACACTCCAGTCCAGCACCACCACGATGCCAGCCATGTGCACCACGAGTGCGCCATCTGCGAAATATACGCTCTGATGCCGCCGTCCCTCCACCGCCAATGCGCTGGTGGAGCCCCTAGCCTGGCCGGCGAGCATCAACTGGCAACGGCGGCGCCAACACATCAAGATGGGTCACACTCTCGAGAGCCGCATGCTGTCGACTTGCATCTTCGTTCTTCGTCTTGCGCCCGCCCGCGTTCCGTTGTCGTTTCCGTCTATCGGAGCCCCGCACGCTTTTTTGTTTTGTGTTTCTTGCTTCTTTTCTCGTCTCTGGTTTCAATTCATGTTTTGTGGTTTCTAATTATCCTTTTTTATTTTTTTTATTTTTTATTTTTTTATTTTTTTCTTTCGTTTTATTCTCTTCTATTTTTACTTCCCTCCCACACCTGCCAGCGTATAACTAACACGCCGCCCTCCTCTTCCGGGCCCCCTCTTCCTCGCCCTACTTTCGTCCAAGACACTTGTTTCAGACTCCCCAACCGCCAGCCCAACACCACCACACCTCGCTTCATCACATTGGGCACGTTTGCATGAGACCGTCTGGTGTGCTGCCCGACTGCCGCCGCCTCTCGAGAACGGACGCTCGCTTGCTGAGCCTCACCGTCTGAGTGAACTCTCGGTCTCGACCATGAGCCACTTTGGGTTCTACATCCAGTACCTGGAGAGTAAGTTTCCTCTCGCCCTGCTGCCGCCGGAGCCAAGCCACAAAGCCGAGGCACCAGACCGCTGTCGACCCGCTGCCGGCCCGCTGCCGGCCCGCTGGCCGTTCGGTCAGCCTTGTCTCAGCCTTCTGGATCCGTCCGCCTGGACCATCTCATCTGCATCTGCCTGCCGTCTGCCACCTGCCGTCCGCCATCCGATCTGCCTGGCTGCCCGTTGGGCTGGCTGGCATGCGCCTAGCTGTCTATTTTTGTACCGACACGTGGACGCACCGCTAACCGTGTTCTTAGGCCTCTGCCGGCGCCGCGGCTGGCAGGACCCCATGTACGAGTGCTACCGCGACAGCAGCGGGTACACGTGCCTGGTGCTGGTCAACGGGCGCGAGTACCAGACGGACCTGGCCTACGAGTCGGACATGCTGGCGCAGGAGAACGCGGCCATGCGGGCCTTTATGGTGTGCCGCAACTTCTCCGTCAACGGCGGCATGCTGGCGCGCAACGGCATCGTCCAGGGCCTGCCCGTCGACGAGTCCTCGCGCAAGCAGCGCCGCGGCCGCCAGCCCTCGGCCGGCAGCCACAGCAAGAGCAGCCGCAGCAGCCGCCGCTCTGGCACCCACTCCAGCAGCTCCTCGACGGCGTCGCTGGAGTAGGCGGGCAGCGGGCTGAACAGACGGATGGTGGATGGGACGAAAACGGACGAACAGTGGACGGGACGACGACGGATGAACGGCGGACGGGACGACGAATGAGACGACGAACGAGACGATGGACGGATGGCGGACGAGACGACACGAGACAAAAACCGGCTGCATGCGACGACTTACATTACGACCTGATGACATAGACACGACTTACGACTGTTGGCTTGGCTTGTTTGCCTTTTTTCCTCTGCTGTCGCCACGCCAGGGCCTCGAGGCGGACATGCTCTCCGGTCCCTGGCGTGGACGACCTATAGCTCGGCCACGCGGCCGTTGAACCAATAAACATGTTTCATCATCTGTTCGGATGATCGTCATTCGATCGACTCGGGAGTAATTTCTACGGAGCAAATGCTGTAATAAAACTACTCCAATGCGCCGTAATAAAACCACAAATACTGCAGTAAAACCCCTGCCCGTACGGAGTAAAGGGGTGCCAATCACGCGCCCACGAGGCGCCGCGCCGAGTCTCGTGTTCTCGACACGAACGGCGGATTCCGTGCGGCGTACTTTTGCCGCGCCACAGTGGGGGTCCCCCTTGCCTCATGCCTCTGCGCAGGCTTCGCACCTTCCTCGCAATTGGCATGCCATGGCATGCGCGTCTTCTGCATTGGCATTTTAGGGGTTGAGAGGGAGGACAAGTATATTTTATACAAATATATTTACAGTACTCGTACAAATATACAGAGTCTGCTCCATACTCCGTACATATATAGGGGATAGAGCGTGTTGGATGAATATACGACCGGTTCTGCCTTAGTCAGTCGCCCACGCGCCGCGCTAGCCCCTTTCGGACGACTTCAGGACACCTTCCTCTTTACCCGTTTGGCGTGCCTCTCCTTTCTCGTGTCCTCGACGATCTCGACCACCGCCTCCCAACACAACACGACGTCCATTTCGTGCTCGCCGGCTTCACTCGTTGCGCCTGAGCTCTCTCACCGTCTTGTCGCATCCTGTTTTAGTCCTTTATTGCCTGCCGTCGTCTCGCCGACTTTCTTGTCGCCCGTCCTCGTTTCGCCCTCGTTTCGCCCTTTCACGATGAAAGGTGTGGTTTACCCCTTTCCTCTCTCCTTCTTCTCCCCTTCTCACGCTGACCCCTAGCCCTCATTCTCGTCGGCGGCTTCGGCACGCGCCTCCGGCCTCTTGTATGCCCGACGACGGCCCTGTTCCTGGCCCCCGGCGGCCGGCTAACGTCTAGACCCTCACGCTGCCGAAACCGCTCGTCGAGTTCGGCAATAAGCCCATGATCCTGCACCAGATCGAGGCGCTGGCCGACGCTGGCGTCACCGACGTCGTGCTGGCCGTCAACTACCGCCCGGAGGTTATGGAGGGGCGTCTGGCGGAGGTGGGTCACCAGAGTTGCCCGAGTTGCCTGCGGGTGGACGTCGGACTGACGACCAGATCGCGGACAAGTTCGGCATCAGCATCACGTTCTCGATCGAGACGGAGCCGCTGGGGACGGCGGGTCCGCTGAAGCTGGCGGAAAAGGTGCTCACCAAGGACGACTCGCCGTTTTTCGTGCTCAACTCGGACATCATCTGCGACTTTCCCTTCAAGGAGCTGGCGGCGTTCCACAAGGCACACGGCGACGAGGGCACGATTGTGGTGACCAAGGTGGAGGAGCCGTCCAAGTACGGCGTGATTGTGCACAAGCCGAACCACCCGTCGCGCATCGACCGCTTCGTGGAGAAGCCGGTCGAGTTTGTGGGCAACCGCATCAACGCGGGGCTGTACCTGCTCAACACGTCGGTGCTGGACCGCATCGAGCTGCGGCCGACGTCGATCGAGCAGGAGACCTTCCCGGCCATGGTGGCAGACGGTGCGCTGCACTCGTTTGACCTCGAGGGCTACTGGATGGACGTGGGGCAGCCCAAGGATTTTCTGACGGGCACGTGCCTGTACCTGTCGTCCCTGACGAACAAGGGCTCGCCGCTGCTGACGCCGCCCACGGAGCCTTTTGTGCACGGCGGCAACGTGCTGATCGACCCCTCGGCCAAGATTGGCAAGAACTGCCGGATAGGCCCCAACGTGACCATTGGCCCGGGCGTCGTCGTCGGCGACGGCGTGCGCCTGCAGCGCTGCGTGCTGCTGTCGGGCGCCAAGGTGCGCGACCACGCCTGGATCAAGAGCACCATTGTCGGCTGGAACAGCACCGTCGGCCGCTGGGCCCGCCTCGAGAACGTCACCGTCCTGGGCGACGACGTCACCATTGGCGACGAGATCTATGTCAACGGCGGCAGCGTCTTGCCCCACAAGAGCATCAAGGCCAACGTGGACGTCCCGGCCATTATCATGTAGGAATACCCAATGTCGTGGCCGCATGAGATAGACAAAAAGACTGGGGGCTGGCTGTGCGCTGTTGGCTGTCTATTCTACTGGCTTTTCTCGCTGTTCTCGCTGTTATCGCTGTTCTCGCTGTTCTTGTCCTGCTGCTTCGTCTCCTCCCCCTCCCCTCCCCCCTCCACCCAGCCGCGGCTCATCTCCACGGCCTGCTCCCACTTGCGCACCATGCGGGCGAAGCGGGCGCGGTCGGGGCTGGGCTGGAAGACGCGGCGGCCGGCTCGGTTGACGTGGCGCAGGTCGGCCAGCTGGTCCCAGACGCCGGTGGCGAGCCCGGCGGCAAAGGCGGCGCCGAGCGCCGTGGTCTCGCGCATGGCGGGGCGGTCCACGGGGATGCCGGTGACGTCGGCCTGCGTCTGCATGCACAGGTCGCTGCTGGACAAGCCGCCGTCGACGGCCAGGCTGGCCAGCCGCTGGCCGCTGTCGCGCTCCATGGCGTCCAGGATGGCCTTGGTTTGGAAGCACGTGGCCTCGAGCGTCGCCCGCGCAATGTGGCCGCGCTGCGTGAACTGAGTGAGGCCGACTGCCTGTTAGCAGACATGTTCAACAGCCTGTGGACGACTACCTACACAAGGTCCCCTTGGCGTCGTCGATCCAGTACGGGGCAAAGAGTCCGCTGAAGGCGGTGACAAAGAAGACGCCGCCGTTGTCGGGGACCGACTCGGCGAGCTTGGTGATCTCGTGGGGCTCGGCAGCGAAGCCGAGGTTCTTGGAGAGAAAGGAGACGCCGGCGCCGGCGACGGCGATGCTGCCCTCGAGGGCGTAGACGGGGGCGGAGCCGCGGCCGAGGTCGTAGGCGACGGTGGCGAGCAGGCCAGCGCGCGAGAAGACGGGCTCGGGGCCGACGTTGTAGAGCAGGAAGCAGCCGGTGCCGTACGTGTTCTTGGCCTGGCCGGGCAGGAAGCCGCACTGGCCGACAAGGGCGCTGGACTGGTCGCCGAGGCAGCCGGTGATGGGCACGCCGGCGAGGGCGGCGGCGGGGCCGGAGGCGGCACAGGCGCCGTAGGCCGTGGGGTGGGACGAGGGCGTGATGGCGGGCAGGCGGACGCGGGCGCGGTCGATGCCGAAGAAGTCGAGCAGGCGGTCGTCGTACTGGCGGGTGCGCAGGTTCATGAACATGGTGCGGCTGGCGTTGGAGCTGTCGGTGACGTGGACGGGGGGGTCTGCCGCGGCGCCGCCGTTGAGCCGGTACACGAGCCAGGAGTCGACGGTGCCAAAGGCCAGGCGGCCGGCGTCGGCGGCCTCGCGCACCGCGGGGGCGTGCTCCAGCAGCCACGCCAGCTTGACGCTGCTGGGGTACGTCGACAGCGGCAGGCCGCAGAGGTCGGGCAGCGCCTCGGCACCCGGCCGCGCCTTCAGCGCCCGCACCAGCGCCGCCGTCCGCGTGTCCGGCCACGCCACCGCGTGGTGCAGCGGCTGCCCCGTCGCCGTGTCCCACACCACCGTCGTCTCGCGCTGGTTGGTCACGCCCACCGCCCGGAGGACCTGCCGCGCGTCGCCGCGGCCCTGCGCCGCCAGCTGCCGCACCACCGCCTCGATGCACGTCTCCACCGACGCCAGCAGCGCCAGGGGGTCCTGCTCGTGCCAGCTGTTCAGTCAGCATGGCGCAACAGACATGGGACAGAGACTGCCTGCAGCACGCACCCGGGCTGCGGATACAGGTTCTCCACCGGTACCTGGTGGCTGGCCACGGGCACGCCATCGCCGTCAAACACAATGAACCGCGTCGACGTCGTGCCCTGGTCGATGCTGCCCACCAGCCAGCCCCGCTGCTTCTCCTCGGCTGTGGCGGCGAGGTCGGCCGGCAGCTGGGGGGCGGGCGGCTCGGTGCCGCCGGGCGAGGACATGGCGTGGCGGCGTGAGACAGTCGACAGGCGGAGGGACAGGCGGCCGGAGACAGTCGACAGGCGAGGCGGCGTGGGGAGGAGGGCGGAGAAAAAGCGAGCGACGGAAAATGTCGATGACGACGACGACAGCGGCGACGACGACAGCGGCGACGACAGCGTCAACGACAGCGGCAGCGACAGCGGCAACGACAGCGGCGGCGACAGCGTCGAGAGTGCCGGCAACGACGACGACGGCAGCAGGGCCAGCAACGGCGACGCTGACACGTGCGGGCGAAGCATGCCGTGTCCCACGTTGCGCTAGCCTTGTGTCGGACGGCTGGCTGCTGAAGGCCGCTGTCGGCCACTGTTGCGCCGGCGCGGATTGGCTTATACAGGCTTAGCGCGCTGTGGGGTGCGGAGGGCCAGGGCCTGGAGGGCGTTCCGGGGCGCTGATTGGTGGAACTTTTGCGCCGTGAGCGACGCCGCAGCGCCAGCTGGCGGTTGGCTGCCAGGTGGCAGGACGAAATGCACGAACGGAAGGCGCAATGGACGACGCCTGGAAGGCAAACTGTAGAGGAAAGAGGCTGTAAAGAAAAGAGGCTGCAGAAGGAAGGAGCAGCTGGCAAAGAGCGTAGAGCGTAGCCAAGATCTCTTCCGTGCTTTTCTTCTCCCTTCTCGCCTCTCTTCTTATTTCCTCTAGCCGATGGATGAATGCAAACCGTTGACGAGGACAACTCGAGACAACACATGAAGACGACCAGAAAATACATGGAACAGGAAGAGACGAGCAGAAAGTCCCAGGTGACGCAGCTGTTCTGGCACCAGGACAGTCCACTTGGCTGTACGGCAAGCCAGCACACGAGTGTCACAACGTCTGAGCTATGCATCCAAGGAGTTGTTTGCCAGAGCTGATTGCCGGCTGCTAACGGTGCTGTTTCATGGCGGCCGTTGACAGCTGGCTTGCGGCTGACGACGCGATGACGGCTCGACGACATTGACAACGGTCGACAAGAGGTTGCCGCTCCAAAAAAGCGACTATTGTTGGCAATCCCGCTCTCTGGAGAAAGACGTATCGAACAGAAAGAGAAGCGAGGTGGACCTTCCTTCCAATCAGCAAGACTCGTTCGATTTGGGCGCAGAAGACCGCCGACAAAGACACCGCCGCCCGGAAACGGACGCACTTGGCTTTACCACCGGGCACGTTTCCTACGAACCCTCTCGACCCATGTCCTATATCCTCTATCTCTCCATATTTCCTCTATCCTCTTTTCTTCCTCTCGCTGTCTAGTCGCCCGGCCCGTCGTCCTCCGGTCCGTTACGTGCCGGCCGGCCGTCTTGGCACAATCACGTGACCACCCGTTCACCCCGGCTTGACGTCACACGCGCGTCTCTTCTTGTCCTCCATCGCGACGCAGCGCGCAGCCATGGTCCTCAACACGGCCGTCGTCTCGCTGGCGGTGGCGCCGACCATCGTGTCGACGCTCGTCGCGCACGTCGTCCACCGCGCGCCTCGCCGCCACCTGCCCACCGCCCACCTCGCCTACGACCAGGGGCTGCACCTCGTGCGCGCCTTTCTCGACCTCGCCTCCCACCACACCATCGAAGAGGTCCAGGCCTTCATGGCCCAGCGCGTGCCCGCACCCACCTGGATCCACCTCGAGACCGTCGCCGTACCCGACTCCGCCCTCGCCCGCGCCGCCGACGCGCTCGCCGACCAGCTCGGCCCCGACGGCCTGCGCCGCGTCGGCGGCCGCCGCTGGTGGCAGTGGCGCCCGCCGCGCAGCGGGCCGCTCGAGGCCGAGTGGATTGAGATGCGCGCCGACTATGCCGCCCGCAAGAAGCGCGGCGAGCCCATCAGCCGCCGCGTCCTCTTCTACGTCCACGGTGGTGCCTACTTCATGGGCAGCGTCGACACCCACCGCTACCAGCTGCAGCGCCACGCCCGCAAGCTCAAGGCCCGCGTCTTTGCGCCGCGCTACCGCCTGGCGCCCCAGTTTCCCTTCCCCTGCGGCCTGCACGACTGCCTCGCCGCCTACCTGCACCTTCTCGACCTGCAGGGCCAGGACCCGCGCACCATCATCGTCGCAGGCGACTCCGCCGGCGGCGGCATGATCCTGTCACTTCTCGTAACCCTGCGCGACCGCGGCCTGCCGCTGCCCGCTGGCACCATCCTCATCAGTCCCTGGGCCGACCTGACACACTCCTTTCCCAGCCTCGCCGCCGACGATGTCCCGCTCGACTACATCCCGCCCCAGGGCTTCCACTTTCGCCCGTCTGAGGCCTGGCCCCCGCCAACCGGCGATGAGCTGCGCCAGCTGGTTCAGGCCCAGCGGGAGAAGCTGGCGTCGTCGCGCGGTTCCGGTTCTGAGCAGCCCGGCCACGAGCACGGGCACGAGCGCGAGCGCCTCGACGCCGCGCAGGCGGCCGAGGACGAGGCCAAGATGGCTGCCGCCGCCGCCAACCGCCTGACTGTGCTCCATGACGACGGCCGCAAGGAGACGGTCGAGGTTGACGAGCAGATCCAGCTCTACGCCCCAAACACCCTCATGGACCACCCGCTCGTCAGCCCGGTGCTGCAGCCCACGCTGGGCGGCCTGCCGCCTATGCTGGTCACCGTCGGTGGCGGCGAGATTCTGCGCGACGAGCAGATGTACCTGGCCCACAAGGCCGCCGACCCGGCCCGCTACCCGCCGCCGCCACGGGACGCCCACACGGCTGCGGACAAGGCCGAGATTGCCCGCCAGATCGCGCTCTATCCGCCCACCGACGTGCAGCTGCAGGTCTGGGACGACCTCTGCCACGTGGCGCCCACGCTGAGCTTCACGCGCCCGGCCAAGTTCATGTTCCGAGCCATTGCCCAGTTTGGCGCCTGGGCCCTGGCGCGCGCTCAGGCGACGGACAACGACCGACCGGCGGACGACGACGACGCCGTCTCGATCGTGTCCAACTCGAGCTCGGAGGGCGACGCGGCACCCACGTCCGCGCCGCCGACCGGGGTCAAGCTGGGCGAGGTGGGCCATGCGGGCGACCCGCTGCCACCGTTCCAAAACCACATGATCCGGCAGCGGGTGACGCGCCACGGCGACATCTACGCGCTGGCGCCGGCAATGGATCTGCCGGGCCCACGGCTGGGACTGGAGCACCCGGAGCGCATCGGCGTGCCCAAGCCGCGTACGGTGAACAAGTGGCTGGCGTTCAAGGCCGAGTGGGACCGGCGCTACGCGCAGGACCGCGCGCGCGCACACAAGGCATGGTTTGACGCCTGCGTGGGGGGCGCCGCAGCCCAGAGTGACGGCGGCGGCGGCGGCGGCGGCGGGCGTTTGGTGTCGACGACGTTTGGCCCCGGCGAGCACCCGCCGCCGAGCGCAATGGCGGCGCGGTTCCGCATGGGCATGGGCGGCAAGGGCGACGACGGCGGGCCGGCGTCGGGGCGGCGGCCGCCCAAGCAGAATCCGGGGCTGGCACTGTGGGCGCTGCTGGGGTCCAAGCACGACGAGGCGACGGTCGAGCGGGCCGGCGAGAAGCAGAGGCGGGCGGACGACCCGGCGACGGTGGCGATGGCGGGCGGAGCCAAAGCTGCCGACGACGGCGACGGCAGCGGCGGCGACCACCTCGCCGTCGATACGGGCGCTACTGGCAAGCGGCCGTTTCTGGGCGGCATTGCGCTGCCCTTTTCGCTCAACCGGCCGGCCACGACGGCCAGCATGGAGACGCTGCAGTCGAGCGAGGGGCGTGAGGGAGCAGGGGGGGACGGCGGGAGGGGGGAGGAGGAGCGTCCGCAGTGAGCTGTCGATATATACGGAGGATATACGAGTATGCTTAGATAGGAGTCGATATACGGGAGTCAAAGGCAGTAAAGGCAGTAAATATACAGTGTATAGGATGCTCTGATGTGTCACGTGCCATATGCGTACTCCGTACAGTGAAAGAACCAACGCCGTCCGCTCCGTCCGCTCCGTCCTTGGTGTCCGTCCTCGGTGTCCGTCCTCGGTGTAATCGTCCGTCGCCCACGCCGTCTAGCCGTCTAGTCCAGCCCGTTCTCGGCTTTCCACCGGCGCAAGTAGCCGGCGGCGCTGCGGGGGCCGGCGGCGGACTCGTCGCCGGAGTAGACGCCGAAGACGGGGCGGATGCGCTTGGTGACGAAGGGGGTGAGCTGCCATTAGCGGGGTTCCATTTTCTCAGAGAGCAGGCCGCCATGCCACCAGGCCACCCACCTTGAAGTCGTCGAGCGGCGGCACGACAAAGGTGCGGACTTTGGCGTACTCGATCACATAGCCGCCGCGCTTGGTGTGGCGGCCCATGGACCCGGTGCGCGTGCCCTTGTAGTAGCCCTTGTTGATGTCCTTGACGGTCAGCCGCAGCTTGCGGAACGGCCGCAGCAGCAGGTCGGTGGCGCGCATGGCGGCGTGGGTGGGTGTCGAGGTCGAAGTCGAGGTCGATGTTCATTCAGCTGGGTGGATGCCGAGTCGCCGGTCGGAAGCTCAATTTTGAGCCCCACATTTTCTCACCGCCTTCTTCGCCAAACGTTCGCCAGCGGCAGAATGAGGGGCTTAGGCTTCTCCTTTCCGTGGAGAAAGTCACATTCGTCTGCCGCCTCCCCTTTCCTCGGACGCGCTGCATTTGGAAGGAGCAGCTGATACCGCACACGAACCAACGGGAAAGAGCGCACGAACCCCTTTTTGGCTCGTGTCTGCTCGACTGCATCGCCTCTGTGAGGTCACGAGGAAACTTCTGCCCAGGAGTTTCTTTTCTAGGAGAGGAGGGACGGGAGGAAAGGGGGGCCCCTTTCTGTTTCTGAGCAACAAGCCATCTTTACGATTTGCTCATTCCTTTTGAGCTCTTCTTCCCGGGGACGCTCCTACCTTGAACGTCTCCAAAGGAGATTCTTTTTTCAGCTACAGCGGAGAAGCAACGACTCGGCTGGTGGTCAAGACGATTCCGGGATGGGCTCTAAATCTGTACGAGTATCTTACAAGTAAGATACAAGTACAGCTGCGGTGTATGGAATGCTCCGTAATCTACCTGTACAAAGTAGTTATAAGACACTGCGCTCTGTACGGAGTATACGACAGCGGCGGACGGCAGGCACGGCCTGCGTGCGGGCTTGAGTCCCCAAACGGGGAGGAGCGGCCGGGACGTGCAATACGGAGACGGGCCAATCAATGCCGGCATCGCCTGTCGATGCCTGCCTGTTTGAGACGGTCCGTACTCTGCCAGGGCCTGTCGGCTGCCCATTGGTCTCGCCGCTCCCGTTCTCCTGTGTGCTTGCGGAGTACGGAGACTGCCTTCCGACGCAGGGCTGCAACTTTCAACCGTTGCATCGTGTTCTCCTGACCACCGGATCCTGTCAGCTCTCTCCACTACCCGAAGGACACTCGCCGAGAGGCGCGCCGAGCGGTACCCAATGAGACCGACGATCACGGTGAACGACAGCGGAGGGCGTCCAACAGCAGCCCGCTGTTGTAGCGGGCGGCGACACAAAGAAACACAGCTACGACGCTCCGGGGGGCGGACGGACGGGATGGGGGCTGCATGACTCCGTAGGGAGAGCGGCCGACGGCCAGGGCGACCTCTGCGACGGCGGCTGGCGACGGTCGAGCGGGCCATGGCAGCCTGGCATGGCCAGCCAGGCCTCGGCCGCCGCCGCCAGACAAATCGGTGAGCATAGCTTACGCCGCCGTCTGCGCGGCTTGTCTTTTTTTCTCTGGTCGAGCCACCCTTCGATCCGTTTGTCGATTCCCCGTGGGAGCAACACTCCGTCCAGGCCACGCAGACGCGCGTGGTATCGAGAATCAGCGATCGACACGGCTAGCAGCAGTCTGGCCAGCCAGCCGTCGCAGCAACGGGCAGCCCACACGCAGCAGGACAGGGGTTTCATGTTGCTGCCGGCCGCGGTGGGTCTCTCCGTTCGTCCTTGGCCCCTGTTGGAGAAGGGCAGAGGGAAACGGAGACAACAGAGGCGGGGTAAACACACGCATCCTGCTTTCGGAGTGGTGCGAGCAAGAGACACGGACACGCAGCCTGGTCTGTCACCACGGGCTCCTTGGCCGGTACGAGTGCAACGTCGAATGCCGGCAGATGCAAAGAATGGCCACTATCTGGCCACGGAGAATTCGTTTCGACATGGCCGCGCCAAGCGGATGCCGTTGTCTATGCTGGCAGCAGTCCGAGCGCAACTTGCTGCCGGCCTGCAAGGCCACGAGCGCGGGCAGGCGGATGTGTACGGAGTGTTCCGTACGGAGTGTGCTCCGGTGGGAGTACTTGTACAAGGGATGCTCACCCGCGCCCATGGCCAACCTCGTTTTTCGTCAGTGCACGGCCAGCCAGCCACGAATCATGATGCACCGCCATGCATTGCGCTATTCGACCGACAATTCTCCGTGCCTGCTCATGCTGTCTTCTGTTCTCCGTTTGCTTTGGGTTTTGAATCGTCCGCAGTACAACCCAGTACTGCTTCTTCGATTCTTTCCTGTCTCTTCCCCTCCGGACCTGTTTCTGATTCTTTGTGTCGTCCTTTTTTTCTCACTCTTGTCATCTGCTTCCGTCTCAAGCTGCCGAGGTCAGAAGACATGTGTCGTACGTCTCCGGTTGCATCTCACCTCTGCATACGACAGCGATCGACAGCCGCCCCGTCCCTCGTGACCCGTCTATATACCTGCAGAGCAGGTACAATGCATACAACTACAGGTATAGACAGGTTCCCCTCGTCCGCCACCCAGCCTCCCGTCCTGCCCCTTTGCCAGGCGGCCCCGTGTGTTACACTCGCCCTCAAGCGAAGGCAACGTACCCGCACGCACTGCGTTTCTTTTCTTGGCCTGACCGGCATTCTCTTTTCCTTTTGGCAGAGCAGTTGATTTTTTCAGTGGAGGTACATCTCTCACCATACTGCTGGCTGGCTACCCCCCTCAGCAGCCACTTTTTTTTGGCAACAGTGCAGCGTCAGGGGTGCAAGCAAACCCTCCCCGGACCAAGATTTTGCGCATGAGCAGTTTTGCGGTGTATCGCTTCTACTTGTTCACCCTTTGACCTCTTTGGTATCCTGGTTTTCTGCTCTCTCAACTATAGTATTGGCTTCTCGGTTTTCTTTATCCCGCGTTTCCTGGAACTGCTTCCGTGTCCCATGTCTTCTTGACGGCTTTATTTCATCTCTTCTTGCCATGAACCTTCTGGGCAGGTACATTGATATGGCGGCGCCGTGCATCTAAATATCAAGACTCCAGCCATCTGGCCAACGCCGCAGCAGGGTCACCCTATTGGACCTATATTCCATCCGAGTTGTACGGGTCTAGAAGCACTGCGACGCTCCCCTTTTCCTCCAGCAACCAACAACACGAGAGCCTCATCGGCAGGCAAATTATCATCGGCATCCCAATTACACCCCTGGAGAAGAGCTGCTACGCTCGGCGCGGCTTTCTTCTTAAACTCGGTTTATGTTCCTGGCTACTCTCTCTGTCTTCTCTGGTTGAGGTATACAGACTTGGCAGCTTGATCACCTCGACTAGAGCAGCTTTACGCCAAAGATCCGAGTATCCTGTCCCTCGAACAGCTCTCGACGTCCCGTCGTGGGAGCCTCCGCCAGAATGGACAGCAGCAAGTTGACGCAGAAGCAGCTGGATGGCTTCAGCATCGTGGAGAGGGTCTGCTCGGTGCTCTCGCTTCTCGGCTGCTTCATCATCATTGGGACATTCTGTGCCTCCAAGTCGTTCCACAAGCCCATCAACCGGCTCGTGTTCTACGCCTCGTTTGGAAACATGATGACCAACGTGGCCACATTGATGGCCCGATCCTATCTCGGCGACACCGGCTCGGCGGGCTGTCAGTTCCAGGCCTTTCTTATCCAAATGTACGCCGAAGCTGTTTCCGGGGAAGAGACGCGCAAGTGACTGACAAACCAAAGGTTCATGCCGGCCGATGCCTTCTGGACATTGGCCATGGCCGTCAACGTCTACCTCACCTTCTACTGCAAGTTCGACGCCCAGATGCTCCGCCGCATGGAGCTTCCCTATCTCTTCGTCTGCTACGGGGTGCCCTTTGTGATTGCTCTGGCCTACATCTTCGTCAAGGACCAGTCCAGGGGCCGGGTGTACGGCAATGCCACGCTGTGGTGCTGGGTCAGCTCAGACTGGGACATCTGGCGCATTGCCACGTTCTATGGGCCTGTGTGGGTGGCCATCCTCCTCACTTGCTTCATCTACATTCGTGCCGGCCGGGAAATCTACAAGAAGCACAAGCAGCTGCACGACTTCAAGTACAGCACCAGCCACCACGAGCTCGAGCCGCTGCCTCCGATGGACGATCTGCGGAGCAATAGCAAGACCACAGAGGTGTTTGTCACCACCGAGATTGTCAACACGCACCACCCACAGCAAGCGATGGACCTGGCGTCGCTGGGTCGCCGCACGACCATAATCACTGCGCACCTTGACGGCCGCTCTGGACCCGGCGGAGGAGCTGTGCCCCAGCCGTCGTCGATGGCTGTCGGCTTGCCTCAGCCTCCAGCTCCCGGTGCAGGCTACTCCGTCACCATCACGTCGGAGCAGCGGCCAGACAGCTTTATCGCGGCATCCTCCCCGGCCTACGACGACGACAGCATCCGCTTGCCCATCCAGGACGAGACGGGCGCCGATGCCCGGCGCGCACACACGACTCCGCACACGCTGCCGGCCGGCCACGCGACCGCTTCGGCCCAAGCTGAGGCGGCGGCGGCGGCGGCGGCGGCGGCGGTGGCGATCCCCGCCGCGTCGCGCCAACCGCAGAACCAGCGCCTGCGGCGTCGCGCCGCCTACGAGGCCAACAGCGCGGCCTGGTCGTACACCAAGTGCGCCATTCTGTTCTTCACGGCCATGCTGGTGACGTGGATTCCGTCGAGCGCCAACCGCGTCTTCTCTGTGGTGCATGTCGGCGACGTCTCGGTGCCGCTCGAGTACATGAGCGCCTTTGTGCTGCCGCTGCAAGGCTTCTGGAACGCAATCATCTACGTGGTGACGTCGTGGAAGGCGTGCCAAGTGTTGTACGACGACGCCGTCAGTCGCCTGCGTCCGCGCCGGGCGCGCGCCACCACCACCACCACCACCAGCAGCCGTGGCCAGCGCGCTGGCCGCGTCGACCGCCACCCGAGCCATCGCGCCGGCACCTACGAGCGCCAGTCCAGCGTCAGCGGCACACCCTACGGCAGCAACGAAACGCCGGCGGGCGCGGGCGGCCATCCCGGTGCTTTGCGGATCACGCCCAGCAGCATGATGGGCCGGGGTGCCGCGTCGGGGAGCGTGTTCCACCGCACAAACCTGAGTGGCGGCGGCGGCGGCGGCGGCGGCAGAAGCGGCAGCGGCAGCGGCGGTGGCCGTGATGGCAGCGGCAGCAGCAACGACAGCGACGAGATGCTCGACCAAATGGTGGGTGGGCACGGCGGACGGGCTCCGTCTGAGAAAAGCTACCGGACGGACAGCGTCGCCGAGCTGGCCCTCTAGGAAGAACGCTCTCCGCACGGCTGGCAAGCCTTGTTCTTTGAGGGGAGTGGTCGACCGCTCACGTGTATGACAACGATGTATGTATCTTATGTCTCCTTGTATCTTAAAAATGGTGTGTGGTTGTTGAGGGTGTCCGAAAACTTGTCAGGCCCGACTGGCCTCCACAATGTGGTACTCCCATGTCGTTCTCATGCGCAGACACTCTTCGCGGCAGTCCCGGTCCTCCCACCACCACTGGTCCGCCGTGACGTAGCGGCCCCAGATTTCCTGCCACAGCTTCTGGCCAACAAGGCTGTGCAGCCGCCGTCGCTGTCGTCCGCTCTGCGCTGGTTGTGGTCCTGCCGCAGCCGTGGTGGCGGGGACGGGTGTCATCCCGGCCGAGGCGTCGCCGTCTTTGTTGTTGTTGTCCTCGTCGTGGCCGCTGCAGTGTCCGTCGCCGTCGTCACCGTCGTCGCCGTCGCCGATCACGGCCGCAAAGCGGCAGACCACTCGCGCGCCCGGGCTGAGCTGGAAGTGGGCGTCGCGCAGCCAGGCCGGGAAGAGGCGCGTCGGGCTGGTGCACCGGAACTGCCGCTCCAGGTTGAGCAGCAGGTGCTCGTCGAGCCAGGCCTGCAGCCGGGGCCCCGTCGCGGCGCGGGCGGGAGACGGGTCCATGAGCAAGAGATGCAGCGTGCCGTGCGGGCGCAGGACGCGGTGCATGCTGCGCAGCAGGGGCGGGATGTTGCTGGCCGAGACGAGCACAGGCAGCGACTGGGCGTAGATGTCGGAAAAGATGGGCGGGGCGGCCGAGAGCGAGGCGCACGGCGACGAGGTGGCCAGGATGGGCGCGACGTTGGGGAACAGCTTGCTCGAGAGGGGGGCCGGCGACATGTGGTGGACGGGGACGCCGGTGTTGAGCGCCGCAATGTAGGAGGCGGTGGCTGGTTTCATTCAGTCAGTGACGGGGGTGGGCAACGGCAACGGCAACGGCAACGGCAACGAGCAGACGCGTGGGCCCAAGATGGAATACCTGGCGTTTCGAAAAACGCGAGAATCTGCCTCTCGACGACCGCCACCCTGTCGACACGAGAGTCTGGGGCCGGGTTGATGCTGTACAGCGCGGACAGCAGCCAGCGCTTCCGCTCCATCTCGAGCTCCTTGTAGAGCGCGGCGTCCGGCAGAGCGGCCCATTCCTCCGTCAGGCGTTTCCAAAACGTTTCGGGCCCCGCGGCCGCCATCTGCAGGATCTCCCTCTGTATGCCGGACAGGTTGAGCGACAGCGATATGAGCTCGTCCTCGTGCGCCAGGGCCGCGGACCTGGGCGTGTCGGCGGTGCTGACCGTCGAGGCCGAGCGGATGCTCGCCTCCGTCCGGCCCAGCATCAGCGGTGCCGGCGGCGAGAGGTGGCTGCTTTCCCACGAGTCCGCGGTGGGCCACGACGACACGGAGGAGCTGTGGGCCGACAGCGGCCGGATCCTCGGCGCAACAAACGCGTCCTTGGGCCGGCCGGTGACCTTGGCAGACAGCACGCGAGGCAGGGTCGCTGTTCTCGGTCTGTCGCGGGTGGAGGGCCGGCTCCGGGGCGTGCGCGGCGACTGCAAGCTGCAGGCGTGTCAACAACATGGGAGGGACATGGAGCAGAAACGAAGCAGGAAGAAAGGGAACGACATACGATGGTTGGATTTCCGCCTGGGGCTGGAAAACGACGGTCTGGCGCTCTTTGGCCTGCAGCTCGAGCTCAATGTCTTTGTCGAGGGACAGCATGGTTGCGAGCGAGTTGGGCAACGTCCACTTGGACAGGATGGAGTCCGCTGGCGGCGGGGCGCCTAGGTCAGTCAATGAAGGTTCTTGAACGCTTGTCTCGGCGCGGCAGAGCTCTCACCGTCCTGTGATGAGCGCGCCTGGGAGCTGCTCGAGTCGAGGAAGCGGTCCTTTGGTGCGCTCGCGTCGCTGTACGGGGCGTCTTCCGAGCGGTCCAGGCTCGATGTCGTCAGGCTTGGCGGTGCGGCCACGGAGTCCCGGTTGGCGGTCGCTGCGCTGGAGATGGAAAGCCGCGAGCTTCCGGCCAGCGAGGTGGTGTCCTGCTTGGATCGCTTGGACCGGAGGCGGATCGAGTTCAGGAAGCTCTGGGGCTTGCGGCGACGGCCAGACGACTCGGTCTCTGCCGAAGCCACCGAGCGGCCGCCACTGCTGCACCCCTCTCGCCTCTCTCTCTCCTTGTCCTTGCGCGCCTTGCGCTGGCCGACCAGCTCCCGCTCGGGATTGGCCCAAACAACATCAAACATGGCGAGAGGCTGGTCTGGATCTGCTGGCGAGAAGAAAAATGAGAGTAGGGGAGGGGGTGGGAAAAGAAACAAGGAACGCTCTGTCTAGTAAGCAGCAGTCCAGCAGTGTCCTGGCGATCACGGCTGCGTTCTCATACCGAAAGCCGTGCTTCTGTCAGTCGGGAAGCGGACAAAAGATGCGAGGCCTTTCGCATCCCTTTCCGACTTGGGAGGAGAGTGAGGATCACAGGAGCGAGGCGCGTGTGTCTGGCGGGGAGGGGCAAAAAATGGCAGCGCAAGAAGGGACAAGAAGCCCGTCAAACATGGGAGCCAAACAGACGAACGAATGAGAAAGAAAGAACAGGGAGACGGGGGACACAGCTTGTGTAAAGGAGCAACCCAGCGCGAGGAACCAGAAATACGAGTTGCACAAAACGAGCGAGACGAGACCGAAGACACGCGGCCAGAACCTTGCTGGCCGCGAAGAGGGATGAGGACACCGGGGCACCGGTGTCTAGGACTTGCCCGTGAGTGGGAGGTGACGCGAGAGTGAGAGCAGCGAGGCAACCAGACACTTTGTTCTGGCGATGCCCAGATCAAAGAAAGGAGCAAAACAACTGCGGCCGAAAAAACAAAAGAGCAAAGAGCAAAAATAGTACAAATGAAACGCCAGATAGCCAAACGGGGCCCAAAACTCCCAGGGAAAAGCAGCCGTGCCGGCACAAGACGAGTTGAGGTCAAGTGTCGGTGAGTTGCAAGTCATGATGCCGTAATTGGCCCGACTCAGACTCGCAACTGGACAACTCCAGGCAGCAAGAGGGAAGGAGCGTCCGCCGCACCTTCCTTGAAGAACGAGACAGGACATAGAAGCATCCGCTCTTTTAAAAGAGCCACGATAAAGGCCACGATCAACTGAACGATCTCTGCTTTGCCGGCAACACTCTGCACCCACCGCCATCCCACGTCGCCCGGACTCCCTTTCGGTCTGTCGGATGCCCAGCTGTCCTCTTGTCTGCTCGATTGGTCACAAGAGACACGCACGGCCTGTCTGCCGGCTTCCCTGGCTCCTGCAGGCCGCCTCGGCAAGTCGCACCAAATATCCCATGTATTGCCCTCATGTCTCGGAGAGCTCGGCAACAGGCTGGCAGGCTCGTTTTTCCCCCTGCTTCAGCACAGGTCTGCTTGCTTGTCTCTCCCGCGTCGAGCGTCGAGTGTTGCCTTTTATGGATGGAGGAGCGTACGCCCGAAGCCATCGGCTCCAGGTAAACTGGAGACTGCAACTCGCCTCCCTCCTCGAGCGATATCCGTCCATCGAGAGCACACTGCCGGGCATCCACAGGCCACAGGGCTTGTTCCGAGGATGCATGCTGCAGGCCGCCAATGCAAGCAGCAGCAGCAGAGAGGCAGCGGCAGCAGCAAGCGACCAGGGTCGGGCGGACAGGTTGGATCTCGCCTGTTCCTGCCCGGCACAGCCAATGGCTTTCCTCCGTCTGCAGGATCTACCCGACCTCGCATCCGCCCCCCGGGGTGCCAGGGGTGGTGGCACAGCCCAGACAGAGCACGGCGGCCACCAGGTGTTGACTGGGCGGGCAGCGGTGTGCTCTGCTGCGCTGCGATGCGGCGGACACACCAGCACTTATCGTACACGGTGCGACCTCCGTGCAGCGTGGCACAGCAGGTCTCTGTGTAGACAGGCAGCAGCGGAGGTAGAGACGGAGGCGGACGCATGTCTCGCGTCCATCGCCACCGTCGCCACGAGCTGGATCGTCGTCTCTGCCCAGGCGACGGGGGGCAGGGAACAGGCCGCGAGGGTGCGCCTTGTCCGTCCCTCTTGCCATGCGGCTGTGCCAGAGCACGGAGACGCGTGGAAGGGCGCAAAAAGCCAGAGACGGAGGGCGGACGTCTCTTGGAAGAGGGCTGTCCGTCGCTCTTCCTAGTCTCCTGTTTGTCGGGGCGGAACGCGGCTGTCGTAAACACAGTGGCCGCCGGCGGCTCGTGCAAAAGGCACACTCATCGATGGCTCGGGCATGCTTGGAAAACAGCCAAAGCACGCTCCCGCTTCTCGCTTCTGTAAACATCTTGGCTGGCGTATGCGTTCTTCGTGTCATTTCAGATATCCGCTTTGTTACATATCTTTGGCATCTTTCTCCTCACCTTGCGCCGCAGATTGCTCCTTCCTGCAGAGGTGGCCCCGTGCCTTCCTAGTCCGGACAGCTCGAGCGCCTTCCCGCCACTCACCGCAGCCTGCAGGCAGACATCGGACAATATATCGCTGTCTCTTGTGCAACGGCCGTCTGCTTGCGTGCCGTCTTTCATTTCGTTTTGTCGACCGTCGCCGCGCGCCCATTGGCCATCACCAGCGCACGGCTTTGCTCGGCTCTGCTCGACTCTGCTCGCATCTCCTCATCACGGCGTCTTCTCCGCTCGCTCGCTCGCTCGCTCGCTCGCTCTCGTACTCGGTGTTCTTCACTTCTCCAAGAAATGCGCCTTTGATTTTCTCTGACCGTGCCGCCTCGCCTTCTCTGCAAGTTCGCTCCTGCACTCGCGACTCCTTGTGCAGGCGATCCAGCCGTCTAGGCCGTTTTCCAGATCCAGTCAGCCATGTCGCCGAGGCGGTCGTCGACGCGGAGCCGCGTGTCGCGGTGGACAGCGTGGTCCAAAGACGTCTTGGCCACCTCCAACGAGGCCATCAACCGGTCGACCTTTGGCCGCGTTTTCCGGCTTCAGGGCAGCGGACATGTGCGTGCATCTTCCCCTGCGGACGGCTTTGGCATTGCGCTGCTGACTTGGCCTGCAGCCCGACGAGATCAGCCATGCCAACTTTGCCACGGAGATCCGCGCCGGGCTCACGACGTTTGCGACCATGGCCTACATCATTGCCGTCAACGTGAGTAGCTCCCTTCCTTGCGCTCTCGGGGATGCTTGAGCTAAAGCAGCGCATCCCTCAGGCCTCGATTCTTACGTCCACAAACGGCACCTGCGTCTGCAGCGATCTCGGCATGGACGACGTCTGTCTGGACCCTGCTTTTCAAGTCTGCAAGAATGGTACAAAACAACCCTCGAGGCCGCTGCTTTCTGGCTCACTTGCTCACGTCCCAAACGCAGAACTGCACCGTGACTTTATCACAGCGACGGCGATTGTTTCTGGTCTCGCTTCCATCACGTTTGGGCTCCTGACCAACATGCCCGTGGCTCTGGCGTACGTCTGGCCCTTTCCTCCTGCTCGTCCGCCTGAAAAAGCTGACCGTGTAGCCCCGGAATGGGCCTGAATGCGTACTTTACGTACCAGGTTGTCGGCGTGGAAGGCAACGGCCCCGTCCCGTACCGCGTGGCTCTCACGGCCGTGTTCGTCGAGGGCTGGATCTTCCTCTTCTTGGCGCTCACCGGAATGCGCCAGTGGCTCATCCGCATCATTCCCGGGACGCTCAAGACGGCCAGCGGCGTGGGTATTGGCATGTTCCTGGCTCTCAGCGGCATGTCCTACTCGTCCGGCATCGGCATCGTCACGGCCGGCGGCACGTCCACGCCGCTCACGCTCGGCGGGTGCCCGTCAGAGGACCTCGACTACGACGGCACCTGCATGGACCACGGGATGCGGAGCCCCAAGATGTGGCTGGGGATTGCTAGTGGCATCATCACCGCCCTTCTCATGGCGTTCCGGGTCAAGGCCGCGATCATCCTCGGCATTGCCATCACGACGTTTATTTCCTGGCCGTGCGTCGTGTTCTCTCCCATTTGCTCCTTCTCCTTCTCCTTCTCTTCTGCTGACAAAACAAACGGCTCGCAGGCGGGACACGGCCGTCACGTTTTTCCCGGCGACGCCCGAGGGCGAAGCCCGGTGGGAGTTTTTCAAGAAAGTCGTGGCGTTTACGCCGATCAAGCACATCCTCGCCGTCAACGAATGGGACCTGAGCGGCTCCAACGGGGCACACTTTATCATGGCCCTGTTCACGTTCCTGTACGTCGATATTGTCGACTGCACAGCCACGCTGTACTCCATGGCCCGGTTCAGCGGGAAGACGAGCGCCGACGGCGACTTCCCGCGGTCGACCATTGCCTACTGCACAGATGCCGTCTTCATCTCCATTGGGTCGCTGTTCGGCTGCTCGCCTTCGACCGCCTTTATTGAAAGCGGTGCAGGAATTGCCGAGGGCGGTCGCACCGGTCTTACCGCCGTGGTCACCGGCCTCTGCTTCATCGTCTCCATCTTCTTCTCGCCCATTTTCGCTTCCATCCCCCCCTGGGCCACCGGCACGACGCTGATCTTGGTAGGACCGCCGCCGCTTGTTCTGCATCCCCGTTCCCCGTTCCCCGTTCCCGTTGTCCTTTTTTGGCCGAGGTCGCACAACGGCTGACGTGTGACTGCAGGTGGGCTGTCTGATGATCCGGCAGGTGACGTTCATCAACTGGAACTACATTGGCGACGCCATTCCGTCCTTTGTGACCATTGCGTTCATGCCCTTCAGCTACAGTGTGGCCTATGGGCTCATGGCGTATGTCCTCCCGCTCGCCAGGCACGGTTGCTTGCTAACCTGCCACACATTAGCGGCCTGTTCGTCTACATCACGCTGAACACGCTGATCTGGATCGTGATGCGGTTGACCGGCGGGACCGTCGAGCCGCGCGAATACGACCTCAAGGAATACTGGACGTGGAAGCCGGCCGGCAAGAAGCCGGCCGTGATCCGCCTCTTCACGCGGGACTCGCACTGGGGAGACAAGCAGAGTCTCCACGAGGAGGACGACGGCTTCATCTTTCCCGACGAGATCAACGCCGAGCCGCTCCGCGACCTTCGGGCTTCGTCGGCCTCGGCGTCGACGGAGAAGGGGGGCATAAACTCGGCCGCCGCGTCAGCCACGTCGGCGGTCGCGTCGCCCCCCAAGGCCAGGGTGGCGAGTCGCCCCCACACAACACATGAGCGGTGAGTGGAAGCGAAGGACGGACGGAGGCGGTGATCTGAGAAGGAGGCATCTGAGACAGCCATTGTAGCCGAGATGGCACATGGCGAGGGCAAAACAAAAGGCTGCTGCCTGGAGGGCACGCAAACGGGAACATACGGATATCGGAGGCCAGCTCTGGGGGATGGCCTGGGACTGCAACGGGACGGTCCCGGATAGTATGCCATAGAGTAGAAGATGCGCTTTTCATGTCGTCTGTGGACAGCGTTGTTGCACGTGACCGTGCCTGCCGTCGAGGCTGCAGAGTGCCGTCGTTTGTGTGCCCCACATATAGCTTTCGCCCCACACAGGCTGCGAGGTTGCGTATACGGACTTTATACCTAGGTGAAGCCAGCTTGCGCGCTCTTCCTCACGACCGTCACGACCGCCACGATCTGTTCGCTGCTGTGCCTGGCCCCTGCGCGCACAGCCTGCACTCTTTCATTGCGCCGCCGCCGAGGGACACGCCAGAACGGGTGCAGGACGCCACGGCTCCGTTGACGGGAAACAAAAGAAAGCGAGCACGAGGCCGAGCGGCCGCCCGACGATGAGCGGCGGGTGGAATACGAGTGAGTGGCCAGCGTGCGGTGGCGTGTGCCTGGGGCGATGTTGGGGGGGGAGGGAGGGTGCAGAGCTGACCGTGGCTTGCTTCTCTCGTCGACAGTCGAGTCCGATGCGGTGAGTGGCGGGCGGCCCTGGAAACCCTGGAAGCCCTGGACGCCCTGGGAACCTCGCTGACGGGCGGCGGCAGGGCGTGTTCACGTTTCTGCTCGAGAGCCTCGGCGTGCGGGGCGTGCAGTTTGAGGAGCTGCTGTCGCTGGACGCGGAGGCGCTGGCGGAGCTGAGCCCGGTGTACGGCGTCATCTTCCTCTTCAAGTTCCCGACCAACACGCCGTACGTCGGCGACGGCGGCGCGCCGCGCGACGGCACGTTTGACCACGCGGCCTCGGAGCACCTCTTCTTTGCGCACCAGACGATCCAGAACGCGTGCGGCACGCAGGCGCTGCTGTCGGTGCTGCTGAACCAGGTGGCGGCGGAGGAGGGCGAGGCCGGCGCCGGCGCCGACGCCGACGCCGACGCCGGAGTCGACGTGGGCGAGCATCTGCGGGCGTTCCGCGAGTTCGCCATGGCGCTGCCGCCGGACCTGCGCGGCGAGGCGCTGAGCAACGACGAGCGCATCCGCGACGTGCACAACTCGTTTGCCAAGAGCAGCCCCTTTGTCGACGAGACGCAGCGGCCGGCCGACGCCGACCAGGCCGAGGACGTCTTCCACTTCATCGCCTACACGGCCGTGCGCGGCCGCCTCTACGAGCTCGACGGCCTGCAGCCCGCGCCCATCGACCACGGGCCCTGCGCGTACGACGGCACCGGCGACGCCCGCGTCTTTGCCGAGCGCGCCCTCGCCGCCGTCCAGCGCCGCATCGCCCGCTACGGCGCCGACGAGATCCACTTCAACCTCATGGCCGCCGTCCGCGACCGCCGCCTCCAGGCCCGCGCCCTCGGCGACGCCGACCTGCTCGCCCGCGAGGCCCGCAAGCGCCGCGACTGGCAGTTCGAAAACGCCCTCCGCCGCCACAACTTTGTCGGCTTCGCCCACGAGGTCCTCGAGGGCGTCGTCGACGCCAAGCTGCGCGAGGGCCGCAGCACCGCCGACAAGGACGCCGCCTACAACAAGTGGGTGGCCGACGCCACCGCGCGCTTCCAGCGCCGCGTCCAGGACAAGCAGCTGCGGCGCCAGCAGCAGCGCGCAGCAGGGGAGGACACCCAGATGGCCGGCTGAGCGGCTGAGCGGCTGGGCGGCTGAGCAAGGTGGTGGCGTGCTTGTTGTTCTGTGCCTTGTGCTCTTGAGTTTCGGATAGACCTGAATGGGAATCGCCTGTGGTTTTGTATCCATACAAACTGCTGTGAAAAAACACCGAGAAAACAGCACGAAAAAGGACAGAACCAGGAATCCAATGATAAACGCTGATAAAACATGCAAACCGCTGGGCATATGTACAAACTGGTCCGCCGTTCCCGTTCGGAGCAGCCGCGGCGTCTCCTTTTCCACCGTTTCTCTACTCGTCGTGCTCGCTGTCTTCTTCTTCCTCTTCTTCCTCTTCTTCTTCGTCTTCTTCGTCTTCTTCTTCTTCGTCACCGTCGTCGTCGTCGTCGCCGCCATCGTCTCCGCTGCCTTCGTCGGCCGTCGGCCGTTCTGTGCCGCCGTCCCTAGTTGGTTGGGCCACGGCCGCAGCCGGCTGTTCTGCTTCAGGTCCACCAGCCGCCTCGTCCTCTGGCGGCCGCTCCGACGCAGTGGCCGTCGTTGTTGCCTCTGTCGTTGCTGCGCTCGTCGACGGCTGCCGCGGTCCTGCTGGGCCAGCATCGGGGACACTCGTGTGGAACCGCTGCAGCGGCAGCAGAGACCAGCCTGCGGGAATCTGCACCCCGGCCGGGAGTTCGGGGCTTCCCGAGGGAATGGCCGGCGCGCTCCGGTCCGGCGTGAGATGCACGGCCGTGGTCGGCGGCTGTGCGTGTGCGGCACGGGGGGGGAAACCAAACGACGCCGTCGACGGCTGGCCAAATCCGTGCGCTTGGGGAAAGACGAAGCGCGGCTGGCTCGGCTCAGCGGCCTGCTGCGCAGCTGTCGACTGTGAGGACGGTCCTGCTTCGGCGGTCGCTGCCGATGGGGGGGGTGCCGTCTCGCTGCCGCTGCTCAGGCCGGCAGCTCCATCACCCGGCCCACTCTCGCCCCCGGCCGCCAGAGGCACGCTGGCCTGGTTTTGACGGATGCGCTGCAGCTCCAGCACCATGAGCCGCAGTGTCTGGGCTTCTGCGCTGGCCAGCTGGAGCTCGAGCGTGCCCTGCTCGATCCTCCGCTCAATGGCCTGAAGGTCCGCCAAGATCGACGCTGGCGATGTGTAGGACGACGCTAGAGGCGCAGCCAACGGTGCGAGGCCGTGCTGGTGTGCCAGCCCAGCCGGCACGTTAAACGCCATCGGGGCACCGGGGTTGTTGTTCGCAGCGTCTGCCTGTCCAGCGACCACCCCGGGCGGAGCAAGCATGGGGTTGGCGCCATCGCCGGCCATGGCGACTGGCATGCCGAGGCGCTGTGCCATCTCCTGAATCTCACGGGGGCCCCCTTGGGCGAAGCCAAGGCGGAATGGCCCGAAGTTGAACATCCGGATGCCGCCTCGGTTGCCGTTTTGATTGCCCGCCAGCTGCTGCTGCTGCTGCTGCTGCTGTTGTTGTTGTTGTTGCTGCTGCTGCTGTTGTTGCTGCTGCTGCTGTTGCTGCTGCTGCTGCGGCGGCGGGTTGTGGTCCTGGTGATTGGCGTCGGCACCGGGGCCGCCCGGGGCAGCACCAGCAGCAGCAGGAGCAGGGGGTTGGCCCGGGGCGGCTGCCATCGGCGGCGCATTTGCGCCGGCACCGGCAGCCGCCGGCCCAGGCCCGCCGTCGAAGGCTCCCTCGCCCCCACCCAGGTTCAGGCCGATGCGGAACACGACGGCGTCGCCGTTTCTCCGCGGTCCAGCGTCGTTGATAACGACCGACCGCCGGCAGGTCGGGCACACCTGCTGCCGCTCCATCCAGCTCTTGAGGCAGCCGAGGTGCAGAATGTGGCCGCAGGGCAGCTTCTTGGGCCGGGTCCGCTCGATGCTTGTCGGGTCGTTTGCGTTCCACACGTGCATGTCCTCCCGGCAGATAATGCACGTGTTTTCGCGTGCGAGCTCTTCCTCCGTGGCATCGGCGTACTTGTTCATGTCCCGGATGGCCTGTCGGTACTTCATAAGCGCACCCAGCCTCTTCACAAAGGAGCGGACGGTCAAGAAGAGGTCGCGGATGATGTGGAGGGGCAGGCCATAGTAGGTCAGGAGGACGAAAAAGAAGACGGCGTAGATGCAGAGCTTTGTGAAGTCTGGCAGGTTCGGTCAGCGTGTGTGTCCAAAGGACGGAGCAATAGGCAAGCAATGGAGCAATGGATCGATATCTTACCCGTCCAGAGGTCGAGGCCAAGAACGTACTGACCCTTGGCCTCCCAGCCCGGAACCTCAATGTCCATCTCGTCGACGTCGTCCTCGTCCGGCAGCGGCTCGCCGTCGTCCGGCTCGCCTGCTTCGCGCCGGCGCAGGATGGCGGCGCGCTCTTCGCGCACCTGGCGGCGGCGCTCCTGGAGGCGCTCCTGGGTCTGCTTCTTGACGATGCTCGTGTCGAGCAGGACGATGCTGTACCGGAGGGCCGTGTGCAGGGAGGTGACGAGCAGCACGGCGAACTCGAAGAGGAACATGACCATCATGTCGGGCCGGGCCTGGCGGATGACGGTGCGCACGGCGTAGTACAGAAGCCAGGTGTCGTAGCCGAGGCTGAGCAGCAGCGAGACGATGAGGCGCGCGTGGAAGAGGCGCGGGTTGGCGGGCGGTTGCTGCTCGAGCGCCTCGATGCGCCCTTCGCCGATCCACCCCCATACCTTACCCGTGAGGAGGGCGACAAACATGACGATAAAGAAGCCCCCGATCTCGTCGCGAAAAATGGTCATGGCCAGGCACGTCTCCGTCACGGCAAACCACGCCCGCTCGTAGAGCTGCTCGACCTCGATCGCCCGCAGCTGCCCGAAGCAGATCCGCTGGAGGGTGTAGACAAACGTCACGTAGACGAGGGCGACGAGGTTGACCAGGATCTGCAGAAGCGAGCGTGCAGACGTCAGCATCGTGGTCAAGAGGGGGAGGGGGTGGGGGGGGGACTTCACGCACCATCATGCACAGGTTGCTCTGGAAGAGATAGACCATGGCCGAGTAGAAGTTTGCCCTCTGCTGGAAGGCCGAGAGGACGACACCTGCGGCCAGGACCGTCGAGGCCTACCGCTCGTCAGCATGCTGTCCTCGGCAGTCGGTCGCCACGATGCCGCCCGCAGACAAAGAAGCGTCAGCGCTCACGTACCCCGGCATACCACGCCAAGCGCATTTTCATGATCCGGTGTCCAGAAGCGCTTTCAAGAGGGGTAGAGCCTGCGTCGCGCAGGACGGGCCCGCAAGGCCAGCCGACGGCTCGAAAGATGGCGTGACGAAGCTGCGATGCGACCAGACGACAGCAGACCGGGCCGATGGGTCGATGGGGGTCGAGCAATGTCCAGACGGCGGAATGGAGATGGACAAGCCAAGAAAAGAGAGTCCAGCCCCCCTCCGCGGCAGAAAGTGGACGGCGATGGCGAGTTGGTCCGGGGGGCGGACGACGTTACGCGGCAGATGTCCCGATGATGAAGACACCTTGGCGATCGCGCCTGCTATCGCCTCCACGTGACGCGCCTGGGAGCTCTGTGGCGCTAAGGCCCAAAGGAGGCATACTCTCGGTTTGGACGGGCCGGATTAAACGGCGCTCCGCATTTGTCAACCAGGCCGGAGCCAACACGCGCGCTCATTGGCTGCCCGTTTACAAGTAAGCATACAGCCTTGCCATGACGTTCAGCCTTTCACCAGGATGCATCGTGAACTCGTTTGCGTGTGCTTGTTTGCAGTTCCTGTTTTCTTTTCCTATGCATGACATTTTAATTCCATTGTATGAATGGGTTATCTAGCATTCTACCTGTTATTGGTAGCTGGTTGTGCACAAAGGTCTCGTGTAAGGCACTCCCTTCACCTTTTGCACAAATCCACCCTCAACTGAAAGAAACCGTCACTGATATTTTTTATTTGATTTATTTTACTGTATTCAGGTAACTATTTAGCATTTTTTGTAGTGCTTTATGGCTAAACTCGACTTGTTGTCTGGGCAGTTGTTGCCACATTGGCGTGGATGGGAGCTTTTCCCGTCGTCTGCCTGCTTCGCCAGCACCTGGTCTTGCACCGTTGAACAGACAAGGCCCATTCTGACACAAACGAAATGCTTGTTATCCTAGAGGGTGTGCTGTCTTTTCTTTATATTTTTGTCTACTCTACCCCTGAAGGCGTCCTCACGTGTATTCTTGGCAAGCCACGCTTGGGCTTTCGTTTATTTTCACATATGACAGTCGTTTTTGATTCCTCTATCTTCTTTTCGTACAAACGACGCCGACCATAAACCAAGCTCTTTTAGGCCATGCACCAGGTGAATGGTTGACTCAGAAAGGTACCCGTATTGTTGCTCAGCTTCTCCTTGGCAGCTTCAACATCTGGTCTACTGCCCAAGAATCTGTCCATGCACGCTGGGAAATAAAGAATCCCAAAACGAGACGAACACAATAGTCAAAGTCGTGGCAGGTGGATTAGACAACCCCCAGGCGACGTCTGCAGCAGGCTGTTTTTCAATACACAGCCAGACAGACCGCCGACGTGCTGCCTGCTGTTTAGATCGCGGTGCAACGAAGGAGCACAACGCAGAAGGCACGTATTTACGTCTACAAGTCTGCCCGGAACAAAATAGTCGGGAAATAGAGATGGACGTGATGGCAAAGCAGAGAGAGAAAGCCTTAGACTCACGTAGCTGTCTCGGGAGGTCGCCGCTTCTACGCTCGTGATCGGTTACAATGCCTCCCCTACAAAACGGGCGGCTTCTACAACAGACGAAGAAGAACAAACAGTCCAACAAGCGCGGCGGGCGGCATCATACGGCGACAACAGAAAGAGGAAGCGTCCATCCACGACGACAGCAGAAAGAGGAAGCGTCCATACTCAGGGAAGCCAGCAGGCCGAGGGCGTCGAGCACTCCCCAACGTCTGCTCTCCCAGAGACAGAGGGAACAGACAAGTCAGGCATGCCTCGCCACGGACAAACGAGGGCGTTGACAAAGCGCCCTTCCTTCCCACCAACGACGGCAAAAGAAAAACCCTCATCGACTGAGGACGGCCCCTGATCTATTCAGACACCCCACGCAGCCCGTGCTTATCTAGCTGCTATGGCTGGCCTCATCGAGGCCGCCGGCCTAGACACCCGTTCTGTCAAGCGAAAGAGGGAGAAGGTGGTCCGTCGTTCGTCTGATAGGGCGGCGGCAGACCTCAGAGATAGGGTCATGCGCCAGCGGGGGAAGACGACCGCACGAGCCCGAGCCCGAGCCCGCTCGAGCACCTCCCCCCTTTCCATGTGGTCCCGCGGGTGGCAAAGATTTGGCTGTCCTGTCCCCTTCAGCAGGCATGCCCACACAGCTGCATCGCACCGGCCAGAGGCTATCACATTGCCGCTCTGGCGCATGCAACCGTGTCCCAAAGTGGACATGATATCTGACAAAACATTGAGAGGCCTCCGTTGCCAACCGCCTTTCCTTGCCTCCCGCCGTTTTTTTCTCTCTTTTCTTTTCTTTGGGTGCATATGCATGCACGTTCAACTGCGTGGCTGGCCGCCGGCGTCAACACGCCCCTCTCGACGGCGCAACTGCGGGCTCTGCCCCATCTGTCTGCAGGAGGACCACATGAGGCAGCCAGCCAGGGAGGAGACGGAGGGGCCTACGATGGCCTCCGGCTACGGTTGTGCTCTGTCGTTCTCCTGCTCCGTACTGTACTCCGTATCTTATTTACAAAGCACGGGCCGGCTCACGGTTGTTTGAGCACGTCCGGAGAAGTCGAAGCGAGCACGACGAGTGTTTGAGCCGTATCTGCCCACTGCGAGGAGGAGGCACACGGGCTCACGGGCCAGGTCCGTCCACTGGCCGAAGGGGGATAGCGTGGGCCGGAAACAGCGCAGCGCCTCCGGAGAGCCCAAACGGCAAAGATCGTCGTCAGTGCCTCCCATCCGGCGGACGGAGAGTAACTCCGTAGTTGGCCACGGAGGCTCCGTAGTTGCACATCCCATAGAGGCAATCGGCTCGTACGGAGGACTCCATACGGAGTAATACAGCAAACAAATGCTCCGTATACCACTACGGAGTACAAATACAACCACATCTACTCCGTACAAAGTAAGCATATATACAAAAATACAGCAGCGGATAGGCGCACCCGCGACAGAGTCGTACCGCCTGCACTCGTGCTCGACCCACCCTGTGCTCGTTTTCGTGCCGATCGGGCTCCTCGTGCTGCACGACGAAATAAGGTCGCCGACCTCCTTTGCGGGGACGTGCCCGAGACGGCAAAGACGGACAAGGGTAGGCCCCGCTTATTGCTGTGTTGGGCGCCCTGCTATGGACTCGTCTTTTGCTCCCTCCCCCCCCCTTTCTGCTCGGGCCGGCACCCTGGTCTGCTCTCGCTCTCGCCTGTTGATTTTTAGCCAGTCTTCCTTCTCACCGCAATTCTTGCCTTGTTGGACATGGTATAGAAAGAGCTTGCTCTATAGTACTCGTATCTTAACGTTCCTCTTCCTTTCCACCTCGCGCCCCTCTTCTTAGATATCAAACACAGAGGGCAGGCCATTCCAGCTTAGGAAGATTTAAGCGGATAGGGTGTGATCCTCACCACAGACGAGGCAGAGCCTGCTCAGTCTGTCCGCGGAGCCGCGACCTCGCCGCCGCCCGCTCGTGCGCCTCGCACTGCCCGACAACCACCATACATACCACTGCGGCGCACCATGCTACGACATGCACAAGTATATTTAGATATTTAGAGCACACCGCGCTGCCCGTGTGGCCTGGCCAGCCAGATCGGGGAGGGGGGGGGAAGGGGGTCGTTGGCGCAGTTGGTGCAGTTTTTTTTGAGGGGGGGGGGGGAGGGGGCGTTGTGGCTGGGGTGGGCGGTGGAGGAGGGGGACGGCAGGCCAGCCGCCCGTTCAGCTGGACATGGTCGAGAGGTGCATTGGCGCGGTGGTGATCCCCGGCGGAGTGTCCCAGCATGACGAGCACGCCCTCGCTCGCCAAGCCCCCTGCCCTCCTGTTGGGAGGGACGAGAGTGATTGGCCGAGATGCGAGTATGCGAACAGCGCAATTTCCGACCGCTCTGCAGGCTGGGCTTGACTCGAGGACTGCACGCCGCAGTGTGTGCTCATCTGCATGCGCAGGACAGACACAACGCGGATGCCTGACAGTTGACAACAGTCGTCCCGTCTCACACGGGCCCAGGTCGTTGTACTTGTACCTGTACAACGACGGTTGGCGCTCTATTTTGGACCTCGCCGACCTCCTCCTCGTCCCCTGGTCCCGTGTCTCTGAGGGCGTCTCGCTCTGTGCTCTGTGCTCTGTAGAACGTGCATACGCGTATCAAACCTCCGCAGCCACCGCAGCCACCGCAGCCACTGCAGCCATGGGGTTTGCCGCCCGCGTACGGCTGCCCGTTTCTGGCTTGGAGCTGGCCTGGTCTTGTCCGTCCACGACGATAGGAGGCGAGCTATTATTGCACACGCGAGGCAGACATGGATGTCGCTGACGGAGGTCAACTGCCTATCTGGTGCCAACAGCACAGAGCGATGCCTAGAGAGGGCAGACGAGGCAGAGACAGACAACCCGGGCGGGCCAGGCGAGTCCAGAGCGAGCTAGACGGGGGACCGCTTTCGCATCGTCCACGGCACTATTTGCATTCTTGGGCAGGCCGTCCGCCCGACAGAATCGATTCACGTCCTCTCTCCCTGGCGGCACAACAAAGGCAAGAAAAAAAAAGAAAAGAAAACGACTACGGAGTACGAGCACATCAGCATCATCCGGGGAGGGGGTCTTGGATTGGGACACCCCCCCTCCTCGTCTTCCTCCCCCCCTGTCGTTGACTTGTGGTCGCCTCTGCGATACATGGAAACGAGGCCTGCCAAGTACCTGATTCAGGCCAGAGACACGGCTGGTTCCGTGGCGCGCTCAAGCATTCCTGAGTCTTGGCCGCGGAGTGCGAGCACCCATCTCGTATACTTGTACGGAGTACGGAGCATGGTGCGGAGTGTTCTGGGCCAGCATCCCATCCCTACACCTCCTTGTGCACGGGTGCCAGGGTACAGCGCCTTGGCACGATTGAGATGAGCGGGCGAGGTCGTTTGCCGGATTGGGCTCAGGATCGCCGCAGCAGGGGCACAGAGTGTCGTCGGCTGGTCTGTCCACGACCGTCCGAGGAAGGATTACACGGCGCATCCAAGACAGGACAGGACGATGCGAGGGGACCGCTGTGGAACGGCGGTGGCGCACGTCTGCCCAAGCCCGGATAGACAGACAGAGACGCCTTGGCCACCGGTTCTCTTCGCCCCCGAGCCGAGAGTCGGTGTGATTGCCTGGATTGCGATCAGCAGTGTCCGCGGAGACAGAGTTGATGGACGACAGTCTGTCCGTCTGTCCGTCCGTCTGTCCGTCTGCCCGTCTGTCTTCTGCTTGACCGACACGGCAAACGATACGAGTGCAACGCCAGCTTGACGGCGGCGATGGAGCTCGAGCAGCGTTTGGCGAAGATACGACAGACTCCGACCCAGGATTCGCCTTGGTCGAGGCATCCGGCGAGCACAGGGTTGCAGCGCATCCTTCTTGTCGCCACAGCCTCCTCTTCTTTTATTGGGGTTGCCGACCCCTGTCCCTCGCTCTGCCTTTTCGCTTCTTCGTATCCACATCCTCTGGAGGCTATATGTGGTGCTTGATATATGTGTTTACCGTCTCTCAGACGCCCGTCTTGCGCACAGAGAATCCGACAGCGCGGTCCCCAGACGGGCAGCACGGGACGACGGTATGACTGCGCCCCTTTTCCCCTGCACGGGTCGCTGCAACGACGCATGTTTGAGCCTTTCTCTGCGGCCACCGTCGCATTCCCGTCTCGTTCCGCCCTTTCCGCCTCGAGCGTCTCAGATGGTGGTATTGCAGCTGTGTTGCAGCTGTGTTTGCAAGTAGTTGTACTCCCTGTGTCTACTCCGTATACAACTACTTTGTATCAGGCGTTTGGCTGTGGCATCGCCCGCCGGCACTGCAATCCAGTTCCGGCCTCCCATTCGCGCGCTTGGCACGCATGGTGCGCTGGCAAAGCGACGATCTCTCCCAAACGGGACGAAGGCTCAGCTGGCATGGAACGCCGCCTCTTGCCTGTCCGAGCGAGCCGTTGCCTGTCTGAGCGAGGCCTCTGCCCGCCCGCCGCGCTCTTGGCAACGGCCGGGTCGTGTTCTTCAGACCAAACGAGACGGCGAAACCTTTTTTCGGGTCGACCCTTGGGCTAGGCCAGAGGCCGGACGAGCGTCGACTCTCGTGGCCAGCAGCCCGTGCAGTCTGTCTGTCCATTTCGCTGGGATGGCGGCGGAGGAAGCGGAGGAGGCGGAGGAGGCTGTCTCACAGACAAGGGCCGGCAGACAGAGTCCCACGTTACATTCGCAGAGGACGGGCCACTGTCCTTGGTTGCCTCCCGCCTCCCGCTGGCACGCGGAATATCCCGCTGCAGCACTTACGACGAGCGATGCCAGAGCCGCACGCACGCCTGTCTTGTGACCCCCCCATTCGCTCTGCGCGTCGAAATGAGGAAATGCAGGCCCCTTTGAATGCAACCGCGGGCGCGTACAAGTACGGCGCATTTCGAGCACGGAGTAGCTGTACACAAGGCCCTTGCAGCCTGCCACCCCTCCCCTGCGTGAACAGGTCTTTTGGCGCCGCCTTTCCCGCCTGTGTACGGATACTGGCCTGGCCTGGCTGGCCCTGCTCCCCCCCTTTTTCATGCCCTTGCTCCTGACGAATCGTCGAATCTTGTAGCCGTGTCGAGCGTGAGCGCTACCCCTGAAGCCGCCTCCACGACGGCCAGGCCGATACAATGACAACCTTGATGGGCAGCACGGCTCCTACAAGTACTTTTACAATTTTCTGGCTCACCCGGGCCGAGGCAAGACAGCGGATGTACGGAGCACGGAGCACGGAGCAGATAGGGACAAACTCAAAACCGTATCTGTGCGGAGGATCCCTCCGTCTCCGCCCAGAGCGCTGCTATCGCACGCGGCCAGCCCTGGCGCCGTCTCTGCGGACCGATCGCGCTCAGCATGTGCTCGTGGATAGCCGAGCTTCTTGAATGCGGTTGGCGTTTTGCTGGATGCTCGTACCGTATCTTGTAGTTGTACACAGCGCCGTCTCGCAAACAGCCACGACGGCCCGAACGCACCGCTAGGACGGACGAGGCCCAGCCGGATTAGCGGCTCCAGTGCAGGCAGATTCGATTTCGAAACCGCAGTCTGGCGGAAACGCGCGGTAGCACTGGCTACGGGCGGCGGGCGGCGGGCGGCGGCGGCCATACGCGGATTGCCAGGAAGCGGGTACAGACGCACAGAAGCTATATTTACAGTATTATTTGCTTAAGCATCCTCGTACTCCATATGTTTATGCTTGTAGATATCAACCACGACTTCACGGTCCTCGTTCTCTCCACCGGCCTCTCTCACCGTCTGAGACCTCCCGCCTTTCCCAACCGTTGTCGAGCATTGGTCCAAAGAGTACAACTACAAGTACAACTACAAGGACTCCGTCGGATCAGACGGCCAGAGCCCACCCATTCGGCGAGGCCGCAGGAGCGCTAGCCCCGACCAGGCCAGGACGGAACGAAGCCCAACGCCGCGAGCCAACCAGGCCAGCCCGCCTGCGCCGGGGCCCCCACTGCAGGCGCGTTTCTGCGCTGGCCGCTGCTGACGCCGACGACGGACGACCGAGGGACCGCCGCACCACCGCACCAGCACACCAGCAGACCAGCGCACCAGCATAGGGCCCGTCCGCGGCCTCTGACTGGCAGAGCGCTGGCCGCCGTTTATGGCCACGCCCTCTCTTCACCGAACTCTGCCTTGCTTGACCTGCAAGCCCCTATTTTTTTCGTCCTCCGTCGGAAGGGGGACGGACGGCGGCCGTATCTCTCCCCCCTTTCCTGGCCGTCTTCCGCGGCCGTTGCCAGAGGTATGTAGTTGTATACGGAGTAGGAGGTGGTCGTGGCAGGCGAGACGCGGTCCCGTGCCGCCTGGAGGTATCGTGTCTTGTGCACGCCACGCCACGCCCCCGTGTCTCTTTTCGCACTCGTTGCCAGATTGGGCGGCTGCACGGGAAATGAGAGCACGGTGCCTGTCTAAGCATGCTTGAATCTGGTCCCTGTTTCACCGTCGGCATTGCTCTGTGGCGTCCTGTTCTGCTCGGAGGGCAATCTGCCGTTCTGCCTTTTTTTCCCTTGATTTTTCCTCTCCTTTTTCGTCTTTTCTCGTCTTCTTCTCCTTTCTATGGAGTCTCTTCACATGGTACCTCGAGCCGCCGCAGGTCAGCGGGCCTGGCCCTCCACTACGTTGTCCTCCGTAGTGCAGTCCTGCAGTCCACTTGGCTGCCTCTTTTCTGGGTACAAGAGTACGAGCACAAGTACAAGTATACTTGTACACACCCCCAGCGGCGCCGCCGGCGCACACCACACCGCAAGACGGTGCTTGCGCGCTGCGCCTGTCAGAGTTGCCTCGGGGGCATGCATGCTCAGCCCTACAAGCATATGGCGCGCGCTCCAGATGGACAGACAGACTAAGCATGCTCGGCGCGCCGGCCTATGCACAAGTACAAGCCACATCGCACGCCCGCGCGCGCGCCCTCTTCGGATGAAACCAAAGCCTCGCCGGCGTGCCCTTGGGTGTCGTCGGTCTGGGTGGGCTGCTGCTGCGCCCCGATTGTAAGGCCGACGTCGATGCGGCGTGCAGCGCGGCCAAGCCCGAATTAGAAACGACAGATGGCCTGCGATGGCTGCTGGCTTCGGTCCAAGGATGGCTTGGCTCGCCGTCGTAGGGCTGGCGAGGACGCATCGCATGCCTCTTGTGTGGGTGTGGGTGTGGGCGTGGGCGTGCCTCTTCTCATTTGCTCCGCTGCTCCCTTCGGTCCTACGGACCACGGCAATCGTGCCACGTTCGCCGCCGACTAAGCGTCGTGTGTACGGAGTACTTGGAGTTGTAGAACTACTTGCTGCTGGTGAGTGGTTGCTGGCCAAGCCTCCCCCACCCTTAGGCCCGTCCAACGCCCCTGCGCCCCTTTTGTATAGGGCTGAGCACGATTGTCGTTGGGCGTTCGTCTCGCATGCCGAGCCTTTTCCGTCGTCTGGCAAGCGTCTGGGCGACACGACACTGCCTTCCAGCAGTTGCACTCATCTGCCGGCTGGTCCTAAAATAAACGAGCTCCCGATAGCACGGGCTGTTGGGCACTCGGGCACTTGTCTCTGCTTTGTGGTGGGCGGGCGTGCTTTGCGTGCTTTTCTGCTTTTCTGCTTTTCACTGGTGTTTTTTGATTAGAGGTCGGGGATGGAGTGTTGGCTGTCGTTCTCTGGCCAATCGTAGCCCCGAATTGGAGAGACAGGGAGGCCTGTCTGTTTGTCTTCCCGCCATTAGGGCCCTCTCCCCCCCCCCTTCCCCCCCCCCATACGGAGTAAGGAAATGAAAGTGCTGGCGTTTGGGATACGAACCAGGTGGGCAGAACGACTGGTTGGCCGGCGTCCGCAGGCTCGTCAGGACGCTCGGAAGGGTCGGCGGGTGAATCGCGCAATGCGGGCGAGCTCCACGGAGTACTCCGTACTTTTGTGTACGGAGTCTGCAACGACAGCAATCAAACGACAAAGGATCCCGGGCATCTGGACCGGACGCCAGAGCCGTCGACCGGGGCAGGGGGCATGCAGAGAAATAGGGGCAAGCCGACTGTGTCTGTCTGTCTTCATCTCGCCGAAGGATCGGATCCTGGCTGCCCGGTCCTTGCGGCCGGAGAAAACAGAAAAGACCCTGCCGTCCCCTGCACTTGTACAAGTATAGTTGTACTTGTATGCTTACTCCGTACTCCAGAGACAGGTTGCACGTCGGTTTGAGCGGACGGCAACGGCCAACCTGTATGGCTGGGTTACGAGCCGAGACAGCGTGCAGTATATCAGTATATTTATGCTTGTATGTTCCCGTGGGCGCGGACGTTTCCGCGCTCTTTGTCTCGACGGAAGCCAGCCGTCTGCGAAGCGAGACTGTGGCGTGCCCACGATGCGGCGTCGCACTGGCGGGTGCGACTGCGGCCTGTCGTTGCAGGGAGACGGCGGACGACAGAGGCGTACTCTACTCCGTCTCGTCTCGTCATGTCCGGCCGTCTTCGTCCGTCTTGTCCGTCTTGTCAGAGGACTCCGTGATCGTCCAGCGGCCTCGAAATCACAAAGCGACAAAGAGACGACCCAGTAGGTCAAAGACGACCCAGCAGGTCGGCGACGCGGCGCAAGGACGGCAAATTTGGGCGCCAGGGTGACATCGCGGAACGCGGGCGCAGGGGCGCTTCTGGACGGCCATTGGCCAGCGAGCAAGCCACGCAATTAGAGGCGAATACGAGCACGCAAAGTATATTTTTATACTGGGACGTGTGCCGAGCTAAGCTGCCAATACAGGCACAAGCCACGCTGCGCAGCACCCACAAGGCTGTGCTGGCTGTGCTGCAGCAGCTGCCGCCGCCGCCGCCGCCGCCGCCGCCCTTTTCTCTGCAGCAGTTTTTCTGCTTCGCGCGCCGGCAGCCAGGAGCGCCGCGGCCCCCATCTCGCGCACGCCGCGCTCTCTCTAACCAGATCGATAGCCACCTCCGAGGGCCGGCCTTTTGGTTTCGGCAAGAGCATCCAGCTTCGATTGCGGATAAGTATACAACGGAGTACACAAGTACAACTGCAACTACAACACAGATGCACACCGTCAACCACCGCGTCGAGGCGCGTTCCTCTGAACGGCGCGTCGTTTCTAGGGAATTGCTTTTCTGGTGTATGCTTATTACAAGTACACCTACTGTGCCTGTACGGAGTACAACGACTTGTACAAACTGACGCGCCGCGGATTCTCGCCGCGCGACTAGCGGCGGGGAAATCCCAGGGAGGGAGCCCACGGCGAACGCCCTAAGCGCGGAAAAAAGGGCAGCGGACAGCGCTAGCGGCCACTGTACAAGTACACGTATCCAAGTACTCGCAGCCTGTATTTGCAGGCCTTGAGCCCCCAGGCCGGGAATAAATACAGGCCCCTGCAAACGCTCCGACCCGGTCCTGCCCTCGGTGTCTTAAAATAAGCAGCCGAGCAGGGATGGCCTGCCTCCGATGGACGAGATGAAGGCAAACACTGATAAATATACAGACGCAGATACAAATACAAATACAAGTCTTGTACACAAACTCAAACGCCATGCGACTGCGGCCCCAGCCCGGGAGCCAGAGCCCGATGCAACTGCGGCACTGCCGGCGGCGCGGCGAGCGCTGGCGCTGGCGCTGGAAACCAGCCAAGTCATAAATATAGCTGTGCACAGCAGCGATAGCGACGGCATTATGATCTGCGCGCACGCTGGCAGGCAGGCCTGCCGTCGTCTGTGGCTTTCGCTTCGCTGCTCCTGACTGGGAATGGTCGCGTTCCCACACACGGGAGCGCTGGCCCCTCGCCCAGGACCGCCAGCGAGGCAGGCCGCCGGCGGGCCCGCTGGACCCTCCGCGGGCGAACTCTTGTGCCGACGCCGCCAGCCAGCAGGCCACTGGCCACTGAGGCCACTGAGGCCAGGCCAGCCACTGAAGGCCACTGAAGGCCTGGCCACCAAAGGCCACACTGAAGGCCACTGAAAGCCACTGACAACCACTGAAAGCCACCGACTACCACTGACAACCACCGACAACCACTAAAGGCCACTGCAAATACAGCGCCCAGCCCTGCCGGCGCAGTACCTCGCTGCTTGTCACTGGCGCGGTGGCCGTGTACCTTTGCACCCCCCACACGCCATCCACACCCACTTACACACACCCCCCCCCCCCTGTCGAGGTACCCTGTCCAAGCCTCCTCGACTTCTTCGACTCTGCCCTATCCAACGAGACACAGATCCTCGCGGTCTGCTCTGGCGCGCGGAAAGGGCAAGACAGCCGTTTGCTCATGTCAACACATCGTCCCGAGTATATATCTCCTCGACGGCCCCATCTGTCCAGACTCCCCCTCCCAAAGAGGCTCCAGTCTTAGCCTACATTCCGACAGACGCTTCTGTTCTGTGTCTTGTTGTTCTCTCTCTCTCTCTCATACACACACACACACACTCACTCCCTCTCTCTCGCTTCTTTCGTCTCTGTCTCTTGACCACGGACGATCCACAGACTTCAACGGACTTCAACGCAGCCCCTTTTGTTGATTCTCTCGCTCTCACAAACGGCTGCTCCCTCCGCTCCTCGTCACCCTCCTCCTCCTCCTCCTCCTCCTCGCCACGCTCCCTGCCACCTCTGAACCGGGCTCTGAACTGGTATGTCCTCAACGGCTCAGCTGGTCCGGCTCGGCCTCTCTCGCCGCTCGTGTTGATCCCTCCCCCCCTTGGGCCTGGCTCCGTCGGCGTGCCCCAGTCGCTAACCCGTGGGCAGGCACAGCGGCATTCTCGCGCCCGTTTTTGAGACACGATCGTCTCCGGAGCGGCGCGCACACAAGGCAACAGGTCTCACTTGGTGGTCCGGTCCTGTCCCTTTTCCGCCTCTCTTCTTCTTCCTCCTTCTCCTCCCCTCCTCCTCCTCCTCCTCCTCGTCCTCGCCCTCGTCACCATGCGCAGCGACGACGTGCCCTCGCTCTACCCCGAGCCCCCCCAGGGTGTCTTTGCCTCGCCGCCCCTGAGCATCACCCAGCACCTGTCGCCCGACCGCTTCTTCCCGCGGTCGTCCCACGAGGACTGCCTCGCCGGCCCCGGCAGCACCACCAGCGCCGCCGCCGCCGCCGCGCTCTACCCCGACACGCCCTTTGCCAGCATGTTTGGCGACCACATGTCGCCCGCCGCTGGCCTCTACGCCGATGACGCCGCCTCCTCCGCCGCCGCCGACGCCATGCGCATCGCCTCCTCCTCCAGCCTGTCCTCCGCCTCGGGGCCCTCCGCCCCGTCCTCCGCCATCGGCTCCCCGCGCTCTCACCACGACCTGCCCGGCGCCGCCGCTGCCGCCGCCGCCGCTGCTTCCGCTGCCGCCGCCTCCGCCTCTGTCGTCGGCGGCGAGTGGCCCACGCCGTCCCACGGCCTCGGCGTCAGCCCCAGCATCGTCAGCCAGGGCGACTTCTTCGCCCCGGGCGAGTACAGCTACTCCCACAGCCACCTCGACGAGTATGCGCCGTTTGACTTTCCCCAGCCCAAGTCGTTTGTCGGTAAGTCGCGTCTCGGGTGCATTTTTAATTTTTGCTCTCTTGGGAGTATTTTTGGGTGGTTCGGTGTTTGGTCGGCTTTCTCGTATTACGTATTCGTGCCTCCTCATGCTGACTTATTTCCGCAGCAGACCCTTCTGTCCTGCACGCCGGAGTCCGCTCCCTCGGCATCCCGACCTTTGAGGCCTATGCGCACCCCATGCCCTCATCCAACCCGCCGCCGCCGCACCCGCCGCACGCTTTCCCCGTCTCGCCGGCGCACTCGCCTGAGCTCAAGGCCGACGCCCTCTCGCCGTATCCCGCCTCCGCCGCCGCCGCCGCCGCCGCCGCTGCTGCCGCTGCCGCCGCCTCCTTCCAGAACTTCACCCCGTTCCTCGCGTCCACCCCGATGGCCGACCCCGGCAGCGTCAGCGCCGGCAGCGCCGGCCCCCACGCCAACAACCACGCCGCGGCCCCCGCCAGTGCCAGCAGCAGCGGCAGCCGCCGCTCGCTGTCGGCCGGCGTCGTGTCCCCGGCGTCGGCGCCCGACCAGGCGGGCTCGGAGGACGGCGACCCCAAGGAGAAGCACTGCTGCCCGCACCCGGACTGCGGCCGCCGGTTCAAGGACCTGCGCGCGCACATGCTCACGCACCAGACGGAGCGCCCGGAAAAGTGCCCCATCCAGACGTGCGAGTACCACACCAAGGGCTTCGCCCGCAAGTACGACAAGAACCGCCACACCCTCACCCACTACAAGGGCACCATGGTCTGCGGCTTCTGCCCGGGCTCCGGCTCCCCCGCCGAGAAGAGCTTCAACCGCGCCGACGTCTTCAAGCGCCACCTGACCGCCGTCCACGGCGTCGAGCAGACCCCGCCCAACAGCCGCAAGAAGACGGTCGGCTCCGCCGCCCACGGCGGCAGCGGCGGCGCCGGCAGCACCGGCGCCGGCGGCGGCGGCAGCGGCGCCCAGAAGCTCACCAAGTACGCCGACGACGCCACCGGCAAGTGCAGCACCTGCTCCCAGACCTTCTCCAACGCCCAGGACTTTTACGAGCACCTCGACGACTGCGTCCTGCGCATCGTCCAGCAGGAGGACCCCGCCGAGGCCGTCAACGCCTCGCGCCTCGCCGAGGTCGAGAACGACGACGAGGTCAAGGCCACCCTCGAGAAGAACCAGGTCCTGTTCTCGTCGTCGGCGGCCGGCGGCGCCGCTGGCGACGACGACATGGACGACGAGGACATGGACGAGGAGGAGGCTGCTGCTGCTGCTGCTGCTGCTGGTGCCGACGACAGCATGGGCAACGCCGAGGAGAGCCCCGCGGACGGCAGCGCGGCGTCGTCGGGGCGCGGCGTGTCCGACTCGCCGAGAAAGGCGGCGTCGCTGGCGTCGCTGGCGTCGTCGTCGTCGTCGTCTGGCGGGAGCCGGGGGGCCGGCGGCAACCCGCCCAACGGCGTGCAAAAGTCGCGCGGCCTGACGCACTCGCGTGGCGGCGTGCCCTTTACGGGCAAGACGCGCTCGCGGCGCAGCCGGCAAAACTACCCGACGTCGTGGGGCTTCGACCGCGGGCAGATGACGATGCGCAAGCGCGTCATGACCGTGTTCGAGGGCCCGCGCCGCCTGGCCAAGGACGACATGATGCTGTCCACCGAGCACGAGGTCCGCCTCAAGCTCTCCGACGGCAAGTCCTATGTCACCGACCTCGACGTCCAGACCCTCAAGCGCGCCGAGGGCTTCCTCGCCGCCACCGAGGCCGAGAAGGGCGTCTGGATCTCCGACGACCCCACCGAGGAGCAGATCAAGCAGATGCGCGCCTCTCTGTGAGGTCTCTTCTCCCCTCTCTTCTCTCTTTTCTCTCTTCCGTCTTCTCTTCCTCTCCTTTGGCCTCTGTGGCCGTTTCTGCTGGGACAAGTGCGAGGCGTACGGATCTCCTTTTTTTTTTTCCTTTCTCTTCGTCTTCTTCCATCTCTTTCCTCTTTGGCCTCAAGACGGCACCGCACCGTCTTGAGAGGGATCTATCGGGCTTAATGACTTGCATGTTTCGGGTTACGAGCGTCAGGGACAATCTTGGGGTACCTTTGTGTGCTGGGTTTTCTTCTCCTGCTTTCTTGTTCTGTTTGGACAGACGTCTTGTCCTTCTTGGCTTTCCTATTTCCACTTTACCTTTTCTCTTGTCCCCTTTCCTGCTCGTCCGTCCCTTTTCCTCGCCCAAAGGGGGGCGAAGAAGGGACGGACAGAAAGGCGGAAACGACACCGATACCCTTGCTTTAATTCTTCAATGCCAAGATGTCTTCAGACTGTGCTTCCGTATGCTTCCGTGTGCTTGTGACTGTCGTTGGCGTTGCTGTGGTCGACGCCGAGTCCACAGACTGTCCTGGTCTGGATATCGACGAGCATCGTCGTGGGTAGGATGCTGCTGAGGCCTCAGATAGAGGGCCGAGAAAGAAGGTGACGACGAGGGCCGAGCAGAGCGAGCCACAAAAGAAGACAGGAGCATCGCCACGAGGTGGGAGACGGCACAAGAGGGCACGCCCTCTATATAGACACCGCCGCCCTCTGGATACGAAGCGGCTGGCTGTCTGTCATGCGAGGGGCGCGGCCCCTCCGCTCTGTCTCGGCTGAAGGTCTTTGCCCCTTTCGGGCAAACGTTCGTGGCCCGGGTTCTAAAAGTGCCGAGACCCAGGCGAGCTGAAGACAGCGACGGGCGAACCACGATGCCCCCTCCCCCCCCTCGGGCGCTTGAGGGAAATTGCTTTCTTTTCCCTTTTCGGACGGCAAGATGGTGAGAGGCTGCGAAAGGAGGGCACGAGGACGAGACCGGACGACGAGACGACGCCCGACGACGGCTCATTGCCTGGCACGGCCTCTCGTTTGATTTCTCTGCCCGTGGCCGCCTCGAATCAGAGACCAGAGACCAGCAGCCGCGAGCAGCGGCGGCGTCCCCTCCCGCCGCGTCGGGGGGGAAAGGGGGAAAGCTTGGTGCGGCTGAAGGACCATGGCAGCTGAGATGAGCACGGCGCTAGAGCCTAGGCCTGCACTATTTTCCCCGACGCGGACGGCGTCCTCCGCCTGTCTCGCACACGACACTGCCAGAAAAGATTGCTTTTTGCGCTGCTCTAGACAAATACGGACACAGGATGCGGCTACGAGGGCCCAAAGAGGAACGGGGTGGCCGCATTGGCAGGCCGCTTTGGGACGGGCCAAAACGAGGGGACGAAAGGAGGGGAGGGGGGGACGGCAGGGAGCACACTTTTGGATTGGATGGACAGACATTGTAGAGTACGGAGTACTTGTACAGGCAAACGCATTGCAACGCCTGGTGAACGCCCGGAGTGCGCCTGTCGGGTTGCGCGATGAACAGCAGAGAGACATGCAGAAACCAACCGAGTTCATCGCGCCCAACAAAGCAGAAACAGGACACAAAATACAAGGAATGCAGCGGGCAACGACACAAATGACAGAGATATGGGGCAGGGGAAACAAACGGACAAGAGAGAAAAGGAAAACAGAAATCCAAAAACCCAGACCATCCCAAGATATAGACCGAAACAGGAAAAACAAGGAGACAGGAGACAGAATGAGAAGGGCAAGCCAAAAGCGAGCGTCGTGCGCAATCAGCCCTCAAACTCCTTCTGCAGGTACACGGCAGCCACCAGGGCGTGGTCGCGCTCGTACGGCTCCAGCGTCAGCTGCTCCTTGGGGAAGAAGCGCTCCTCCTTGAGCTTCTGCACCTCGTTGGCAAACACCACCTCGGGGGCGGCCGTCGAGTCGATGCAGCTGGCCTTGATGCTCAGCAGCAGGCCGCCGCCCTGCCGCAGGTACATCTTGGCGTTAAGCGCCACAATGCGCGCCTGGTCGGGCTGCGCGACGTCGCTGAAGATGACGTCGACCATGCCCACGAAGAAGCGGTACTTGAGCGGGTGGCGGGCACTAGAGGGCACAGGTCAGCGCAGTCCCGACGAAAGCCCACCCAGGGGCTGTGTGGCTGTGTGCATGTGAGACGGTGAGACGTACTCCTCCACAATAGGGACAATATTGGGCCGCTTGGAGGCCATGGTGAGCAGGTCGCGGCCCGACCGGTGGCTGAACTCGACGGCGTACACGGTGCCCGTGGGGCCGACCAGGTCGGAGACGTGGGAGACGGACGTGCCCGACGCCGCGCCGAGGTCTGCAGAGCGTTAGCAAAGAGTGCGGGAGCCGACCGGGAGGGGGGGGGGGGGGGCAGGCAAACAACATACAAAGCACCTTGGAGCCCGGCTTGATGAAGAGGTTGTCGACACCGCCGAGAATGCCCGCCGCCAGCTTGGAGCGGAACGGGTTCTGGACACGCCGTCAGCACACAGACAAGCAGACAAACAGACAAAAGAGCATCCAGAGACGACGCCAGCGCCCGAGGGAAAAACGCACCCAAACGCGGTACTCGACCTTGCCGGCCGGCGTGCCGTCGTCGTTCTTGACCGAGTTCTCCACCGTGATGCGCTTCTCGCCGTAGACGGAGATGCCGGGCGCAAAGTTGGCCGTCGCCAGCAGATCCTCCTTGCCGCCGCGGGCGACAAAGACGCCCTTGTGACGATGTGGCTCCTGAGCGAGAGCGGCCTGTTAGCATCGGCACAACACCGACGTTTTACCCCCCCCCCCTCCTGGACAATCTATACGTACCACCACGACCTTCTTGCCGCCGGCCGCGCCGCCCTTGGCACCGCCCCGTGCACCGCCCCGTCCGCCGCGGCCGCCCCGGCCGCCGCCGCGGCCCGGCGCGCCGCCGCGACCCCGGCCACCAAAGCCGCCCCGGCTGGGACCTGCGTGTCGAGTCAGTGCCGTGCAAACAACCTCGCCAGACCTCGCCAGACTTTGCCAGACACGACACGGGGCAAGGGCTGCTGCTTACCGCCACCACGGCCACCCCGAGCGCCGCCGCGGCCGCGATCACCGCCGCCGAAGCCGCCGCGGCCGCCGCGAGCACCGCCGCGAGGAACAAAGCCCATCTTGTTCGGGATCGAGAGAAAGGTGTGTTTGTCTGGGACAGAAAGACAGAGGGGCGAAACGAAAGAGTTTCGCAACGCAATCAGACGAGACGGGACGGGCAGAAGGCGTTCCGAGTGAGGTCGAGACGAATGCAGCAAGAAAAAATGAGCAGCGCAGCAGAGGAGAGGAGCCCGAAAAAAAAAAGTCACCCTCAAGAGGTTCCTACCTATCAAAGCTTCAAAAATTTTTAGCTCCGCCCGTTTTTCTGCCACAGCCAATCACCGCCTGCAGGAGTTGACCCACGTCGGATAAACCATTTTTCTTGTCCGCCCGACTTTTTTCAGACAAGACCCAGTTTAAATCACGTGATTTGATGACAAAGATTTTAAGCCGTAGGGCAGCCCAACCCTACTTGCGGCGCGGCAAGGCGGGCCCCAGTTTGGCAATTTTTTTTTTTGGCCCGTGTATTTTGGCAGCGGAGCCCCTCTGCCGTGCTAAGTTTGTCGCACGCCAAAGCAAAAAAAATATTGTCGATTTTCCAGGCGTCGTTGCTTGCCCTTTTCACTTGCCCGTTTCCCTCCATCACCACCAACTTCCGACCCAAACGCCATCTTCGCCCACCGATATACAAGATGGTAAGTCGAGACGGACGCTGTGGTTGTCGACGTTCTGCTGGTTTTGCTGGTTCTACTGGTTCTGGTGCTTTGCGTGTCGGAGCGAGAGACGACGGCCGAAAGACGACTCGACCCGACGAAATGCAAACACAAGTTCGACAAGGACGAGGACGTGCCGGAGAGAGAGACAGCGAGAGCGACAGCGACAGCGGCGGTGCCTTGTTGGATAGGAGGACAGCGGCCGAGCGACTTGAGGGCATGCACGACGGGAACCGGGCGACCGAAGCAGCAGACCAGCAGACCACCGGACAGACACGGACGGGGGACAAGCAAGGGACCAGGAGACGGGGAGGGACCAGGAGACGGGGACAGCGAGGAGGGCGAATGCTAACTGCGTGTGCTCCAGGTTCGCTACGCCGCCACGGAGATCGCGCCGGAGAAGTCGGCGCGCGCGCGCGGTGCCTACCTGCGCGTGTCGTTCAAGAACACGCGCGAGACGGCGCAGGCCATCAACGGCTGGAAGCTGCAGCGGGCGGTGACGTTCCTGGAGAACGTCAAGGAGAAGGTGGAGGCGGTGCCGATGCGGCGGTACGCGGGCAGCACGGGCCGGACGGCGCAGGGCAAGCAGTTTGGCGTGTCCAAGGCGCGCTGGCCCAAGAAGTCGGCCGAGTTCCTGCTGGGCCTGCTGAAGAACGCCGAGGCCAACGCGGACGCCAAGGGCCTCGACACCAGCAACCTGGTCGTCAAGCACATCCAGGTCAACCAGGCGCCGAAGCAGCGGCGGCGGACGTACCGCGCCCACGGTCGCGTATGTTGGACACCAGAGCGAACTCGTGAGACGCGGAAGCTGACGTGCAGATCAACCCGTACATGTCGAACCCCTGCCACATCGAGCTGATCCTGACCGAGGCCGAGGAGACGGTGGCCAAGGCCGAGAGCACGGCGGTGTCGGCGGAGCACCTGAGCTCAAGACAGCGCGGCCAGCGCATCCGCCGCGCCCTGACGGCGGCATAAGCGGACGGCGACGCTCGTTGCTTGTTCTTTTTGCTTTCTCGTTGGGAAGAAGAGAGGAAAGGAGGAGAGGGACGGCGAGGAGGAGGACGACGAGGGTGGTTTGTGTGTGTGTCCCGGCATGTATTGAAAGTGGACAGGAAGCCAAGAGGATCCAAACCAACCAAGAGAAAAAAAAAACTGCAAAATAAACTGCGCTCGGGAAAAGGACTTTTATGTCTCTTAGGAGTACGGGTTTATCGGCAGGAAAATACAAGAGCAAACAAAAGCAGGTCGGGCCCTTTGCTTCGTCTCGTGTCCTCTCGTGAGCGCACGATCCAAGCAAGTCTGGTCCCACGAAGGACAGCCACGCTCTCGTCGTGACCAAAGACGGAAAAGAAAACGCGCCCCAAAGCGAAGAAGGAGACCGAGGAGGATGGAGGACACGCAAAACCAAAACCAAAAGGCCAGACACCGGTGGCGGCGCCAAGAACGCCCCCCCAAAGACAGACACACAGACGAAAGCTACATGGCCTCTTGCTGCATCTGCATGAGGCGGAGCGTGGCCTGCTTCATGTAGGTGATGGAGGCGGGGACGAGGCGGCCGATGAACTGGACGGGCACGTTGTGCTCGACGGTGTAGGTCTTGGCGTAGTTGACGCGGGAGGTCTTGAGCAGCGGCTCGGTGGCGTTGACGGGGTCCATCATGATGGGCTCGAAGCCGAGCCGGGGCTCGCCGGCGACGTGGCACGGCTCGGTGCCCTTGGAGTGGACGATGCCGTGGTGCGAGGCGTGGGCGCCGGGCTTGCGGCAGGCCTGGCCGCCGTAGGTCAGGATGGGGCTGGGGGTCGGTCAGTCAGTCAGTCAGTCAGTCAGTCAGCCAGCCAGCCAGCCACCAGCATGCGGGGGAGACCGACAAGCAGGCGCTGTGTCCGGCAAAGGTCATGAAGACGATGAAGCGGCGGTTCTTGCTATACACGCCCGTGGCCTCGCCGCTGCTCATGACGGACGTGCCGACCTGGCTGCCGAGTTCGCCCCGGGGCTCGGCCCATTGGATGCGGAAGACCTGGCGAGGTTGTTAGCAGGGTTAGCAGGGGAAAAGTATGGAGAGCCAGAGCAAGCACGTACGCAGCCGATCTGAAAGTCGCTCGTGTGGTGGAGTTCGTAGCCGAGGCCTGTCCTGCGTCAGCACAGACGGTCGGTCGCCAGAGCGAGAAGAAGAGGCGAAGAGCGGAGGCGACCAACTTGTTCTTGCTGCGGAGCCGTGCAGCGGGTAGGGCGGCTGGGGCACGAGGGCGGGCATGGGGGCGGGCACGGCGTGGAAGGAGTAGGAGAGCAATCTGTACGTGTTGCGGTTCGCGTGGCCCATGGAGCCGCCTGGGGGTCAGCAGAGGACGGCAGGACGGCACGACAGACGCGCGCGACGCGACCACGGACGGGGGAAGAAAGGGGGGCCGTCTCGGCGCACCTCGGCTGTGGCCGGCCGTGTGCAGCTCGGCCAGCTGGTCCATTTCGGAGTCGGTGGCGAGAAGCCGTGCTGCGGGGACGGGGTCAGTTGCTGGTCGCCGAGCAGGGGTGAACAGGAGGGCAGGAGGACAGGACGCACGGCGCTGGTCGTGGCCGGTCACGCTGCGCCGGTGCTGCTGCTGCTGCTGCTGCTGCTGCTGCTGCGGCGGGAGGCGGGCGAGCTGGGCCGGGCCGTTGGCACCGCCGCCGTCTCGGCTGCTGGGCGGCCCCGTCGGCTGGGCGAAGAACGGCTGCTGCTGGTGGTGGTGGTAGTAGTGGTTGTTGTGGTAGCTGGTGCTGTCGCTGGAGCGGTATGCGCCGGGCAGCGGCGGCGGCAGGTGCCAGGCGGAGGAGGGGGCCGGCGTGGACGGCAGCGAGGGCTGGAGAGGGCGAGGCTGGGGCGTCGGCGGGTACGACGAGAACGGCGAGTACGGCGGGTACGGCTGGTACGGCGGGTACGGCGGGTACGGCGGGTACGCCGAGTACGACGAGCATAGCGAGGGCGCCGGGGACGCCGGGGACGCCGGGGACAGCGGGTACGCCGGGGACGGGGCGGCGGCGACGGCGGCGGCGGCAGAGGCGTATCTGTACTGGTGGTAGATGCTGGACGACGACGGCGGCGCCGAGGAGGTGTATTCTGGCGGCTGCTGGAGAGACAGGGACGGCTGGGACGGCAGCACGAATTCGTCCTCGATGCGGAGGGTGCGGATGCCGAGGACTATCTGCTCCACGCCGCCGTCCGGCGGCTCGGGCGGGCTGTGGGTGTGGCTGTTGTGGTCCGGGCCGGCGGCTGCTGTCTCGGTCTCGCTGGGGGGCGTCGTCTCGCCGGACAATGTCGTCTCGCTGGACAAGGTCGTCTCGCCGGACAAGGTCGTCTCGCCGGACAAGGTCGTCTCGCCGGACAAGGCCGTCTCGCCGGACAAGGCCGTCTCGCCGGAAAAGGCCGTCTCGCCGGACAAGGTCGTCTCCGTCGCCTCGCTGGCCACCGTCACCAAGCTGGCGGCCACCGTCGGGCGGCCTTCTGTGGCCGCGTCCATTGTCAGTCCGGTCAGACGATCGACAGCAGGGCGACGAAACGAGGCCGCTTCCGGGTCCCAGGTCCTGGTGCCTCGTCGTTGCACGGAAGCCTGCATTCGGGGGTCGGTCGCGGCTGGCTGTCTCTGTGCGCTCATATATAGCCCTGGCGGGCGGGCGGCGGCGCAGCGAGGCGAGGCCCCCCAACGACAGGCGGCGGCGGCTTTGCACATTCGGCGGCGCGCGGCCTCAGGATTGGGCTGCAGCCAAAAGGAGGGGCAGAGGTGCACATTGGCGCACTCGTCTGCAGGGGGAGGGGGCGGGCGGGCGGCCGGTCTGTCTGTCTGCCTGTCTGCCCGCCTGCCCGCCTGCCTGTCCATGTGACGGGTGTGACGGGTGTGGTGGGTGCCTGGGGCCAGCAGAGCCGCCCGCCGTCCTGCCTGGGCAAATTGCCGCACTGGGCACCGAGGCTGGCTGGCCAAGCGTGAGTGGTCGCCCTGTTTTGGGGGGGGGTTGCATTTTTGCGCCTCTGCTTGGTTGGCTGCCAGGCGTCCCGCGGCGGCGGCGGCGGCGGCGGCGGCGGCAGGCGGTCCTTTTTGTTCCGCGCCGTTCGCTGCCGCTTGTGCGGAAACGACAGCACGACACACGGCGAGCATCTTCGGCGGCCACGCACCCGTTCCGGCCTGGCGAGTCGCGAGAGAGAGCGCAATAGAAGAACGAGAGAGAGCGAAGAGCGAGAGAGAGAGAGAGAGAGAGAGAGAGAGAGAGAGAGAGAGAGAGAGAGAGAGAGAGAGAGAGAGAGCGAGAGCGGATGGCAACGTGGGCGCCATCCACGGCCCTGCCGCACCGCCCGGCCTCGTTGTCGGGCCCCGGCGGCGGCGCCGGCCCCGGCGCCAGCCCCGGCGGCGGTGGTGTCCACGTGCTGGCCGACAGCAGCAAGTGGATCCCGGCGGATCTTCCCGTGGCGCCGGCGGCAGCAAGCGTCGGCCCGGCGAACGACGGCGACGGCAGCGACAACGACAACGGCCCGCCGACGTGGCCCGAGTCCAGCCGCTCGCCCAGCGAGGTGTCCCTCGCCATGTCGGGCGTCTCGTCGTCCGAGTGGGTGGTCCGCCAGCGCATGCGCCAGTTCCCGCCGGCCGTCTGGGGCGGCGACGCGGCCTTTTTGGGACCCCCGGCCTCCCCCGGCCCGGCAGGTCTCTCCGGAGCTGCGGACACCGACGCGTCCGCGCCCGCGTCCGCCGACGACATCTCCGCGCTGTGGGCCGCGCTGTTCGACGAGCGCCAGGGCGTGCGCCGCTGCACCAAGGCCCGCGAGGCGCTGTGGGCGGACCTCGAGGCCGTGCGCCTCGAAAAGGACGGCTTCGACCGCCAGCTGCGGTGGCAGCTGTTTGCCGCCGCCGCCGCCACGCGGTCGTCGTCGTCGCCGTCGCTGCCGTCGTCTCCGTCGCCGCTGCCGCTGCCGCCGCCGCAGCAGCTCGACGACGCCATCCACACCCTCGAGAACCGCAGCACGGCCTTGCTCGCGCGCTACAACGCCCTGGGCCGCGACCTGCGCCGCAAGCGCGCCCGCCAGGAGCGCCTCGAGGCCCGCCTGCTCCAGCGCCTCGCCGCCGTCGCCGCCCGGGCCGGCATCCCCCTGGACGGGCGGCCGGGCGACAGGGGGGGGGGGCGGCCGACAACAGCATCCCCGGCCGATGCACCGCCGGTCCCGCCCGGGCCGAGCCACACAGAGGAGCCGCTGCTGCTGCCACCGCCGCCATCACCACCACCACCGCCACCACCACCACCGCCACCGCCATCCTCCGACGCGGCGCTGCTCGGCATCTCCGGCGAGCGGCCGGCCGACGCGCACCCCCTCTACGTGCGGCTGCTGCGCGCCATCGGCGACCTCAACCTGGCCCGCGAGGTCCACGCGGAGCTCTGCGACGAGCGCGACAGCATCCACGCCGACCTGCAGCACCGCATCATGCTGCAGCGCAGCCGCCGCGCCGCCGGCGCAGCCGCCGCCGGCGCAGGGGCCGCCGCCGGCGCAGGGGCCGCCCCCGTCCTCGTCGACTACAACCTCCCCGCGCTGCAGGCCGAGCTGAGCGCCGACCTGTGCGCCGGCCGCGTCCGTCCGGCCTTTGCCGCCCACCTCAGCCCCGGCGACCTCGGCTTCGTCGCCCGCTTCGCCCGCGACGACGCCGCCGCCCGCGTCGCCGTCCGCGCCTGCGAGGCCCAGGTCGCCCGCCTCCGCACCGCCTGCCTCCGCCGCGGCCTCCTCCCGCGCAACATGCCCTTCCACGAGTGGCTGGCCGTCTTTGGCGACGGCAGCAGCGGCAGCGGCGGCGGCGGCGGCGGCGGCGGCGGCGGCAGCGATGACTGGATGGTTGTCCTGTGGCCGGGGCCGCCGGCGCCGGGGCCGCCGCCACCACCCCTCCCCCCCTCCCGCGACCCCCTCCACCACGGCCTCTCCACCGTGTCCCTCAGCGACCCCGCCGCCGGCGCCGCATCCCTCAGCCTCGCGCACGCCCGGTTCCCCATCCTGCTGTCGAACCCGCAGCACGTGCTGGCCACGCCGCCGCGCACGGCCAAGGCGGCGCTCAAGCAGGCGCTGGCGCGGCCGGCCGACGACCCGCAGCGCGCGGCGCTCGTCGACGCCTGCGTCAAGGAGTACGCGCTGCTGACGCTGCTGGAGCGCGCCGCCCCCGGCGACCGCGCCGACTTTGTCAACCGCTGGATCCTGCAGCAGCTGCGCACGTCGCCCCTCGAGGCCGTCCGCCTCCACCTCGTCTTCTCCGACGTCCTCCGCGTCGTCAACCTCGCCCGCTGGCAGGAGGACGTCCTCTACTTCTGGGCCCGCGACGACAGCGGCGCCGGCCTCGCCCGCTGGGCCCTCCCCCCCAGCGGCGACGACCAGCTGGTCTGACTGTGATGGGCAGACAGGCGGTCTCCGGACCGCATCTCGTCAGCCGTCTACGGAGTGCGCGCGCGCTTGTTTCTTCCCTTTTCGTTTCTTTCCTCTTTCCTAGTCGTCCTCTTGTACTTGTACACTACCTCTGCCATGCGATAGATACCACGGGCCGGCATGCAATGTAAACAACAGCTCGCAGACCAACCACAGGGGAACAGACATTGTGCGCGTCCACTCTGAGGGCTGCCCGAAACAGCGGAGCTCGGATGTGCGCGCTGCCGCAGCCGGGACCCCCTGCGGCTGGCTGGATGGCTGGCGGCTGGCGGCTGGCGGCTGGCGGCCCGCCCGCCGTCTGTCCAGGGATCTGCGGCGGACTCCGCTTTGGCAGCGACGCACAACGGCGGCCAGCCAGGCAGCCAGCCAGGCAGCCAGCCAGCCAGTCCGCCGGCTACGGTTGAGCATAGGGCAGGTATGGCAAAAACTCCATATTTGATTAGTCAGCATTGCTAGAATAACCCCTAAGGGTCAATTTAGACGTATAAAATCACACTTTTTTCAATAATCCGAATTAAAATTAATACAAAATAAAATAAAAAATAAAAAGGCTGTCCACACCGTCGTCCGTCAAAAGCCAAAGCATTAAAACGCCAAAACTCCAAAACCAAAAAACACCAAAAGCACCAAAAACACTAAAAGCACCAAAAACACCAAAAGCACCAAAAACACCAAAACACCAAAACACTAAAAACACCAAATCGCCAAAACCCAAAAAAACGACCACCAACGTTTAACGCCCACGACGTACCAGTGCCTACGGTGGTGCTTACGGCGGTGTTTAACGGTGTTTACGGCGGTGTCAACGACGGTGTACGGCTGCTAACACCTGCTACGCTGGGCTTTGTACAAATAGGCCTACTTTTTCATATTTTAGTATAGACGGCACGGCAGGTGTAGACCTAAAATTCACTAAACCCATTTTAGTGATTTTGGGGTTTTTGCCATACCTGTCCTATGCTCAACCGTAGCCGGCCTGGCTGCCCGCCGCCGCCCGCCGCCCGCCTGAAACATGGGGGGCCTCTTGGCGCGGCCGCTGCTTTCTGGCGGCCGAGTCGCAGCCGTGTCGCGGACCGCTGCCAAACGCAACCACGGCGCTCCTTGGCTTGGCGTTGGGTCGTTGCTGTGCTCTTGCACTCCGTACTTGTACTCCGTATTATTACTCCGTACACTTGCCCTCGAGAAACACGAGCCAGACCCCTGGCCCTCCGTCCTCGCCGCCGCGCCTGCGACGCTCCTCCGGCTTCCTGGCCACGGACCTGCCCCGGAACGGATTGTTCCTCGGGCACCCATGTCTGTCTGTCCATGTCTCTGCGCTGTCCTCTCTTCCTTTCTCTGCGCATACTCCGTACTCCCTACAACAAACGCCCGCCAAAAGCCCAGAAAGAACAGGCCCGGCCCGCCCGCCTCGTCCTCCACAGCGCGGGCCGTTTCACCTCGCCGCCTGGATGGCTCCCATGCCGCTCGCCGGCCACGGCTGCTGCTTTCTCAGGGGCTGACAACATCTCTCTTTCTCTGTTCGTTTTTGCCCGTCTCTGCGCTTCTCGTCCACATCGCTCGCTCGGCTCCGGCATCTCCAGCTCTCTCTCTCTCTCTTCCTTGGTTCGTTGGCAACGGCCCGCGCCCCGTCGCCGTAAACAGGGCCGTTGGTTCTCTCCTCTCCCCCTCGCTCCCTCATTACTGCCTCTCTTCCCGCTCGTTTCCTATGACCCAGCCACCGCTCTCCTCCTCCTCCTCTTCCTCCTCCTCTTCCTCCTCCTCCCCCTCCTCCCTCCCCCCTTCCGCCCGCACGCACCATGGCGAACTCGACCGCTGCCTCCTCTCCCGTCGCTGCGGCTGCGGCTGCGGCGGCCGCCGCCGCTGCTGCCGTCGACCTCCTCCTCCTCCGCGGCAGCAGACAGCCCGGCCCGTTGGTCGACGCCGCGCCGTCCTCCTCCACCTCCGCCTCCGCCTCCGCCTCCTCTTCGCCGTGGCCCAGCCGCCTGAGCCTCTACGTCGCCCTCGCCTGCGTCCTGCTCGCCGCCAGCCTCGTCCGCAGCCGCCGCGCCCGTCCGCCCCCGCTCAACCTGCCCTACTACAAGGCGCCCAAGTCCAAGTGGATCTTTGACGCCGAGCGCCTCGTCCGCGAAAGCTACAACAAGGTCGGTCACACGTCGCATCACCGCATGGCGGCATGGTGGCAAGGTGTGCCCGCTGACAACGGACCCCCCTTTCCTCCAGTTCTACGACCAGGTCTACCAGATCCGGGCCACCGAAGGCACCCAGGTCCTCATTCCCGCCCGCTTCATTGCCGAGCTCAAGGGCCTGCCCGAGGAGGTCCTCAGCGCCACCGAGGCCGTCAACGAGGTAGGCATCCGCTTCCCGCTTTCCCGCTTTCTTCTTGGTCGTCTCTTCATCTGCTCACACGCCAGGCCATGCTGAGCCAGTACACAAAGTTCAGCCTCGGCCACAACGGCGACATGCTGTCCAGCGTCGTGCGCACCAAGCTGACGCAGAATCTCGGGCGGCTGGTCCCCCAGCTGCGCAAGGAGATTGAATACGTCGTCGCCACCGAGTTTCCCGCATGCCAAGGTAGCCCCCCCCCTCCCTCCCCCTCCCTCAAACCGTACCCTCCCTCTGACGAGCAGACTGGACGCCGGTCAAGGTGCACCCCTTTGGGCTGCGGGCGATTGCGCGGCTGAGCGGGCGCGCGTTTGTGGGCGCCTCCATCAACCGCAAGGAGGAGTGGATGGACACGAGCATCCACTTCGCCATGCACGTCTTCATGGCCGTCGTCAAGCTGCAGTTCATCCCCGCCTGGCTGCGCCCGCTCGGCCAGTTCTTCGTCTCCGACCTGCGCCGCATCCGCGCCGACATCGCCCGCGCCCGCGCCATGCTGCAGCCCATCCTCGAGGAGCGCCTGCGCGACATGGACGCCCCCGGCTACGGCGCCCCCGGCCAGCCCCAGCCGCCCCCCGACGACCTCATCCAGTGGCTGCTCGACACCCTGCCCCCCGCCGCCCGCCGCGACTTCCAGGCCCAGACCGAGCTCCAGCTCGTCCTCAGCGCCGCCTCCATCCACACCACCAACAACCTCCTCGCCGACTGCCTCTTCGACCTCGCCGCCTACCCTGCCGTCCAGCGCGCCCTCCGCGCCGAGGCCCGCGCCGTCCTCCACAGCGACGACGCCTGGGCCCGCAAGGACAGCATGGTCCGCCTCAAGAAGATGGACAGCTTCATCAAGGAAGTCCAGCGCTTCTCGGGGAACATCAGTGAGTCCCGTTTGCTCGGAACGATGCTCTCCACGCCCTTCTGATAACCCCCCCCCCCCCCCAGCCGGCTTCATCCGCAAGGTCATGCAGCCCATCCGCCTCTCCGACGGCACCCTGCTCCCCCGCGGCACCAAGATCCTCGCCCCCCAGGTCGGCTACTCGCGCGACGACCGCTTCTACCCGGCCCCCGACACCTTTGACGCCATGCGCTTCCTCCGCCTGCGCCAGCGCTCCGACGAGGACGGCCACCGCTGGCAGTTCACCTCCATCGGCGACACCAACATGAACTTTGGCGCCGGCAAGCACGCCTGCCCCGGCCGCTTCTTCGCCGGCAACGAGATCAAGATGATGCTTGCCTACTTCCTCCTCCACTTCGACCTCAAGCTCAAGGACGGCCAGCCCCGGCCCCAGCCCATGATGATCATGATGTCCAAAACCCCCAACCCCAACGGCGAGGTCCTCTTCCGGCGGAGAACCGTCGACGACGACGGCAGCGACGACGACGACGACTGTGTCGGTGACGGTGACGGGAGCGGCGAGAATCGTGCGCAAGAGAGCATCCAAAATAGGAGGAGCAAGGAATCATAAAGAACGGCCCGCAACACGCGGAAATAAGTATATGCTCAGCCTCTGGAATGGGCCGGAATGGTAAACCACATCAATTAATGGGCCTGGAGCTCTTTCAAAAGACACGGAAAGGTCATTGTATACAAAATGGACTCGTCTCGCATCGCCATTACCAAGTATGCTCTGTGCCATGATTACAGAACACGCAAACAAACCACAAGTAGCAGGAAACATGGTGCACGCACAGAGAGAGATCCATTTTAGACACTTTTGCATCCATGCAAAGACTTCCATCTGGGAACCAACAAAAAACCAAGTCCAACAGAACAAAAACGCCGATGCGATGCAACAGTTCCCAACACTGCCAAACTTGGTTCCCGGAGAGAAACAGCCAACCAAAGCAGAGGTGAACCTGAAATCAAAACAAGACCTGAAATCAAAACAAAAAACAAAAACAGAATTCGCTATGCAGCCGGGTATCGTGTCCGTCGTTATTGGTGAAGCAAAGGAATGTGTGACATATGCCGAAAAGATCGTCATAAAATCGGTGGAAGGAACGTGGCTTTTGTGTAATCCGTCCGGTTTTCCGTAAGGAGCGTCTATGGTGGGTATCATTGAGGACTGGAAGGAGAGTTGGTCGTAAACAGGTAAAGAAGGAGCGTCGTGAGGACCGGTGCGAATGGGCGTGGCCAGTCGATGAAGCCCGGTCGTCAAGTGTTGTAAGGAACGTGGCGGTCACCCGTAACCGCAATGTAAAAAAGAGGAAAAAAAACAGAGGCGAAGAAAAAGTCGTGGAAGCAGATGGAAAGCAAAACGAAAAGCAGAGAGACAAAAGGCTGGCTTGGGAGAGACGAGGAAATTCGACAACAGCCACAACGTTTCAGGCAGCAAGGCCTCGTCGTTCTTCGTCGCTGGCTTCTTTTTGTTTTCCCTTTGCACTGTCTGCGAAAGACGGCGGAGCAGACGACGCCAAGTGGCCGGGGTGGTGGTTGTGCAAGCGCGGCAAAGAGCGGCCCAGTGTGGGAAGTGCAGCAGGCGAAGAAGGCACCGAAGACAGCAACAGACGCGACGGTGGCACTTCGGGTGGTGGTGGGTAGGCAGAAGAAGCAGGATGTGCCGGAGGCAGGTGTGGCGAGGCCATGGACGGAACCCTGAGACGAAGGCACGAAAAAGAAGATCAGAAAAACGGGTCAACCAATCGTGCCTTTTTTGTTGGGAAGAGTGTCCGTCCGCCCCCCCGACCGCACATTGGTGGAAAAGGGGGGGGCGGGGGCGGGAGGAGGGAGGAGGCAAGGTCGGGGGTGCTGGGCGAGACAAACGGAAACCTAGTCACTGAGAATGACTAGATCCAGACGGTCTGGAGTGGAGAGACGAACCCGACACCAAAGCTGCTTGGCCCTCCCATCATCTGGGCTTGATCGAAGCCGCCGATCGCACCGCGGCTGCTGCCAGCGCCGTACGCGGTCATGTCGTAGGAGCTGTAATCTTCGTTGTCGCTGTAGGCCACCGACGAGCCGCCGTCGCCAAAGTCGCCAAAGGTGCTCGAGGCCGGGCTGTAGCCACCATAGGACGGGCTGGGAATGCTCAGGTACTGAGCATTCGCATAGGGCGACGACAGCTGCAGCGGGTTGATGGCCGAGCCGGCCAGGCCGGGGTCGGTCGGCGCCATCAGCGGCAGGTTCTCCGTGCTGTATCGGAAGGCCGGATTGCCGGACACGGCGTCGCTGCCGTAGGGCACGTGGAACTCGGACGGGCTGGGCGCAGCAGACGGCATGCTGTGCAGCGAGCCAGCGGGGGCCGACGTGACGGCGGCGGGGCCAGCGACGAAGAAATTGGGCGGATCAAACTGCGGGAACGAGGGCGTCCGGGTAGGCTGCACCCAGCCCATGCGCGACCGGAACTCGGATACGACGTCGACGGAGAACTCCATGAGCGTGAGCGGGGTCAGGACGTCGCCTTCGTAGATGTGGTTGACGTTGATGGAAAGGAGGCGCCGAGCAATCTCTTCGACGGGGCCAATCGACAGGCTGCCAAAGTAGGCGGCGCCGATCTCAGGGAAGAGACGCTCAATGACCAGGGCCACGGTGTAGAGGTGGGCGATGCTGATGAGGCTGTCGGGCGACCCGCCCGTGGTCTGGAGGAGGTACACGGGGGTCCAGAAGAGCCAGTTGCGCAGCGGCCGAAGGCGGGCAAACTGCTGGGCCACGGGCGTGCCGATTTCCTTGCGGGCCCCTTTGAGGAAGGCGATGAGCTTCGTCAGAGTGCTGTGGTCGCCCTTGGTGTGCTTGACGAAGCCCTCGACCTTTTGCAGCTGCTGGATGGTGCGCTGGAACACCTCTAGATCCTCTTTGCGCGGCTGGCTCGGCCTGTGGTCGAGGGGCGGCGACGGAGGAGCCGTGGGGAACGTGCTGCTCTCGGCGATGAACTCCCCAAACTGGGATTCGTGCTTCCACGGGTCCATGGCCCCGATAACCTGGCGTGCGGGTTAGCTTTTTGCGTCGAGATGCAATGCACGCAGACGAGAAGGCGCTCTTCCAGACCAACAACATCCTTGCTGGGTCTGAACAACGTACCGAGCGGGTGCCCTGCATGAGCTGAGTCCAGCTCCGCCTAAAAATAGCAATGCATGTGAGCCCGAGTTTCTGTGTGACGTGTGACAGATGGCGGGCAGGGTTGTATACGTACCAGTCCGTGGCTTGCCAAGACAAGACCAGCGATGCAGCCAAAACAGCATCCGAGGACTCGCGCGAGAACGTGTTGATGGCCTCCTGCAGGCCTTTGAGGGCAATGCCACGGTACTCGTCGGCCATGATGCCGACAATGGGACACTCGTTCATGTAGGTGATATGGCTGGCAGCAAAGGCAAGCAGCGCGTGCATGACATAGCTGTTGGTCGCGGCAATTTTGATGATCCTAGAGGTGTTAGTGTGACAACCTGTATGTACGACAAGAGCGTGGCAACAAACGAAAACGTACGTAGGAATCTGGCGCGTCCAGATGGTGAAGCCGTCCGCACCAATCGTGCGCAGCTGCTGGCAGATGGAAGCAACGTGGTAGATGAGGCGCAGGCCCTCGACCGAATTATATTGCGGGTTGGGCTCGGGGTAGATGTTGAGGCCGGGAAAGGGGAAGACGCCTGTCTGCTGCCAGCGGGCGATGTCGGCTTCGATCTCGGGGGTCCACATGAGATCCGGACGGTCAGGCGAGGCCGAGCGCTCGTCGGCGCCCGAGATGTCATTGTACGGGCAGCGGATCTTGTGCTTGGTGCAGTTGCGGCTGGAGGACGGCATGTGTTAGAACAGGAGGCAGAGCAAACGCAAAGCAAGGCCGTCCCCATACCATTGAGGGAACGTCTCATCGCATCGGATATGACGACGTTTGCTGTACAAGGCTGGTTAGAGGCTGACAAAACAACCACAATATCAAACAGAGCGAGAGAGACAGGCTGAACATGTGTGACAGAGCACATACCAGGTCTCACAGCCCTTGCGGGACTTGGTGTGACTATTCACGGCAATTAGTTGTATGAACAAACAAGCAACAAACAAAAGCTCGGCAAGGAGGGGGGGCTCGTAATTACCTGCGACGGGGAGGACCACCACCAGGGCCAGCCATTGTTCACAGCTTGAAGAAGAGAAGGAAGAGAAGAGAGAAGAGAGAAGAGAGAAGAGAAGAGACCCAAGCGAGTGACTGGACTGAAGAAACGAGGTGAGCTGCTGGTGGCCTCAGATATAGGGTGTCCGGTGGCGGGAATGGTGGCGTACAGCAAAGTTGATTTGGAATAGGGGGCTGGCTGATATCTCAGCAGAATCGAAGGGGAAGCGAGCGTGGGGGAAGAGAAGAAGAGGAAAAACGAAAAAGAGGCCCAAAGAGACAGATATGCCTTCTTCCTTGTGCTTATATGGGAATTTGACGGGAGGGCTGTGTCTCCGAGGCTAAATTTGTATAAGAAGGGAAGAAAAGTGACTTGCAGACACACAGTGCAGGCGGCGGCGGCTTTCAGGAACAAAGAACGCCGAAGGCCTAAGGTATCTGGCGAGGAGGGTGGGTACGGGGAGAGTGAAGAATGATCAACAAAGTGGTGGAAGGGGGGGGCAAATGGCGACGGGTCCGGACGACGAGACGAAACGATCCGGGGACTCCGTGGACGATGCTTCCTTGGGAGAGAACACAATGTTGAGGAACCAGCAACGGGCTAGCTGCAGCTTGTTGTTGGCGACTTGTCTGCCGTGCCGCTTCCAGCTCGAGCCCTTCTTTTTGTTTTGGCTGATGCTGCTGGCTTTCTTTAGTGGCCGCAGGCTGGCTGCTTCGGTTTCGGTCTCGCTCGGGTCGAGGAAGAGGGTGTGCGGGCTTAGCGAGCACACCGGGACGGCGTGCAACGAAGCGAAGAAAGAAAAGCTCTTCGCAGGGCTTGTGATCGACGAGCAGAACTTCGGGGCAGAGACGACGGAGAGACGGTTCTGGCTGGCAGCGGACTCTGTATATGGGGGATACAGAGATGGGCGAGATGGGCGGAAGACGGGCTGCTTTTTTTCCGAGGATCCCGGCCGAGCGGTCCGACAAGAGCGGGCAGGCTGGTGGCGCGGGCTGGGGGACGGACGGGGCTTGTCTTTTTCTCTTTTGGGATATCTCGAGATAGCGACAGAAAATGGGTTGGGTCTGCTTTCTTTTCCTGGGCGGGAAGAAGAAGAGCAGAAGGAAGAAGTGGAGGAGAAGGAGGAGGGAAAACACAAAAACAAAGCGAATGACAGGAGCCGCGAGGACTTCCTTGGGGTTGCAAAAAGCGAGTGTGGGTTGGAGAGCGAGCGGTTTGGTAGCGAGTGCAGAGATGTTGCGAAGCTGGGGATTCCAAGAGAAGAGGAGGAGAGGAAAAGGGAAGAGAGACGGGGGAAGGCTGGCGACGAGGGGAGCCGTGTCGTTAAATACCACCAGGGCTGGAGGGCAGGCGCAAGGGGAGAAGGTAGGGGAGGGAGAGAGGGGAGAAGGGAAGCCAAGCGAAGGGGGGGGGGGGGGGGGTGGGTGTGGTGCGGGCGGCGGTGCAGACCAGCAGGCAGGCCCGCCCGTGGCATATTACACTGGAGGCAGTGGCGGGCGGGTACAGCGTGCCGATGTATACAACTACAAGTACATACACAGCGACCAAGTACGGAGTACAGCTGCGCTCTGCTCTGGGCGCGCGCGTGCGGGGCGGCCATTCGGAGCAAGACATGCTCACAACGGCGGAGAACCTGGCGGCTGCCGTTGTACTGCGTACTCTGCGTCGACGTCCATTGTCCGAGGAAGGAGCGCTGGGTGGCAGGTATCTTACCGGGCGGTGTATACAAAACCCACGACTCACGACTCCGTAGAAAATACAGGTGCGAGTGGAGGCCCGACGGCAGGTGCGACCGGGTCCTCTGGAACGAACAAGAAGGTGGTGACGGGCGCGCGGAACAACAGGCTGGGCAAGGAAGGAGGAGAAGCAAAAAGAAAAAGAAGGCACGCCCAAGACGCACCAGACGCACCAGAACCCACCGCGCTAGACGTGCGGCAACCGCAGCACCAGGCAAGGGCCTTGCACTCCGTGGTTACCGTATTGGGCAGAAGTGGCTGAAGAGGGGGGGGGGGGGGGGGGCGTGTGAATTAAACTAAGAACGTTGGGGAGGAACCAGGGGGGGTGGGGGTGGGGTGATGCCAGGGCAAGAATGAGAGGGAAAGAAGGGAAAGAGGGGGGGCGTGTAGCGTACGAGAAGCAGGCCATTTTGGGCGCGGCGGCTTCTGTCTTGCTTGGGTGAGTCGAAAGATGGCACGGTGCCCAGAAAGCGACGGTGATGAAGATGAAACGTGCCGAGCGGCTGAGCCGCGGCCGCTCAGGTGCCAGACGCATTGACCGGGTTTGCTTGTCTAAGTCGGCATCGTATTCTATGGATGCGAGCTGGTGGCCAGCTCAACAATGCGTGGAGGCACGCTTGCACGCTTGCACGCTTGCGCGGGATAAAAATAAACCACGAGCGCGCGCAAAGGGGCCCGTTCCACGTGAAGCGACCTTCGCGCTGACCAGCAAGCATGTACAAGTACGTCATAGCGCTGGGCGGGCGGCGGCGGTCCCTGGCCGGTCGGTCGGCCGGTTGGTCGGTCGGCCGGGCGGCCGGCAACGCGACGACAACGACATTCCTACAACGTATACGGAGTACTTGTCCGCCAAGACGGTGAGAAAAGCGACGATCGATGGGGGGCCGGAGCCATTGGGAAGAAGAATAAGCCCGAAACAGACGGGGCGCGGGTGGCGTCGACACTGTTTTGGTTGGGGGGGGGGGGGGGGAGAAGGGGGCCTTTTTGGGGGCTTAGGTGTCTGGTCCTTCCTTTTTTGCGCATCGCTTTGGCCGGCGGTCGTGGTGGTGGTGGCAGGCAGGCGCCCCGTAGTTTAAGGTATCTTTGCGCGGGCAACGGCCAGACGATCAGCAAGCAGCGCCGAACGCGCCCATGCCCCGGCGACGGGCGCGCCAGCCAATCACAGGCGGCCAGTGACCGCCTGGGCAGGGCGCTGCCGAGCGGCGGCGCCGCTGGTTGGCTGGCAGGCGGGGGGGGCAGTGCACCGATCCCGAAAAGGGAGCCTTTTGCCGGCCTTTTCGACGCGCGACCCTCCGCACGGTCCTGCGCGCTCCGTCGACTCCGTCCAAGCATGCTCCGTACTCGGTCCTCTCCGTCTTCATCGTCATGGTGCTCGCTCTGAAAAGACCGACCGGGCTGCACAGGAAAAAGAAAAAAAAGACGCTCACGCTGGGTCCCGCCCATGCGGGTCAGCCCAGCTCCAAGGGCCTTGAGTGGTGCCAAAAATAACCACCCGACAAGCGGCCAGCATTTTGCAAGATACAAGGACGCAGGACAGAGGACAGAGGACAGGCAGAGAGTATCTGGCGCGCTGCTGCGTATCTCGGATTCCTATCCTCTGTGCCACGCGCCGCAGGGTGCTGTGATCGGCAGCCGGGACACCCTCTCCGTTCCGCCAGATCCTCTGGCTCTCACGTCTGCCGGACCAGCCACGTTCATGCACGCCCCTCCCCCCTTCCCCCCCGTCACCTGCTGCTTACGGATATGGCGCATCACCTGGCCATGCGCTGTTTCGTTTCCTTTTCGTCTGTCGCAACAGGGTGGTGTGCCCGGACAGGCTCCCGTGCCACGCGCCAGCCGTCGCTGTCGTGCGTGGTAAGAGTCCGATGCCAGGACGACGGGGGAAAATGTCCGACGGCGCCCGCCTTTGCGTCTCACGGCGTGCTGTAGGATGGCTGGGGCGGCGCGCGGGAGTACGTACGGAAGTACGGAGTACGGAGTACGGAAGGCGGAGGACGGAATAGACGCAGCGCGCGAACTCTTGGCATGGACCACCGTTGCCTGCTTAAGCATACAGCGACAACGGTGTAGTCGGCCGCCCTATTGCCTCGGCTTGCCCTCTCACCGTCTCCTCTTCTTCCCCCTTCCCAGGGTCTGCTCGTTCGCGGAGCTACCTGCTCTTGAAACGGCTGTTTCTCGTATCCCAATTTGGCACCCCAGCCGCCGCGCCCGCCCGGTCTGGGGGGTCGGGGTCAAAGGGTCCCCCCCTTCCCGCCAGTCAAAGCAGAAAATAAGAGGCTGGCGGACAACAGCAGCACTCCGTAGGGGCCTAGCTAGCTTGCAAGCAGCGACGGTATTTCCGGCAGTGCAGAGGCGGGATGCCGCCGCACCCCACAGGGCCAGCCAGCCAAAAGCTTAAAAGAACCGGACCATTGTGACAGCAGCGTACGGAGACCTGCACTCGGCGGAGACCTGCACAGTATCCGTACTCCGTAGTACAGAGCCCGCTCCGAGGGCATGGCAGGCGGGCGGACGGGCGGACAGACGGGCAGACAGACGGGGAGGCAGACAGGCAGACGAGACCGTTGTGCTGTACTCTTGTGGCTGCTTGTCTGTCCTTCTCGCCCCATGACCGCTGCTTCTGCTTCCAAGAGTTTGGCCGCTCTTGGCCGAACCATGTCGTCCTTGGCGCGTGCCTTGGCAAGTACTGTAAGATACAAAGTATGCTTCGCTTCTGCTATTGCCGGGTGCGTCCCCGTGCAGCTAAGCGTGTTGTAAACAGCGTGCACAATACCTGTGCGCGCGGAGGCTTATTGCTCCGAACACCGTCGGCCTTTTTTCTTCTTTTTTCTTCTTCTTTTTCCTTCCCCCGAGTCCCGGACCAGGGTGGAATGACGCTCTCCGCGGAAACGTGCCACTAGCTAGTGCAGCTAGGGGCTTAGCCTGTTGCTATTTTTGACGATAAACTTTTCCCTCCCTCCGGCCTCTGCGCTTTTTGGCTGCCTTTTTCCCTCGCCGCCGGAAAAGCCAAGACTGCCAAGGCGCCAGCGCGCCAGCGCGCCAAACCCTGGGAAGCGCGTTCTGCAGCGGTACAAGTACTGTAGTTGTAGCTACGGCACGCAGTCTGCTTACAACTACTCCGTACAGCTGCTACGCCGTCCAACCACGGCACTACCGCTGCGCTACGCACTGCTAGCCGGTGGCAGGAAACTTGCGCGACACCCAAAGCGGCAACCAAAAACGAGCGAACCTCACGATCGAGCCAGCGCTCTCGGCGAGCCAGGCGACGGAGCACTTTCCAAGCTGCCCTCTCCGCGCAGCTCTATCTCAGCAAAGCATCTACGGAGTAAATCAGAGTGTCCGCGCAAGCAGACGGTCGCGTCGGCAGCCCTCGCGTCGGCCTTGTAAACAAACCAAAACCGGTCGGCGGACGACGACAGCGACGGAGCAGCATGCAAGCAACATGCCTTTCCCTTTTTTTCCCCCCTCTTGGCGAGTCCGGCGTCGCCTATCGGCCGTTCTCTGTGCAGAAAATACACCGAGAAGTGGTTGTTGGCCGGCGGTGGCTAGCCACCAGGGTGTCCCCGGACCAAGCCCTTCCAAGCCCTTTCTTTTTTTTTCGCCTTTGCCTTTTGCTACGTTCCATCCCGCCGATCCACCGCCGCCGCTCCATTCGGAGGGAGCTAGCCTGCAAGCTCACAACGCAGCACGCACGTCCGACCTTCCCCAGTGAGTGGCCGGCCGGCGACATCGGCCGCCTGCCATCGGACGACTCGTGCTGCCGCGTGCATAAGCACACTGCTCAGGACAGACGTGAGATGCGATGCATACAACTACAACTACACCGCGCGACACGGGGACACGGGGCTTTCTAAAAATAAAGCGCCGCCGCTCGCCGGACGAGCCAACGACGACGATGCCCTTCCAAGACGATATCAGCGAACGAGGACAAAAAGACCGCAGCCTCCCCCTCCCACCCCCCCCCCCCCCCAAAGAAGCGCCAACGGATCAATCATGCATAACAAGGTGGACGTGCCAGCAGTGCAAAAACCCGGGCAGGGCTGCTGCGGCGCGGCCGCCTCTCTCCAGATCTGCGGGCGCAGGGCCGCCCTTTTGCCACCGCCACAGAAAAGTACCCCCGCCGTCTGCCCATCGTACGACTCTCACTGCTTGCTCGCTGTCTCTGTGAGCATAAATCATTGTTTAGCCGCCGTAGCCGCATGGGTGGCTGGCCGTCTTTTTGCACACGCCTCCAGCTTGCTCCGTAGCTGACCGGAACAACTGCGAGCAAATCCCGAGAGCAAAAACGCAGCGGGCCGCTAGCGTCTCTTTCGGACAAGGCAAGCGAGGCTGCACGGGAGGCAGAATCCTTTGGACTGCGGAGCCAAGGGCATTCCGTTTAGTGCGTGGTCCGGTCAGTGTTCTATACGGAACATTGTTTTGGTGGCTGCATGATTTGTTGATTTGTCGAGGTGACTCTGGAGTCTCTGTAAATATAAATATACTTGCAGCCAGCAGCAACCTAGCCGCAACAAGCAAGCAGCCCGACGACAGACATCTCACGACGATGCGCGAAAGGCAGCTCGTACCCCCCAGACGACGAGAGACCTCCCCAGCTTTCTGCCAGACATGCCCCGCCGTGTCTAGTTGTAGTTGTATATTAGTTGTATTTTATTTGTACTCCTTACTCCGTAGGCGAGCGAAAAAAGAAAAAAAGAAAAAAAGAAAAAAAAAACACGCGCCCAAACCCACATCCCGGGCCGCAAGCTAAAAACCAAGGCACACGGCGAAGCGACGGGGAGCACGAGAGCAGAAGAGGAAAAAATGGACGGCCTTGCTGTGTGCGCACCCTCGGCCGGCGTGTGCGCGCTGGCTCGACCTGTCAAAAAGGCTCACCGCGCCCGGAGCCGGAGCACGCCGCCGCCGCCGCCGCCGCCACAAGAGCATCGCCAACGATAAGCAGACCGCGCCCTTTTTTCCACAGATGCATGTCACCGCGCGTGCAACAACGGGCCAGGTCAGCGTGATCGCCCCGGGTGGTATAGGAAGCACAAAAACACCTAAATATAGCACCGCCGCCGCCCGTCCGCGATGCGACCCTGATTCCACACGCTTTCCTGTCGTCTCCTCGCAGGCCGTCATCATTCACCACGCCTGACCTGCCGGCCTGCCGGCCTGCCGGCGAAACTACAACTACTGATCGTCCTCTCCCCCACCTCGTCTTCGCCGTCTGCCCGTACCTGTTGACTCTGCTCCTTCTCCAGCCTGCCCCTGCGTGGGGGTGGCGCGCGAAAAAAAACTCCGTACTTTGTCCATGTAAACACCCGCCTGCCAACCAAGCCAACAGCACTACTCCGTAAGCAACAGGCGACAAGCTCGGGCCCGCGGCGGCGAAACGGCGCTTCTCTCTCCTTTTCTCATCGGTCACCGCCGACCGACTGACTCCTCAGGCCCCCCCTCCCAACCGTTCCATTCGCCCCTGGGACCAGTCGCCGTCGACCAGTGACACCCGGGGGCAGGCAAAAAACATCTCCTCCAGAGCCACACAAACAGGGGCATCGGCCTTCGCCCAGGGCTGAGCCCCCTTTTGACCCCGTCCCTCAATTTGCCCGCCCGCCGCACGCCCTCTTGTATGACGGCCCACCTCGTTGTCCTGCCGCCTGCTGCCTGCCGCCTGCTGCCTGCTGCCTGCTTGCCCCTGCGACTCTTCCAAAAACTAAAAATTAACGGCCCCGAAACGAGAAGGTCAAGACCGTCGGAACCACCGCCTCGGGTCCATGCGCTGCGGCTGAGCCTTCAGCCCCCGGCACAACAACGCGCCTCTCCCCTTCCCCTCTCTCCTGCAACGAACATCCTGCCTTCCGCCTGGGGAAGACCACCGATCCCAGGGTTCTTTTTCATCTCCTTTTCGCACCAAACAGCCTTTTTGGTGCTAGCTTTTCGCATCTCATTTCAGGCCCGCGCTTACCGTTATACACCCCCTCCCTCCCCTCCCCTCCCCTCTCCTCCCCTCCTCTCCTCTCTCTCTCGTCATCCGCGCTGGTATTTTTGGGAGAGGCGGCTGAGCCTGCCTTGTACGTCGCCAGACTCCGTGCACTACGGAGTATGTGTCACGCCGTAATCCTCGTAGGGCAGCCACGGAAGTGCAGTCTCCAGCCTTAGTTCGTTTCGGCGTAGTCCCGGCGTTGAGGGGCGACTGCACTTTTATATCTTGCTCATTAACCGGGCCGATGCTCACCAGTCTTTGTCAGGCTGTTTTTTTGGTGCGTGGGGGAGAGCCGTGGCTGTGAGTCCGTCGTCCGATCGCCGTTGTAGTCTACAGTGCATGTCTGTCCGCCAACACAGTCCTGGCATGTACCTGGATGTTGGCGAGGAGAAAACAGGAGAAAGGTGGCTAGCCCATGGCCGACGTTGGGCTACGACAGCGGGTGAGACGTTCAGAAGGGTGAGGGCAGTTTCAAGTGCTAAGTATGCCGCCTGCCGACCGTATCAAGCAATCTAATACATGGAGCTCTAATGCTGCTGCTTTCTTGTCCCCTCGGTTCTTGGTTGCCTTGTGCCTTGTCCTCGTCTCCTACTGCCCGATGGTCCGCTTGCCCGTTCAGAACTGCGGGATCGCGCCCCGTGCCAGCTTCTTCTTGGGGCGGCGGATGCTGAGCCAGCTGGCCGAGTTCACACTCGCAAACACGTCGTGAATCGTCCCCCGCAGAGTCCGGTGCTTCCGGCGCGTGCCGTGCGTTGTCTCAATGTGCAGCGACTTTTCCACGGTGCTGGTCGTACTCGTGGGCGTGATCTTGGGCGCTCCGTCCGTTTCGAGTCTTTGCGTGTCGTCAGCTTGGGGTGCCGTCCCAGGTGATTCCGTTTTCGTATTCGCAGGTCTCTGCGTGTCGAGGCCACTGTTGTCTGCGTGCCCGCTTTCATACGGAATCATCTTGCGCCGGATCGTGGTGTGGATGTGCGGTGGTGGACCGATGACGATGGGCCGGTTCGACGCCGGGGGTCTTCTGTCAGCCGTGCCCGTGCTCGCTGGCCTGCCTGGGTTCCGAGAACAGGTGCTGTGAAGCGCACCCGTGTTGGATAGGCCGGACACCTCATCAACCTTGAACCGAAGGGCGAACGCGCCACCTTCTGGCGTTGTGCTCCGGTCATTCGAGACCTTCCGGACTGTCGCCACGGTGCTCGTTTGCTGAGTCGGGTCCTTTGGCCCGGGGACTGCTTGTGGCCGTGCAGGAACGCGGCCCAGCTTCTTCTCCCCTGAGAAGGAGAACGAGAAAAGGTCGCCGTTGTTGTCCTCATCAGGTCGATGGCGGCGAAGAGAGCCGCCTCCCTGCAGCGAACCAAACGCCGGATCTTTCCCTTTCCCATTCCCGCCGTCGCTCTTGTTGCAGGCTTCCCGCTCGGCCTCGGACGCGGGCCCGGCTCTGTTGCTCCCATCTGCGTTCGGTGCCTGATGCTCGTCCCCATGTTCACGGCGTGCTTCGAGAAGATCCTGCGAGTACCAAATGCCATCAGCTGTCAGCAACCATTGTATCTTGGATCCGGGAAACTGGCAGGCTTGCCGCATACCAGACTCCTTCCATCGGCGCTTGCTACCTGTTTGGACGCGCTCTCGCCGCCGTCTTGAGGAGGCAGACTTCCTGGACGGGGGGCGGCTTGTGCTCCCACCATAGGTTCGTTTCCAGGAGCTCCCTGGGCTGGCCCATTTGCGTATGTCTGCTCGCCCTCCTTCTGCCCCCCCGTGTGCCCGTCAGACTGGTTCTGCCGGGACGGGGCGGCATCCAAACGATGGCCACCGTTCTGACCAGATGAGCCCTCGCCTGCGTTTGCTGTAAATTGCGAGCGTCGCCAGCTGAACAGGCTCTTCACTTTTCGGGGAACATGAACGCGCGGTATGAACCACTCCACCTCTGGAGGGGGTACCTCGCTGATGGTGGTGTGCGTGACGCGGTTGCGTCTTGACGGCGGCGGCGGTGCAGGCTCGGGCAACACTTCGACGACCGTCTGCCTTGAAGCCCGTGAACGGAACTGGCGAACAACGCACACCCTTCCCCTTTTCAAACAGTTCTTGGCATCTAGCATCTTTGGAAAGCAGCCTCTTTCAGGGCGGAGAAGTCAACGAGCACCGAGATTCTCGTCCAACGAGTGCGTTGCCGAATAGCCGTTAACTTAGAGGAAAAAAAAGACTGTCAGAATTGATGTTATTCAGGGGCACATCGAAAACCCCCCAAACCAAAAAGGAGGGCCAACAGCGATAACAAGAACAAGAGGAAACAAAAAAGACAGATGAGAATGTCAGATGGCGGCAACGATAAGCCAGGAAAATATCAAAACAAGCAAAATGCTCAGACGGAAAGCACAGCTCGTTGTATTGCCGTTATCCGCGTTCCTTCTACCTGAGATGTTGCCTAGACGATTGCTACACGAGATGGCAAGTCAGCTGGCAGAACCAGAACGGAAGGCTCAACCTTTGCCTGTGCAGCAGCTGCACCGTTCTATTTCCATGGAGAAGGCACGACGGATACCCGTGAATCTGGCGAGAATAAACTGATTCGTGTCCCACGAACTGTTTCTTTCTGGTAACAAAACCTCAGACAAGACGGCCGCACCTCGACTACGAGGCGCACCTTCCCACCGCACCGCAAATAGATGTTGACGTCTAACCGCATGACCGCCGGACACGTGACGTGCAACCTAGGATCCCAACGGCCAGGGCGCCAGTTTCGTCCAGGGGTATTCGGCCGGGTAGGATTTAGATGCTGAGCTCCGAGAAGAAGAGGAAAAAGAAGAAAATGGGGCAAGCGTTAAGCTGGACATTGGTGGCATTGTCCATCACTTCTGGCCCAGTCTACGATATCCCATCGCTTTCCCCAACAAGACTACGGAAACACCTTTTCGAGATGGCAGCCCAACAAGAAACGAAAGAGGGCCCCAGAAACGGAACACGGTATCCGGCAGGGAGAAGGGTACCGCCAAGAAAGCAAGCGGCCAGCCTCTCACTGTGCTGCATGAGCAATAAGCCACGCTCGGTGCACGGGAAGAAGCGGTGTAGATGTAAGGAAGAGGCCACGAAACATTTGCGCTGTCGGCCCCGTCTGGCTGGCCATACCAAGCAAGGGCACTGAGCGGACGGCCGGGAAATGAGGTCTATGACGCGTCTCCAGTTGGATCGCCCGATTCCGGGACAGACGAGACGGCACGCCTCGGGAAGAGAGGCCCAGTGTTTCCAGGAGAGACAGGAAGCAAACAGGAGTGGCGAGGGCGACTCTAGGCTGGACGAAACGGCTGGAATGGGCCAAGGCCTCTCTGCGCGACTCAAATACGACCTTGCACCTTTTTTTGAACAAGGGCTGACAGCCAAAAGGGTGCCAGAGCGACTGCCGCCCGAGTGATTTTCATTACGGAGTACAGGGGCCGGCGCCGGGGAGCCCGGGGGAGTGGGAGAGAGCAACTGGCGGTGTATCTCGTCAAGCAAGCGAAGCCGCTGGCCCCTTTTTATCCCTGGCCTCAACCGGAGGATCAGACAACCTAAAAAGGGTGGGGACGCGTAAAGTGCGCCCAATTTCACAAGCCTTGTCAGCATCCTTCCGGACGGAGTACAAGTACTTGCACGAAACGCAAACGACAGCCGAGCCGGGCCAGCCTTCCAGCGCCCCATGCCCGACGGCACCTCGTCGCCTGCCTCGGCCTGCGGCGGTCAAATGCCAGCCTGCGCACAGAGCACAGGGCACAGAGCGAAACCGGACTGCGCAAGAAAGAGGCAGGAAATTGCGAGAGGCGGCGGGCGGCTGCTTGCAGGTCTCGGTGCCCCGGAGCCCAACGAAACGCTTGACGCGCTCCTTTCTATCAATCTATCTTATCTCATCTAATCAATCACCCAATGATGCGTTCCCACCCCCATTCCATACAGTAAGACACTGTGCGAACAGAGGCCCAAAGACGCCTTCTCGCCCCGCCGCGGCTGACATAACGCACCAAAAGGCCCAAAGGCGCGCGCGCGCCTCGGAGGCCAAAAAAGGCGCTCCCGAGGTCGGAGTCCCGCGCTGCGCTGCACCGCGGAGCAGCAGCACAGCCCACCCGCGGCGCTGCCGTCATCCAGCGACTGGATCCTGCCATTCCGTCGCCTGGGCCGAACAGAGAGGCATCGCATGACCTGGTGCCCGTGCCGTTGGCCGGGCATGACCGATGCACATGCGGCAGAAGCGGCACCTCGCGCCGGCTCCTTTGCTTGCCCGCTTGCCCGCTCGTTCGTTCTCTTTGTTTTCCCGCAGTTTGGCCGCCGGGGACTTAGGTCGAGCCTGTTGCCCCTGGTCCGAGGCTAATGGGGAACCCGGCGCCCAGTTCCGGCAGCCCAGAGCCGAGCCTGGCGCACAAGGCAGGTCACGCGGCTCTTATCTCTGTGCCGGGCGCGCGGCACTGTGCCTTTGCGCGACCGGACTTGAGCACTCGCATATCCGTACTTCACCCCGGTTTCTCGCTGCTGCGCCTCGGTCAGTCATGCTTAGCTAGATTCGTGGCGGCATTTGACGTTGTTTATGCGGGGGGCGCCAGCATCTTACAAATGTCCCGGCGACCGCGCAAGTCCGTCGTTCCTGCCGCGGATGTCCGCGTCGGCGGCCGGCAACCGCCTCTGAATAATCAGATGGAAAATCCGCCCACAATCCACGCAATCAGATGCTCTGATGAGCGCACCCCCAACCAGGTTTTAGTCTGCAGGCAAAAAGAAACGACTGGTCGGGGGGCAGGGGCGCTAGTCGGATGGTGGGATGCTTGGCGGGCAAGCGGCGCTCCTGCTTGGTGGGCTGCTCGTGTTCCTGTGCGCTGGCTACAGCACCGTGTCCCGCACTGGCTGGGCCCGCCGGGACCATTTTTTTTCTCACTCTCTTAAAGAACGTGCACAATTCCGGCCAGAATCGGAAGGAACACCCCAGAGGCGACACCTTCTACATCGGCGAGCCGACCGTTTAGACCTGACCTGACCGACGCCTTCCTCCGTTCGCAATTACTGGCCTTTCCTTCATCCTAGCCCCTTTCTTGCCGTCGTTCCTTTTTGCATCTTCATCTTCCTCCTCATCTGCATTCTTTTTCCTACCTACCGAGAGAACCCCCTCATCGACTCCTACGAGACCAAGACGATCCTCGACCACGACGCGCAAGTACACTCGCCGCCCAGCACAGCGCGCGCCCTCGTTGCCCGCCCGTGCGGCGTCGTTTTCTCTTCCTCTTCTCCTCGACCTCGCTTTTGCTGTTTGTGGTCGACCTCGTCGCCATGTGTCCACGCGTCTAAGACTCGCGTCCACACCCCGTCGATTCCTGACACCCTGTCGTCTCTCCGCGGCTCTTCCTCTCTGGACGACGCCTCGTCGCCGCTTCGGCCCCGCCCTCGCTGCCCTCCCGCTTCCCACTTCTCTACCACAACAAGCCATTGAACCTAAGACCATGTCTACCGACATTGCCCACACGCGGCTGCGCGAGATCTTTGCCGAGGAGGCGGCTGCCACGGTCGCTGCGGCCGCCGCAACCGCCGCCGCCGCCGCCAACAAGAATTCCCTCCCCGCGCCCCTGCGCGCGCCCTCCATTGCGCCCTCTCTGACCTACTCCGAGTCGGGCGACGACCGCGAGGAGGAGGTCGACAACAACAACGACAACAACGACAGCCTCTCGTCGTCCGACGAGGACGGCGGCGGCGGCGCGTCCATTGCGACCCCGCGCCGCCGCCGCGCCTCCACGCGCCTCATTGCCCAGAATGCCGCCGACATCCAGCGCATCACCGGCGAGTCCAGCACCCAGCTGATCAGCCGGTGTTGCGGCGGCGGCTGCTGCCTCAAGCTGCAGCCCCAGGCCAAGGGCGTGCAGTACGAGCACGTTCCCCTGCCCGACAACGACGCCTTCCGCTCGCTGAACCTGACCATTGGCGACATCCCTACGACTCTGAACGCGGTCGCCGACATCCCGGAGCAGACCGCCTTTCTCCTTCCCCTCAGCGCCCGCTCCACCTCGCCGTCGACCAAGCGCGACGACGCTTCTGTGACAGGCGGCGCGGCGTGTGCCGAGACGTCGGACGAGTCCCGGTCGGCGTCGTTGGCAGGATCGGTCCAGCGTCTCTCTCTCCTCTCGCCCACCGACTCGGCCATCTCCATGGGCGACGACGTGACAGACGACAGTCTCTCGTCGTCCCTGCCTGCGTCGGATGTTGTGGTCGATGTTGCACAGAAGGACGACAAGGCCCCGGCTGTCGCGGAGGTCGAGGTCGCGGACGATCTCGCGCCTGCGCCCGCCGAAACAACAACAGAGGAGGAGGTCGAGATGCCCGACCTGGACACCTCGATCCAGCCGCCCTTCTTCGTCCAGCCTCACCCGCCCTACCACGTGTTTCCTGCGCGCATCCACAACGCCCGCGAGCTGACGCGCCCGGGCGCAGAGAAGCGCACGTACCACTTTGACCTCGACGTCACCGACTACCCGGCCGAGACGAACATGGACTTCAAAGTGGGCGGCGCCATCGGCATCACGGCGCCAAACGACAGCAAGATCGTCGAGGAGATCATGGACCTGCTGCTGATCCCGCGCTTCCTGCGCAGCAAGCCGGTGCTGCTGCGCACGACCAAGGGCCGCTGGCCCACGGTCTGGGGCGACGACAAGCCGCGCGAGCTGGTGACGACGCGCCGCGACCTGCTGACGTGGTGCTCGGACGTGCAGTCGTACCCGCCGACCAAGGCGCTGCTGCGGGTGCTGGCGGAGCACGCGTCGGACGAGAACGAGAAGAAGGTGCTGCTGTATCTCTGCTCCGCGGAGGGGCAGGGGGTGTTCTGCGACTTCCGCACGGGGCCGCACGTGTCGCTGCAGCAGATGCTGCACGCGTTCCCGAGCGCCAAGCCGCCGCTGGACCTGCTGCTGTCGATCCTGCCGCCGCAGATGCCGCGCTTCTACTCGCTGTCCAACGACCCGCACGACTCGTACGAGAAGGCGGGCTCACGCACGCGCCGGCTCATCGAGATAGCCGTCACCGTTCATGAGGCGAGTGACTGGCGGGTGGGGGTGCGGACGGGCATCGGCTCCGGCTTCTTTGAGCGCCAGGCGCTGCGGTTCCTGGAGGCGCGGCGGCGCGGCGAGGCGGAGCCGGACCTCTACGTGCCCATGTTCAAGGGCCTGATGGCCAACCCGCTGGCCAAGCAGTTTGTGCCGGACGGGCCGATGCTGCTGATCGGGGCGGGCGTGGGCATTGCGCCGTTCCGCGGCTTTGTGCAGCGGCGCCTCAAGACGGCCAACTGCGCCAACAAGGTGTGGGTGCTGCAGGGCATCCGCGACTCGCTGGTGGACGAGCTGTACAGCGGGGAGTGGGGCGTGCACGAGGACGAGGTCAAGCGCGTGGTGGAGAGCCGGCGCGGCACCGGGCGCTACGTGCAGGAGGAGGTGCGGCAGCAGGCGGACCTGGTGTGGTACGTGATCAACTCGGTGGACGGCCGCGTGTTTGTGTGCGGCAGCAGCCACGGCATGGGCGAGGGCGTGCACGAAGCCCTCGTCGACGTGGCCATGAAGAAGGGCAACCTCGGCCGCGACGAGGCGCGCAAGTTCTGGGACCTCAAGCAGGAGGTCGGCCAGTACATTGCCGAGACCTGGTAGCCGTCCACGGCGCGCCTTTTCTCCTTTTTCTCGAGCGATCCCCGAGCGTCTTCCTTGTGTTTCTTTCTTTTTTCCCCTTTCTCGGCACTTGTACATCTACTCGCCCGCAATGGGCCATCCCTTTCCTCCTTGTCTGCATGGTACAGAAAAAGTGGTCGATAAAAAGGGCGGCATCGTGTTGGCATGGCATTGGATGGGAGAAGACAAATCCCGTCCGGTTGGAAATCCAGTCCTTTTCTTTTCTCGTTCTTTCGGTTCGGGCCTGGCCGCGCCACAAAGCGTGAGCAGACTGCCCAAGCAGCGAGTGTGGCGTTTAGAGATCTATGCGTATATACAGATTCTTTGTCCAGTTCTGAACGTGACACAGACGACACGGGAGACGCTTGGTTCTCACGACGAGCAGTTGTGGTCGGCATGCTCTCCATCGCCGGGCGCCAACCACGTCTCCTTGCCTGTCGGCATACGGGGTACCGGCACAAGAAGACCCCGACAGCCAGAGTGGGTTCGCGGAGGCCGACGACGGACGACGGTGTTTTCAGACATGCTAGCCACGGTGGCCAGCCAGCTCTCGTAATGCTTAGGTATGCTTACTTGGGTCTGGGGTCTGCGTGCGGAGGATATTTTCTATGCCTAGCCTAAGCATAGTTCCTTCTCGGTTCGGAATTCCCAGGGTGGAAATATTTACATAGCTTATGCTTAAGCGTCTGGCAGTCGAGAATGTTCCACGCCTGCAGATCCCCCGGCCGCTTCGCCAGGGCCGTCTTGCGGGAAGAAGTCAAGAAAATTGTTCTTTCCAGGAGGATTCCTTCCCTCGTGGCTGGCCTCCATCTGTGCCGCACCTGAGCCCTGAGCCACGGGCTGCCCGCTCCGCCCGTCCGCCCGCGCGGACGGGTCGGAGTTACGTACGCAGCATCGAAGCTTCCCGGCGTTTCGTGGTCTCGGGCAGCCGCGGGACTTTTTCGCAGGCCGGGCCGGACAGACGACAGCGGAAGACGCTAAGCCCGGAGCGCCCAAGATTGCGTGCGTGCGTGTTCGTCCGTCCGTCGTCCGAAAGGCCGCTGGGAGGGGGGGGCAGGGGGGCAGGCCAGACGAGGGGTACTTGTGGTGCCGGCGAGATTCGGCGTGTCGTCGGGTACCTCGTCGTTGTGTGCCTATGCTTTACGGAGAAGGAAAGAGCCATGCTCTGGCAGAGGCTGCTTCTATTCGGCCCCCGGGTGATGCCACGGTGGCGCCTGCCCCGTTTTCTGGCCACGACGACACAGGTAACTACATAGTATATTTGTACTCCTTAAACTTCTGGTATATATATCCCGCCAGAGACCCCTCCTGCTGTCCTCGTCCCTCCACATCTCCAATGCACTCTTCCCGACTCCTCCTCCGGACCTCCTCCCGCCGGCTCGCCTCGTCCCTCTCCACCTGCTTCGCGCCCGCGTCTTCTTCTTCTCGTCCGTCCGCCGCAGCCCTCTTCCGCCCGACTCTCTCCTCCTCGCCTCGCTTCTCCCCGCCAGCCGCCACCATGGCCACCGCCGCCAAGCCCACCGCCGACACGCTGCTCGAGCTCGTCAAGGCGCGCCGCAGCGTCTACGGCCTGACCAAGGACCTGCCCGTGTCCACGGACCGCGTCCAGGCCATCGTCAAGGAGGCCCTGCGCGAGATCCCCAGCAGCTTCAACTCGCAGTCCAACCGCGTCGTCGTCCTCTTCGGCGCCGAGCACGACAAGTTCTGGGGCATTGTCGAGGAGACCCTGCGCGCCATCGTCCCCGCCGACGGCTGGGCCGCCACCGAGCAGCGCCTGAACATGTTCAAGGCCGGCGCGGGCAGTGTAGGTCCCCTTGTTCCCCGTCCAAGCCTGCCCACCTATTCTTTGCTGACCACCCCCCCAGGTCCTCTTCTTTGAGGACTCGGCCGCCGTCGAGGCCATGCAGGCCAAGTTCGCCCTCTACGCCGACCGCTTCCCCGGCTGGGCGGCGCAGTCGGACGCCATGCTGCAGTTCACGGTGTGGACCGCGCTCGAGGCCGAGGGCCTCGGCGCCAACCTGCAGCACTACAACCCGCTCGTCGACGCCAAGGTCGCCGAGACCTGGAAGATCCCGGCCACCTGGAAGCTCAACGCCCAGCTCGTCTTTGGCGGCCGCGCCGGCCCCGCGCCCGCCGCCAAGGAGTACCTCCCCGTGGAGGAGCGCTACAAGGTCTTTGGTGCTTGAGCGGCTCGGTGCGGCTCGGCGAGATGAGCATAAGCATAAGCATATATGCATAGACAGCAATGAGACCGTTGAATACCCCCACACGACGCCGTGGACCTCGGGGCCGGAACGTGAGCGTGGACAGACGTGGAGCGCGGCGTCGAGCGGGCCGCCCAGCCTTGCCGCGCGGAAGCAGACAGCCTCGTCGTGGTTACATTTGCTCCGTCCCGATCCAAGCCTGTGCCAATGAGAGCAGCAGAGGCACGCAGGGTTCGTTCTTGTGCAGCCGTGTCTCGCATGGACAGACGTAAGCACTAGCCCCGATCGAGCCGACTTCCACAACAGCCCTTCCTATTTGTATTTTGTATCGATGCTGAATGCCCTCCCGCGGATGCCGCTTTGCAAAAAAGAAAGACCAAAAGGACCAAAAGGACCAAAATGGACCAAAAAGAACATGCTGGGCGGAAAGCCCCCCGCATGCTGTGGCTGTAACTGTACTCCGTATGCCGTGTTGAACGTTTCCCTCGTGTTGAATATCCTGTCCCCTCTGTAGGTTTTTTTTTTCTTCTTCTTTTTTCCCCCGCCTTCTCACTCGTGGACGAACCCGAGGGCCTCGCCCATCTTGATGCGCTGGCCCTTCTCCACGGCCCAGTGCCAGCCGGGCGCGCTCTTGTCGTCGTCGTCGGGCGGCGGGGCCGGGGCCTCGAAGACGAGCACAATGGTGCTGCCCAGCTGGAAGCCGCCCATCTCCTCGCCGCGGCGCAGGGCGTGGCCGTGCAGGACGGGGCTCGCGGCGGCGTAGGTGGCCTCGGCGAAGCCGGCGTAGACCTCGCCGCGCTGGGCGGCCTCCTCGGCGGCGCGGTCGGCGGCGGTGTCCGTGGTCAGGCTGTTGGTGCGCAGCTCGCGGTCAAAGTTGACCTTGATGGACCCCACGTTGGTCGCGCCGACCGGCACGTAGCTGAAGAAGCCCCAGCGCCAGCGGCCCAGCAGCACCACGCGCTCGTTGAGCGTGAACAGCCCCGGCAGCGTGCGCTGCAGGTACGGCGACACGCTGAACAGCTCGCCGGCAAAGTGCCGCCGCCGCTCCACCACCCAGTTGGTCGGCGAGTGGAACCGGTGGTAGTCGCCCGGCGCCAGGTAGATGACGGCGTAGTACAGCGCCGTCGCCTTGTCGTGCGACAGCAGCTGCGTGTACCACGGCTGCGCCAGGTCCGCCTGCACCGCCGACTCGGACGTCGGCGACGCCCGCACCGACTGGTCCGACGACGGGGACGTCGACGACGCCGCCTCCTCGCCGATCTCGGTGCCCGACAGCAGGCCCGGCAGCGTGTACGAGATGCCGTTGACCTGCGCAAACTCCTCGTCCGCCCGCACGAGCGTCTCGTCCCCCACTGCGTGCGCGTGCGCGTGCGCGTGCGCCTGAGGGTGTGCCACGGGCGGCGGCGGCGCCGCCGCCGGCTGGGGGGGCACCGCCGTGGACGCCGACGACAGAGACGTGGTCGACGACCCGCCGGCGATGCTGGGCGCGGGCGTGTGCCGGCCCAGCAGGGCGTCGAGGGTGTAGGTCATGCCCTTGACCTGCTCAATGTCGCCGCCCTCGATCTTGCCAAACTGCAGGATGCGGCCGTCCGAGGGCGCGAGCAGGGCGTTGGGGTTGGGGTCGAGCGGCCGCACGCCAGGCTTGAGCGTGCGGTAGAAGAAGGCGGCGAGGTTGGGGAAGTTGTGCAGGTCGGGCTCCTCGACCTCGCTCAGACTGGGTGCGTCAGCAAGGCACAACTCCGCAGGGCAGCTCAACCGGGGGGGGGGGGGGGGGGGGCTCAAGGAAACCCACTTGACACCAAAGACGTAGCTGTAGAGCTTGATGCCGGGCACGCGCAGGTAGTAGGGCAGCGTGAGCTCGTTGAAGCGGCCCCACAAGCGCGAGAGCGCCTTGAGCGGGAGCGCAGACATGACCTGGACCTGCCTGGCCGGGTGTCAGCCAGGGGCGGAAGAAGCCGAGGGGGGCGCACGAGGGAGGCCGTCCAGCGGAACGTACCAAGGGCCATCGGGCCGGATGCGTGGCCGCTTCTTGGGCCGCGGCGCGGCATCGGTGGCGGCGGTGGCGGCGGCGGTGGAGGTGGAGGCGGCGTCGGTGTCGGCGGCGGCGCGGGCAGCAGAAGCGGCCTCTTGCTCGTTGACGGCGGCAGCAAAGGCGGCGGCGGCATCCGCCTCGGCCTTGCGGCTCTTGTTGAGGCGGTAGAACTGGACGAAGCCGAGGAAGCCGATGCCGAGGCCGACGGGGATGCGGTACCACTGGATCTTGGACGTCTTGAGGGCGTGGCGCAGGCGGGCCGAGAACCGGGGCCGCCGGGGCGTCGTCGCCGTCTTCTTGGAGTAGAAGCGGAAGGGCGACGAGGACGACGGGCTGAAGACGAGGCGGCGCGGCGGGCTGAAGAGAATCTGGCGCTCCGACAGCGACACGGAGAAGCGGCCGGTCGTGATGCCCCTGGAGAAGCTGCCCCGGGAGAGGCCGAGCCGGGCGGGCGCGCTCGCCATTCTTCGGCCGGCTGGAGAGGGCGCAACCAAGAAGAAGATTAGCACGACAAAGCCGACGAGGAGGACGAGGAACAACATCTGCTCGCGAGTGCCGGAGGGGGAGAAATCAATCAGACGGGCCAACCATTGAAGAACAACCCAGGCGCCATCCAGTCGTAGGGAGAGAGGGAGGGAGGGAGAGAGAGAGGAGGAAGCGAGACCAAGGGACGGGGGACGGTGGACACCGGGGGGGGGGGGGAGCGCGGCGCCGGCGGAGGAGAAGGCGGTGGGTGCCAATTTCGGCGGCTGCAGGTTCTGTTGAGAGAGGTCGCGATACGGTTGCAGGGAGGCAGAGAGGAAACGGAGCCCGTTTTTCTGCCCCGTTCCAGGGGAAACGGTGTGCTGACAGGCACGCGAGGGGCAGCCGCTAACGGAGCTGACAGACGGTGCGGGTGCGGTGTAGTTGTACCAGTACATGATTCGCCACGCTAGCGAAGCGCTGTGGATGTACTTGTACAAGTGCTCCGTATACAACTACTCTGTACCAATAGGAGTATCCACTTGCACATGTCGAACATTCCAGCGGCAGCGAACATTCCACACGACGAGCCACGACGAGGTTGAGAGGAGGATGGCATCGGTCACGGTTGCGGATGTCTCTCACGGCCTTGCGTGCCTGCGTTCTGCGTGCGAAGAGCAGGTTGCTGCGTGACACACGGCAGGCGCTGTGTTGGACAGACGGTTGCTCGAGTCGGCGCCGCGTAGATGTCGCGCAGAGTCGTGTCTACAGGTATACTATATTTAAGCAAAGCTGCTTTTAGCAGCAGTCCGAATGCAGACAGACAGAGAGGGCATTGGCTGGCCATTGCTGCGGACGATCGCCGATGGCTGGCGATGTTTCTGCGCGTCTTCGGAACGCGGAGCCGGCTGCCCTCGGCTCGATGCTGGACGATGCCAGAGAGCAGAAGGCAGTGTTGTATGCCAGCTTGTTTCTGGGCTGGCACAGTGTCTGTTCTTGCCCTGTTTTCCTGATCTCTAAGCATATGCTCAAGCAGACGAAGAAGGGCAAGATACAGCTACGGGAAAGCTATACGCAGGCCTTGCACCAACAACCAAAACCCCGCAACAATACCAATCCTTTGAATACTGGATCGGATCGAGTCCAGTAAGATGAGCACATCCAAGGAACAAAGGCATGCGCAACTCGTCAGAGGGCTCGAGGACGACAAGAACGCAAAAGCAGCGGCAATGCAGCTTAATGGCTTGTCTTTCTCCGTCGCTAACAGGCCGGTCTCTGTAAAGCAATGGCAGGCGGATGATATAAGCGTACTCCGACTCCGTATCCTAAACCTGTACTTACTCTAAGCCCAAGCGACGGCTGATGCTCTTAACGGCTGGTGATCTGAAGCCCAGAGCTCGACTGCCGCTAGCAAACACGGCTGGCTGCGGGTCTGATTCTAGAAAGCGCCGCGGCGGGCACCCGCGCACGGCTGCAGCACGTGACCACTCGAATGGGCGAATCAGGTACGGGCCTGGGCGGGCGCGACACGTAACCGTTCACCTTGTCTTGCCTTGCTTGGGCGGCCGAACTCGCTTTCACATTTCCCCCCCATCCTCCTCCCTCCGATCAATCTGTCGTCACCCGCATGCTGCACGCGTCCCACCGCCGACAGACGCTGTAACGCAGTTCGCAGTTCGCAGTTCGCTCCCCTCCCCCGCCTGTCCGCTGCGATGGCGGACGCTGCGGCTGCTCGCGGCGCCGTGCCGCCGCCGTCGTCGTCGGCGTCGTCGGCGGCGTCGTCGTCGCCGCTGCGGGTTACCGTCCGCGTCATTTCGCCGTCCCACGACCTGCCCGACGACGTGCCCGTCTTCGGCGGCCTGCCCACGTCCACCACGGTGGGTGAGGTGCGGGCGCTCGTCGAGGGCCATCTCGCCCGGCGGCAGCGCTCGGCCGCCGGCATGCGTCTCATCTACCGCGGCCGCGTCCTGGACGCCCCCGAGAAGACGCTCGAAGAAGTGTTTGGCACTGCTGCGGTAGGTTGTCTTGCTTTTTTTTTCTTTCTTCCCTCCATCTGCCGGCCTGGCTGACCTCCATAGATCCTGCAGTCCGACGTCCAGACGCTGCACCTCGTCCTGCGCGACAACCGGCCCGGTGGACGGGATGCCCGCACCAACACGACGACGACGGCGTCGCCGCCCGTCCGCATGTCTGTGCGCGATCGCCCGCCGTCCCCGCACCCCGCGGCCGGCGCCTTCTACGCCCAGCGCACTGCCGTCCCGCCTCCGGCGCCCAACCCCGCCGCCCAGACGTACGTCGTGCACCACCAGCCGCCCGCGGACCAGCAGCCTCTGCCGGCCAATAACAACAACAACAACAACAACGTCATGGTCCCCGCCGAGGTCTGGGCCGCCCAGCAGCAGCAGCTGGACATCCACCGGCAGGCGATCTTGGAGTTGGCACGCGACCAGAACCGCGCCTGGAACGAGTGGCTCCGCCGGTCCGACCAAGCTGCCTACCACCCCTCCGCCGGCGGCGCTCCCGTGGGGGGACCGCACCCCAGCCACCCGGTCCCGCCTGATTATGTCGCTGGCCCTCCTCCCCCGAGCCGGACCGGCTTCGGTGAGCTCTCTGCGGCGGAAGTCGAGCGCATTATTGCCGCGGCAGACGCTCGCGCCGCCCAGTCACAGTTCCGGCCCCGTGCGGACCAGCACAGCCAGCACGACCAGCACGGCCAGCACGACCAGCAGCGCGCCGCGCCGTTTGTGTCGGAGCAGTACACCACCATCACCGAGACGGCCATGCTGCATCCGAATGCGGCGTGGTCGGAGGAGACCGCCCGGACCGACGTGTACGTCCTCGAGTCACCGTCGGGGCCCCGGGCTCTCCTCCTCAACGACAACGTGGGCACATTCTACACGCCTCCCGCCCCGGCCTACGCCCCATCTGCCACAGCGCCCGGGCCGCAGTCGGCCGCCCCCGGCCCCGCTCAAGCCCAAGCCCAAGCCCAAGCCCACGCTCAAGCCCACGCGCGCGCCCAGGCCCAGGCCCAGGCACAAGCCCAGGCCCCCCAGCCGACGCCGACCTCCGCGCACGACATCGGCCGGAACCCGTGGCACGTGGACATGATCACGCAGCACAACCAGCGCGTGCAGCAGCAGCAGCAGGAGGAGCTGATAAGACAGCACCTACAGCACGTCCAGATGCTGCAGCGCCTGCAGCAGGAGCACTTCCGCCTGGCCTTCCCGTCCGCCTCGCAGACAGCGGCCGGTCCGTTCGGGGGCCCGCCGGCACCGCAAACGGCCGGGGCCGGGGCTGGGGCCGGGGCCGGGGTTGGGGTCGGGGCTGGGGCTGCCACCGCGCCGCCGCCGGCCGGCTTTGCAGGTGGCGCGGGCGGCGGTGACGGATGGGGCCAGGGGCATCCGGGGCACCGCGAGCTGCCGATGCCTCATGTGCATGGGAATCTGCACCGGCAACCCCAGCTGGTGCCGAACAACGCGGGCGCGGCGGGCGCGGCGGGCTTCTTGGCGGCCATGTGGCCGCACATCTGGCTCGTCGCGCGGCTTATCCTCTTTATCTGGTGGTTCACGTCGCCCACGGCCAGCTGGACGCGCTGGACCATGGTGGTGCTGATGGCAACGGCCGTGTTTGTGGCCAACACGGGCATGCTCGACGGCGTTGCGAACCAGGCCTGGGCTCCCGTCCGCGCGCACCTCGACGGCCTTCTCCCGGCGGCAGCCCACCCCGACGACGGCGCAGCGGCCACTGGCGGCAATCACGACAACCGTGCTGCTACCGCTGCTGCTGCTGCCACGAGAGAGGGCGGCGGCGAACCGGCGGTGGTCGTGCCCGGCGGGGGCCGCCGCGGCGGCCGGGAGCCGGATCCGGCGGAGACGGCTGCGCGCCTCGTGGCGCAGCGCCGGCTGGCCAACGGCGAGCGGCTCATGAACTTTGCGCGGCGGCTGGAGCGGGCGGGGATCCTGTTCCTGGCCAGCCTGGCGCCGGGCATCGCCGAGCGGCACGTGGCTCTGGTCGAAGAGGAAGCGCGGGCGGCCCGCCGGCGGCGGCAGGAGCTCGAAGAGGCGGCGGCGGCGGAGGCGGCGGCGGCGGCAGCGGCGGCGGCAGCGACGGCAGCAGCGGGAGCTGCGGAGCCAGGAGCTGCTGCGCCGGGAGCCGATGCGCCGACGGCAGGCGAGCAAGAGCGCCCAGAGGCCGGCGGGCCACCGGCGGCGGCGGCGCCCCCGGAAGAGCGCCTGATTATGATTTGAAGGGTAAAGGGCAAAACAGCGTTTCCGAGAGAGAAGCCCGTATGTGTTATTTTTTGGGGACCTGCCAGCAGAATGGGCGATGGGTGTCTGGCGTGTGGCCGCATGAAGAGGCGGCGGGGAGGATACACGCAAGCAGGCAGACAGCAGGCTGGCAGGAGGGCATACGGGATGGTCTCAGCTGTAGTGAGCCTATGTGTAACGATCAATGGCAGGTCCAGGCCGAAGGAGCTCGACGTCTGGGGCGGCCCCGGAGCTCGCATTAGTCCGGTTTAGCGCTTGCGGAAGGACCCCGGCACTGTTGGGCATGCGCCGATGCAAGCCTCGGCAACTACCCAAAGCGGTTAGGAGGTCCGGTGTGTCGTCCGGGGCGGCTCCGCCGTACTTGTAAGCATATAGACGTCGTCCTCTCGAAGACGACGTCGGGTCCATTCCTCCAGGAGACACACAGGCCTGCTTCGACCACCGCCACCATGGACTACGACATCCAGCTGCACGACTTTTCGTCGCTCTTCTCGCTCAAGGGCAAGATTGCCGTCGTCACGGGCGGCTCGCGCGGCCTCGGTCTGAGCGCGGCGTCGGCGTAGGTCTCCCCCCCCCCCCCCCCCTCCCCCTTCCTCAGTCCTTCCTCGTCCTTGGGCTGACCAGCAGACTCCTCCAGGCGGGCGCGGCCAAGGTGTACATCTCGTCGCGCAAGAAGGCGGCGTGCGACGCGGCGGCGGCGGCGCTGAACGCGCTGCCGGGGCTGGCGGCGGGGGCGCGGGCGGTGTCGGTGCCGGCGGACCTGGCGACGATGGCCGGGGTGCGGCAGCTGGTGGCGGCGGTGGCGGCGGACAGCCCCGAGGGCATCGACATCCTGCTGGCCAACGCGGGCGCGACGTGGGGCGAGAAGCTGGACACGCACAGCGACGCGGCCATGGCCAAGGTGCTGGACCTCAACGTGCGGGCCGTCTTCAACACGGTGCGCGAGTTTGTGGGCGCGCTGGAGCGGCGCGGCTCGCTGGCGGACCCCAGCCGCGTGCTGGTGACGGGCAGCGTCGCCGGGCTGGGCATCGGCACCGTCGGCGCCCAGGCCACGTTCGGCTACAGCGCCAGCAAGGCCGCCGTCATCCACCTGGCGCGCAACCTGGCCGTGGACCTGGGCCCGCGGCACGTGACCGTCAACGCGCTGGCGCCCGGCTTCTTCCCCACCAAGATGTCGCAGGGCCTGCTGGCCATGGCGCCCGGCGGGCTCGACGGCGTGGCCCAGTCCAACCCCATGCGCCGCCTGGGCCGCCCCGAGGACTTTGGCGGCGCCGTCGTCTACCTCGCGTCGCGCGCCGGCGCCCACGTCAACGGCGCCACGCTGGCCATTGACGGCGGCGCCATGTGGGCGCGCGGCGAGATGGCCAACGTCGACCAGGCGAAGCTGTAGCTGTACTTTTACATAGGTGAATTCAGCTGTGCTCTATCTTGGCCCTCACCACGGCTTCCGCGCCACCCACACGCTCGACCGGTAGACCGTCTGCAGCATGGACTGGTCGTCGTGGATGTAGGGCGTCTCGACGCCGGCCTCGTGCGCCTCGACGACAAAGCCCAGGCGCGCGACCAGGGCGCGCACCTCGTCGTCGCTCAGCTCGAAGCTGCCCGGGTCGGCGATGCCCGTCGAGGCGGCGGCGTCGTGCTCGCCGTCGCCGTCGTCGTCGCGGCCGTGGTTGCCGGGCGCGTGGTTCTCAAAGTGCCACAGCAGCGGGCCCACGTTGAGCAGCAGGCCGCCCGGCCGCAGGCAGTGCCACACCGTCTCCAGGTAGCGGATCAGGTTCGGCGCCGTGTCCAGGAAAAAGACGCACGCCACCGCGTCGAACACGGCCGCGTGCTCCGCGTCGCTGTACAGGCACAGGAAGTCGGCGGCACACATGCTCATGGAGCCGGGGCCGGCATTGTCAGGGTCAGGGTCGTTTTCTGCCGCCGCCTCCGCCGCCGCCTGCAGCGCCTGCCCCGGGTGGATGTCCGGGACGGCGTAGGCGCGCAGGTGGTTGGCGCGCAGGGTGTGGTTGGAGAAGGAGTGCACCCAGGGGTAGATGGTGTGCTGGCCGGCGCGGCGCGTGTAGTTGAGGACGTACGACGAGGCCAGCAGCTGGTGGTACGAGATCTCGTTGCCCTCGGCCTCGTAGCCCGCGCGGCACAGCTCGAACACGAGCCGGCCCAGCCCGGCGCCGGGCACGAGCACCTTGAGGCGCTGCTCGGCCCCGGCCCCGGCCCCGGCCCCGGCGTGCTTTCGCGCCGCGCGCTCGGCGGCCAGGGCCCGCAGGACGGGGCCGTAGCTCTGGGCGCGCTCGGCGGCCCCCGCCGCGGACCAGTCGCGGTAGAACTGGCGCAGCGTGCTGCGGGCCTTGTCGACGTCGGCGTACTTGGCCAGGCCGGCCCACGGCGCCGGCAGCGTCGGCGGCGTGGCCCCGTCGTCCGGCAGCAACGACGACGACGACGACAACGACGACAACGACGACGGGTCCTCCCCGCCGCCGGCCGCGCCGACGTGGAACGAGGCCAGCCCAAAGCGCACAATCTCGCGGGCCAGGGCGGCGTTGCTGTCGATGGCCTCGTCGACGCGGTCGAGCGTCTCGAGGAAGCGGAACGGCGGCGCCGCCAGCATCTTCCAGTGGTCCTGCGCCAGCGCGTAAAACGACTGCCGCCGCAGGTGCGTGCAGTTGAAGTGCGACACCTTGGCGTACTGTCTGGAGGAGCAAGGAAGTCAGCAGCCTGTAGGCCCGCAGCCCGTATGATGCAGAAGTCACGCACAGGAACGAGTCCAGGGCAGAGAAGAGGACCCGGGCCTCCTCCGGGTCCTCGACCGCCGCGTCCGACACCTCCCACTGGACGTCCTCGCCGGACTGGGCCCGGATGCCGGCCATTGGCCTGACAGGGCGCGTCCGCAAGCTCGCAATGAACACGCAGGCCGTATCTCGTTTCCGCTCGCCCTCGCAGACGGTCCCAGAGGTGAGCTGACAGGTCTTGGCGGGCGCGGGTGGGCAGCAGAGGGAACGAACGGCTGTCGAAAGAAGCAGCGCGTCCCGCCATATCACGTGACACGCACGCGGCGCGCTGGACGGACTTTGCGCCCGGCAGCGAGGGACAGACAAGGCATCCCACCCGCACGCACCCACTCCCTCATGGCCGAGCTCGACAGCGACCGCGACGGCGACGGCGACGGCGACAGCCGCACGACGACGTTCCGCACGCCGCTGCCGCGGGCGCTGGACGCGCAGCTGCACGTGCGGCTGACGACGCGGGCCAAGTGCGTGATGCTGTTTGTGACGACGGCGGGCGCCGACGACGGCGAGAGCGCGCTGGGCTCGTTTGTGTATGCGGTGCCGGATGTGAGTGGTTCGGTGGTGTGGTCTTTGTGTCATCTTTGTCTGTGTGTTCTCTACTGACCGCCCACAGCGCTTCAACGAGCAGCCGCTGTGCACGCACCTCTACGTGGACGAGGAGTCGCTCGAGTTCGCGGCGCGGCTGGCGCGGCTCCTGGTCAAGCGCACGCAGCGGCCGGCCTACGTGGCCAGCTCGGTGCGGCTCGGCCTCCTGGGCCTGGGCGGCACCGTCGAGGAGGTGCTCGAGGTCCTGCAGGCCGTGGCCACGCCGCTGCTGCCGCTGCTGCCGGGGCCGGGGTCGACGGGGCCCAACGGGGTCTAGGCCGCCCGCGTCTGCCTTTAGTGTTCTACGGACTACGGAGCATCTACTCGGCGCAGCAGACAGGCTGGCAGCTGGCAGCTGGCAGCTGGCAGCGGCCAGGACCAAGCGAGCCGCCGTCTGCTTGCACAAACGAGAGCACGTGCCGCAGCAGGAAAGAGCGGAGCAGCAGCGGGAGCAGCGCAACAGCAGACACAGCAGCCGGCCAGCCACAGGCCAGCCGCGTCGTGCGGCGTCTGCAAACGAGCGTGGCACGGCCGACGGCTGTCCGACGGTTGCCCGACGGCTGCCCGACGGCTGCCCGACGGCTGCCCAGGTGCTGCCCAGCTGCAGTGTCCAGCGGTTTGTCCAACGGCCGTGTCCGCGGCAGCCGAACCGCAATCGTGTGTTGCCACTGTTATCTGCACTATAAAATCATTAATTAGAATTTAAATATAAAACCAAAGGCGGTGACCCCCGGCGGGGCGTCTGCCAGGGCATTCTGCCAGGCGGCCAACCCCGCCGCGCCTGCCGCCGTGCCGTCTCACAAAAAGGTTTCGCCCTCCTCCTGGGCCTCTCGACGAGTCGTTGCACAAGCCGCCGCGCCCTCGCCTGCTTGCCGCGCCCCCCACGCGTCCGTTTGCCGGCTGCTGTCTCGGCGGCATCCGCTCCTTCTGTTTGCTTTGCTTTGTGCTTCTCCTTTGTTTCCTGCCTCGCCGTCCTCGCCTCGCCTCGCCTCGCCTCGCCTTGTCTCGGTTTCGCCCACGCTCTTCGCCGTCGTATTCTCCATCCGCCTCGCCGCCAGCATGGCGTGGCAGCCGGCACCCGAGTCCTTGCGGACGCTCATCGGGTGCGTCAAGGACTCGCACAACGGCTTCGACAAGGCGGCCCAGAAGCAGGCCGAGATGGTGAGTTCGGCCCTCGATCGACTGGTGATGATCCGTCTGTCCGTCCGTCCTGACTGTCCAGATGCTCTCCCAAGCCAAGACGTCGCCCGACTTCAACCGCTACCTCGCGTACATCTTCTCGAGCCCCGCACCGCCCGCCGGCGTGGCGCTGTCCGGCGCCGACTACGCCATGGTGCGCGTGGCCGCCGGCATCATGCTCAAGAACGCCATCAAGACGGGCTACAAGCAGACGGCGGCCGACGCGCTCGCCTTCATCAAGGCCGCCGTGCTGGCGGGCCTGCGCGACGACAGCCAGCCCGTGCGCAACTACGCCGGCAACATCGCCACCGAGCTGATCCGCCGCGGCGGGCTCTACGCCTGGCCCGAGCTGCTGCCCGAGCTGCTGCTCCTCGTCGGCGGCAGCAATACCAACAACGTCAACGCCAACGCGAGCGTCGCCCCCGCCACACAAGAGGCCGCCATGGCCGCGCTGGCCAAGATCTGCGAGGACAACGCCAAGCTGCTCGACCGCGAGCAGCCCGGCACCGGCCAGCGGCCCCTCAACGTGCTGCTGCCCCAGCTGCTCGAGGCCAGCGCCAGCCCCCTGCCCAAGGTCCGCGCCCTCGCCCTGACCGCCGTCAACGAGTTCATCCCCCACCGCTCCCAGGCCGTGCTCGCCAGCATCGACGCCCTGCTGCAGCGCCTCTTCGCCCTCGCCCCCGACCCCCACAACGACGTCCGCCGCGAGGTCTGCCGCGCCTTTGTCTACCTCGTCGAGACCCGCCCCGACAAGCTGCAGCCCCACCTCGCCGGCATCGTCGACTACATCATCGCCCAGCAGCAGTGCCCCGACGACGAGGACCTCGCCTGCCAGGCCGTCGAGTTCTGGCTGTCCGCCGCCGAGCACCACGACTTCTGGCACAGCCTGCAGCCCTACGTCGCCAAGATCCTGCCCTCCCTGCTCGACAGCATGGTCTACAGCGGCGAGGACATTGCCCTCCTCGGCAACGCCTCCGACGACGACGACGAGGACGACCGCGAGCAGGACATCCGGCCCCAGTTTGCCAAGCAGCGCGGTCTCAAGCGCGGCGCCAACGGGGCGTCGGCCGGCGGCGACGAGGCTGCCGCCACCAACTACAGCAAGCTGCCCACCAACGGCATGGACGAGGACGGCCTCGAGGAGGGCGAGATCGGTCGTGATGACGACGACGACGACGACGACGACGACAACGACAACGCCTCCGGCGCCGGCAACGACGACGACGACGGCTTCTTCGACGAGGACCGCTGGTCCGTCCGCAAGGGCTCCGCCGCCGCCCTCGACGTCCTCGCCCACGACTTTGGCGACGCCATGTTCGACGTCATCCTGCCCTACCTCAACGTCAACCTCAAGCACCCCGACTGGCCGCGCCGCGAGGCCGCCGTGCTCGCCCTCGGCGCCATCGCCGACGGCTGCAAGGACGCCGTCACCCCCCACCTGCCCCAGCTCGTGCCCTACCTGCTCTCGCTGCTCGCCGACCCGGAGCCGCTCGTGCGCCAGATCACCTGCTGGACCCTCGCCCGCTACTCCAAGTGGGCCCTCGACCTCGCCGACCCCGCCCAGCGCGCCCAGTTCTTCGAGCCCATGCTGCAGGGCTTCCTCGCCCGCATGCTCGACAAGAACAAAAAGGTCCAGGAGGCCGCCGCCTCCGCCATGGCCACCCTCGAGGAGAAGGCCGGCCCCAAGCTCGAGCCCTACGCCGCCCCCATCCTGCGCCAGTACGTCCCCTGCTTCGACAAGTACAAGGACCGCAACATGTACATCCTCTACGACTGCGTCCAGACCCTCGCCGAGGGCATCGGCCCCGCCCTCGCCCTGCCCGAGCTCGCCGGCGTGCTCATGCCCGCCCTGCTCAAGCGCTACGCCCTCGTCACCGACCAGGCCCGCGAGCTCTTCCCCCTGCTCGAGTGCCTCTCCTACGTCGCCGCCTCGCTCGGCACCACCTTTGCCCCCTACGCCCCGCCCGTCTTCCGCCGCTGCGTCCACATCATCCACCAGAACCTCGAGCAGTCCCTGGCCGCCGCCGCCAACGCCCACCTCGACCAGCCCGACAAGGACTACCTCGTCACCAGCCTCGACCTCCTCAGCGCCATCATCCAGGCCCTGGCCGGCGACCAGGCCGCCGCCCTCGTGCGCGACGCCCAGCCCGCCTTCTTTGAGCTGCTCGCCCTCTGCCTCGAGGACCCCACCAACATGGTGCGCCAGTCCGCCTACGCCGTCCTCGGCGACTGCGCCCGCTTCGTCTTTGCCGAGCTGCAGCCCTGCCTGCCCACCCTGCTGCCCGTCCTGCTGCGCCAGCTCGACCTCGACGCCGTCCCCGACGAGGACATGGACGACGCCTTTGGCGTCGTCAACAACGCCTGCTGGAGCGCCGGCGAGATCGCCCTGCGCTACGGGCCCGCCATGCCCCCCGCCGTCGTCGACGACCTGCTGCGCCGCTGCGTCGACGTCCTCACCAACCCGCGCGTGCCCCGCGGCGTCGTCGAGAACGCCGCCATCGCCCTCGGCCGCCTCGGCCTCGCCCACCACGATGCCCTCGCGCCCCATCTGCACACCTTTGCCACCGAGTTCCTCGACGCCATGGACGACATCCAGCCCTCGGAGGAAAAGGCCACCGCCCTGCGCGGCTTCACCCTCGTCGTCGCCCAGAACCCCCAGGCCATGGAAAAGGTCCTCGTCCACTACTTCCAGACCATTGCCCGCTACCAAGACATTTCCCTGCACAGCCCCACCAAGCAGGAGCTGCACGGTGCCTTTCGCGATGTATGCTCAGGCCCTTTTTTTGCTGTGTCTGCATCTTTTGCCTCGTCCACTGACACCCCAGATCATCCTCGTCTACCGCCGCATCATCCCGCAATTTGACGACTTCCTCGCCCACCTGGACAAGGACGACGTCCGCTCGCTCAAGGAGCAGTATGTCTATTGAGCCGGGGTCTCCTAATTCGCCGTCTCATCTTGCCAGCCCGCCCCGGTTCCCTTTGTCCCTCCCCTATAGTAGATAGCCCGTAGATAGTCTAGGTAGTTTTTTCTTTTTTTTTCCTTGGGCATTTCGTTTGTTAGGATAGCTCACCCTTTTCTGGTGTTCTTTGCTTTTCCATGCAGGCCGGCGGAATACACGAGGCCCACGACCGCTTATGAGGCAAGACAGAGACGCTATGCGAGAGCGGGATGCACCAGAAAGAGGAGGAACAGGACCAGAAACAACAGCCGGCGTCGAAAGAAAGCATACGATCAGGCCGGGCAAGAGGAGGCTTATATACTGTTACATTGTTTTGGGCTGGGCATGTTTGGGGTTTCTTTTCATATCGCCGACTTCACGAAGCAGATTCACGACGGTTTGATCAGGCCGGACGAGCCTGGAAAGAGGAGGAAAAGGACCGCTTCTCGAGCCAAGGGGGCGGATCTCATGGATCAGGTAAAAGAGCAAAATACAGAACGAGTGCCCATCAAAAGAGCAAGGACAAGGAAAAAGACCACCGGATGGAAAAGTTTAGTGATTGAAGTCTACCCTCCTATGGAACATCATTGACTTCCAGGACGATATACAGATATTGACAAAAAAAAGGATGCCGACGCCAGGCTTTGCAGACAGGATACTGGAAGGACAAAAAAAATAAGACAAGACTGATCCGACCGCTCGCTAAAAAAGTGATAATGGAGGCAGAACTGACATCCCTTCTGCCCTCTACTTATTGTGCCCAAGGTCGTTGTTTGTCCGTCGATAGCAGCGTCCGGTTGACGACGAGCCCGTGTCGTCCACAAGAAACAGGATGGTCTCCCCCCCCGCGTGAGACTACCTCACAGTCCCTTTCCATCCGACTATTCCAAAGCTGAAACAAAAAAAAGTGGTATCGTGTCGTAGATTCGTATGCAAAAAAAAGGAAAAACGAGAGGCGCCGTAGCCGCAAGAGGGACGGCAGGGTCTTCTTCCTCTTCTTCCGTCCTGTGGTAGATGGGTCCTGCCCCGGTGCCCGTACCAAGCGTGGAAGAAGAAGTTATGAAGAACAGGTTCGGACAGGTCCGGGCTCTTTCGGTAGCTGTCTCAGTGTGAAGCTTGCCCCGAGGAGGCGGACAAGGCACTGTCGCTCCGGTCGCGTCCTGCGCCCTGCCTCACGGCATCGTTATAGCTGGGGATGGGCGGCCCGCCCTGCGCCGGCGTGGCCGCCGACGAGGCGCCGCGGGCCCGCCCGCCGCGGAGCAGGGGGGCATTTTCGTGGTCCGAGCTGTTGCGGCGGCTGCTGTTCTCCGAGTGCGGTGGGCTCGTGTACTGGGGCGGCGGCGTTAGGTCTTGGTCCTGCACGCCGAGGCCGACACCGCCGCTCCCACTGTCCCTTCCGCTGTCATCTGCAGCACCTGCTGCCGCTGCTTCTGCTGCCGCTGCCGCCGCCGCACTGCTGCTGCTCTCCCCTGCCTCGTCTGCCGGGACGAGCTGCGCCAGTGAAATGTCGGTCGGGCTCCGGGCGGGGCCAGGGCTCGTCGGGGCCAATACGCGGAAGTTGCCCGACCGGGAGCGGCCGTGGCCGGGGTCGAGCGTGTGCTGGCGGTTGTTGGTCGAGTAGGTCTGGACGGACTGGCTGTAGCCGTGGCCACGGGCCGGTGCCGAGTTTGTGAAGCCGTCTTTGCTGCCTGTTTCGAGGAGAATGCTGCCCTGTTCGGAGCCGTAAGGCGGTGGCGGTGCCAGGGAACCGGTCATGGGCGCAAGACCCCACTTCTTGACGTTGGCCTCGATGAAGACGAAGCCAGCCTGGCCGAAGTTGACGTGGACCACAGCAGGGCCGTTCGCTCCGACGGCAGGGAAGAAGTTTTGCGACTTGAGGCCGTGCACGACATCCTCGAGCCGCTTGCCGTTGCGCGTGAAGAAGATAGCACCCGTGCGCGGGCGGTAACCAACGCCGACAACGTCCCCTTGGACGTACTGCTGACCATACGGAGTCGGTGAGAAGGGCTGGTTGAAGCGGCGGGTTGCATTGGACAGGTAGGCGACGGAGAACTTGTGGAAACCTAAAAACAAGCGAAATTGTGATCAGTACAGGGCGGTCATCGGACTCGCCACACAGGCACACAGGGTCTTTTTGGACGCACCTGGCATGCGGAACAGAGGATAGGGCTTCGTGGCCATGCCGATGCTGAGCAGGGTGTTTTCGGGCTTGTCAAAGATCTTGGCCTCCCAGTAGTAGACCTCGTTTTGCTTGGGGACGGGCAGGTTGCTCATGACAGTGCACTCGGAGTCGAAAAACTCAATCTCGGTGCGGGCCTCAACGAAGCAGTTGGCGATCTCGAGCTCGGGCTCGAACTCCCAGGCAGCCACACCCTTCTCCTGAATGGCAAGATACTGCGAGAGAGAAATGTCGGTGACGACGGACTCTGGGGGGTTCGCTGCGACGAAGGCTGCGGGTACGTCAGCAAGGCAGCCCGGCAAGAAAGAGACGACAGGGTCTTGCATACCTTTTGCTCGCAAGTACTCGGTGCGCTGCATGTCGTCCATCGTCTCGAGGGCCTCGGCCTCCTCGCGCGCAAACGCTTGTTCATCGTCAAACTCGCCGGGGCGGCCCAGCCGGCCGAGGAAGATGCGGCCCGATGTGGTGTAGCGGAAGAAGTAGACGATGACGAAAATGATGGCGATGATGACCGCCGAACCGAAGGAAGAGAGCAAGCCGATGAGGACGCCATCCAAGGCGGCGCTCGGGTCGGCCGCCTGCTGTTGCGGCATGGTGAACGCTGCGCTTGCTTTCCCGGCTGCGGCTGTGTCTCTGCTGTGCGGAGCGTAGATCTATGCGCCCTTTGCCGACAACCTCTCCGAGGCAGGAGGGAGAGGAGATACCGGTGACTTTTTGGATCTCGTCGTCAATCGTTTCTCGGCTGCTGTTCGGGGTTCGTCTTTGTTTCCCCGGTGCTCCGAAATCCACCAAGCGACGGCCGGTGGCAAAAAAAAAGTGGTGTGGACTCGGCGGCGCGGCGTCAAACGGCGGGCAACGTGCGGTATCCGACTCGGCGGGATGCGTCTTGATAGAACAGATAGCGCTGAGCGTCGGCGGCGAGGTTTCGAGCAGCAAAGAAGCGCGGGTGCTGGGCGACGGGGCAAATGCTGCGGATGACTGCCTGCGTGACGTACGCCCGAAAGTGGATCGAGCGCCGGAGAGGCAGGGAACACGAGACGGTCGACGGGTGTGGTTTTGCGGCGAGACGGGAATTTGGCGAATTGGCCGAGGGGAGAGAACCAAAAAGAAAAAGAGAAGCAGAAGAAGCAGAAGAAGCAGGCAAAGGCCAAAAGAATAACAAAAAGAGGAGAGTCGGAAGAACGGGGGGAAGGCGAGGGAGATAAGGCAGGAAGGAGCAGCAGCAGCGACGAAGAAGGGAAGGCAGCGGAGATTGGAGCGGGCAGTCCAGGCACGACGCAAGGGAGGAAGGAGCTGGTGATGACGCTACAAAAGGGAGAAGAAGATGAGGAAGGAAGAAGGAAATAGAATAAGCATATGCTGAGAGGAACGGAAAGGAACCGAAGCTGGCAAGTGCGCTTCGCAAGCCAGAAGACGGGGAAGAAGGAAAACGTAGGAGGCGGGCGACAGCGGGCGGCGGCACGGAGGAAGAAGGAGGAAAGAAGAAGAGGAGGGAAAGATAGAAAGAGCGACCTGCTGGCGGCCAATAGGCGTGCGATCGTAGGAGGCCAGAAGAAGAAAGAGGGAAAGCGCGACCAGTGGTGTGGTATTGTCGCGAAGAGGAGGGGGCGACGACGAGGAGGAGGAGCAAGCAGTATTACGGAGGAGGGGAGGGAGGCGGGCGGGCGAAGCGAAGGGGGAAAGGGCGACGACGACCGGGCAGGCAGGAAGGAAGGAGCAGGCGCTGAAACGCTACAGACAGGCAAATCAGACGGAACAAGCAAGGCCCCAGGCGGCGGCGGCGGGTCCCGTCGTGCCGGGCGACCGCCCTCTGGTTGGCGGCGAGGCGCTGGGAGCGGGTGTGCGCCTGGGCGCTGCGTAATGCTGTGCTGTGCTGGCGGGCGGGCGGCGGGCTGGCTGGCTGGCTGGCTGGTGGTGGCCAGCCAATGCGCCTGTCCCGCCAGCCAGGCCAGGCCGGCCAGGCCAGGCCCAAAACGGCGTGGGGCCCACTCTGGCTTGGCGTGCGTCGGGCTTCTGTTTGCGGCACAGCACGGAGTTATTATTCCTGCGCATCAATGTTCAGGCGGCTGTGAGCATGAAATCCTTGATTCTCTATGTAAAATGTTTCCTGGGATGGGCGTTCTCCTGGATTGTCCTTTTGACGAGCGCGACGAGCTGATCAGGTCGCTGTTCAGTTGGACGTGTTCTTTGATCCGTCTGTTGCGAGGATGAGTTGCTACCAAGTTGTGGAGTGGGAAGGGCAATGGAAACACATCAAGGACAGGAATGGGGGAATGCTTGTGGTTCGTGTTCCTGCGGTGTTTGATAGCCTTGATTGCTTTCGTGATTCCCGAGTCGCTCTGTTGCAAGCGTTTGTAGACATCTTGCATGACTTCGTTGTTCGGGACAAACCAGCTGGGCCGTTTCGGTTTTCACACATACTAACAGGTCGAGATGTCGTGGCCGGGTTTGTTACATCCTTCGCAGGAGACGCCGCGTTTGCGATTGTTCCTGGGCTGCTGGCGGTTGTTGTTGAAGTTGATAGATTCTGCTTGGGTAGCAGCCAACACAGATCCTCTTGTGAATGAGGGCGCGAACAGCATGGATTGTTGGAGTCTGAGATCGGCAGCAACGTTGTCGAATGTGATCGTGTTGTTGACGAAGGATTCGCTGCTGGCGGAGATGAAGGATGGTGGCCATTGCGGAATCACCTGGCTGATGTTCTGGGCCAGGTCTCTCCACCACTGTTGGGGAGAAAGAGCTTGCACCAGTTGTTTCTCTTGGCAATGGGCCATGGTGTTTTGCCATTCTTCAATCCAACAACCATCTTTCCCTCTGTCAATCCCAGTACATCGAGAAAATCACAGCAGACATTTCAATCCTACCAGCAACAACACCCATGCCGACAAACATCATTCTCATCAAAAACACTGCAACGGCCAACGTTCGAGACGTTCGGAAATTCCAAAGAAAAATTGGTGCAGTGCTATGGCTATCAACGATAACAAGAACATTTGATGCACACAACTCGGGGAGAATAATTATGATGGAGGAAGTCAATCATGTCCTCAAAGGTCTCCGACGTATCCGGGTGGCCGGGCGATGGAGGCGGCGTTGCCGTCGGCGGGCGGTGCGTTTAGGAGGGTTAGTGGCCGTGAGCCGGGCGATGACGGTGTTGTGAGACTGTATGTCGGTCTCTGGATCACCGGTACGGTTCGACATGCGTAGTGCAGCCCGAGCCGGTCGAGGAATGTGCTGTCGTTTTTGACCGGGGTAGTTCGACAACGCCTCAGCAATGGACTCTTTCCAGCTGCCTGGTTCGTATGAGCAACCATGCGAGCATCCCTTGCGCTGGGCCTATCGCCTGTGGCCCCGTCCATCTGGAAGATGGTCCCTGGGCCTGCGTCGTCCATGATACCACGAGCATGCCGCGCCTTGGACTTTTGTTGGAGTGCGTGCTCGTACACGATGGATGGGAGGAGGCGTTGCTGACCACTCCTCCCACCGAGTGCAAAGGCAGCGTGTCCAAAGGTTCGGCCGAAAACCACGCGGGCCTGCCTGGGTCGCGCTACCAGGCGTCTTTCTGTCCTAAGCCCAGCCGGCGGTAAGGCGTGTCCGAGTTCGGGACGTGGTAGGGATGGGCAGAGCCTCGTGGCGGCAGGTGAGCCCCCCGAGAGACGAGCCAGGGCAGTCGATTGGCGCGTTGAAGCCTGTCGAGCGCTGGATCCCGGCCTCGCCATCCAAAGACGACATGCCGGCAACGAGGCATACAGCCAGCAGGGTCTCTCGCATTTCGCACTCGACGTCGGCGAGACCTGCCCCGGCTGCGGCAGGATCACCTCCGTGCGCTGCAGGGAGGCATGCGGCCTGCGAGCCGCCGGGTCGGTGGCCGACGCTTTGTCGTTTCTGATCTTGTTGCGGAAGATGTGGTCCGTCTTTGAGATTCGGCTCGGAGGCCCCTCGTGAAAATTGGCCGTGCTCTGTGAAGGGAGAGGGGGCTAGCCGAGGACAGCCGTCTGCGGTGTTGACGAGGGGATGAGGGGGGATGGTGTCTCTTTATAGAAGAGAGGCCTGGTTGTGAGTCAGGCTTGTGGCGTGGGAGCTCGTGGTGAGAAGCCTGGCAATGTATGCGACGGGGGAGTGAGAAGAGGGTCAGAAGAGAGTGACACCCCGAGGAGAAGGAAGCAGGTGATGAGCAGAGAGTGAGCAGAGCGCAAGAAGAGGTTCAGCGCATCTCCATGGGTACGTGAGCACAATGTCGCGGCTCAGCTGAGCAGATGCGTTTGGCCGGGCTGCGAGGCTGAGAGAGGCGAGTGGAACGGCCGCGTCTTCTTGCCTTGCGGGCGCAACGGCACGTGCCGACAGACAGTCGTGCTGCTCGGACCTCGCCGCAGATCCCGCACAGGCGCCAGAAGACTCGTCTAAATATATCTTTGGCCCCGCGGCAGGGCCTCCGAGCTTCCCCATGGCTGCCTGGCCGTAGAGACGCGCAGCCGTTTCAGCTGCCGGTCTCGGCATGTTCTTTCTGTCAGGGTTCGCCCGCGCGAGGACGACCCGCGGAGGAATACGGAGTACAAGTACGGAGGCGCGCGCCACGCAATCGGGAACCCCTGCGCCGCCTTTGAGACAGGCGCACGGCTCGTCGGTGGGGTCGGGGGTTGCGCGGATCGTTCGATCGACGGCGACGGCGACGGCGACGGCGACAGCGACGAAGCGCGAGCCCTGCAGCTACGGGGTCGGACAGGAGAAACCCAGCACGCAGCACGCGGCTGTCTGGGATTGTCTCGAGATGCTTGTGTTCAAGACGCCAAGGAAAGAAAGACGGGTCATAGTGTAAGCTGAGAAGAAAAAAAAGAACAGACAAGACGGGCCGAGAGAGAAGCATCGCAAGGAACGCCCCCGAGACATTCGGGTTCCGTGGCACAGAGTCAGACAGACATATCAAGTACAGAAGAGACAGACAGCCCAGACAACCGGAAAAAAGACAGAACGACACAGACGAGAGACAACAGCTTTTTTTTGGGAGGGGAGGTGGGAACACAATGCAAGACGGGAGGAAACAACAGCCCTCACAGCTCGGACGGCGGCGGGGCAGGCTTGCCGGCGTCGACGAGGATCTGCTCGTCGAGCTTCTTGTCGGCGTCGTCGCCGTGCTCGGCGCGCTTCCAGGTGGTGATGCGCCCCTCGTTCATGTCAAAGTCGAAGACGCGGATCTTGCGGTTGAACTCGCCGTAGCCGCCGTAGCCGCCGAACCCGGCGCCGCCGCCGTAGCACATCCACAGCGCCGGCTGGTTCTTGTCGTCGACCGACAGCGCGCAGTACTCGTTGACGTGGTCACTGGGGGTCAGCAGGGATCAGATCAGGAGTGGGGGGAGGGAAACCGGGGGAAGGGGGGGAAACCAGGGAGGGAAGGGGAACGTACTGGCCGCAGCTGACCATGACGATGCCCTGCTCGACGAGGGCGTCGCGGAAGTTGGAGTTGTAGACCGGGGCGGTCGGGGGCTCCTTCCAGTCGCCCTTGAAGTAGAGGTCCGGGTTGCGGTACTCGGGCAGGGGGATGTGGATAAAGGCGACGTCCATGTGGACGTGGGTGTACTCGCTGTGGCTGCGCTTGAGGCCCTCGGCGGTGTTGCGGAACCAGTCGATCTGGCTGGGCTTGATCCAGTCGTAGCCCTTGTAGCGGCGCTCGTCGGGCGAGTAGGCGTGGGTGTCGAGCAGGTAGAGGGTCAGCGCCGAGTGCGACGAGCTGCCGCGCGCGAGCACCTCGACCACGTAGTTGCCGGTGCCGTCGACGCCGTCGGGGCCGGCCTGCGAGAGCGAGTACGGCAGCGTCTCGATGAGCGACATCTGGCTGGCGCGCGGCAGCGAGCCCTCGTCGTCGTGGTTGCCAAAGATGCTGACGTAGGGGATCTTGCGCTTGATCATGAGGTGGGCGTATTTGAAGATGGCCTGGGTGGGATGAGCGGACGAACGAGAAAAAAAGAAGGGATAGGAAAAATAAAACACACCGACTGCACGTCCGGCGCCGTCTCGCCGTTGACCTGGTCGCCGCTCAGCACGACCAGGTCGGGCCGCTCGTCGTCGAGCACGCGCGCCACAAAGTCGAGCGTGCGCGGGTCGGCCTCGCATTTGCCGCCGTTGTACGTGTCGGGCACGGCGTCGCGGCAGACGCCCACGCCCGTGCTGAGGTGCAGGTCGGCCAGCTGCACAATCTTGAACTTGCCGTTGTCGTGGATGCGCGGCTGCGGCTTGCGGCCGGGGCCGGGGGCGGGGCCGGTTCCGAAGTCGGCGCCGCCGCCGCCGGAACCAGAGCCGGCACCGCTGCCGCCGCTGCCGCTGCCGCTGCCGCCGCCGCTGCTGCTGCTGCTGCTGCTGCTGCTGCTGCTGCTGCTGATGTAGCCCTTGCGCACGGTGATGTGGGCGGCGGGGATGCGGGCGCCGCCGTCGAGGAGCAGGGGCGTGCCGCGGATGGCCCAGGCGTCGCGGGCCTCGACGGCGTCGTCGCCAAAGAGGACGTCGACGGCGGCGACGGCGTGGGCGGCGAGGTCGCCGACGTGGCGGCGCTCGGCGCGCCTGACCCAGAGGCCGGCGCCGCGGGCGTCCCAGCGCTCGGCAGAGTCGGCAGCGGCGCCGGCGCCGGCGGCGGCGCCCGGGTCGAGGCGGCCGACGGCGACGTCGACGACGATCTTGTCGGTGGGGGCCAGCTCCTCCTCGCGCTTGCGCTGCACGTGGACGTAGGCGTGCGACAGGCTCTTGCCCAGGTAGAGGTCCTTGTCGATGCGGTGCCACTGGTCGGCGTCGAGCTTGCACGACGAGAAGACGCTCAGCGCCGAGCAGCGCACGATGCGCACGTCGGTCAGCACCAGCCCGTGGTGGTGCTGCGGCATGTACTCGTGCAGGGCGTGCGGCAGCATGCGGTAGTTGCGGTCGACAAACAGCAGCAGCAGGAACGTGACGACGCCCACGGCCGTCACCTGCAGCGCGGTGCGCACCTGGCGGTCAGCTCAGCTGGGCCCTAACCCTGACGGTTGGCCCCGTCCGGCCGGGCAGCCCGACTCACAATTCGACGCGCCATCGCGGCTCAGCCCGGGCAAGCGGTCTGTGGGGTCGAGAGGTCGGTCGGGCTGCGTCCGCGATCCGACGGCGGCCAGAAAGGGAGGAGGAGGCGACGGCGGCGGCGGCGGAAGGCGGTCAGGGCGGCGGCGAAGAACGGCGGCGATCCGAAAGTGCCGTCGTCATTTTCCCATGCGGGCGGATGGGATGCGCAGCGCAGAAGCAGGCGTGGAGAGCGGCGTTGTGCGAGACGCGTGCGCGTGGGCGAGAGGTTGCGAGAGGTTGTGCGAGAGGCGTCTTGCTGGATGCGGTCGCGATGTGGAGAGGGCTAGAACGCCAAGTGGCCAGCTGCCGGGAAAGCACGTGCAAGACCCGTGTTTGGAGTCCGTACGGAGTATTACTTGTAACCGTACAAATACGGAGTACGAATACGACATGCACCCACCAATTTTTACAGAGACTCGTATGCTTACCGCAACGCAAACAAAGACGCCCGAGCTGCCAACGGCTGTAGGCATACGGGTACGGCGATCGAGTACGGAGTACAAGACAGCCGGCCTGCGCAAGACCTGGCTCGCCGTGCGGACCGCTAAACGGTAGCGGCCAACGGCACTCTAACGTAAGCCCGCTTAGGGGCGACAACGGAGATGCACGTAAGCGAGAAGGCGAGAATGGTGCGGAGGACAAGCTGCGTGCTCGTGGCCTGTTCGCTCCCTGCCCGCTTGTTTCCTCCGTGCTTGCTTTTTCCCTGCGTGCCCTTGCCGCGTGACTTTAAAAAGGCAGACGCCCAGTGGACATGTGATGTGCCAGCGCGGATCTTGGTCTCCGCCTGTCTGGGCGCCTGTCTGGGCGCCTGTCTGGGCCAGCCAACAGCAGCCGGCAGACGGTTGCGCGCGTCAGGGCTAGCACGCTCAGCTGGCACCGAGCAGCCGTTTGGGATGGGCGCGGGCGCTCTCGCCGTAAGCATAGGACAGACGGAAAAGGGGCGGCGGACAAGAGGGCGGCCGGGCGGCGGGCCACCTCGTGACCATTCCGAATCTGGAAGGGGGTGAAGAACGACATACGGAGTATCTTTGTAAACAGGGAAAGGGGAGAAAAAGGGCGCATGCGGGACGCGAGCCGCGGCGGCCAGGGCCAATGACGCAGGCGGCGTCGTCTGTGAGACGCAAAGCAGCGGCTCTCGTGCCCGTTCTTGGCCAGCGACAGGCCAGGCAGGCCTGCGTCCGAGGGCGTCCGAGGAGCTGAGAGAGCCGTGAGAGCCGTCCGCGTGCTGCGGCTGGAATGACGACCTGCGTGTCTCGGACCAATCCGCGCTGCCGGATCCGAGAGGACGGGAGGGTGTGCCGGTTGAGGAGGCCAGCGGGGGGGAAGGGGGAGGGGGGGGGGGGCTGGAGGAGAGCGGCCGGGTAGGGGCGGCGGTCGGATAGGGGCGGCTGTCCAACGGTGGTTTCCAACTGCCTACGCAGTTAGGAGTAAGCATACGGAGTACGGGCCTAGCCAGCGCTTCGGCCGCGTCTGTGTGGCGAAGTGCAGCGGTGTGCCCAGGCACAGAAGAGCACGGGTGCTAAATTTAACAGCAGCACGGCAGCAGCAGGCAGAAGGCAGCACGGCAAAAGGCAGCACGGCAAAAGGCAGCACGGCAGCAGGTTCTCCCCACACGGCGGTCGGGCAGTCCGTTTGGTCCCAGCACGGGGGCACGCTGGCGGGAGGCAGCCAGCTGCAGCAGCCTGCAGGAGCCTGCAGGAGCCTGCAGCAGCCTGCGGCTCACCGCGACGGCGGCGCCGTGCCAGCGCATCGGCGCTCAGCTGCTTCGGCGAGGCAGACCGGGCAGCCAGGCACCGATTGTTGCAGCCACGGCGGTTGTGCGACCGAAGGCGGCGAAGAAGAGGCGCAGAAGCGAGAGATGACGTCTTTCTGGTCTGGCTCTGGTCTGGCCATCTGACCGTACGACGGACTCCGCATGCACGCACGCACGCCTAGCACACCGCTCACCGCTCGTTCAGACGGATTCGACACCCCGGCAGCGCCCAAGACCCCCCCCAAGACCCCCCTCTCCCAGTCACGCGCGCCGCTCCTGCTGAGATCGACGGCGGCCGGCACAAGACGCAGAGGTGTGTGTGCGACTGAGACAAGCCGAGCGATGGCCCGCCCGTATGACCCGGCGCGGGCGGTCCCAGAGTCGGGGTCTCAGAGTCGGACGAGAAGAACAAGAGTGAGGGTGGGCGCCAAGTGGAGGCGGGGCGTGATTGGCCGAAAAAAGGCAGGCTTTGGGCGGCGCGGGGCCAATGAGAATTCGGCAGGGCCCGGTCCCGCCGCCCGTGGCCAATCCGAGGCGCGAGCGGGGGGTGCCAAGGCGCAGGATGCGACGGAGCAAAGCGAGGACGGAGTTGTTGCGTACTTGTATTGTAAATGGACAGACGGACGGACGACTGTGCCTCCGCACCCGTTGGCCCTAGTCGGCGCCGCTCCTCGGGCCTTGCCTGGCGCAGGCTCTAGCATAGTGCATCAGTGGGTTGCACTGTATTTACTGCAGCGAGGCATAAGCATTGCTTACAGCGACTGGTACAACCACAGAGCTTCTACAAATTCTCGTCCGAGCAGCCCCGTGCCGAGAGGCCTCTGGCTGCGTGCGAGCTGAAGGCTGCTGCGTTGGCAAGCGATGCACCAGCCGACGGCGCGGGCGCTTCGTAGCGGTCGCTAGCCTGGCTGGCGGGCCCGGCGGTGGCGGCGGCGGCCGTTTGCCTCCCTGGCCGCTAGCGCCGTCTGTTATCGCAGGGATCGCCTCACCAGACACTCACCCGACTTTGGCCCCTCTGGCCAGACGTGCAACTCCAGACTCTATGCTTAGACTCAGACTCCCAGACTCCAGACTCACGAGATTCTCCAGGCTGGTGCGTACCGGAGTATTCCGTAGTTGTACTCCGTAAACAGAGTCTCCGCCATACGCCGTCTACGGAGAGGACGCCCAGAGAACGTCGTACGCCCTCCTTAAATCCCCCCAACCGCCTTCCGCCCACGCTCCTCCGCCATTGGGCGGCGGCCAGGGCCTCGCCGGCCAATGGCAGCCGCGCGTCCGGCATTGCGCCTCTCATAGGGCCTCGCCGCCTGCAGCAGCCAGGGCGCAGTCCCCTGCTGCGGGGCGCCGCCGAGCCGCTGTTCCAGTGGTCGGTCGGTCTCTGTGCTCCCGTCCTGGGGGTCTCCCCTTGGCTCCGTGTCTGGCTCCGTGTCTGGCTGGTCGTCGAGCCGCCGCGCGCGCGCGCATCTGCGCCAATCCAGACCCCTGTATTGTACGGAGCAGGCAGCGGGAGCCCGCCCGCAGCCAGCCCGCAGCCAGCCCGCAGCCAGCGGCCAGCCAGCCCGCAGCCAGCGGCCAGCCAGCCAGGCCTGTGGCGAGCCGGCCAGCAACGGCCGCGCACGCCGGCTGGCCAGCTCTTTTTTTTTCACGACAAGCGAGTGTGCGTCTGTCTGGGGCGGTGGCGGGGTGAAAAGCGCAACGTTGGCTGTCTGTTTTTCTATTTTGTCGAGACGCCCATTTGCACCTCGCTCTTTATATACAACGCATCCTCTGCTGTTGTTGTCTGCTCTCTGGTTGTCTGTCGTCTGGTCTGCTCGTCTGCTCGTCTGCTCGCCTGCCCTTCTGTCTCAACGACAGTCAACTCCGTCTCTCCTCCGTCGACACCAGGCTCGAGTGCTCCTTCCTCGCTCCTTCCTCGCTCCTCGCTCCTCGCTCCTCGCTCTTTCCTCCGCCCCTCCACACCATCACCACGACCCCTACCTCGTCCTCCCGACACACGCTCCTCCAGAGGTCTGCCTACCGTCGTCTGTCCACCATCCCACCATCCCGAGTCTGCACGTCTGCACACCCCTGTTCCACCCCGGCCGGCTCCTCTCTCTCGTCCGGCAGGCTGTCTTCTCGTCCGGGCGGGCTGCGTCCTATTTACATCTTCTCCTCTTTTGATTTCCTCCTGTTTCTGTTTCTGTCTTTTGGCCTTCTTCGTCTGCCATTTCTTCTGTCTCCAGGCTGTCTTCCAAACCTTCTGTTGTACTCTTCGTCTTCACGACATGCAGCCGTGGTAGACAAGCTGAGGTTGGTGTTGTGTCGCGCCCTGTCGCGCCTTGTCGCCCCTGTCCGTTGTTGTCCCCTGCTGACGCCTGTCGGCCCTCGCCAGCTTGGTTCCGGCGCCCGTCCTCCTCTGTCGCCGTCCTCCTCCATTGCCGTCCTCCTTCATCGCCGTCCTCCTTTGCCGCCCCCCTCATCGCCGTCCCGCTCGCCCGGCCGCCGGCTCTGATGGGGCTTGTCTCTGCTGCTGTCCTCCTCCACCATGGCGTCTCTCCGACCGGGGTTCCCGCACCCGCCCGGACCAGCTGAGGCCGCCGCTGCCCGGCCGCGGAGGGCCGACGACCTGCCGCCGGCCGCCTCTGTCAGCCGGCTCGCCACGGCTCGCCGCCCTCGAGCCTACCCGTCGCCCTCGCCGTCGACGTCGCCCGCGCCCGCGCCCGCGTCCGCGCCGGCCTACGCGCCGCGGTACCAGCGGAGCACCTCCAGCAGCGCAGCCCACGCACAAGCCTCTGGCGGACCGCACTACACGCACATTCCGGCCGCTCCGCGCGACCGCGAGCGCGAGCCCGACCGCGACCGCGACCGCGAAAGAGACCACAACCGTGGCCGCGGCCAGACCGCCGGCGGCCCGGTGAACCCCCCGCTCGCGCGCAAGGACCCCGTCGTCACGGCCACCACCATCTACCCGGAGCTCGACCGCTACCGCGCCGTCCGGAACGACGCCGCCGCCGGTGCCGCCGCCGGCGCCGGCCCCGCCCACCCCGACATCCTCTTCCGCCTCGCCACTGAGCACCGGCCGACGCCGCCGCCGCCGCCGCCGTCGTCGTCGGCCGCCCACAGCTTCTCGGGCGTCAGCGGCAGCCCCTCCACGCGCTTCTCCGAGTCCCCCGGCCCGGGGCCCTACAGCCGCGACACCACGCCCACCTCCATGTCCTCGCAGTCGCCGGGCCTCGCCGCGTCCGTCCGCATGCCCTCGGCGCCGCGCATGATGCCACGGGCCCCGCTGCTGCCTCCGCATCCGCCGGCCCTCCGCGGCCGCACCGGCAGCTTCGGCAAAGAAGCCGCCATCGCAGCCGCAGGCAACAGCTCAGAGGGCAGCCCAACGCCGCCGGTGCCGGGGCCCCCGCCGCTGGCCGCCATCCGGGAGGCGCTCAACTCGTCGTCGTCGTCGTCCAATGGCACCGTCCGAGGCACGCCGCGCGACAAGAAGCCGGCCAAGAAGAAGCGCCTCGCGGCGCCGCCCAGCCCGCCGCCGCGCACGTCGTCGCACCGGCGGCTCCGGCCGTCTAGCGACGACGACGATGCCGACGCCGACGCCGACGACGATGGCAACGGCGACGGCAGCGGACGCCGGGTTGCCCGCCGGCCGAGCAGCCGCCCGCGTACCCATGCCGCTGCACCCGCACCGGCGCTGCCCGTCTCGCAGCGGTCTGCCTCGCAGCGGTCTGCTGCCGCTCCGCCGCCCGCCTCGCGGTCTGCCATCCCTACGTCGGGCCTGCCCAAGCAACCGCGGCCGCCCGCACGACCACCTCTGCGGCCGCCGGCGGGACCGCCCGCACGGCCCAGCCGCGACGGGACGCCCGACCTGCAGCTGCAGCTGGCGCCGGCCCTGCCCGTTGTCATCCAGAGCAACCTCGCCGCCACGGCGCTGTCGGAACGCCGCAGGAGCCTGCACGCGGGCCCGGCGCCGCCGTCCCGCACCGAACCGCCGCGGCCGCCCTCGGCTTCCGCCTCCGCTTCCGCCCCGGCCCCGGCCCCGGCCCCGGCCCCAGACGGAAGCGAGCCCCGCAAGATCGTGCGCACGCCCAGCCCCAGCGTGTCGACGTTTCGCACGCGCTTCCCGCTCTTCAGCCGCCGGGCCAACAAGACGACGACAACGGCAGCAGCCGATACCGCCGCAACCGCCCCCGCTGCCCCCGCCGCCCCCGCCGACAAGCGGGAGGTGCGCAAGGGCCCGGCGGCGGGCACGGGGCACGAGGGCTACGGGCGGCTCGGCGGCGCAGCCAGCCGGCGACGCAGCAGCAGCGTGAGCACGTTCCTGCGCGGCGGCACGGCGTCGTCGCAGGAGAGCCTGGTGGCCGGCAGCAGCCCGCCGTTCCAGGACCCCTTTTTGCGGGACCGCCTCAGCCCCGTCGTGATCGCCGGCGGCGAGGTCGTCGCGAACCAGAACACGGGGTATTACTACGACAGCGGGCACCGCCGCCCCAGCACCGACTCGCAGGCCGACTCGCAGGCGTCGTCGTCGCGCGACGGCCACACGACGCTCTGGCCGTCGGCGATCCCGCGCAGCGGCGCCGCCGCGTCGCCCCAGGAGACCAGCCGCAGCCGCAGCCGCAGCCGCCGGCCGTCCGACAGCAGCGACTCCGAGGCCGTGATGCGCTCGACGCTCGCCTTCCGCCGCTCCGTCCAGCGCCTGCGGTCGCCCGACCGCGCGCCGCTGCGCGTGCCCAAGCCGATTGTCGTGCACCCGTCTTCCCGGGGCGCCGGCGGCGGACCGCCCTCGTCGGCCATGACCAGCCACGACACGTCCATCCTGACCGAGGCCGAGTCGCTGCCCGACGCCCGCCGCGACGCCGGCGCCGCGCCGCCGGCCCAGCCGGCCCAGAAGAAGAAGCTCACCAAGCGCGCGCGGTCGCCGCGCCGGTGGAACCTGTTTGGCCGCTCGCAGAGCCAGCCGGCCTCGGCCAAGAAGGCGCTGCTGCCGCCGTCGCAGGTGCAGTCCACGTCGACCGTGGCCGTCACCGTGCAGGCCGCCGAGAAGCCCCGGCCTGTGGCCTTTTACGCCATGCTCGACGCCTCCGAGCAGGAGGACGGCGACGTCGACCTCCTCGACGTCGAGGACGTGCTGCGCGAAGCCCGCGTGCTCGGCAGCCCGGCATCCTCGCGGTCACGGCTCGCGTCGCCGCCGCCGCTGCCGCCGTCTGTTGACCGGAGGCCGTCCGACGCGAGACAGCATCACCAGGCGTCCCAGGCCCCCCCGCCGGCCCCCCCAGCCCCCAAGGCCCTCAAGGCCCCCCAGGCCCCCTCGGCTCCTGTGGCACCCCCGGCGACGCGCACGGGCCGGCCGAGCCGGCTGCCGCAGGTCGGGCGCATCCCCAAGGTCGTCAGCGCGCGGCCTGACCAGACGACGTCGACGGCGTCGCCCATGAGCTTCTCGCGACCCTTTAACCGCACCAGCCAGCCGCTGCTGCCGCCGGCCCAGTCGCCGCTGTGGACCGCCGGCCCGACGCCGCCCGCGCCGCCCACTCCGGAGCTCCTGCACGACGGGTCCACGGCGACGGGCAGCTCCGCCGACCCCTGGTCGTCGTCGTCTGTGGCCCGGTCCCGCCTCTCGCACACCTTCACACCGGACCTGGATGCCGCCGACAGCAGCGGCCAAGCCTTCTTGTCGCTGGCGCCGCGCAAGGACTCGCAGACGACCACGACGACCACGGCGACCACCACGTCGTCCGCCAGCAGCACCGGCCTCTTTCGCTTTGCCGACGCCACCGCCGTCGTCCCCGGCCCCTCCGCGCCGCTCGTCGAGGACGAGATCTGGGACGAGTACAACGACCTGCTCGGCGACGACGCCGCCAAGGTCCCGCCGTCCGCCGGCTCGTCTCAGGGCCTGCCTTTTCACCTGGAGATGGCCGCCGCCGCCACCACCGCCGCCACCACCGCCGCCACCACCGCCACCACCACGAGGCCGAACCGGCTCAAGGCCGCCGCCGCTGCGGACACCCTCGAGTCGCCCACCATTGCCTTTGGCCCGACGGCCCCGGACGAGCAGCGGCTGTCGCAGCTGCCGGAAACACCCTTCTCCGTCTCCGAGTTTGTGTCGGGCTACGGCGACCGCAACAGCAGCGGCACGGCCGCGGACAGCCGATCTCCACGGCAACCGCCGCCGGCGCCAGCTCCGGCACCGGCGCCAGCTCCTGCTCCGGCTCCGGCCCCGGCTCCGCCGGCTGCCCGCGTGTCCGACGGCAGTGTGTACAGCCAGGTGTCCGAGGACAACTCGCCGCTGTCGCAAGTCAACCTGCGTGTGGGCTCGATGACGGTCAGCAAGTGGCTGACGTTTGGCCACGTCCTCTTCAGCCCGGCCCGCGACGACATGGTCCTGGCCGTCAGCCCCCCCAACGGCCACTCCGTCCTCGTCATCGACGGCCTCGGCAACGACGACTGGTCCTTTTACGCCGCCGAGACGTACCCGGCCGCCACCTTTTTCAACCTCTCGCCGCGCGCGCCGCTGCCGGCCGCCGGGACCGCGGCCGCCGCCGGGGGCTCCTCGTCCGCCTTCCCCCTCAGCCCGCCCAACCACCACCAGGTCCAGTACACGTCCCACGCCGACCGGCTGCCGTTCCAGTCCGAGATCTTCACCACCGTCGTCTACCGCTTCCCCGCCGCCGCCCCCGAGGCCCACTACCGCAACATCGTCCACGAGGCCCGCCGCGTGCTCAAGCCCGGCGGCTACCTCGAGCTCGCCATCCTCGACCTCGACCTCAACAACATGGGCCATCGCACCCGCCGCGCCATGCGCCGCCTCAAGGAGCAGATGCACGCCCGCGCCCCGGACCTCCACCTGGGCTCCACCGCCGACCTCGCCCTGCGCCTGCTCGGCACCCGCGGCTTCACCGACATCAAGTCCTGCCGCGTCGGCATCCCCGTCGCCAGCCCCCTGCCCCAGCCCAGCAGCGGCAGCGGCAGCAGCGAGGTCGAGGCCCCGAAGCGCGTATCGCCGCCGCCGCCGCACCAGCCCCTGCCCCTGCCGCCGCCATCTTCGGCGTCGTCGTCCACCGCCGCCGCCGCCGCAGCCAAGCCCAAGAGGGACCCGCGCAAGGACCAGCGTAGCCTCGCCGAGATGATCCACGACGAGGGCCCTCTGGCCGACGAGAGCATCACCAACATGGTCGCCCGCGTCGGCCGCTGGTGGCACAGCCGCTGCTACGGCGGCGCCGGCGGCCCGGGCCACAGCGACATGTGGACGGACCGCGCGCTGCTTGCCGAGTGCGACGCCTGGCGCACCAACCTCAAGCTCCTCGTCTGCTACGCCCGCGTGCCCGACAGCAAGCGCGTGGCCAGCATCTGACCGTTTCTTCTTCTTTTCCGTCTTTTTGTCTCTTCTCACCCCCCCCCCTCAAGACATACAAGGCGCAAGCCTAGCATCACGACAGCATCACACCACTTCACCAGCGCGCGCAGGTCTGGCCGGTACACACAGCACGACCAGCTCTTCTTTGTTTTGGCCTATGCATGCATGGCCTGGCTCCTGGGAGCCTTGCCGTAATCTGTTGTCGTCCGGTTTCGTTTCCGTCTCGAGCGTTTCTGCTTTCTGCTTTGTGTCATCTCTCCTGTGCATGTCCTCCATCGCCCTTTCACATCAATGCTGGTCCATTGTGGGCCAGGCGTCTCTGTCTTGTCGGGTTTTCTGTTGTTGTTGTTGTTGCTCTCGCATCTTGCGCTGCATTTTCTGCTATTTTAGATACCCTGTATGGTGATGCCGTTGGCTTCATCCAATCCCAATAAGCATACAAAGCTCTTGCTGGACAGCGGACGTCTTCGTAGATCATTACGTCCATGTTTCGTGCATGAGAGAAAAGCCCGTCCATTTCCCAGCCGCCTCGTCCCAACGGGAAGCACCAGATGAAAGCCAAAATCGGTTTGGTCCAGCAAGAAACCCTGTCAACAAACTCCCTTTTCCTCCCGGAGCAGCCCTGCCGCTCCTGCGCTCGTTGTTTTTCTTCTTTTTTCTTCATTTTTGTTTCCCCTTTTCTTCTCTCTGGAAAGCGACGACAATCAAGCAGACGATAAGCCAAACCGCTTGGCCCGCTCCTCGGCCTTTTTGCGCTCGACCGGGTCCTCCAGCAGGTTCAGCCGCTTCGGCGCGCCGCCGGTGTTGTTGTTGTTGGCGGCCCGGGGGCCTCCGTTGCCCCGGCTCCTGTTGCGCGCATTGCCGTTGTCGCCCAGGCGGCGGTCCGGCGTCGGCCGCTTCTGGTCGCGCCGGTCGCCGCCCGCCTCGCCGCCAGCGCCGCCGCCGCCGCTGTTGTTGTTGCCCCGCCCGCGCTTGCGCGACGGCGGCTTGTCCGACAGCAGCATGTCGAGGCTCTCGCGGATCGAGTCCTTGACCGCCGCCGCCGTCTTGTCGACGATGCCGAACCGCGCCGCCCGCGCCGCCATCTTGCGCGCCTCCTCGCTCTGCGGATCCTCCGCCGCCACCGGCGCGTCCCCCCCCGCCGCCGTCGTCGGCGCGCTCACCAGCCCAAACCGCTTCGCCCGCGCCTCCCGCCGCTTCAGCTCCTCGTCCAGGTCGATCGCCGCCAGGTTCTCCACCAGCCCGCCCTCTGCCGCCGGCTTGGCGGCCCCCCCCGCCGTCGCCGGCGCCGCATCTTCGGCTGGAGCCTCCGTCTTGTTGGCGCCCTCGGCAGCAGCCGCGGCTTCGGCAGCCGGCGCCGCCGCCGGCGCTGCCTCTGCAGCAGCCGGAGCCGGAGCCGGCGCTGGAGCCGCAGTTGGAGCCGCAGCCGCAGGAGCAGCCGCAGTCGCAGGAGCAGCCGCTGGCGCCGGGGCCGGGACCGGGGCCGGGGCCGGGGCCGGGGCCGCGTCAGTCGCGGCCTTGGCCGGCTGCTCGTCGTCCCAGTCGATCTCGTCTTCGTTGCCTAGCCAAAAACGTCAGCATGCAACACGGCCCGCGGCACGACGACGACGACAGTCGTCGCGCTCTTTTCTCTCGAGAGGACCGCGCCCGCCGCTTTGCTTGCTTACCCTTGCCCGCCTTGGCGCTGTCGTTCTCCTGCAGGCGCGCAATCAGATCTGCCTTGTTGCCGCCCACGGGCAGGCCGCGGTCGCTCAGCAGCTTCTTCAGCTCCGGCACCTTGAACGAGCTGTAGTCGACCATGCTGCCTGTGTGTCTGGGTCTGTGTCTGGGTCTGTGTCGGTGTCTGTGTCTGTGTGCGCGTTCGCGAGGTCGGCGAGACGTCGGCGGGAATGCGATCGTTTCTGATCAACAACACCAACGAAATGGCGCGCAAGCAGCAAGTGGGCTTGCAAGGATGCGAATAACAGCCCGTCTGGTCGTCGAGAATGCGCGCGCGTCTGGTTCGGCGGTCTTTGTTCCGCTTGGCTGGTTATTCTCGTCGTGTCGAAAGGCTCTGCGGACGGAAGGGAGACGCGACAAGAGGCGAGAGGCGACCAGGGGGGAAAAGCACGTCCCTCGCGCCAGGTCAGCCCTTCGTTCATGTCACGTGACTTTACATAACGACCACAGTTCTACACAGTGTATAAACTGTGGTATAAACTGTACTACTCACTTCAGCTGCCTCAGCGCATAGACTTTGTATATTCGAAAGACAACATGCCCCAACCATATCTAGCGGCAGACTGCAGCCATCCCTCGCACATTATCCCTGTATGCTTCCCTGTGTAGTAGACAGTAGACAAGAGAAAACCGGTGTTTACAAAACGGAGAACGGAAAGACAAGATGCTTGCAAAAGACGGCGCAAAATACAAAAAGAAAAAAAAGACAAAAACTCAGGTAATGTGAACCTCGGAGGCGACGAGGCCAAAGACCCAGCTGGCCACGGCCGCGCTGGAGAACTGGAAGCACCACTTGCGCACGCGTCCGCTGATGGCGCCCGTCGACGGCGCCGTGCCCACGCGGTTCTGCTCGTCCCGCATCTCCTCCCACACGTTGAGCACAATGCCGCGCGCCGCCAGCCGCGAGAAACAGGCACTGCCCACCACCACGTCCACCACCACCAGCGGCTTCTCGTTGGCCTTCTTGGGGATCGAAACCACCAGCACCCGCTTCTCCAGCCCGTGGTAGATGGTCAGCTCCTGCCGCACGCCCGGCGGCGGCCGCGCAATGGTCAGCAGGCAGTTGCCGTGGTCCTCCCACTTGTTCGCCGCGATCTGCAGGTGGCACCGCATCTTGATGTTGGACGACCCCAGCGCCTGGATTCCCCGGTTGCTGCTCTCGGCCAGGCTGACCGACGGCGACCGCGGCGCCGAGAACGACAGCGCCCCCATGCCGCCGATGCCGCTGACGCCGCCGGCCCCGGTCGACGACGACCCAGAAGACGTGTAGAGGCTGCCGCCGCCGCCGCTGCCGCCGCCGCCGCTGCCGCTGCCGCTGCCGCTGCCCGCCCGGCTCTGGCGGTCGACCGACGACCCGTGGATGTTGAACGCCGTGTTGCCGCCGCCTGTCAGCTTGCGCAGGAAGCTGGTCGCCGAGATGCTGGACGAGCTGCCCTGGGACTGCGACGGCGCGCGCGTCGATGCCCGGTAGCTGTTTTTCCGCCCAAACCAGGTCCGCCGCCGGTGGCTGCTCGTGTCGTCGCCCGCGTCGCCGTTTGTGTGTCCCTGGCCAAACGACCGGAAGCGCGCCTCCTCTTCGAGAGCCTTGAACTTGGCATTGTTCATCCGCGACTGGTGCACGGCCGTGTACAGGTTGACCAGCTCCGCCGGCGACTGCGTCCGGAAGCGGAAGATGTTGGCGTCGAGCCGGTGGTATTTGGAGAACGACCGCACAGGCGACCGGATCTCCAGGTCCACAAGCGTGCTCTGTCGGATCATCACCAGCGGCGTGAGGTCCAGCGCAATCAAAGGCCGCGGCGCGCCCGCTTCCAGCTCCACCCTGGACGATGCCGAAAACTCGGGACCGCGCCGCGTGCTCGTCCCCGTCGTCCCTGGCATGTACGCCTCGATCAGGCCAGGCGTGATCACGATGGCGCTGAACGGCTCGCCGAGGTCCTTCCACATCCCGTTGCGGTTCGACCAGTACGAGATGGACGCCATCAGCTGCAGCGTGTACTCGGACGGGCAAGACGCCCGCAGGCCAGGCAGCCCAGCCTGGGACGCCGAGTTGGACGGTGTGAGGCTGCTCTCCGACACGACTGATTCTGTCGCCCCCAGGCCAGAGCCCTTGATGCTGATCCCGGGAATCGTGTCCGGTACGTCGTCCTCGTCGAGCTCGTCCGACGACGAGTCGGACTCGGATCCGGAGCTCTGCGACGTCGAGTCGCTGTCCGACGAGATGTCCGACGGGTGGTATTCGTGCTTCAGCGGAGAGGATGTGCGCCGACGGATGCGGGCCGCCGGCAGACCGACGTCTGCGGGCGGGGAAAGAATGGGCGCCGGCTTGGTGATGGGCGTCCGGTGAGCCGGCGGCGGAGGTGGCGCATCGTCGCGGCTTGTGGGTGTTCTCAGCTGGGCAGGTTCCGGTCTCATATCCTCGCGAAGGGGGTGGCTCAAGGAGTCGCTGCGCGGCGGATAGATGGACAAGGGCAAGTCGCTGCCAGATGCCCCCCGTGTGTGTGTTTTGTCGTACTCGCCCTGGGAGCTCCGTGCTGTTGGCGTGGACGGCGCTCTCTGATGCCGGTGGTATCGAGACGGCGTTTTCGGTGCCTCGGGACTGCTTTCGTGCTGGGGGGCCTTGTCTGCCACGCTCGCAAACTTGCGCTCCCCGACAGGCACGTCTGCCTCTTCGACCTTCCCTGGAGATGGCAACAAGCGCGCTGTCGTAGGAGGTGGTACGGGACTCGTGCCCAGAATGTCCAGCCATTCTGTCGCTGTGTCGTCGTGATCCGACGTCACCGTGATCAGCTCGTACCAGTCGGCGCCGTACGAGGCGTCTCGAATCATCAACACCAGTGTTCGGCGATCCTGGCCTCTGCGTGCAGAGATCTGCAGCATGGAGATGGGCGGGAACAGAAGCCAGGACCGGCCGCCGCTCCCCGTTTCCCGGATGAGAACATCGCCGCGGTCCGACGCATCGCTGATTTTGTCTCGGAAGATCAGCTCCACCTGGCACTCGAGGCGCTGACCGTTGGAGTGCGACAAGCTCAGGTCAAACCAGTCCTTGGCAGCCACTTGCCGCGTCTGGTCGACAGACACATGGTCCAGGACGGCCAGCGTGCGGAGATCGCGGACGCGGGTCGTGTCCGTTGCATTGGCATCTTCGTCTGTCTTGCGGGCCGTCTCCTCCCGGTTGCGCCGGCGTGCCTTTTCGTGAAGCGCCTCCAGCTTGTCGACAGCAACCCCTGCAACACCCCTGCCCAGAATAAAGCTGACCCCCTACCCAAGAAGAAGACGTCATGTCAGAAGAGTCGAACAACAACAAGATGCCAAGCCAAAGAGTTCGCTTACCTTTGCGAACTTGAGCATCCATTTTATTCGCACCAGGGGCCGCCGGAGCAGGTACGCCACGTCGACCCGCTCACCGTTCTCGTCGAGCACGTCTCCATCTTCGTTTCGCTCGAGGCCGTTGATGAGCGAGTCCTCCTCCGCGGACTTGCCGGCTGCTGGCGCCAGGTTCACAATGACGCCCTGGAAGCCCAGCCGCCAGGCGTCTAGGTAGCTGTCGTAGACCGGGGACACCTTTTCCAGCCACTGAACCATGCGTGCAGCGTCTGTCAGCGGGACAAACTGGTGCAGCAGGCTCAGCTTTTCGAGAGCAACGCCCATGTTCACCACAGCTCGGGACATGGCGTCCACCGTCCGGTTCGAAATGTCGGCGCCAAAGATCTCGGCAGTACTGCTGTCGCTCGGCTTTTCCACGAACTGCGTCAGCAGCACAGGAATCACACCGCTCACGAGCGTCTTCAGCTCCCTGCGGTAGATGTTCTCGTCCTCGCTAAACTCCCGAAGAAGGTCGTCAAGCGTCGCATTGTCCAGCTTGCTCGTCTTCCGGTGCAGGCTGCGTGCAAGCCGAATGCTCCTTGTCCGCGCGGGCAGCTGGGCATCTTCCGGCAGCGACAGAACCGACACGAGATCCGAGTGTTTTGTCAGGCGCCGTTTCAGGCCCGGGGCCTTTTGGTTGCTTGGGTCAGACCGGCCGTCCACCCCCCTTGCGAGTGTGCTGCCTTGCGTGACGGTGGACTCGGAGATCGTGGACATGGTGTCCGACGACCGAGTGACGGAAGACTCCACGGAGACAATCGTGGACAGCTCGTGATCTCCACTCGTCGGGGGTGGACGGCGCCTAGGAAGGCCAGTTGAAGACGTTGCCGAGCTGACGAAGCTGCTGCTTCCATCACTAGTCTCCGTGACGGTGGTCGTCGTAACAACGGACTCCGTGAGGGCAGTGATCGTGTCACTCTTGGACGATGCGCCCGACGAGCGACGACGGGGCTTCCGATCATCAACGCTGTCCTCGTAGCTCACGTCCGAATCCGTAGTCTGGTACCGACCGCGGTCTCGTGCAGCGCCCGTCATCTCGTAGCTCGGGTATGACAGAGGTGGCTTTTGCACCCCAGACTCGCCACGGAATGCATCGCGAAGCAGCTCCCGGAATGGCTTCTTGCTGCCACCGGACTTGAGAGGCGACGAGGGACCCCTAGTCGCCCCGCTCCTCTTCAGACCGGTTGCAGGGCTGACCTTTGGTTTGGGCGTTTCCTGTGTGCCTGGTGATGTGGCGGTCACTGATGGGCGCCGGGGTTTTGCCGGCGCTGCCTCCGGGGTCGAAGCGGTCTGGACGGCCTGGTTCTCTTTCTCTGCTTCACCTGGACTGCGGAGTGGCGTTGCAGAACGGTCTTGGCTTGCCGCACGGCGGGGGAAATCCCTGGGCGCCCGCGTAGGAGAGGCTGCCTCGGGGCGCTTCCGGGTTTCGGATGACGACCGCCTCCGCACGTCTTTCTGCCACTGGGTCTCGGTGGCCTTGCGGGCTTGTGCGGAAGACACTTTGCGTGCCGGTTTCGGCTCGACAAATGGATCGACGGTGCCACTCAACCAGTTCTCGATGCTGGGGGGCTGGTTGACTGGGGGCCGTGCCGGAGGGTCGACCTTGTCGTGAATCATCTTTTTCCCTTCGCTGACCACTTTCTTCAGGACGTGCGGCACGCTCTTGAAGCTCGGGTTTCGAGTGGCACGGTCGCGCCCCCGGCCTCTCCCAGACTCGCCTTGCCCGGGCAGGTCCAGGACGCTGAAGGCCGAGTACCCTACAGGGATATCTGCCAAAGATTTGGGCGGAACCGTCGATGGCCCATAGGAATCCGCGTAGGACGCCTCATCATCGTCGTGGTCCGCGTCGCTAGATTGCGATCCTGAACTTCCAGAACTGCTGTACTCGGAACTGATCCGCGTTGTTGCTTCTTCACTCCGGGTCTCGGTGGGGCTCGGCGAGCGCTTCCGGCGAGGCTTTCGGGTCGTCGCCGTTGTCGCCGACGTCGCCGTCACTGTCGTTGCCGTCACTGTCGTTGCCGTCACGGTCGTTTCTGCGCTTCGTCTTCGCCGAGGCCGCCTCGTCGGAGTGTCGAGCACGGACTCCTGGTCTTCCGTGACTGACTGGGCAGGGCCAAGAGAGGACTCTTCTTGCCGCGTGCTAACCGTAGGAGCACTCCGGACTGTGGTTTGTGATGGTGACTTGGGACGGGGCTGCTGCGGCGTCTGAGCGACTGGCTTCCTCGCCGCAGACGGCCGCTGTTTTGAAGCAGTGGCTTTGTCTATACCATCGCTTGGCGACGAGCCCTTCTTCCCGGATGGCATTGTTGTGTCATCCCCTGAAGTGGACACGTGGATGTTGTCCTCGTTCCCTGGCTCGTCTGGGCGCATCGGTCGGATGCGGATCCCATCGCCGTCATACTGCTTCTTCTCCGGACGAATCCCGGCCTTGGCCTCCCGCTGCTGCTGCTGCTGCTGCTGCTGCTGCTGTTGCCGCGACGGGCCCTCTCCCGCGGACTTGGTAGACCTCTGCGGCCGGACGCGGATGCCATCGTCGGGCGCACTGCGCCAGCTTGTCGGTGCGGGTCTTTTGGTGGCATCGCTCTCCGCGCCGCTGCCGTCGTCATCAGGGGGCTTGGGCGTTTTCCTCCCGCTGCTTTGCTGCGGCTTCGGGGGGCCCGGCGGCTCGACGCGTTTGGCCCAGTCCTTGATCTTGCTCTGAACGGTCGGGTTCCGGGCCGTCCGCTGGAGAAAATCCTTGGGTATGGGCGCGGGCGCTCCGCCGGCTGGTGATTTGGCCTTGGGGCTGCGTGGCCTTTGCGAGGCCCGGTTTCCACGCTTCATCCAGTTGTCGTCGCTAACGATTCTCTTTTTGGGTGGACTGGCCGGGGCCACGCCGTCGCCGAGGCCCTTTCGTTGTTTGGGGAGCTTCACGGTGTGGTGTTTCGGCCCGTGGCCACGCTCGTCCTCGCTCTCGCTCTCGCTGTCGGCCTCGTCCTCATCCGCGTCCGGGTCTGTCTTGGCCTTGTTTCCCTTTTTCTGCTGCCATGCGCGAACGCCGTTGTCTTCGCCGTCGGTCTTTGCGTGTTCGTGCTTCCCCGGCGGCGACTTGGCCATCTTGGCCATCTTGGCCATCTTGGCTTTCTGGCGCGCGCGTATGCGCAGGCGATCGGCTTCGGTGACGCTGGCTTCGTCGGTGGCAAAGGCGACGTCGGTCGGCTCGCTCGGGGTCGCTTCCGGGTTGCCTTTGGCCATGGCGGCCGCGTTGGACTTCTGCCAGGCCTTGACGCGGTCTTTGACGCCGCCGGGCGGCTGCAGTCTCTGGACGGATGACTGGCGCATGGCCGTTCGCAGCTCGGCCTTTACTGCGGCCGCGTCGCCATTCTTCCTGCGCTGAGCGGTGATGCGTGCTTGGGACGGGCGGCCGAGGAAGAAATCTGTGAGGAGCGTCGGCGGGACGCCCTGCGACTGAGAGAGGCGGCGCGGGCGGTTCGCAGCGGCAGCCGGTCCGGGAGCCACGGCGGCGGCGGGGGCACCACCAGAAGCACCAGCGGGAGCGCTCTTGGGCGTCTGGCCAGCAGAGGCCTTGCGCCTTTTCGGGGTGGCGGGTGCCTGGCCGGGCGTGCGCTGGCGGCGCGGCGACGGAGACGGGTCGGACGAGGCGTCATTGTCGTCGGTAGCGTGGTTGGGCGACGGCATGTTCGTCTACTCGTAAGGAATGGCTGCGCGAACGGGGTTTCTTGTTAGCAAGCATGTCCATTGCCTCTCTGCTCTGGCGCGCCCCGTCCGGCCTAGGCATGCAGTCTCTGCTCGCGGAATGCCTGCGCACATGGAGCAAGGCCCGGCCCAGAAGAGACAGCTCGCTAAGCAAGCATAAACAAGAGACACGGCCAGGCTCAGACGACGACGGACGGATCCGCACACTTTGTCTGTCCTCGTGCCCGGTGGAAGCGGGTAGCAGCATACGTACCTGGACGTGGTGCAGGGCATGCTTGTCTTCCTGCTGCTGGCGATCACCGCCGGACCAGCTGGTCAGCCAACGTTGAGACGAGCCTGACCTGGAGCAACAAGTGCATGACAGCGGCTGGACGAGAGAAGAAGGGCCGCCGAGTCTAGAACTGGCACGGCCTAAATTCCAGGATCTGCAGCCAAACAACGCCGGTCGAACCCAAAAACAGAGGGAGAGAGAGAAAAGAAGGAAGAGCGGGCACGAAAGGTACGAAAGGTTGGGGGGGACGGTTCAAGAGACAGGAATGCGCGCCGCGCGGCGTATGATCGGCAAGGTCGGGGAAGGGCACAACAGTGCACACGAGGTTGGTGGGCGTGAGGATGAGGAATGAGGCTGGAGCATCGACGGGCTGAGGCGCACAGGAACGCTTGTGAGAGGATGCAGACGGAGGGACCGGTAGGACGCCGCCGGGAACGGGATCGGTAAGAGGCGGCGTGACGTCGGGTCGTCGCTGCGCAGAGAGCGAGGGAAGGAGCGACGGGCTAGCCTTGCCGAGCAGCGTGCATCGTCCCTTCCGTCCGAGAGCCCTGGGTTCCGAGGGGAAAAAAAGCAAGACAATCGCAGGCAACAATGAGAGGGCCAAAGACGAAAAAAAAAAAGCACCACGACCCGGACGGCCTTCGACAAACACGAGCTTCGAGGGTTGCGCCCGGCCAATAGCGTGCGGCGGCGCCGGCAAGAGTAAACAATGGGGGGGGCGGATGATGCTCTATGCTTAGTTCCGATGGCCCTAGTCCGGCCTCCTCTCGTCTGCGACGGAAGGTACGACCGCACAGCAAGTTTGGCGATGGCGCTAGCGTTGCGAGCGGCGAGCGCGCAGCGCTAGGATATGTGAGCAATCGAGGCCGGCCAGGCCGTGGTCTGTGGCACTGGCTGGGCAGGCAGGCCGCCACCGCAGGACAGACGGCTGCGGGCGAGAGAACGCGATATTGGGACAGCAGGCCTGCCCGCCGCAACGCAAGGGAGTGGGGCAGCGCCGGCGCCGGCTGGGCCCCGCAGCGAAAATAAAAATACAGCTGTCCTACGCTAGACATACAGCGGCTGCCCAGCAACGGGCCTTGCGCTGAAACCGATGCAGCACTTCGGGGCGCTATGCACGCCGAAGCTCAATTACGAGGTACGGGAGCTGGTCGTATTACTCCGTATTTTAGCCGTCTGCGCAGTCTTTTTCTCGTATTGGCTGCCTCTTTTCGCGCTCTTCAGCTCGCATGGAGCACGCCACGAGCAATAGGCGCTGAAGAACATGATGGGACGGATCCGGTGCGTTTGTTCCGTGTGTCGGGCGCATGCAAGAGCCCCTGTATGCAAGAGCCCCTGTCGAGAGACCAGCGACCCGGCTGTCCGACGCCAGATGTCGATCGTGCAGGCCCCTCGTTGAGGACGTTGTGCGAACACGAGCAGACTGCCCGTACAAGTTCCGTATTGAATAGTCGGTCTCACTTTGTTTTCTACAAGTACGGAGTATATGCTTAGTGTGAGGAGCAATACGCGTAGACAATGATTGCGCCGGTGCAGCAATGCGTGAAAAGCGCCGCGTGCCGTTGCATTGGCGCGTGTCTACGGAGTATGCCATGCAAGATATGGAACCAATCCGCACGAAGGTTGCACGTTCGCCTGGACGCCTGGTGGCATCAATCAGGCAGCCAACCATCAGGGGCCTTGTCATTACGCCCGGAAATGTGCAAGAGCGGCACGGGCGGCAGCCGGTTGGCGGTCTGCAGAAGCGTTTCAGGGGCTTGAGTGCGTTGTTGTGCAATATTCATGAAAATTAAAACAGCTCTGCCCAAAGCATATCAAAGCACAAATGCGAGGCCAAGTGTATTGCCTGTTTTTGAAAACCGCGGAGAAGAACAAGGCGAACAAGACGGTGCCACACAGAACAAGAGAACGAGAACGCAAACAAAGTCCAAGAAGATGCAGCCATGGGATCCAACGGGCCTAGCATGCAATGGTATGCAAAGTCAGAAAGAGATGGCAAAACACCCATCCAGAGGAAGGCGAGGCGCGCGCAGGCGAACGGGGACGACGCAAGAACGACAGTTAGGAAATGAACTCGAGCTGCGGCGCAAACCGCACCCGCTTCTGCTGGGGTTCCGTTTCGTTTGCCGACGGCCAGCCACCTGTGCCAGCTGCGCGTGTCGTTTTGAGCACGTCTCGGTAGGCCGACTCGTCGCCGTAGCCACCCTCCCCGGCTTCTTCCTCAATGGAAAACACGTCCAGGGCCGGCGAGCGCCATGACCGCGGCGACTGGCGCCGGACGACGGGGGCACGGGCCGGTCCCGGCCTCGCGGCGCCGTGTCCGTTGGGTGCGGACGCGTGCCCGTCGTTTTGGTGGCTGTTGGTGCTCATGGTGTCCGCGCGTTCCCACATGGAGTATTGAGGGTCCGGGTCGCCTTGCACGTGCCGCGAGGCGGTCGCATGCCGCAGCACCGGCGGCTGCATAGCGTTCGGCAGCCGGCGGCGCCGCGCCGCGCCCTCCGCCAGGGACGAGGGGCTGACCGAGCGCACCGTCGGCTGCGGGTGGGCGTCGTCCTCAATGCCGGCGTCCAGGTCGACATCCAGCTCCATGCTGTGCGCGTCCGTCAGGTAAAACGGGACGCCCGAGCTCGCGTCGTCGTTGTCGTCGTCGTCGTCGCCGCCGAAGAGCAGCGGCGCCGGGGTAAGGAAGTGGGCAAGGGGGCTGTCGTCGACAAATTGCCGGCGTTCGTGTCGCTGCTGCTGGACAAATGCGCCGTCGTCTGTACGGGCCTGGGTCCTCCTCGAGGCCGTCGGTATCCACGAGTCTTGCATTCTGTAAGATACCATGCTCTGTGTTCGTGGAGTGCCTGCTCTCTCAAGATCCTCAGCGGCAGTTGGGCCTTTGCATCGCCGTGTGGCCAGGTCGACGAAGAGGAAGCTGGACGACAGAAGAAGGGCGCGGAAAAAAAAAAGAGGGAATGCCTCTGTCTTTATAAAACAAATTCTGCACCTTTGCTGGTAGGCGAACAAGGCTGGGCTGTGCGCTGTGACAAAAGGAGGGGGCCGTCGACCAGTCACAACTTGTGCAGAAAGAGCCGCGAGGCGCTCCGTATGCCGTGCGACCAGCCCAAAGGGGAAGGCGTTCGCAAGTAGACAGCGGACCGTGGCAGACGAGGGACAGCGGCGGACAGGAGACAGTGACAGCCCCGCGAACGACTGGCAAGCCTTGGCTATATATACGAGGGCGCACAAGGACGAGGTGGGAAAGAGCAGGGCGCAGGGCAAGGTGAGACGAAGAAGGCAGCAGGAGGACACTGGGGAGGCGAGGGTGTGCACTCCCATAGGAAAGCGCGAAGGAGTCATACCGGCTGCCTGCCGTGGGAAGGCGCAGCCGCAGTCAGGCTGGCAAGGCGGACCGAATCAGGACACCAGAAGAACGCGAACGCAACCCAAAGCAGCAACATGAAATCAAGAGAGCCTGGGAATGTTACTCGGAAGAGCGCACGCTCGTTCATTCTGGGCCTACAACTACACGCGCGCCGTGCTGCGCGCTTCGACAGGCCTCGTTTACGAAGACGAAGACCAAGGGCACGCTCGCCGGAAAGCCCGTCTGCGGCTGCACCCACCCTCAAGAGGACATCACACCACACTATCTTCTGCCCCCCCCCCCCCCCCCCTTTTCCCCTCGCCTTTTGCCATCGCTGCAGTGCACGGAGCAGCTGACGTCCCGGTTTTTCTGTCACATTGCCTCCGGCGTCGTCTTGTCCGGGCCAGGTCTCACACCGCTTGCAGTCTTACATCTCACGCCGGCCTGTGTCCGGCATGCGCGGCGTGTGCGGCGTGTGCGGCGAGCGCAGCATGCAGCAATCGCCCCCTGTTCTCGTCAGCAGGCATTTCCGAGACCGAGAGCGCCGTCCACATGGAGCCGCCTCATCCGGCCGGGGTCGTCTTGCGTCCTATTTCGTCCTGCTGCATAGCGCCTCCAGCTGGTCTGGCGATCCGCAGCTGAGACACCTCCGCGGGTGATGTCCTCCGGGTGGCGCTGAATCGGGCAGCCGATCAGCATTTGTATTCGACGAACAGCCCGAGCGTGCGACAAAAGCGAGGTCGGCAGCGATGCTTTTGCGACGAGGGGAGGCGCCGATGCCCTCACGTGACGCCGTGAGGAGAAGAGCGCATTACGCACGAACGCGGTTTCGGGGAAGCCGTCTCCTGTCGCTCGAGTTGGGCATGGCCCTCTAGCAAAGGAAGGCTGAATCCCACCTGCAAACGATGCGCGGGCCACGACCATTAGCCGCCTCCTGGACGGCGAGCGCCGGGCCGCTGGCGCTGCGTCTCGTCACGCACAATGTGCGTTACGCCACGACGACGCCGGTGGCGGGCGAGGAGCCGTGGGAGGTGCGCTGCCCCAAGCTGTGCAGCCAGCTGCGCTTTGTCACGACGGGCCATGACGCGGCGTTTGTGTGCCTGCAGGAGGCGCTGTACCCGCAGGTGCTGGCCGTCCAGGAAGGGCTCGGCGAGGAGGAGGAGGATCACGGCGACGGCGGCGGCGGCGGCGGCGGCGGCGGCGAGTGGGCGTACATTGGGTGCGGTCGCGACGACGGCCGGCACGCCGGCGAGTTCTCGCCCGTCTTCTTCCGTCCGCGCGTGTGGCGCTGCGTGCAGAGCCGCACGTACTGGCTGAGCGAGACGCCGGAGACGCCGTCGCGGGGCTGGGACGCGGCGCTCAACCGCGTGGTGACCGTGGGCCGGTTCGAGCACCGGGCCACGGGGCAGCCTGTGGTCGTCATGAGCACGCACTTTGACCACATGGGCGTGCGGGCGCGGCAGGAGAGCGCCCGGCTGATTGTCCGGATCGCCGCGGCCTGGGGCGCTGCCAGCAGCAGCAGCAGCAGCAGCAGCAGCAGCAACGTGCCCGTCTTTCTCGGAGGCGACTTCAACAGCGAGCCGAGCGACGGCGCCTACCAGACGATCACGGCACCGCCGGACGGGCTGGTGGACATGTCGGGCCTGGTGCCGCGCGCGCGACGGTACGGCAACGGGGACATTACCTACACGTCGTTTGGCGAGCCGGGCGAGACGCCCAAGCGCATCGACTTTCTGTTTGTCAACCGCCGCGAGGACGAAGACGACGGCAGCGTCCGCGTCCGCGTGCGCGTCCGCACCTTTGGTGTGCTCGCCAACCGCTTCGACGACGGCGTCTTCCTGTCGGACCACCGCGCGGTCGTGGCCGATGTGGCGATCTGGCCCCGAGCATAGGGAGGAATCCCGCTACGGAGAACATTACGAATCCTGCGAAAAGGCTGTCTGTCCTTGTCGGATGCCGATGTGCCGAGACGGCGGCGGCGGCAGCCTGGAGGACGAGCGGCGGCGCTTCTGCCTGCTGGGCCAAGCCAAGCCGGACGGAAACAGGCACCCGCCCGCCCACGGCCCGCCGGCAAGCCAGGCATCCAAGGCTTCCGAGGCACATGAGCAGACCCATGGGCAGCGGCCGACGCGGAGGGGGGGGCGGAGGAGGGCGGAGGAGCAGCGCAGCGCAGGAATCGAAAAGGCGGTGAGCGTCCTGCGATACGGAGTCGTCAACACCCGCAGCACGCACCCTTGTTGCGTTAGCGCGGGTCGCGTGCAGGAGGACGTGGAGGGCGGGTGGGCAGGCAGGGCAGGTGGTGGTGGTGGTGGTGGTGGTGGGCAGGCTGTGGGTGTGGAGATGCCGGGCTCGGCGGCGGCGGTGGCGTCGTCTTGATCTCTCAGCAGACCACCCTCACGAATGCGGAGTACAACTACAACCACGGAGTATACCTGTACTTGTACAAATACGACTACAACCACAGGCCCGTGACACACAGCCGCTGTGCCTGCTCGTACACGAACCGGCTGCAGCGAGAAACGGGTTCGTGGCGGCGCGCCGCTCGTTGTTGTCCTGCAGGCTTGTCTGCTGACCCCCTCCCCTCGTCCTTTTTCTTTTTTTCTTTTTTTTCTTTGATTTATTTTATCTCTTTTGAAACGACGGCGTCGTTCGTGGCCTCGTATTGCGCACAGCGACGCAAGGCTGAGATCACCGGCCAGCCAGTCCATCTCAGCAGACGCCGTTTGTTTGTTCCATTATCTTCTGGCCCGTTCCCTGTTTTTGCCCTTCTCCGGCGTGGCCACAGCAGGGCCAGTGTCTGTCTTTTTTTTCGCCTTGTGCGCCCTGCCGGCCTGCCGTGCTTGGTGATCGTGCACGCGCTGCGCGCGATGCGTTGGACGGATTCTCACCGGCTCGGGTTTGACAGCAGCTGGGTCTCCGGTGCCTCTCTTTTTTTCCCCTTCTCTGGTGCCAAGGACTGCTCTTATCCTTCTCGTCTGTATGGTCCCCTGGGTGGTCCCCTGGGTGGTCACCTGGGTGCTCCTACGCAAACACTCTGTGCACGCGGATCCGTTTCTCGGCCTCCGCCGCGCGTCTCGTGTGTATCTTTGTAGGATGGATGATGAACCAAGGAACCCGGTGCTGCTTATACGCACACCCCTCCGGCGCGTGCTTGTACAAGTCGTACGTCTGGCCGGGCTGGTTCCCGTTATCTGCCTGTCTCGACCTGGGCTCGTTTTGAGACGCCGCCGATCGCGCGGTCGCTGCCTCGCTTCGAGGCCGTCTGGCTGCATGCCGGATCGCAGCACCCCAAGGCTCACCGCGGCGCGCAACACAAGCACAAGGATCCACACGAGACAGCCACGCAGGGCCGTCGCGGCGGTTTCACGAAACGCTCGTCCGTCCGCGCAGGTGCGCAAGATCAGGGAGGACAGAGGTCGCAGTCCCAGGGCCAGAGACGGGCGGCGCCGGCGGCGCCGGCGGCGCAGAAGCGAACATCTGGCCACGACAACGCAGAGGTCGTGCGCCCTTTTTTTTGCGTTCTTGCGCTGCCTCCTGAGATCGGACGCACGGCACCGCCTCCCCTTCCCGTCCCTCCCACAGAGCCTCTTTGTGCACTTTTTCGTCAGCTCGGCCTGCCCATCAGCAGGCCGGCCGCCCTTGACCCTTTTCGACACCTGCAGATGCAGGAGGAGGCCTAGCCTGGAACGGGCCAGCAGGCCAGTGGCTGAGAGCTGCGGAAACCAGGCCAGAAGGAGGGTATAGGGTACGGGTGGTATGGGCCCTCCTGCGCAGCAGACGGCCAAAGCCAATGGGGGACCAGGCGCAGTCAAAACAGCGCGGCCAAGCCAAGAGCGAAGGGGGAGTGGGGGAGTACAACGACGACGCGGAGCAACGAGGAGCGAGAACGAGATGAGAAGAGAGAGAAACAACAACAACAAAAACAAGGAGACGGCGGGATGGCGGGAAAATGAGGCGAAAGGAGGCAGGACGTCGGCGGCCGCGCCGACGGCCGGCTGTTTCGCCTGCGGTCTTTTTCGCCGACGACCATGCTCCATGCTTATCGTCCAGACAATGGCATTCTGCTCGCACGTGCATTGCCGTCCGTCCTATGCGTACATGCGTGCTCATGCTCTCCGCCTCGGGGACACGCGATGCACGCCATGCTCACGACCTCGCCTGGGGTTAGGGTTAGGCTAGCCCATTCTGCACCCGCTGCATGCATAGCGTGTCGCCGTGTCGCCGTGTCGCCGTGTCGCCGTGTCGTCACCGGTACGCCGTAGTGGCACGGAGGGCTCCGTACGCCGTGGGCGCGATGGCTTGGCCTGGCTGGCCTGTGAGCACACGATCCGGCCTGTCTCGCTCTCGCGCCACGTACGACACCTCGGCCGTCGCTGTCCCCCGGGCGAGCCACGGGCCCCCGGCGCGGCCTTCCTCCGGAGGCGAGGACGCCGGCGTCTCAACTCTCTCGGCTTTCCTCCCTTGCTGGAAACCGGAAACCTGCTTCTCTTCTGTCTTTCGCCTCCCCCCCCCATCTTTTTCCATTTTGTGCTCGCAAGAGACGATCTCTGCCGTGTGCGGTCTCGTCTGACAGGCTGCACACGGACAGCGAGAACCTTCGGCGTGCGCCTTGGCTGCATGGCCCAGTCCCAAAACGGAACCCGACGCCAGCGAAGACGGCTGGCTGTGGCTGTGGCGGGTGCTCTCTCAACTAGGTCTCGGCACGGCGGCCCTGGTGGTCGCCTGCCTGCCTGCTGCCTGCTGCCGTCTGCGGCCGCCTTCTGCCGCCTGCGGCCGCCTGCTGCCTACCCCGTAGACGTGCGGCCTGCTCGTCCATGCCGGGCGGCCAGTCCGGGCTGCCCGCTTGGTCTCTCGCCGGATTGCTACCCAAGGACCCAAGGTCGCGCACGCGGCGGCGACGCGACCCCAGCAAAGGCCAACCCAGCGAAGCCGCGAAAACCCGCCGAGACGCAGACAGGAGGAGAACGACCGGCAGGAAAAAGCACCAAAAAGAGGAGAGGTGCCCGCCGTCGGGCAGGAAAAGAGGAACCCAGCCACGCAGCAGCGGAGCCGCCACGGCCGTAGCGAGGGCGACCGGGCGGGGGGGGGAGGGGGGGGGGCCACCAGCACAGACGACAGGACGAGCAGCCCGCTCCGCCTTTTCGCCTCGCCTTTTTGCTGGCACAGACGGGCTTTTGCGGGCGAAACAGGCCTGCATCTGGCGGAGCGCCTCGCAGGCACCGCGCAGGCCGTCTGGTTGCAGTGTGCAGCGAGCGTGCAGCAGCGCCATGGCCAGCCAGCCCGCCAACCCCGCCAGCCAGCCAGCCAGCCAGCCAGCCAGCCAGCCAGCCAGCCAGCCAGCCAGACGACTGCGTTGCCGAGTGCGTATCGTGCGCCGGCCGCCCGCGCCCAATGGCCCGGCCAGCGCCCCGTCGTCGCCTGCTCCGCCGCCGCGCAGTGGCCGGCCGCCCCCATGGCAGCTCCGCTCTCGCTGCAGGCGAGCGCAAGCGCATGCAGTTGTAGTTGTACAACTACGACTGCGCAGCGTCGCTGTAGCTTGTGCATCTGCGTCCGCCACGCAGACGGTCGACCGTCTCTCAGGTTCCTGCGTGTGCCATATGCAGCCACGCGCTCGCCAGAGACACGCAGACGCCGCACGACAAAGACGGGCGCCCGTCGTGCACGCGGCAGACAAAGGCGTTGGGCGCCGCCCAGCAGCCCGCGATCCCGCGATCCATGCCGTCTGGTGGTGGCCAGCCGCCGATTGCGGGTCGTTTGCTCGCACGGAGGACCGCCTGCCTGCTGCCCTGCTGCCCTGCTGCCTGCCTGCCCTGCTGCCTGCCTGCCCTGCTGCTGCCTGCCCTGCTGCTGGCCCTGCCTGCCCTCGACCTCCGTAAATGAACCGCTAGAGCCAGCTAGCGCAACCACGTCCCGTCTCGCGCGCCGGCTCGCGCTCGCCCAACCCCTGCTGGACGGACGGCACTACGCTCCGTCGAGGAAGGACCGTTTTTGCCACTAAGCACGAAAGCATAGCATGACCCAAATATCCCCCCATCCCCATCCACCCGTATCGATAACAACACAACGGAGAGGCGCAACGGCTAAAGGACCTGCCTGGCAACGTCCAGCATAAACGGACGGCAGGTTGACCGACCGACCACTCGCTACCACACGCCCCCCCCTCCCCTTCCCTTCGTTCCCCCTCCTTCCCATCCTGCCTTCTCGGCCTGTCGCCGGGTCTCCACTGCATCGCGCCCTATTTTTCCTCTCTCTCTGTGTAATACTCAGTCCCTGTGGTGCCTGCCTCGCACCCTCGCACCCTCGCACCCTCGCGCCTTCCTGCTCCGTCCCCTGGCCCCCCCCGTTTGGGCGCTGTCATTTGTCCTCGGAGCAACGTGGACCCCCCCCATACTCCGTATCTCTCTTCTCACACCCCATTTCTCTCCCCACCCTCGAATGTTCTTGCCTCCGCAGACCACTGAACACAAAAAACGGCCGCGCTCCTTCTGTGCCGCCCCGCCGTTTCGCCCACCCTCTCGGGGTCCCTTCCCTCGCGCGCGCGCGCGACGGTCTCGTAATATCGCTCGTCCTCGTCCTCGCACCAACTCCGTACTCCGTAGTCGTCTGTCTTTACGCCTTCCCTCTCCGTTTCTAAACCTGCAGTCCGTATATACTGCGTACACCCCCCCTCCTTCTTCCGTCCCCCTCTTCGCTTTCCTCTTAACATACAACTACTTGTATCTTACACACCCCTCGGATTAGAAGGCGACGACAACGACGTGGAACGAAGGAAGGAGCGCTGGAGAAAATATCCATGAGAGAAGGAGCCAGCAACACCACCACTCAGCAGACATTATCTCAGTCACCTGCAGCTGCCTGCAACGGCCTGTGACTCTTCATCCTCTCTTCTCTTGCTTCTTCTTCTCTCCTTCTCTCCTCTCTTCTCTCTCTTCACTCTCTCTCCTCTCCTCTCCCTCTCTCCCTCTCTCCCTCCCATCTTCCTGCCCCATCAACATCCTGCGCCCCAGCGCATCTCCGTCTGCACACGCCGTCGGCCTGCTTCTGTCTCGCCCTCTTTTGTGGCCTCTGTGCTCTTGTCCGTTTCTCTTTTCTCGTTTCTCGTTTTTCGTTTCTCGTTTCTCCATTTTTTCGTCCTCGTCCTCTGGGCCGCCGCGCAGCTTCGTTCCGTCCTACCATCTTCGTCCACATATCACCGCCGGCCCCCATCCAATCCGGCTGGCCGACTGTCGTCCTGCCGGCCAGCAGATCTGCTTAAAACCGCCGCCGCCCCCCCCCCCTCCCTCCCCACCGGAATCCAAGCCAAAAGACCGACCTCTTTGCTCCCGCAGACGTCGCCTGCGCGTTCGCGCCCAACACTGCTTGTCGACCCGTTTCCTGGAACCGCAAACAGGGGAGCCTGAGAGACATTGCCGCACGACCGCGCGGCCCTCGTCTTTTCTTTCTTTCTCCCATTCCCTTTGCATCTTTCTATTTCGCCTTTCGCTCATATCTTGTCTTCCTCCTTTTTTCCTCCCCCTCTTCCTCCTCCTCTTCCTCCTCCTCTCTTTCTTCCCTCCCCAAGCCACCCGTCCTCACAACATCACAATGTCACACAAAAGCTCCAGGTCGTCAAAGGTGGCGTACATGGAGGCCGTGGACGACGAAGGCAATGTCGTCGAGCCCGCAACCTACGCCGCCTCCGCGGCACCCAGTCCGTCCAAGGAGAAGATGAACATCAGCAAGAAAAAGTCCCGCCGCGGACAGTCGCCGTCCGGCGCTGTCAACGGCAACACCGACTCGGACTCGACCCTCCACCCCAGCCGCCGCGACTCGCGATCGAGCCGCTCCTCAAGGCACCGCGACAAGTCCATCCCGCCCTCCGAGAAAAAGGCCGTCACCCTGACCACCACCCGCGCACCTGTCAAGCCGCCGAAGCCAAATCCCGACGGCGAGCTCTCAAACCAGCGCCGGCGGCCACGCCACGAGGCCTCCTATTACGGCGTCGACCCGGCCGCCATCACCTCGGCGGCGTCCCGCCCGCGGTCTAAGACGGCTGCACCACGCCCAAGCAGCTACTACGGCCCGCCATCTCGCCCGCCCGTCTCCAACGCGCGCTACCACCAGATGCACCCGCACGCCGCTGGACCGCCGCCTCCGCCGCCGTCCGTCCTGCCGCCGTCCTCCCTGCCTGGCGGCCCCGGCCTTCCCCCCCCAGGCTATGCGCCGTCCCCACAGCCGCCCTGGCTGAGTATGCCGTCGGCGCCCTTCGCAGTCATGGGCCCTCCACCGTTCCCGCTGCCGAGCATGCCGGGGCCGGTGGCTCCGCAGCACGACCATTTTCCCCCGCCGCCGCCGCAGAGCGTCAGCGGCCCCCGCAACCTCCAGCAGCGGTTTGCCCTGCCCCGTCCGCAGACGTCTCTCGGCCACCGCCAGCCCCCAGCCGTCGAGCACGGCGTTGCCGACCCATATGAACCGGACGACTTGGTCCATGACATGCGGAGGTTTTCGCTCGACCACAGTCGTGCCCTGTCCAGGCGCCCTTCTTCCGCCCGCCCCCCTGCCCACCAGTCCTCTCCCTTCGCTCCTCCTCCGGAGCCCTATCCAATGCGCGGTTCGCCGCTGGCACTGCCTGCCGGATACGACGAGCATGACGCGCCGGAGAGCATTTACCAGGACCAAGCGCAGCAGTACGACTATTACAACCAGGACCTGGTTCACAATCCGTCGCGCACGACGCGGCGTCTCAGCATCGATCCGGCATCGATTCAGGACGAGTACCAGCAGCCAGCCCGCCGCTTCTCAGAGGTCACGCGTAGCACGGGCGCGCGCAGAAACTCATACTACGAGTATGGGCAGCCCGCGGTCCCGTCTGGTGTCGGCTTTGAGGACAAGATGCGCTTGGCGAGCTCGTACCAAGAGGAGAAGGGCAGCATGCCTTTGACGGCCGATGTGCTGCGCGAAGCCAGCCGCAGCAGGGGTCCGAGAAGCCGGTCAACGCGCAGCTCCGACAGCCGCGACGAGAGCGACTGGCTCAAGTCTGCCACCACGCGCACAACGCGGTCCAGCAACGAGGAGGACCTGACCATTCGCGTCAGGGGCGCCGCCGTTTTCCGATTCGGAGATGCCGAGATGGAGTGCCAAGACGGCACGGAAATCAACATTCGCGGGCAACCCACCGCCCGCCGCAGCGGCAGCAGCGACAAGTCCAGTTACGTGGACCCCGACGACCGCAGAAGCCGGTTTGACCGGCCACCTCTGCGGAACCGGGCCACTTCACAGGCGGCCTCCGTATACGCACATTCGGTCGCACCGCCTCCGCTCGACTACGCGTACGGAGGAGGCGAGCTTTCTGACCACCCCTTTGCTCCCCGAGAGCATAATCGGTACATGTGACGCGGATACGACCCATCGCAGAAGAGCACACCATTACAGACACAACCCAGTACGACGACGACTGGGAGAGATTTCAAGGCGGAGCCTTTTCTGACTTGACCCGGGTGGCAAGTCGAGAGTTTCTTCCTATCACCAGCGAGCCCCGATTTCAACGTTTATCTGCCACGAGTTTGCCAGCAAGTTTTTGATCATTTGTGACTTTGCTTTTGCTTTCCTTTCTCAGCGGCTTCGCCAACGCTGCCGTCCTGGGGACGCTTCTTGGTTCAGCATGTTTTGCACGATTGTCCTTTTCTGTTTATGACATGTCTGCAAACAGCGTGGGTTCGTGTCAGTCTTCTATTTCTCACTTTTTTACTGGTTTTTTTTTCTTGTCTGGCTTTGTTGGAAAAGTTTGGATACCCCTTGGAAAGTTTTGTTTGAGAATGGATACAGTGCACGGGAACTCCAAAGTGCTTGGGAGGAACGAATGCTTATGCCAGAACGGCCGTGGTATCTCTACTTCTTCTTGTTCCATTCGTTTGATCTGTTTCAATTTCTCGCCAGTTGCTAGCTTTCCAGGATACCCTCTTTCCTTTCTCCCCAGCACGCCCAACCCTTTTCCTTGACATTGCCACCACTGCTACAGAGCCACGCTGGTTAAATAATGGTCACGATGTAACTGTCTCATGTATGATGCTTCTTTCTCTCGATCCTTTCGATCCGTGTTCGTTTTCTTGCTCAGTTTGTCCCATAGCCTGTGCCTTAGCTATGCAACCTGCATTTCTGTCCTTTGTATCGATATTCCGTTCTCGGTTTCCCTTGTCGGCGCGAAGCAAAGCCATGCTCGCCAGGAGCCAAGACTGCTTCCAATGGGCGACAACCCAGCACACCCTCCGCCTGCGACCGACTCCTTGTTTCATGACAGAATCCTGGCGCTACTGGTTCTGCCCGGACTACCGAGGCGGAGCCCAGCACACTCTCATCTCTGGATCGCGCGTGCTCACACGAATGGGAGACGATCGACTGCGCCGGCCGGCGCCCTGGCGCAGCCGCACACGCGCTCGCCTCCGCTTGTCTGTGGCGGCGCGTGTGCGGAGTACGGACTACGGAGTACGGGCTACGGAGCACGCCCTTCGACTGTGCTTGTATGCTGCCGGCTTGGTGCTTATGCATGCCCGTGCTCGTGTCCCATGTGCTTGTCGATATATATATATAAGCATATGCTTAGATACCCAAGAAGAAAGTGTTTCGCGCTTCACCCGTGTTTCCCGCTCGTCCTACCTGTCTCCGACTACCCCAGACAAGGAAAGGCGTCGGACGCATTGGGGGCCACCGGTCCTGGTTCCCGTCCCTCGGTTCCCTCTCCTCCCATCTCCAATTTTTGTGTGTTGTATGCCTTTGGACAGGCTCGTGAAAGCCGCAAGTATGCGGAGTAGTGGTATACCCGTAGGCCGTTCTTGACCACGGAGAACGGCAAGAGAGCCTATCTCTCACCTTCCCTTCCACAGCATTCTTACTCCGTACCGGACGACCCGACGTCGTTGTGAGACGCTGGCTTGGCTCGCCCCTATTCTTGCTAAGTCCACGCCCCTGGCCTCTTTGCTGGCCTCCGAAGCGCCAATTCCACCCTGCGAACAGGGAGTTGGGCCGTGGGGAAAACGGCGACAAAAGCAATCATGGGGCAGAACGGTGCTGACCGCAGCCTCGCCCGGGGCCAAAAAGGGGCCCCCCCTCTAGTCCGTATGCCCCTCCGTCCCCCGTACGGCGTGTTCCGTATCTTACAGCTACTCCGTACTCCGTATTCTTGGCTGGCGGCTAGGCAGGACACGCTCTCGTGACGGTCGACGGCCCTTTGTTTGCAAGGCTGATACGGAGGTGAAACGTCGTGCAGGAACGCGCCCAAAAATATAAAAAAATATAAAAAGGCCAGCTCCAACAGCAGCTACGTACGCACCGTAATGCAATAAGCATGCAGTTGTAAGGAGTAGGGGGACCGAAGGAGCCGGGCGCTTATGGAACAGAACCACAGGCGGTCGTCTATGGAGTGATGCTCAGGAGTCAAATCGGCCTGTGGCTGGTGGGCCAACCTGTGGCTTTGGTGTGGCTTGGGCATAAAGGTGGGGCCATTCGTGTAAGAGACGCGTTGCTGTGCCGACCTCTGTTTACGATCGCGGCAGACGGCAGGAAGAACAGTGGATGGTGGCCTTTCTACTGCGTAAGATGCCTGTTCATTACATCAGAAAGTGACGATTTATTTTTGTCTTGAAAGTAAAATATACAGAAAAAAACGAGGTGTCCGAAAAACGTGACTGGTTGGCTTTGCATTCTATACAAGTAGATATATTTTATCATTCAGGAAGGTGGTGACCGTTCGCACCTTCCCGTTGCCCCTCTTATCGGCACCCCTTTGGATGACGCCGGGTTGCACAGCCCAGCCTGCTAAGCATACTCCGTACTTGCCCGTTTCTGGGGGAACCACACGGAGCAACGCCACCCTGCCTTTCCACTGTCTCCCCATTTCCTCGGGCTCTCTCGCGTCACTCATCTTCCCTTTTCTGCCCACGGTCGCTGCGTCCATTTTGTGCAGCATCGCGACAGAAAGACAGCCTCTACCACCTCTGCAAAAAGGCCGCTGGCCTACAACACAGCGATCAACGTCACGTTCCTTGCGAAAGGCGAAGAACGAGAGCGGACGACTTTGACGAGCTCCATTCCGTCGACGCGGCTCGGCTCCCCATCCGGCGGGCACATTCCAGAGCGCTCACACGCTTGCGAGAGGGCGGTCCCCGCCATCCCGGGCTTTGCTATGGCGCCGACCCTTCTTCACCATCTGGTGACCAAGCTCACGGCACGGGTGCCCGAGACGCCGACCAGCGTGTACGCCAAAGGCCCGCTGGCGGCGCGGGCGGTGCTGGTGGCGCGCGATGCGGCCACGACGACGGCGCTGGCGGCGGTGCATGCGGGCGTGACGAGCGTGGACAAGATCAACAACAAGGGCATGTTTGCGCTGTTTGGGATTCTCGGGGCGGCGATCTGCGTGGGCATCATCTGGTTCTTTTTCTGGGCGAAGAACGGCGGCTTCTACTTCCGGGAGAACGACTGGGACGACTACAAGACGACGGTGCTGCGGCGCCGGGGCCCCAACGGCACGCTCCTGTCGAACGCGACGCCGAGCACGAACTTGGGCGGCGGCAGCATCTACAAGGATGTCGACGACGGGTCGACGACGGTGGGGTCGGCCACGGTGATCACGGCGTCGTCGGGCACGACGGACGTGACGGGCATCACGGGCGGGGTGAGCGACTTTATGGGGCGCGAGAAGCGGCGCAAGAAGCGCGAGCAGCGCGAGCGCGACAAGGAGCGGCGCCGCGAGGAGAAGGCGGACGAGAAGGCGCGCGGCAAGAAGACCAAGGCCGGGCGGTCCAGCCGCAAGGTCAACGAGGAGGGCGTGCTCGTCGACGAGATGGCCGAGGCCGAGGCCGAGGCGTATCTGCGCAACTACCGTCACGAGAAGCCGGCGCGCGTGGGCGGGATCAACAAGGCCAGCGACGCCTCGAACTGGGACGGCTCGACCAACCCGAGCGCTTCGACGGCGTCGGCGTCCGAGGTCACGGAGAGCACGGTGACGTCGGAGCTGATGGCGAACCGCGAGCACACGCCGACCAACACGCCGACCAAGAAGGGCGCCAGCGGCGGCATCCGCAAGGTGTACAGCACGGCGGACCGCAATGCGGCGCGCGAGCAAGAGCGCATCCGCGCCGAGGCCCGGCGGCTGCAGGAGCGGGGTGCGCGCGCGTCGCACTCCCACGCGCACCACCGCAGCCACAGCCGCGGCCACGGCAGCAGCAGCGGCGGCGGTGGCGGCAGCGGCGGCGGCGGCGGCGGTGGGCGGCGCGACTTCAGCTGGCAGTACGGCGAGGACGTCAGCACGCCGCTGCGCCAGATCGACGAGGGCGACCACGGCAGCGCGCGGGTGGACGAGGACGCGGCGTCGCGCGCGCCCGGTGCGTGGCAGTCGGATGCGGGCGCGACCGAGAGCGACCTCGGGACCAAGGCTTACGTGCACCACATCCCCGGGCTGTCGACGAGCAGCGCGTTCTCGGACAACGGCGGCGGCAGCGCCGTCAGCGCCGTCAGCGCCACAGAGGCCAGCGACTACGCATACGCTGAGGAGAAGAGAAGGCTGCGGCAGCAGAAGCGCAGCTCGGGGTACCGCCGGGAGTAAGGAGGCGGGCGGACGAGGCGGCGGGAAGAGGGGGCGGAAGAGGCGGCGGGAAGAGGCGGGCGGAAGAGACGGGACGGTGAGCGTTTCGGTCCACGGTGCCGACGGTTATGTGGAGCGCGTTGCTTTCTTCTGTTTTCCATCTGCTCGCTCAGCCTGCTTATGTAGCCGAATATGAACACGGGGCATAGATAACGCTAAAGCATATACAAGTACAAGCAGTTCTGCCGGCATGGCCCCCGCAGCTCCGCATTCTCCGCGCCTTTGCTTGCTAATCCGGACGTCAAGGCATCGTCATGCATGTTTTCCGCCGCAGCATCCAACGCTTCCCACCATATTTAAAGACGCGGCCGGCGACTGCCATCCAATACGCACATCCACAGCCCCGACACAACAGCACCATGGCCACCCCGACGGACATCCACCTGTACACGGCGCAGACGCCCAACGGCATCAAGGTGTCGCTGCTGCTGGAGGAGCTGGGCCTGGCGTACAAGGTGACGGCCATTGACATTGGCAAGAACGTGCAGAAGGAGCCGTGGTTCCTGGCCATCAACCCCAATGGCCGCATCCCGGCGCTGACCGACACCTTTTCCGACGGCACGCCCATCCGCCTCTTTGAGAGCGGCTCCATCCTGCTGTACCTCGTGGACCGCTACGACAAGGAGCACAAGCTGTCGTACCCGCAGGGCTCGCGCGAGTACTACGAGGTGAACAACTGGGTAGGTCGTCTGGCCCAGATTCTCTCGACCCCCGAGATCACCGCCCGCTGACGCCCCCGCCCGCAGCTCTTCTTCCAGATGGGCGGACTGGGCCCCATGCAGGGCCAGGCCAACCACTTTCTGCGTACGTTGTCTTGTCTCTTCCAGCGGACCAAGTCTTGTCTTTCGTTCTGTCTGCAGTCTCGTTCTGTCTGCGGCCCCTTCTGAACACGCTGACCATCGCAGGCTACGCCCCGGAGAAGATTGAATACGGCATCAACCGGTGGGTCACTGGGCCGCTTTGCCGAGTCTGCTCTTCATCCCGCTGACGTCCTCTCCAGCTACGGGAACGAGACCCGCCGTCTCTACCGCGTCCTGGACACGCACCTGGCCACGTCCAAGTCCGGCTTCCTCGTCGGCGACCGCCTGACCATTGCCGACATCGCCTCCTGGCCCTGGGTCGCCGCACACGGTGCGTCTGCTCGCTCGCCTCTCCCCGTGTGTCTCGTGCTCTGTGCCCCTAACTCGCCCTTTCGCCCGCAGACTGGGCCGGCGTCAGCATCGACGACATGCCCCATCTCAAAAAGTGGTTCGAGATGATCCTGAAGCGCCCGGCCATCGAGAAGGGCCGCCACGTGCCCTCGCGCCACACGGTCCTGGACCCCGCCACGCCGGAGGAGCTGGAGAAGCGCGCGGCTCACGGGCGTGCCTGGGTGCAGAAGGGCATGGCCGAGGATGCCAAGTAGGCTGGGGCTGGTCTGAAGTATACAATACAGGTGCAGGCATCTTTGTCCGTGCGAGACTAAATATATACGGAGTGAACCACGTGACATTGCCACCAACCAAAACCCACACCGCCTTCCGAAATGGTTCTGCCATGTGCTCAGTCGCCGCAAAGGGAGCCGAGCGAGCCCCTTCCCACGTAAATGTACTCCGTAGCTTTAAAATCCATTTCCCTCTTTTCTTCGATCCATCCTTTGCGCCACACACGCCCGACGCGCATCGTCCGGCTTTCCTTTTTCTTCGCGCGCACAGGGGTCTCTTTTTTCCCAGATTACTGTCGACCGCAGCCAGGATGTCGTGGAGAAGCCAGGGAATTACGGGTTCCAACAACATCCCGCTGGGAAAGACGCGTCGCTTCGGCGGCGACAGCGAGCCGGCGAGCAATGGCGGCGGCGGCGGCAGCAGCAGCAACGGCGGCGGAGGCTATGACCGCGGCGGCGGCGGCGGCGGCGGTGGCTTTGGCGGAGGCGGCGGCGGCGGCGGCTTTGGCGGAGGCGGCGGCTACGACCGCGGCGACCGCTTCGACCGCGGCGGGGGCGGCGACCGCGTCGACCGCGTCGACCGATTCAGCGAGCGCCGCGGCTTCGGCGACGAGCGCGATCTGAAGCGCGGCCGCAGCCCCGAGCCGCGGACCAGCACGACCACGGCGGCGGACCTGGTGGTCGCGGGCATCGACGGCCCGCGGCGGCGCAAGCGTCGCCAGCGGTGGGGCGACGCGGCCGACAACAAGGTGGCCGGGCTGATGGGCCTGCCGACGGCGATCCTGGCCAACATGACGAGCGAGCAGCTGGAGGCGTACACGCTGCACCTGCGCATCGAGGAGATCACGCAGAAGCTCAAGATTGACGACGTGGTGCCGCCCGACGGTCGCCGGTGAGTTTTCCCCTTTCTCTTCCCCTCCCCCCCCCTTTTCTTTATTTGTTCTCTCCTGACAAGCAAGCTCGCCGTCTCCTCCCCCCCAGTACGACAACCACGGCCGGCGTATCAACACGCGCGAGTTCCGGTACCGCAAGCGGCTCGAGGAAGAGCGGCACAAGCTGGTGGAGACGGCGTCCAAGATGTTCCCCAACTACCACCCGCCGGCGGACTACAGGCGGCCGAGCAAGACCCAGGAGAAGGTCTATGTGCCCGTCAACGACTATCCGGAGATCAACTTTAGTATGATTGCTAACCCTTCTAACCTTTCTAACTGCTCCTGCCCCTTCCCCTCCTCCTCCCTCCCTCGTGTTCTCCTTGGTTTTGCTTTTTTCTTCTCCCCCCCCCCCCCCCCTCCCTCCTCCCCTCCCCCCATCCCCCATCTTGTGCGCGTCGAGTTTGCTTCTGGACGCTGCGACCAGGTGCATTGATGCCTGCACGGAATATCCCACCTCCCCCTCCGTGCAGGCCATTCTTGAGCCGATCATGGGACCAGAGCCGAATGTTGAAACTCGACGGCGCTGCTCCTCTTCTCTCACCGCGAGCCGTTGTATGAACCTGGAAGCGATGGATGCGATACTAACACTGAGCTTTTCTACTATCAAGTTGGTTTGCTTATTGGCCCCAGAGGTAACACGCTGAAGAAGATGGAGGCGGAGTCGGGCGCCAAGATTGCCATCCGCGGCAAGGGTTCGGTCAAGGAAGGCAAAGGTAGGTGCTCCTCTCGCTTCTTTCTCTCTGCGCGGCTCTCCCGCATGCTGACGTCTTGTCCAGGCCGCTCGGATGCTGCTCACTCCAGCAACCAGGAAGAGGACCTGCACTGTCTGATCATGGCCGACACGGAGGACAAGGTGGAAAAGGCCAAGGCCCTGATTCACAACGTCATCGAGACGGTACGTGGCGACCCGGCCCAGGCTCGGCTGCTGGTCGAGCGCTGGTATCCGCAGGCCAAGGCGACCGCGCACTCTGCTAACAAGCCCCCCCGACGACAGGCTGCCTCGATTCCCGAGGGACAGAACGAGCTCAAGCGCAACCAGCTCCGCGAGCTCGCCGCGCTCAACGGCACGCTCCGCGACGACGAGAACCAGGCGTGCCAGAACTGCGGGCAGATCGGCCACCGCAAGTTCGACTGCCCCGAGAAGCAGAACTACACGGCCAACATCATCTGCCGCGTGTGCGGCAATGCCGGCCACATGGCGCGCGACTGTCCGGACCGCCAGCGCGGTGCCAGCTGGCGCAACGACGGGCCCCGGCCGGCCATGGGCCGCATGGGCGTCACGGGCGGCGGCGACATTGTGGACCGGGAATACGAGGTGAGACCGAGACCCCTTTTCTCCGCTGGCTCCTGCTTCTTGAACGCAATACTGACCCGTCAGCAACTCATGCAAGAGCTGGGCGGCGGTGGTCCGCCCCCCGCTCTCCTCGAAGCTGGCCCCGGCTCCGCCAGCGGCCCCGGCGAACCGAGGCCGTGGCAGAGGGGCCCGACAGGCGGGCCTGCGCCGTGGCGGCGTGCTAATAACAACGACCGTGACAACGACGGGCCCGGCGCCCCCCCCGGTGCCCCCAGCGGCCCGTCCGGTGGCGTTGCGCCGTGGGCGCGCGACCGCGCCAGCCGTGCCAACGACGGCTACGGCAACGGGCCGGCCAACGGCGGCGGCGGCGGCGACTTCTACGGGGGTGCGCCGGGCGCCTACGGCATGCCCAACGGCGCCAGCGGCGTCCCGCCGGCGCCGGGCATGGCCCCGTGGCACCAGGCGGCCCCCGGCAGCGCGGCGCTGCCGCCGCCGCCCATGCCGTCGTACCCGGGCTACCCTGCCTACGGTGCGCCGCCTGGTCTGGCGGGTGCGGTGCCGCCGCCGCCGCCGGGCCTGCCTCTGCCGCCGTCGGGCGGTGCTGGCCTGGGTGCTCCGCCCGGCGTGGCCAATGGGCTGAACGCGCTCATCCAGCAGTACTCGGGCGCGGCCCCAGCAGCACCCGGAGCGCCGCCTCCGCCTCCGCCTCCGCCGCCTCCGCCGCCGCCGCCGCCTCCGGGCGATGCACCGCCGCCGCCGCCACCCAGCGACCAGCCGCCGCCGCCGCCTCCGCCTGGGGCGTAGGGGACGCAACAACAGCCCCAGCCCATGTTGCCGCAGCGGCAGCGAGCATAACCATGACCAACAGGACACAGGCCAGCACGCACAGGACGCCGGCGGCAGACAGACCCCCTTTGCGCTCACTAACTGCCCTTTTCTGTTTTCTTGTCTTTTCATATTCTTTCTTCTGCTGTCTTCTTATGTTACCTTGGTTGCTTTGCTCTTTTCTCGTATTCCAGACGTCTTGTCTCTTTCCGAGGCTTCGGCCTCGGGCAGACTCCGCCGTCCAGGCCTTGGGATACGCTTGCCCCTGTTTTCTACTAACTGTATTACACGAGACCGGCCGTGTCTCCAGATAGTCGCAATCTGAAAAAGGATGAATGAAACGCTGGACGGATGGGGGCGATCCGGTCTCGTAAAAAATGACTAAGCCAAAGCGGAGATGGAGACGTGTGCCCGATACGGAAGGTAGCTCGGCGAGCTCAGGTCGCACGGCCTGCTGACGCCATATCGGTGCTGACGGCATACAAGTACGACGTTGTCCTCTGCATCCCATCCACGGGGTCGTTTTTCTACGGCCTCCGCGAATGCCTACACGAAGGCGGCGCGAATATCGGTGACTCGACGGCGACTTGACGGCGACTAGACAATTGACGACAGCGGTGCTCGACTCCTCAGCCTCGTCGATTGCAACATGGCCTGGTTCAACCCGTTTGCCTTCCGGCCGCTGCCGGTGACGCTCTGGACGACGGCGGTGTATCTGGCGATTGTGGTGCCGCTGGTGTGCATCCAGGAGTCGGTGCCGCGGGCGCCGGCGGAGTCGGCGCTGCCGGCGGGCGTGAGCCTGGCGGAGGCGTGGGCGGACCTGGGCAACCTGACGCAGCACTTCCACCCGGCCAACAGCCACGCCAACGACGACGTGCGCGCCTTTCTGCTGGCGCGCATCGGCCAGATCCTCGACCGCAACGGCGCGTCGTGGACGACGCAAGTCGACGAGGGGGGCGGCGGCGGCGGCGGCGGGAGAGGAGCCTCCGCCGCCGCCGCCACCGCCGACACGGACGCGGTGGTGTTTGACGACCGGCTGGCCAACGTGACGTTTTCCAACGCGTACCGGTCCGGGCGGCGGTCGGCGCTGTACTTTGAGGGCAGCAACGTGTACGTGTACGTGCGGGGCACGCGGGACGCGGCGGGCCCGTGGTGGCAGCAGCAGCCGGCGGACGCGGCGGCGGCGGCGGCGGCGCAGGCGATGCAGAAGCAGCTGGTGCTGGTGAACGCGCACTTTGACGCGGTGTCGTCGTCGTTTGGGGCGACGGACGACGGGGTGGGCGTGGTGTCGGGGCTGCAGCTGCTGCGGTACTTTAGCACGCCGGGGCGGCGGCCGGCGCGGGGCGTGGTGGTGCTGCTCAACAACGCCGAGGAGGACTACCTGCTGGGGGCGACGGCGTTTGCGCAGAGCGCGCTGGCGCCGTACGTGGGCACGTTTGTCAACCTGGAGGGCGCCGGGGCCGGGGGGCGGGCGGTGCTGTTCCGGGCGACGGACGGCGAGGTGGTGGCGGCGTACCAGGCGGCGCCGCACCCGTTTGGCACGGTGGTGGCCCACGACGGGTTCAAGCAGGGCTGGATCCGCAGCGAGACGGACTACCGCGTGTGGGCGTACGTGCTGGGCTACCGCGGGCTGGACGTGGCGTTTGCCAAGCCGCGCGTGCGCTACCACACGACGCAGGACGACCGCCGCCACACGTCGCCCGACAGCGTGTGGCACATGCTGTCGGGCGCGCTGGCGGCGGCGCAGGGCCTGTCGGGCGGCGGCGGCGCGGTGGGCGACGGCCTCGCTCGGCCGGGCGCCGCCGCCACGGCCACGGACGCCGTGTGGTTCGACCTGTGGGGGGACCGCCTGGTGCTGTTTGGGCTGCGCGGGCTGTTTGCCTGGTCCGTGGCCCTGCTGGTGGCGGCGCCGCTGGTGCTGGCGCTCGTCGGCGTCGGGCTGCGCGCCCGCGACCGGGACTACCTGTTCCGCGCGTCCGTGGCGCTGCCGGAGGACGGCGCGGCCGTCGTGCTGGGCGGCTGGAAGGGCTTCTTCCGCTTCCCGGCGGCGCTGGTGGCGGGCAGCGCCGCCGTGGTCGCGGCGGCCCTGCTGCTGCGCAAGGCGCAGCCCTTTGCCATCTACGGCAGCCTCTACGTGGTGATGGCGCTCATGGCGTCGCTCTTCTACGTGGTCTTTTGGTTTGTGATGCGCGGCGCCGACGCGGTGCGGCCGTCGGCGTTCCACCGGACGTACGCGCTGTTCTGGCTGTTTGTGCTGGCCTGGGCGCTGCTGGTGGCCGTGACGGTGCTGGAGAAGCGCGACCGGCTGGCCTCGGGCTACATTGTGGTGTTCTGGACGACCAGCACGTTCCTGGCGCTGCTGGTCTCCCTGCTGGAGTGCTTCTTCCTGCCGACCAAGACGGCGTACGTGGCCGCGCTGGCGGGTGCCAACGACGGACGGCCGCCTGTTGGCGGCAGCGGCGGCGGCAGCGGCGGCGGCAGCGGCGACGACGACGGGGACCACGCGGCGGCGGAGGAGGACGCGCTGATTGCGCCGAGCCCGGGCGAGGGCGTGTCGGCGTATGCAGACGGAGAAGGGGGCCATGGCAACGGCGACGCGCCGCCCACGGAGCGCAGCCCGCTGCTCGGCACGGCGCCGACGACCAGCTACACGACGCGATACGCGCGGCGGTCGCTGTCGTCGCTGGCGGCGCACCGGACGCTCGGCGCGGCGGCGGCGGGTGGCCATGACGAGGGCGGCGACGGCGACGGAGACGTGCTCGGCCGCGAGCAGGCGTGGTCCAAGAGGCTGCCGTCGTGGACGTGGCTGGTGCAGTTTCTGCTGCTGGGCCCGTTCCACCTGATCCTGGCGGGCCAGCTGCTGCTGACGCTGGCGGAGGCGGTGCAGCAGACGGGGACGGACGGCTCGAGCCTGCTGACGCCGTACCTGCTGGTGGGGGCGCTGGTGGTGCTGGCGCTGGCGCCGCTGACGCCGTTTGTGCACCGGGTGCACAGCGGCGTGGCGGCGGCGCTGGGGGCGGCGTGCGCGGGCCTGCTGGTGTACGCGCTGGCGGCGTTCCCGTTCTCGGCGGCGAGCCCGTTCAAGTTCTCGCTGCGGCAGGCGCTGTCGGTGGACCACGGCAACACGTCGGTGACCATCTCGGGCCACGAGGCCTACGTGGCGGAGGTGCTGGCCAGCCTGCCCAGCGCGGCGGGCCGGCCGTACGCGTGCGCGCCGGCGAGCGCCTTTTTGGCGGGGATCCTGGACTGCACGTTTGATGGGACCGGGCTGGAGCCGGTGGTGGCGCCGGCGCCGGCGTCGGCGTCGGCGTCGGCGCCGGACAGCGTGATGGAGAGCGGCGGGAACCCGTACGCGCACCTCGTCACCGTCAACGCGACGCGCACGGGCCGGCGGCGGGCGGTGATTGCCATTGACGCGGCCAACACGCGGAAGTGCGTGCTGAGGCTGGAGCGGCCGGCGCGATCGGTGGCGGTGCGCGGGGCGGCGGACCAGGGGCGCATCGACCGGCGCTTCGACTTTGACCCGGCGCCGCCGCCGGCGGGCGACGACGGCAGCTGGGAGGTGGGCGACCTGACGCTGTGGCGGCGCGACTGGACGACGCCGTGGGTGGTGGACGTGGAGTGGGGGGGCGGAGGCAGCGAGGAGGTCGAGGAGGTCGAGGAGGTCGAGGACGGCGACGGCGACGGCGACGGCACGATCGAGCACGGCACGGTGGTCTGCGGGTGGGGAGACGTCAACACGGCGGGGACGGTGCCGGCGGTCGACGAGGCGTGGAAGTTTGCGCCGGCGTGGTCGATCCTGACGATCCGGTCGACGCCGTCGCTGGTGCAGGGCAGCAAGGCGTTTTCCGTGTGAGGTTGTCTTGAGTATACATATTGTATCCTTATGCTTAGCTGCATATCGAGTACGGTTGAGCATAGGGCAAGTATGGTAAAAACTCCATAATTGCTTAGTCAGCATTGATAGAATTACCACTAGGGTCCCATTCCTTATACGGGGTAAAGGCAAATCTCTGCGTTAAATAATAAAGCAAACAAAATTTTCAGGTTTTTTCCGTGAATTTTTCAATTTTTTATAGATTTTTCAGTATTTTAGTGGATTTTTCAGTATATTAGTAGATTTCTTAGTATTTTAGTGGATTTTTCCACATTTCCATAGATATAGCTTAAGCTAGAAGGATTTATATTTATTATACGTGAACCTCGGTTAATAGTCTTGATTTTTCCGGCGATTTTTTTTTAACGGTAAACTGAAATGTTTTTTATTTACGTTAATCGTAGATAATCTTCTCTGATCGTAACGTAATATAATATAGATGTTTAAATTTACACCGAGTTAGGGTTAAATTACTCTGATTTACTCCGTATACACTTATTTTAAAAGTATTATCCTTTTTATACCTTTTTTTTTATAACGCCGTTTATAATCGACTTAATAAACTCGCCGTTAATTATAAAAGCCGAGGAGTAACGAGATTTATTATAACTTTTATTACGATTTGTTTTATTTAAAGTAAAAAACGTACGTTCTTAATTAATTTTATTAAGTTTTATTATTTTTATTAACGTCGGACGAGATAATATTTTTAATTTTATTAATATAATTAATATTACGGACGAAATACGATAAAAAAGTATTTAAAAAACGTAAATTCCCGAGAAACGAAATAGAGTAAACTTTTCCTTTTATATTTACACTAAAGAGTTCTTTAAACGTACCGTTAAATAAATTTTAATAAAGAAATGTACGGATCTAGTTTTATATAAAAAGTTTTTAATATAATTAATTCTTCTTTAAGATTCGTATACGATATTATTAAAGTTTATCCGTAATATTCTCCGCCGTTTCTCGATTTTAGTTAAATACTAGTTTTTAAATTAGATTTTTACTTTTAATATTATATTAATACCGTTATTAATTATCGATTTATTAATATTAAACGGCGTAACTTCGTTAATATTATACTTAAAACTTCGCGACGTCCTTATATATAATTAAAATAAAAATACGTATTTTATTATTCTTATTATATTAATTAAAGTCGGTTTAAATCAATCTAAATAAATCCGAACGTAACGAGTTAAGTTAAAATCGAAATAAACCACCGATAATATAAATAACGATATTAAATTAAAAGTGTTTAAAAAGAAACCAAGGATAACTATATTAAATCTAGTATACGTAAATTTATAAACTATTAAATAAAAAGACATTAATATAAATAAAAATATATATATAATAATATAAACGAAACTAACGTTACACCCGTCTTTTATTCTTTTTAATATAATTACGAAAAGTTTAAAGAAAAGAACCTTATTAAACTAAAAAGACGACGAGTAGATAGTTTTCTTAATTTAAATTAATTATTTTTCCTCTCTATTTGTTTTTATTATTTTAAGAAAAAAAACGTTTTTATTTATATTAATTATACTTATTTTTTATATATTACTCTCGTTTATATTAAAACGTTAATCTTTAACGTTAATCTTTAAATTTAAAGTAAATAATATATTACGTAACTTTTATAAAATACTAACTAGCTTTAATAAAAGTTTAATTTTAAGTGTTTTTTTTACCGTAATATATTCCCGTAATAAAACATATAGTCGATTATACTCTCGTATATACGGAGTATCTTTTATTATCACGGCTAGATCCGGTCGGAACCCCGGATCGGGTTAACGCGGCCTTAAGAGTCCAATTACGTGTAAAGGTTACGTATAAAGTTACGTACTTAACCGCGTAGCTAGGCGGCACCGCGTATATCCCGTACCTCCCCCGGGATAAGGTCTTTAAGTTACGTAACCGATAATAATACGTAATTAAAAGGTTATTTAACTACCCCTTAAGTCCGATATAACGAAGGATAAGAAATCCCTTAAAAAACCTACTTTAAACCTATACTTAACCTAAAGTAGGACTAACCCCGGATTCCTATAAAATCCGGGCCGGACTAAATATAAATATAAAACGCGGGCCCCCCTTAAAAAGGGGGACCTAAAAATCAGTCTCTATTCTTACCACACCCTACCTTAACCCTCTTCCCGGACAATCTCTCTCTCCAAGCTATTTAATCCCTTAATCACTCCCATCTATTACAATTTTAATTCTTCTTTTAACCGATCACCGGAAAGAATTTTAAAAGAGATAACTCCCCGTCGTACTCGTAACACCGCCGCTTTTATAACGTCCGAGGACCGTGTCCGCGAGGTGGATACGCCGGGCCTTTTAAAGAGAATAGAGAGAATTTAAAAACTTATTAATAAGGAGGCTCTTTTTAAAAACCTTAAAGGACTTAACGAACGTCTCCGTACTTAATAAAAGTATAAAATAAATCTTTAATAATTATTTAAAAGGTAACGCCGGGTACGGGAGTTAAAAAAGAAGGTTAAGGTAAGCGTTATAAACGCTTACTTTAAAAATCTTATAAAAAACCTAGGTGAAACCGACCGCGAGCCGGACGATAACTACTCCACCTTTACGAAAGAATAAAAGTATTATACTTTATACGTCGGGAAGGACGTTACGCTCCCTCCGTTAAAACAGTTTAAAAACTCCTTCTCGTTTTAATAACGCGACGAATAAAAAACGGTTTTAAAACGTATATTCGAAACGGTCTTTAAAAAATTCTTATAAGATAAACCTCGGATTCTTATAGTTTTAAACTTAATAAAGGCCTCGTTCCCTCCGAAATAGGAATAATACTTAAAAGCTCTCTTAAAGTACGAGCGAGCCGTAACGAGCGACTTTTAGGTTACGTTCGAGATTTAGTTAAACACCCTAAACCCGGAGTCGAAGGATACTTATTAAACGGTTATCCTCCGTTAGTTAAAAGCACGATAACTTCCGGGATAATTATTTATAAACTATAACACTTATCTCCGGTCTTTTAAACGGAAGTTCGAACTATTACCGAAACGCTTTTAAACGGCCGTCTTTTATTAAGGTTTATAATAAGACTTACGTCGAGCGTTAACCGTAAACGGTATCACCTTTATCACGAAACGAGAGGATATACTATAACGCGCCGAAAAAGTATAGAAAGCTATTACGGGTACTTAATCCTAAAGGAATCCTATATAAACCAACACCTAAAAACGAAAACGAGGAGATAACTCCTTAAACCGGCGCTCCTCGAAACGGCCGCGAACGTCTAACTACTTAAACAACTCCCACTAGTCCGGGTAACGTTAAAACCTTAAACGGCGCTTTAACGACTTAACTTTAGATAAAAAAAAGAGAGGCGAAAAGGTGTAATGGATAGGGGTAATTAGGGGATTAAATAGTTTAGAGAGAGAGACTGTCCGGGAAGAGGGTTAAGGTAAGGTGTAGTAAGAATAAAGATTAATTCTTAGGTCCCCCTCTCTAAGGGGGGCCCGCGTCCTATACTTGTATTTAGTCCGGCCCGGATCTTATAGGAATCCGGGGCTAGTCCTACTCTAAACTAGGTATAGGTTTAGGGTGGGTTTCCTAAAGGATTTCCTATCCCTCGTTATATCGGACTTAAAGGGTAGTTAGGTGACCCTTTAGTTACGTACTTTTATCGGTTACGTAATCTAAAGGCCTTATCCCGGGGGAGGTACGGGATATACGCGGTACCGTTTAGTTACGTAACCTTTATACGTAACTAGGCTCTTAAGGCCGTGTTAACCCGATCCGGGGTTCCGACCGGATTTAACCGTAATAACTATCCCCCCCCTTAAGGCGTATATCCTAAGCGCCATATCGTTATAGTGTAAAAAACCTTCGTAGGTAAAAAAGTAACTATAGGTGTCGGCTTTATTATTACCGACTCTAAGTACGCGTCGTAACGGACGCGCTTTTATCGTCCGTTTTTATTACGTTTCGTACGTTTATACGGTGGGAGTCCGTACGTAATAAGTTGGTTAAATAACCGTATACGGCGTGTTATTTATTATAACTATATCTATAATCTTATTTATCGTAATCCTCGTATTACACTTACCGTTTATAATACTAGTATTTCCCGCGCCTCTTTTTATAAGTACCCGTCCTTACCCGCGCGTGTTAGTTTATACCTAATAGTACGTAGTCGTGCTCGACCACGTACCTACCCGCTTACCGGCGTATATATACGTACGTACACGTATATATATATACCACTATAACTCCTCGGCCTTCCCTTACTAAACCGAAGGGAAGCCCCGCCCGACGGGAGCGCCGGCGTGTTAACCGTAAGGCTACGCGGGATACGTAGCGTATAACGGCCCGTATCGTAACGATTAAAACGTCGCGCGCGCCTATTACCGTAATGGTAATAAAGACGGTTAAAAGAGCCGTAAACCTTACTTTTAACGGGAGCCCGGGGGGATTAACGGGCGAGTCGGCGGGTCCGGCCGTTATTACCCCGGTTAAAGCCGGAAAACGCGCGGCCGTTATTAACTCGTTTAAAAGCCGTACGGTTAAGAAGCCGACGGTTAGTAAGGTTACGGAGGAAAGCGGTAGTAATAACGACGAGAGTAGTAGTAACGATAACGATATTCTTATTACCCCGCCCGTTACGGTTACGGTTAACGTTATTATTAACGATAACGACGATAACGATAATAACGAGGACGTCCCGGTTACCCCGTTTACCGTTATTACGATTAACGTTACCGAGGGCGATAACGACGATAACGATAATAGTACGAGTAATAGTAATAATAATAGTAATAACGATAACGACGACGATAATAACGACGACGGCGATAAAGTAACGCCCGCCCCGGAAACGTTAACACCCTTAGTCGGGATTAAGCGTAAACGCGCCGCGCGTTCGGCGGGGCCGCCGCGCCGGTCGGTCCGCGTTATTACGAGTACGGTTATAACCGCCGTCTCGGCCGTTTAAACCGCGGGGTTTAACGGCGGCGACGTTAACGACGACGATAACGAAGACTTTACGTTTAACGGTGGCGCGTTTATAATAAACGACGGCGGGGTCGGGGCCGGTATTACGGTTACCGACGGCGGTACGGGCGACGGCGCCGCGGAGCCCGGGTTTAACCCGGTTTTATAAACTATAGTATAAGCCGTCGCGGTTAACGTTACGGCCGTAGGGCTTAACGTAAAGCCGGAGTCCGTTTAACCGGCGGGGCTTCCGCCGGTTTACCTCCGGTATTAAGAGTATATAACGTCGGTTAACCGCGGCGCCGCCGAGGCCTTTACTTTTTCGTACCTTACGGCCCTTAAGGCCGGGTTATCCGTAAAATACGGGCCGCGTTACGGGAGGGTACCCTACCTTCCGGTAAGTCCTTTTAGATTCCTTTAAGATTCTTATCTCGTTAACAGTTTATAACTACCGTCGTTCTTACTCGACGACGGTTAAACGTTTTTACGGGTAACGTAGTAAGCCGAGGTTACGGTGGCCGGTTTAAAGGCCGGTTCGACGGTTACCGCCCAAGGCGCCGTCCGTATTTACGGGTACCGTTTACTTTTTATATTACGTTAATATTATAAAACGTACAGCGTAATTAACGTTAAAGTAAACGGTTTTATCGGTTATACCGATAAGGTTATTATAACCCGTTTCGCTTAGGGGCCCGTAAGTGTTTTACGGGCCTTACCCGCCGACGACGAATATATCCGCCTTCGTTAAATACGGTTAACCTTAACGGCCGACTTACGCGGGGCTTTAAACGGCGTAATACCGGCGGACGAGTTAACGGTTAGGTTAAAGCTTTTAACCGATTAAGGTTAAGGTAAACTAGGTTTTACCCGGGTTTTTTAAAGGAAACCGGCGGTAACGGCGGCGTAGTTTTATTTATTTACTTTTTCCGTAACCGGGGGTGCCGGCGGGGCCGTCGTACCCCGGGATAATGTCTTTTACGGCCGGTTAAGTGGCCGGATTAAGATTTATTTTTCTACGGTCGTCCCCTTTTTACCGGTATCGGATTCTATACGGAAAGCTCCCGGATTACCTTTAAAGCGTAAATATCCTCCTCGGCCATTTACTAGTTATATTCCGCCGGTTATCCGGTTTATTTTACGAGGAAGTAGGTTTAACTTTAATACTTTTTCCGGTTTAAAAGGCGTTTTACCTTTTAAACGTTTAAGTCGTTTTTTAAATCCGGTATAAGTATCTCCGTACCCGTATCTTTAATATCTTATTAAGATTTTAATAAAAATATTAAGAAAACGTTATATAAACGTTAATACTACTCCGGTAAAGTTAAACGATATACTTACTTATTTATTACTTTTAAAACTCGGAATAAACTTACGAACTTCGGCGTTAACTTTTTTTACGGGACTTTTAACTTAAAGTTTTTAATCGAGAAAAGTATTAAATTTTTACGTTAGAATATTATAAGTTTATATCTTTTATCGAAGTATTTTTTTTATATTTACTAAGCCGTTTAAATATATTCTTTAACTTTTTACCGTACTACTTTAAGTTTTTATAAGCGGTTAATAACGGTTAAAACCCTTTTTTTTATAAGCTCGGCCTCGAGTTTATAAAGATCCGGGTAAAATCTTATAAAAAGTATAAACGGACTTTATCCGGTTATTTTATTAATTACGTTATTAAATATAAATTCTATTATCCGTAATAACGACGGTTAATTATTTTATATATCGTTAATAAAATAACGTAAATACTATTTAAACACTTAGTTTAACCGCTCCGTTTATCCGTTTATTTATAAATAAAACGTTATCGAGAGACGCCGTTTAATTTATATCTCGTCGTAAAAAGCCGTTTAATAAGCGTTTATAAATATAAACCCGTGGTTTAATACGATTCTTTTCGGGGTACTATACCGTAATTAAACCTCGTTATATAATAGCTTTACTAGTTAAAACGCCGTAATTATCGTATTAACGGAGAAGAAAAGGATTATTTTAATAAATTTATTTATTATAATTAATATTAAGTTTACTTTTTATAAACTAGTAAAAACCGGGGGTAATCCCGTAATAAAATTTATAAAGACTTTTTATTAAAGACGGTTTAGGACTAGTAATGGTTAAAGCTGGTTAAAAAGTACGTATCGCCTCGTTTTTAACACCTAGTAAATACGGTACTCGCGGATATACTCGTTTATATCCTTTATTAAACCCGTTTAATAAAGCTTCTTTTAAATCAAGTCCCGAATCTTACGGGCGTTAAAATAGCTTACCGTACGGGCGTCGTAATAATATTTAAAGATTTATCTCCGAAAGGACTCTTTTACCGGTACGAAAACTTACTCGTCTTTACGGAATAACCCGTCTTTTTTAAAAGATTAACCGCGTTTCTTACGGCCTTTCCGTATTACTTCGGTAATACTTTAAATTTCCGGGTTTACTTTTTATACTCTTTTAAGTAGTGAAAAAAACGTTTTTAATACCGGACCTTTAAATATTTCGTCCCGTAATATTATCGTAATTACACGAGCCGGTACTACTTACTTTAAAAACGTACTTTAATACCGGCAGTTTTAACGGGGGAAGGGTTTAAGATTCCCCTCGGATCCCGTATACTATTTAATTAAAACTTAAGTAACCCGCGTTTATATAAACGTTTCGGTTACGACGGAGCCTTCCGCCGTCTTCCCTTAAACGTCTTACCTATCCGGGGGGTGTAGTTTTATAAAGACTTCTTTTATTACTCGTAACTTCCTTTATAAATTAAAAAGATAATCCGTCCCGTCCGACTCCTTTTCGTAATCCGAACGTTTAAAAGGACCGTCCGCCGGGTTACGCGTACCCGGACGGTGTTTAATTACGAAATTAAAAAAGGATAAATATATATATTACCTCGTTTAACGGTTATTTAACTTAGTTTACCGTATAAACGATTATAAGTTAATATAATCCGTAAAAACTTTTATAGGAACGTTATTACCTTTTAAATAATATTTTTATTTTTTAAAAGATATAATAATAATTATTAACTTTTAATCCGGGGTATTATAACGGAGCTTAACTCCTTTAAACTTCCGCGATTAAAAGGTTACCGGATATTACCGGCTTTTATCGTTAAGTTATAATAAGATTTTTACTATTACGAATATAAATACGTCCGTCTTTACCCGTATAAACCGTTTTAAGTCGAAGTGTTTAAATACCGGGGCTTCTTTAAATAAATCCCGTAATATCTTAAACGCGGTTTACTTTACGGATTTTTATAAGATTACCTTAAGTTTCCTCTTATTTATTATACCCTTTAAGTGTTCCGTTAAAGGTTTAACCTTATCCGAAAACCGGTGAATAAACCTCCGATAAAAGTTATAGAAGCCGATAAAAACTTAAATATTATAATAAGTCCGAAGGACTTTCTATTTTAAGATTATTCTAACCCTCGCGGGGTTTATCTCGATTTTTATAAGATTTAGTATAAATCCGAGGAACTTAATACGTTAATAAAAGAATTCGTACTTTTTAAGGTTAATAAACAGCTTTATTTATTATAAACGTTTTAAAACCTACCGTATATACTATTCGTATTCCTTTCGTATTTTAAAAAAGATTAAAACGTCGTTTAAATAGGTTATATAAAAGTCGTTTAAAAAACTTTATAAAGCTCGGTAGATATACCCTTAGAACGTAACTAGGGTATTAATAAAACCGAATAGTATAATTAAATATTCGTAATACTTATACCGAGTACGGAACGCCGTCTTCTATTTATTACCTTCTTTAATACGGATACGGTAATAAGCGTTTTTAATATCCACTTTAAAAAACTATTATACCCTTTAAATTCTATTTAAAATCTTTAAGATTAAGGGTAAAACGTACCGGTTCTTTTTAATAACACCGTTTAAACCACGGTAATCCACGTATAACCGTAAACTCCCGTCCTTCTTCGGGACGAAAAGGATTAAAACCTTAACGGGATTAGTTAACTCCCGAATCCACCCTTTCTTTAAAGTTAACTTAAAGTATTCTTAAAAAACTCTTAACTCTTTCTAAGATAGTAAATAAATAAGCTTATATAAAGGTTATATATTAAATAAAAGCTCGATAACGTAGTTTATTTCTCGGTACGGGAAAGTAAATTACGGTATTCTATTATTAAAGACTACCGTTAAGTTTTAAAATTCCGGTAGGATTTTTATAAGATTTTTTAAAGATTCCGTATCCTCCTTATTTAAAAGAGGTAATAACTCGGTGTTAATAACTATATAAACGGTAACGGAGTTTCGAAACTGCTTTTTAAACCTAGTTAACGAGTTTATTTAAATCTTATCCGTAATAAGTTTAAACCATTATATTTACCGATACGGGGTTAGGATTATATATAAATCCGTTAACGTTAATATCCTTAGTAAAACGGGGTTATCTTTTTTATCCCGGTTTAAAATTATATAATAACGAACTACGGACCGGGTCGTACTTTTACCGTTTTATAAGGATAACGGCACCTTTTAAACCCCGTACGTTTTCGGAGAGAAACCACTTAGTATACGGATTTTAAGGGGTTTCCGAGGCGACTTCCGTAAAAAGTTTTACTATACGAAACGAAGGTTAACGATATCCACTTCGGCGTTAAAGTCGAGGTTTATTAACACCTTTTAACCGGTACCGGTACTTAACGTAATTAACGTAAAAAGCCGGAGTTTCGTAGAAACGGAGGTAAAATTTAAGCTGAGATTACTTAGTTCGCCCGGCCTTTTCCTTTCCGACCCTTACCTTTTTTAATTATTATTACGGACTAGATTACCGCGGGCTTTTTAACAGCTTTATTTAAGTAAAACGTAACGTAATAACTTTACTTTTAATAATAAAAATACGTTACCTTTTCGCCTCTTTTTTTTTTATCCGAGGTTAAGTCGTTAAAACGCCGTTTAAGGTTTTAACGTTACCCGGACTAGTAAAAGCTGTTTAAATGGTTAAACGGTCACGGCCGTTTCGAGGAGTACCGGTTTAAAGAGTTATCTCCTCGCTCCCGTTTTTAAATGTCGGTTCGTATAAGATTCCCCCGGGATTAAGTACCCGTAGTAACTTTCTACACTTCCTCGGCGCGTTATAATATATCCTCTCGTCTCGTAATAAAGGTAATACCGCCTACGGTTAACGCTCGACGTAAATCTTATTATAAACCTTAATAAAAGACGGCCGTTCGGAAACGCTTTAATAATAGTTCGAACTTCCGTTTAAAAGACCGGAGATAGGTATTATAATCTATAAGTGACTATCCCGGAAGCTATCGTACTTTTAATTAACGGAGGATAACCGTTTAATAGGTATCCCCCGACTCCGGGCTTAAAGTGTTTAACTAAATTTCGAACGTAATTTAAAAGTCGTTCGCCACGGCTCGCTCGTACTCCGGGAGAGCTTTTAAGTGTTATTCTTATTTCGGAGGGAACGAGGCCTTTATTAAACTTAAAGTTATAAAAATCCGGGGCCTATCCCGTAAAAATTTCTTTAAGGCCGTTTCGAATATACGCTTTAAAACCGCTTTTTATTCGTCGCGTTATTAAAACGAGAAGGAGTCTTTAAACTATTCCGACGGAAGGAGCGTAACGTCCTTCTTAACGCGTAAAGTATAATACTCTTATTCCTCCGTAAAGGTTAAATAGTTATCGTCCGGCTCACGGTCGGTTTTATTTAAGTTTCTTATAAGATTCTTAAGGTGGGCGTTTATAACGTTTACTTTAACCTTCTCTTCTAACTCCCGTACCCGGCGTTACCCTTTAAACAGTTATTAAAGATTTATCTCGTACTCTTATTAAATACGGAGACGCTCGCCGAGTCCCTTAAGGTTCCCGGGGGGAGCCTCCTTATTAATAAGTTCTTAAATTCTTTTTATTCCCTTTAAAAGGCCTGGCGTGTCCACCTCGCGGATACGGTCCTCGGACGTTATAAAGGCGGCGGTGTTACGAGTATAACGGGGAGTTATCTCTTTTAAAATTCTTTCCGGTAATCGGTGGGTTAAAGAATTAAAATTATAATAAATAGGGGTGATTAAGGGATTAAATAGCTTAGAGAGAGAGACTGTCCGGGAAGAGGGTTAAAGTAGAGTGTAGTAAGAATAGAGACTGATTTTTAGGTCCCCCTCTCTAAAGGGGGCCCGCGTTTTATACTTATATTTAGTCCGGCCCGGATTTTATAGGAATCCGGGGTTAGTTTTACTTTAAACTAAGTATAGGTTTAGGGTAGGTTTCTTAAAGGATTTCTTATCCCTCGTTATATCGGACTTAAGGGGTAGTTAGGTGACCCCCTAGTTACGTGCCTTTATCGGTTACGTGACCTAAAGGCCTTGTCCCGGGGGAGGTACGGGATATACGCGGTACCGCCTAGTTACGTAACCTTTATACGTAACTAGGCTCTTAAGGCCGCGTTAACCCGATCCGGGGTTCCGACCGGATTTAACCGTAATAAAGGGTAACGTGTTTCCACTATTAAAAGTAGGGTTATTACGCTACGTCTTACTTAAATAAGGTTATTAAAAAGCCCGCGGTAATTTAATCCGTAATAACAACTAAAGAAAGTAAGGGTTAAAAGGGAAAAAACCGGGCGAATTAAGTAATCTCGGCTTAAATTCTACCTCCGTTCCTATAAAACTCCGGCTTTTCACGCCGGCCACGTTAAACATTAACACCGGTTAAAAAGTATTAATAAACCTCGACTTTAACGCCGAAATAAATATCGTTAACCTCCGCTTCGTATAATAAAACTCCTTATAGAAATCGCTTCGAAAACCCCTTAGAATCCGTATACTAAGTGGTTTCTCTTTAAAAACGTACGGGGTTTAAAAGGTACCGTTATCCTTATAAAACGGTAAAGGTACGACCCGGTCCGTAATTCGCTATTATATAACCTTAAACCGGGACGAAAAAGATAACCCCGTTTTATTAAAAATACTAACGTTAACGGATTTATATATAATCTTAACCCCGTATCGGTAAATATAGTAGTTTAAACTTACTACGGATAAAATCTAAGTAAACTCGTTAACTAAGTTTAAAAAGCAACTTCGGAACTCCGTTACCGTTTATACGGTTATTAATACCGAGTTATTACCTCTTTTAAACGAAGAGGATACGGAATCTTTAAGGAATCTTATAAAGATCTTACCGGAATTTTAAAACTTAACGGTAATCTTTAATAATAAAATACCGTAACCTACTTTTCCGTACCGAGAAATAAACCACGTTATTAAACTTTTACTTAATATATAACCTTTATATAAACCTATTTACCCACTATTTTAAAAAAAGTTAAGAGTCTTTTAAGAATACTTTAAGTTAATTTTAAAGAAAGGGTAAATTCGGGAGTTAACTAGTCCCGTTAAAGCTTTAATCCTTTTCGTCTTAAAGAAGGACGGGAGTTTACGGTTATACGTAAACTACCGTGGTTTAAACGGCGTTATTAAAAAAAACCGGTACGTTTTATCTTTAATCTCGGAGATTTTAGATAGAATTTAAAGGGTATAATAGTTTTTTAAAGTAAATATTAAAGACGTTTATTACCGTATCCGTATTAAAAAAGGTAACGAGTAAAAGACGGTATTCCGTACTCGGTACGGGTATTACGAATATTTAATTATACTATTCGGCCTTATTAATACCTTAACTATATTCTAAAAGTATATCTACCGAGCTTTATAAGGTTTATTAAACGACTTTTATATAACCTATTTAAATAACGTTTTAATCTTTTTTAAAATACGAGAAGAATATAAATAATATATACGGTAAGTTTTAAAACGTTTATAATAAATAAAGCTGTTTATTAACCTTAAAAAGTACGAATTCTTTTATTAACGTATTAAATTCCTCGGATTTATATTAAATCTTACGGGAATCGAGATAAACCCCGCGAAGGTTAAGATAATCTCGGAATAAAAAGTCCTTCGGACTTACTATAATATTTAAGTTTTTATCGGCTTTTATAACTTTTATCGGAGGTTTATTCACCGGTTTTCGGATAAGGTTAAACCCTTAACGGAATATTTAAAAGGTATAATAAATAAAAGGAAACCTAGGGTAATCTTATAAGGATCCGTAAAGTAAACCGCGTTTAAAATATTACGGGATTTATTTAAAGAAACCCCGGTATTTAAACACTTCGATTTAAAACGGTTTATACGGATAAAGACGGACGTGTTTATATTCGTAATAATAAGAATTTTATTATAACCCGACGACGAAAGCCGGTAATATCCGGTAACCTTTTAATTACGGAAGTTTAAAAAAGTTAAACTCCGTTATAATACCTTAAACTAAAAGTTAATAATTATTATTATATCTTTTAAAGAATAAAAACACTACTTAAAAGGTAATAACGTTCCCGTAAAAGTCTTTACGGATTATATTAACTTATAATCGTTTATACGGTAAATTAAGTTAAATAACCGTTAAACGAGGTAATATATATATTTATCCCCCTTTAATTTTATAATTAAACACCGCCCGGGTACGCGTAACCTAACGGACGGTCCCTTTAAACGTCCGGATTACGAAGAAGAGTTAAACGGGACGGATTATCTTCTTAATTTATAAAGGAAGTTACGGGTAATAGAAAAAGTCTTTATAAAACCGCACCCCCCGGATAAGTAAAACGTTTAAAGGAAGATAACGGAAGGCTCCGTCGTAACCGAGACGTTTATATAAACGCGGGTTGTTTAAATCTTAATTAAATAATATACGGGATCCGAAAGGAATTTTAAACCCTTCCCTCGTCGGAATCGCCGGTATTAAGGTACGTTTTTAAAATAAGTAATACCGGCTCGTATAATTACGATAACGTTACGGGACGAGATATTTAAAGGTCCGGTATTAAAAACGTTTCTTTCGTTACTTAAAAGAGTATAAGAAGTAAACCCGGAAATTTAAAGTATTATTAAAGTAATACGAAAGGGTCGTGAAAAATATAGTTAATCCTTTAAAAAAAACGGGTTACTTTATAAAAACGAGTAAATTTTCGTACCGGTAAAGGAGTCTTTACGAAGATAAATCCTTAAATATTATTACGACGCCCGTACGGTAGGTTATTTTAACGTTTATAAAATTCGGGATTTAATTTAAAAGAAGCTTTATTAAACGGGTTTAATAAAGGATATAAACGAGTATATCCGCGAATACCGTATTTATTAAATATTAAAGACGAGGCGATACGCACCCTTTAACCAGCTTTAACTATTACTAGTTTTAAACCGTTTTTAATAAAAGGTTTTTATAGATTTTATTACGGGATTACCCCCGGTTTTTACTAGTTTATAAAAAGTGGACTTAATATTAATTATAATAAATAAATTTATTAAAATAATCCTTTTCTTCCCCGTTAATACGATAATCACGGCGTTTTAACTAATAAAGCTATTATATAACGAGGTTTAACTACGGTACGACGCTTTAAAAGGAATCGTATTAAACCACGGGTTTATATTTACGAACGTTTATTAAACGGCTTTTTACGACGAGATATAAATTAAACGGCGTCTCTTAATAACGTTTTACTTATAAACGGACGGATAAACGGAACGGTTAAACTAAGTACTTAAATAATACTTACGTTATTTTATTAACGAGATATAAATTAATTAACCGTCGTTATTACGGATAACGGAATTTATATTTAATAACGTAATTAACGAGATAACCGGATAAAGTCCGTTTATACTTTTTATAAGATTCTACCCGGATCTTTATAAACTCGAAGCCGAGTTTATAAAAGAGGGGGTTTTAACCGTTATTAACCGTTTATAAAAACTCGAAATAGTACGGTAAAAGGTTAAAAAATATATTTAAACGGTTTAATAAGTATAAAAGAAATACTTCGATAAAAGATATAAACTTATAATATTTTAACGTAAAGACTTAATACTTTTTTCGATTAAAAACCTTAAGTTAAAAGTCCCGTAAAAAAAGTTAATACCGAGGTTTATAAATTTATTCCGAGTTTTAAAAATAGTAAGTAAATAAGTATATCGTTTAACCTTACCGGAATAATATTAACGTTTATATAATATCTTCCCGGTATCCTTATTAAAATCTTAACGGGATATTAAAAAGGCGGGTACGGAGATACTTATACCGGACTTAAAGAACGACTTAAACGTTTAAAAAGTAAAACGCCTTTTAAACCGGAAAAAGTATTAAGGTTAAACCTACTTCCTCGTAAAATAAACCGGATAACCGGCGGAATATAACTAGTAGATAACCGAGGAGGATATCCACGTTTTAAAGGTAATCCGGGAGCTTTCCGTATAAAATCCGATACCGGTAAAAAAAGGACGATTACGGAAAAATAAATCTTAATCCGGCCACTTAACCGGCCGTAAAGGATACTATCCCGAAATACGACGGCCCCGCCGGCACCCTTAATTACGGAAAAAGTAAATAAATAAAACTATACCGCCGTTACCACCGGTTTCCTTTAAAAAACCCGGGTTAAACCTAACCTACTTTAACCTTAATCGGTTAAAAGCTTTAACTTAACCGTTAACTTGTTTATTAACACTACGCCGTTTAAAGCCCCGCGTAAATCGGCCGTTAAAGTTAGTTACACTTAACGGAGGCGAATATACTCGCCGTTAACGGGTAAGGCCCGTAAAATACTTACGGGCCTTTAAACGAGGCGGGTTATAATAACCTTATCGGTATAACCGATAAAGCCGCCCACTTTAACGTTAATCACGTTATACGTTTTATAATATTAACGTAATACGAAAAGTAAACGGCGTTTATAAACGCGGACGGTACCCCGGGCGGTAACCGTCGGACCGGCTTTTAAACCGGCCACCGTAGCCTCGGCTTACCGTACTACCCGTAAAAACGCTTAACCGTCGTCGAGTAAGAACGACGGTAATTATAAACTATTAACGAGATAAGAATCTTAGAAGAATTTAAAAGGACTTACCGGAAGGTAAAACACCCTCCCGTAACACGGCCCGTACTTTACGGATAACGCGGTCTCGGGGGCCGTAGGGTACGAAAAGGTAAACGTTTTAGTAGCTTTACGGTTAACCGACGATACGAATTCTTAATACCGAAAGTAGATTAACGGGAGCCCCGCCGGTTAGGCGGACTTTAACCTTACGTTAAGCCTTACGGTTATAACGTTAACCGCGACGGCTTATATTATAACTTATAAAGCCGGGCTAAGCCCGGACTCCGCGGCGCCGTCGCCCGTACCGCCGTCGATAACCGTAATACCGGCCCCGGCCTTACCGTCGTCCACTATAAACACGCCACCGTTAAACGTAAAGTCCGCGTCGTCGTCGTCGTCGTTTTTAACGCCGCCAAACCCCGCGGCTTAAACGGCCAAGACGGCGGTTATAACTACACTCGTAATAACGCGGACCGACCGACGCGGCGGCCCCGCCGAACGCGCGGCGCGTTTACGTTTAACCCCGACTAAAAGCGTTAACGCCTTTATAACGGGCGTTACCTCGTCGCCGTCGTTACCGCCGTCGTCGCCGTTATCGTCGTCGTTATCACTACTACTATTATTACTATTACTACTCGTATTATTATCGTTATCGTCGTTATCGCCTTTAATAATACTAATCGTAATAACGGTAAACGGGGTAACCGGGACGTCCTTATTATTATCGTCGTCGCCGTTATCGTCACCGTTATCGTTAATAATAACGTTAATCGTAACCGTAACGGGCGGGGTAATAAAGATATTACTATCGTTATTACTACTCTCGTCGTTATTACTACTACTTTCCTCCGTAACCTTATTAACCGTCGGCTTTTTAACCGTACGGCTTTTAAACGAGTTAACGGCGGCCGCGCGCTCTCCGGCTTTAACCGGGGTAATAACGGCCGGACCCGCCGACTCGCCCGTTAATCCCCTTAAACTCCCGTTAAGAATAAGGCTTACGGCTCCTTTAACCGTTTTTATTACTATTACGGTAATAGGCGCGTACGACGCTTTAATCGTTACGATACGGGCCGTTATACGTTACACGTCCCGCGTAGCTTTACGGTTAACACACCGGCGCTCCCGTCGGGCGGGGCTTCCCTTCGGCTTAATAAGGGAAGGCCGAGGAGTTATAGTGTTAATATATGTATATACGTATACGTACGTATATATACGCCGGTAAGCGGGTAAGTACGTAATCGAGCACGATTATATATTATTAGGTATAAACTAATATACGCGGGTAAGGACGGGTACTTATAAAAAAAAGCGCGGGAGATATTAGTATTATAAACGGTAATTATAATACGAGGACTACGATAAATAGGACTATAGATATAATTATAATAAATAACACGCCGTATACGGTTACTTAACCAACTTATTACGTACGGACTCCTACCGTATAAACGTACGAAACGTGATAAAGGCGGACGATAAAAGCGCGTCCGTTATAACGCGTACTTAAGGCTGGTAATAATAAAGTTAACACTTATAATTACTTTTTTACCTACGAAGGTTTTTTACACTGTAACGATATAACGTTTAGGATATACGCCTTAAGGGGGGGGATAATTATCACGGTTAAATCCGGTCGGAACCCCGGATCGGGTTAACGCGGCTTTAAAAGTCTAGTTACGTATAAAGGTTACGTATAAAGTCACGTACTTAACCGCGTAGTTAAACAGCACCGCGTATATCCCGTACCTCCCCCGGGATAAGGTTTTTAAGTCATATAACCGATAGTAATACGTAACTAAAGGGTCACCTAATTACCCCTTAAGTCCGATATAACGAGGGATAAGAAATCCTTTAAAAAACCTACCCTAAACCTATACCTAACTTAAAGTAGGACTAGCCCCGGATTCTTATAAAATCCGGGCCGGACTAAATATAAGTATAGGACGCGGGCCCCCTTTAAAGAGGGGGACCTAAGAATCAGTCTCTATTCTTACCACACTTTACTTTGGCCCTCTTCCCGGATAATCTCTCTCTCTAAGCTATCTAATCCCTTGATTACTCCTATCTATTACATTTATCGTATCGGTTAAAGTCGTTAATAATCCGCTTAGATTAAATAAGTATTATATATATACAGTTATAATTTACTCTAATAAGTATATATTAACGTCGTACTTAAATAATCGAAATATATTTCGTAATTATATAAGTTAATCTTCGTTAACCGGAATAAAAAAGTTATCGATACTAAATATTAAAACGTAATTATATATAAAGTTAAAAATACCGGTAATAATATACGGTTTATTCCTTTAACTACGTATATAATACGCGTTTTAAAGCTTTATAAAATCAATAAACTTTAATCGTATTTTTAATATATAAATAAAAAGAATTATAATCCGATTAAAAAGCTCCGTATCGGAAAATATACTCTCGGATATAAGCCGGTTAAAATATATTTAATAGTATTAGATTAAAGTTAAACGTAAATAAAAGAAGAAAACTCACTCTTTAAAATATTATTCGTTTAGTATATAACTCGTCCTACTATCTTTTAATCTTTACGTTATAAATACTCTTTAAGTATAATTAATAAAGATTAAACGTGATTAAGTTATTTCTATCGATAACTATTATTCCCGCTTACTTTAATTCTCGCTCTTTTAAAATTATTCGGACGCGTAATAGTAAATTCTAATCCAGTCGCGTATAATCCTCGTCGTTTAAAATAGTTCTTTTACGACTTGTTATAAACAAGTAATAATACGCCCGCGTAAATAAAGATATCTCGTTTCCTCGGTTTAACCGGAAAATCCGCGGAATCTTCTTTATTCGAGATATAACTATTAAAAATTAGAGTACGATACTTAATATAGTGAACGCGGAGTGTCCGATAAAAAACTATAAAATATACCGTAAATATATATTAATAACCGTATACACTTCGAATCCGTATATAATAAGTTTTACATATCTATTAATAGACTAAGTATAATTTAAACCGGGTATAGTTTAACCCGATCTCCGTCGTTATATATATTATCGACGAAGATTAATCTCGTTTTAATAGAATTAACTATAAACGTCGAAGATTTCCCGTTTTAACAGTATAAAGCCTGCTATCCGTATATATATATAAAGTATTCGACGGCCTATATTCCGTACGATATTAATAAAGTACATCTTTTATTAAAAGTACTTTATAAGTCGGCGCCGTTCTACTTCGATTTATTCTTCGTTTTATCGACGTCGTAGATTCTACTTAAAACGAATTTATTATAATCCGTGTATAATGATAAAAAATCCTTCACTTCGGAGGATTTACAGCATTTTTACATTTAAAATATACATATTAAAGAATAACTACTTCACTCTAGTTTATAAATCCACGGTGTTATTTATTCTTCCGCGCCGGTCGACGATTCCCTATAATTTAAGGCGATTAATCAAAGTTCGTAATAAACAATAAATATTACGCACGACGAGAGGGTGCGCACATCCACGAGCTGGCTCTAGTCCAACCGGCGGGCAAGCAAGGCGAGGGCGTGACAGGTCGTGGGTAACGGAGGCGGTCGTGAAGGTCCGGCAGACGGACACGTCTGTAAGGACAGAGCAAGGTGCTGGTAATAGTGGTGATGATGATGATCTACTATAGAATAGAGGGAGGCCCGAAGGGCCCTCTATATAAGAGACTACGGACTAGGCACGGGCCACGGACGTGGCGCGCGGTAACGCGCCACGTACGTCACGTAACACCAGGCCGTACGGTCCCTAGACCAGTACAGCGTGCGCATCATATGCCCCTAGCGTGGCGGAGAGACACAGCCCTCCTAGGCTACCCTCCTCGGGTCGGCGCCGGGCGCGCGGGAGACGGACTGCGCACGGGCCACGGACGTGGCGCGCGGCGTGTGTCCGGGGCGCGGCGGAGAGACACAGCTCTCCTGGGCTGTCGGCGTCGGCGTGCGGGACGGGGCGGGCAGGTGATGCCGTGGTACTGGTAACGAAGAGAAAAGGGGTCTGGGTATGTGGTATAGGGTAAGGGGACAGGATAAGCAAGGAAAAAATAAAGGAGTGTAGCCGACACCACGTGACGGTGTACGGCTTATCGGTAGTTGTCGCCGGAGGCTACGTCGTCGTGTCGGAAGACGGCGGGACGACGGCGTGAGGCGACAGCTTGTCGGCGACGCAGGGCGGCGTCGGCTTGTCGGTGTGTCGCGGGCGCCACGTCGTCGTGTCGGGAGACGGTAGGACGACGGCGTGAGGCGACAGCTTGTCGGTGGTTGTCGCGGGAGTTACGTCGTCGTGGCGGGAGACGGTGGGACGACGGCGTAGGGCGACAGCTTGTCGGCGACGCAGGGCGGCGTCGGATTATCGGTATGTCGCGGAGGGTCACGTCGTCGTGTCGGGAGACGGTGGGACGACGGCGTGAGGCGACAGCTTGTCGGCGACGCGGGGCGGCGTCGGCTTGTCGGTATGTCGCGGGAGCCACGTCGTCGTGTCGGGAGACGGTGGGACGGCGTGAAGCGACAGCTTGTCGGCGACGCAGGGTGGCGTCAGGTTGTCCGTGTCGCGGTGAGCCACGTCGTGTCGAGGGACAGTACGACGACGACGTGAGGCGACGTCTTGGCGGTGACGCAGGGCGGCGGCGTCGGCTTGTCGGTGCGTCGCGGGGAGCCACGTCGTCGTGTCGCGGGAGGGACGACGGGACGACGGCGTAGGGCGACGTCTTGAGGGTAACGTAGGGAGGCGTCAGCTTGTCTGTGCGCGGCGACGGTGGGCGGCGCGGGACGTCGTCTAAGGCGACGTCTGGGCGACGCAGGGACGGCGACGGTGGGCGACGCAGGGACGGCGACAGTGGGCGGCGCGGGACGACGTTTGAGGCGACGTCTGGTCGGCGCGGCGGCGGTGTCGCTGGGCGGCGGCGTGGGACGACGTCTGAGGCGACGTCTAGTCGGCGCTGCAGCGGTGTCGCTGGGCGGCGGCGCGGGACGACGTCTGAGGCGACGTCTGGTGGGCGCGGCGGCGGTGTCGCTAGGCGGCGCGGGACGACGTCTGGGACGACGTCTGGGCGCGGCGGCGGTGTCGCTTGGCGGCGGCGCGGGACGACGTCTGGGACGACGTCTGGGCGCGGCGGCGGTGTCGCTTGGCGGCGGCGCGGGACGGCGTCTGAGGCGACGTCTTGTCGGCGCTGCGGCGGCGTCGGTGGGCGGCTGCGCGGGACGACGTCTAGGACGACGTTTGGTGGGCGCGGCGGCGGTGTCGCTTGGCGGCGGCGCGGGACGACGTCTGGTGGGCGCGGCGGCGATGTCGCTTGGCGGCGGCGCCTGACGACGTCTGGGGCGTCGTCTTGTCGGCGCGGCAGCGGCGTCGGAGGGCGTCGGCGCGGGACGACGTTTGGGACGTCGTCTTGTCGGCGCGGCAGCGGCGTCGGTGGGCGGCCCGGGACGACGTCTAGACGACGTCGCAGGACGACGTCTGGACGACGTCTGGGCAGCGACGCGGGGCGACGTCTGGGCAGCGACGCGGGACGACGTCTTGGCGGCGTCGTAGGACGACGTCAGACCGGCGGTGTGGGATGACGTCGTGACGGCGGCGCGTGACGACGTCGAAGCGGCGGTCTGGGATAACGTCGTGCCGGCGGTGTAGGACGTCGTCGTGACGTCGGCGTTGGACGACGTCTGGACGTCGGCCGGGGGCGACGTCTGGGCGACGGCCGAGGACGACGTCGGAGCGACAGTAGGGGACGCCGTCGAGGTGGCTCGAGACGACGTCTGGGCGTCGGCAGGCGGACTGTCGGCGCGCGGCTGTCGGGACGTCGCTGTGGGCGACGTCTTGGCGGCGACGTGGGACGGCGTCGGCGCAGGTGTCGTGTCGACGGCTCGGGACGGCGTCGACACGACGGCAGCGGCAGACGTCGTGGCGGCTTTGCAGGACGACGTCTGGGCGACGACAGGCAGGCTGTCGGCGCGCGGCTGCCTGGACGTCGCTCTGGGCGGCGTCTGGGCGTCGGGCGCCGGAGGTCTTGAGACGTCGACGGCGGACGACGGTTGGGCGGCGACGGGGGACAGCGTCGGCGCGGGGGGTGTCGAGACGACGGCGCAGGGCACCGTCGTAACGACGACAGCAGGAGACGTCGCGGTGGCTTCGTGGGACGACGTCTGGGCGACGACAGGCGGGCTGTCGGCGCGTGGCTGTCTGGACGTCGCAGTGGGCGACGTCTGGGCGGCGACGGGGTGCGGCGTCGGCGCGGAAGGTGTCGTGTCGACAGCGTGGGACGGCGTCGACACGACGGCAGCGGCAGACGTCGTGGCGGCTTTGCAGGACGACGTCTGGGCGACGGCAGGCGGGCTGTCGACGCGTGGCTGCCTGGACGTCGCAGTGGGCGACGTCTGGGCGTCGGGCGCCGGAGGTCTTGAGAGGGCGACGGCGGACAACGACCGGGCGGCGACGCGGGACGGCGTCGGCGCAGGGGGTGTCGTGTCGACCGCGTGGGACGTCGTCGACACGACAGCAGCGGGAGACGTCGTGGCGGCTTTGCAGGACGACGTCTGGGCGACGACAGGCGGACTGTCGACGCGCGGCTGCTTGGACGTCGCTGTGGGCGACGTCTGCGCGGCGACGGGAGGCGGCGTCGGCGCAGGTGTCGTGACGACGGTACAAGGCAGCGTCGGGACGACGGCAGCGGTAGACGTCGTGTCGGCTTTGGAAGACGACGTCTGGGCGACGACAGGCGGACTGTCGGCGCGCGGCTGTCTGGACGTCGCTCTGGGCGACGTCTGCGCGGCGACGGGGTGCGGCGTCGGCGCGGGAGGTCCCGAGACGACGACGGCGGGCGTCGTCGGGACAGGGGCGGCTGGCGGCTGTCGAGGGGCCACGGCAGGCCGCGTCGCGGTGTCTGGCGCCGGAGGTTTTGAGACGGCGACAGCGGAGGGCGACTGGGCGACGACGCGGGAGGGCGTCGGCGCGGGAGGTCTCAAGACGACGACGGCGGGCGTCGTCGAGACAGTGACGGCTGGCGGCTATCGGGGAGCCACGGTGGGCCGCGTCGTGTTGTCGACCGCCGGAGGTCCGGAGACGACGGCGGCGGAAGGCGTCCGGGCGACGGTAGACGGGCTGACGGCGTAGTACGGACCGAAGATTTTTTTCAAGAACTCGGCTTGCCAGTCCTCCGGTGTCCCGTGTGCTGTCAGGTGTCTTTTTAAGTCGCGGCGGAGTTGGTCGTCTCGGGACGGTGTCCACGCGGTGTCCCGAGTCGGCGCGCCGCGCGCGGGAGCTGTCGGGGCGACGCGGTAAGACGACGTCGGCGCGGGAGCTGTCGAGACGACACCGTAGGACGGCGTCCGGTGGACGTCGTACGGTGGTCTCGGGGCGCCGTCGTAGGACGACGTTAGGGCGGCGTAGTAATACCGTGTCTGGTCGTCGTCGTCGTCGGCGTACGGCCTCGGCGCGTCGCCGTAGTGCGACGCGTGGAAAGCGTCGTACTGCGGCCGTGGCGCGTGGTCGTAGCGGGCGGCGTCGGGAGGCGGCCGCTGCGCGCGGTGGACGTCGTACGGCGCGCGGGCGTCGTCGTAGTACGGCGCGCGGTGAGCGTCGTACTGCGGCCGCGGGACGTCGTCGTAGTAGCGGCCGGCGTCGGGAGGCGGCCGCGGCGCGTTGTCGTAGTACGGCGCGCGGAGGGCGTCGTACGGCGACCGCGGGACGTCGTCGTAGTAGCGGCCGGCGTCGGGAGGCGGCCGCGGCGTGTTGTCGTAGTACGGCGCGCGGAGGGCGTCGTACGGAGGCCGCGGGACGTCGTCGTAATAACGGCCGGCGTCGGAAGGCGGTCGCGGCGCGTCGTCGGAGTACGACGACTGGCTGTCGTCGTCGTACGGCGACTGCGGCGCGTCGTCGTAGTGGACGGCGTCGCCGTCGTCGTAGTAGACGGCGTCGCCGTCGTCGTAGTACGACGCTTGGTCGTCGTCGTAGTACGACGGCTGGCCGTTGTCGTAATACGACGACTGGTCGTCGTCGTAATACGACATGTCGTCTGTCGCGACCGGGAGACGTCGGGACAGGAGGGCTTCACGTCTGTCGGGCGCCGCGACAAGGAAGAAGCGTGTCGTCTGTCGCGACCGGGAGACGTCGGCGATAGGAGGCTTATCGTCTGTCGTAACCGGAGGACGTCACGACAAGAGGGCTTCACGTCTGTCAGGCGACAGGGAAGAAGCGCGTCGTCTGTCGCGACAAGAAAACGTCGGCGACAAGAAGGAGGCCTCACGTCTGTCTAAGGACAGGGAAGAGGCGCGTCGTCTGTCGGACAGGTGTCGCGACAGGAGGGCAGCTGGCACTCGGTCGTCCAGTCGTGACGAGGGAGTTGCTACCAATTGTTACGCACGACGAGAGGGTGCGCACATCCACGAGCTGGCTCTAGTCCAGCCGGCGGGCAAGCAAGGCGAGGGCGTGACAGGTCGTGGGTAACGGAGGCGGTCGTAAGGGTCCGGTAAACGGACACGTCTATAAGGACAGAGCAAGGTGCTGGTAATGGTGGTGATGATGATGATCTACTATGGAATAGGGGGAGGCCCGAAGGGCCCTCTATATAGGAGATTACGGACTGGGCACGGGCTACGGACGTGGCGCGCGGTAGCGCGTTACGTGCGTTACGTGGCACTAGGCCGTACGGTCCTTAGACTAGTACAGCGTGCGTATCAATAAATATTATACTCCGATCGAAGAAAATTATATATACTTTTAATTATTATACTTTATTCGTATAAAGCTTAAATTATATCTCTTTAGTTATCTAGTAAAGAAAGTTTTGGGCGTATTTTCACGGTTAAAAAAAGAATATTAGAATAATTAAATTAACCTCGTAAAAAAAAAAAGTAAATAAAAATTAACGTAAGTAAAAGCATTTCCGTACCGTCCATACCTTATCCACCTTCTTTAACCTAATTCCGTCCCTTTCCGTACTATATACTTTAATCCACCTTAAACTACCGAAAATAACGGTGAAAAAAAAAAAATAAAAAAAAAAGATAAAAACTCCGTATACGTTAAAAAGATCGGGCGCGCGTAATAACGATTAGGCGTATTACGCACGACAAGCGTGTACGCACCTCGCGGACTAGCTTAGGATACTAACCGGCGGTAAGGCAAGGCGAAGGCGTAACAAGCGTAGGCACGTATAACGGTCGTAAAGTCCCGGTATACGGGACTACGGTCTAGAGAGACTAAGTAAGGAGTGAGAAGTGAAGAGAGTAGATTGGATAGGAGTTTAAATTACGGTTTAGTTATAAAGGCTTTATATAAGTGGTAAAGCTGGTAAGGGTTACGTAATAAGGGTTACGTGGCTTTTACGTTGTAAAGTACTTAGGTTATACGTGCGTATTATATACCCGTAGCGCGGTAAAAAACGCAGCCCTCCGGGGCTGCCGGCGCGGCGGGGGACGCGGCCGCGCGGCGGTTAGATACGGGAGGGGCGGGGCGGGCCGATACTTAAAAGGGGAGGTAAAATATTTAGACGAAAAGAAAAACGAAAAGAAAAGGAAAGGAAAAGGAAAAAAAAATATATATACCCGGGGGGGGGGGGTCGCGCGGTAACGGAGGCGGCGCGGCGGGGAAAGAATACTAGTTTAAGGAAAAGGGGGGGGGGGGGGGTGGATAACGAAAACGGCGTAACGGAGAGGCGTGGCGTAACGGTTTACTTAGTTTATAACCTAGTAAACGGCGTTTTATTAATTACGTAATAACGGCGAGGGTATAAACGCGGCGCGCGGCGCGCGGGCGCGGTTAAACGGCGTAACGGTACGGCGGTTTAACGGTACGGGCGCGGCGCGTGTCGGTACGGCGGGAACGGGGTAGTTAACCGCGGCGGAAACGTACGGGGTCGGGGTTAAACTCCCGTATAGTCGAAACCGTACGGCGGTAGCGTAAAGGCCGGTATTTATAAAGTTAAAACGGTATAACGTCGGGCGTGGTTACGGCGTATCGACGTTTTTAACCCGGGCTCTCGACGTTTCGGTTTTACGGGTAAACGATAAAGACCGTTTAACGCCGATACTTTAACGGGCGGCGACGATAATCGTAATATCCTTACGGGTAACGGTCGTCGTACGGTAGTATTCCGTAATTTAATCGTTAATAGTTTAAATATTATCGTTAATTACGACGACGTTTTTACGAATAGTAACGGCGAGGCTCCGTACGGTAACGGCGGCGTCGTTTTAAACGGTAACGAGGTTTAATATAACTCCGGTAAGGTTATCGCGGTATTCGGCGACGGTGTTTAAGATTATTTACTTAAGTTTAAAGTCGTTAACGTTATATAACGGGTACGGATAACCGTTAAAGCCGGGCGGGTTAAGGTAATAACGGAGGTCGTTAAATTATAACGCGGCGAACGTAACGTAACCGTATTATATCCGGGGGTCGAGGATACGTACCGTTTAAATTATTTAAAAGGTTAAACGTTTCGTCGGTAACGTAACGTTAACGGTTTTTTAGGTTTATAGTATAACCGTATAACGGTTACGTAAACGGCGGATAAACGCCGTTTAAAAAAGGGCGCCGCCGTTAACGAAGACCTTTTTAATATACTATACGACGGGGAGGATATACGGCGCGTCCGGTTATAACGGCGGTGGGAAGAGGAATATAAACCGGGTAAGGAGCTCGTTAAAGGCGACGTTATACGGGAGCGCGGACTTTTTTATCGGTATAACGGTCGCGTCGTATATAGTGGTAATAACGGTAAATTTACTCTCCGTCGTACGGGCGGTTTAACGGGCGCGGCCGGCGTCGTTTAATAAGGTGATTTAATCGAAGATCGTTATAATGGTAACGTTTAAGGACGGTAAACGGGCGAACTTAACTTTATAGTAGGTTTTAAAGTCGTATTTTACGGCCGTCGTTACCTCCGTTACTTTACGTTTACGCGGCGGTATAAAGAAAAGCTACGTCGTTACGGTTATTATTACTATTATACCCGTAACGCGGAAGTTAAAGGCCGTTACCGTAATCTTAACTTAACGAAAAAAGGCGCCGGGGATAAAGGTATAAACGAGCGGCGTTACCGGGTTACCGTCGTAACGCGACCTAACCCGAGTATTACGCGTTAAGGAGTCGTTTAACACCGTTATCGTAAGTGGCGGCGTCGTTATAACGCGCGGTAACGTGGTAGCGGTTAACGGCGGTACGGCGGCGACGGGCGGGGGAGTAACGACGGCCGACGGTATTACGGTAAGGGCGGTTAATTACGCGGCGGCGGTTAACGCGGGCGTCGTAATAATAAACGGTTACGTAGTAACGACGAGCGGTATTACGGTAACGGGGGGCGGTAGTTTAACGGTCGGTAACGGTGTAATGGCGGTAAGTAACGCGGCGGTGTTAACCGGTTACGGCGGTGTAACCGGACGGGATTAAAATACGGTAACGGTTATTATAGTCGAGGCGGCGGAGGTTATTACGGCGCCGGCGCGTACGGTAAACGTATCGGGTCGAGGCGTATTAAAAACCGCCTCGTCGTCTTATAACGGGCCGGGGGGTAAACGGGTAAAGGGCGGCGTCGTAAAAAGCGTCGTAGTTTAAAAGGCGGCGAGCCGGGCGGTCCGTTTACGTAACGACTCCGGCATTTCGTAAACGTCCGTAACGCCGTTAACGGGCGAGGCGGGCTCCGCGAACTAGACGTAACGGGCGGGCGGTTAAGTTAAAGTTATACCGTTTAAGTTTAACGAACGGCGGTCGTCCGAGTGGGCGGCGTCGTTTTTTACCGTTAACCCGTAATTATCGGAGGTGGCGGAAAGGGCGTTATCGCCGTTATTCTCGTCGGTAAAGGCGGCGTCGTTACTACCGCCGTACTTGGAGTCGAGGTCGTTATTATTAACGAAACCGTCGTCCGCGGAGGCCGTAAACGATACGTCCGTCGGCGGGTTGGAGTTTATTATAACGGTACGGCCGTTATAAAAAAGGGGGAAAGGACGGAGAGCGGAAGCCGGTAGTATCGTTTTATTACCGTTATATAATCGTTAATAACGTAATAACGCGGGTTAAAGGGTAAGTAAAGGTAAAAACGGAGGGAGGTGGATAACGCGTCGTATTTAAACGACGGGGGTAAACGTTTTAAAGTCGACGGTAAGTGAAGTAAAAAATTTATAAAGCGCGGGTTAAATATAAAAAGAGCGAAAGGGGGATAAATAAAAGGGAAAGATAAAAAGGGTAAGCGCGACGTTACGGAGTTACGAGGTTAAACGCCGGCTTAGGTTAAAAGAGAAGAAGGATAAAAGAAAGGGCGACGTCGTAATTTAAACGGTTATCCGTTTACGGTTATTAAACGGCCGGCCGCGGTAACGTAATACCGGTAGTTCGGCGGCGGTACGGGCGGTACGTAAGGTCCGTCCGGTTATTTAAACAGTTAATATTACGGTCCGTTTATAACGGCCGCGGTTACGGGAGGACGGTTAAATAAGTACGTCCCCGTTAAGTTAACGTTAAACCTTTAAGTACGTTACTTCGTATTCCGCGATAAAGTCCGGTAAACCGTCGAAAAGTAAAACGTACGTAATTTAATTATTCTTAACGTTTAAATAACCGGTCTATTTAACGAGGTAGTCGACGACGCGGCCTTAACGGGTATTTCGGATATAGTGTTACGTAATCCGTTCCACCTCGTACCGATCGTTATCGTCCGCGGTAACGTTTTAAACGACTAGTCTTAACGAAAACACCTCGCGGTTATATAAGTTTTAATCCTAGTCGACTTTAAACAGTTAAGTAACGTTAATTATAAAGTAAATACGTTAATTAAGTAATAAGGCGAGGCGGTAAGCTTATTTACTTATACGTTCCGTTACTTTAAAAAGGCCGGCCCGTTACGGGGAGTATTTAAAGGGCGGTCGGCCGGGTAAGTAATAACCGTAATAAAGGCGGAGGTAAACCTTTTCGCCGACTTTAAATTCTACGCGCCGGTACTATTTATCGTACCGAAGCTTAACGAGGGTATTAGTTAAGTCGGCGAAACGGCTCGCTTCTTTATAAAATTCCCGTCGTTATAATTTACGCGTCTTCGCCTTCCGTACGTCGGACTCGGCGGGTTTAAACAGTTATAAAGGGCCGTTAAAGCGGAAACCGAGAACGATCTCGTTAAGTAAATAACCGAGGGTGGTTAAAACGGCGTTATTTAAACGGAATTATAAAACGGGTAAAATAGTTATTTAAAAGGTGTCGGGGTTTACCGCGTAATAAAAACGGATCGCGATCTCGACTGTTTAATTTTTTCTTTTTAATAAACCGTTTATTTAAACGTAATAAGCGGTAATTATAAAGAGTTTAATATTTAAACGACGGAATATCTTTTATTAAACGCGGGAGATAAATTTCGGGTCGCGGTCGTTAATAATACGCTTTAACAGTCTTTAATCGGCGTATATTAAAGCGTAAAGAAGGAACGATACCTAGTCCTCGGCCGTATACTTATTATTATTAGCGATAAAAAGTGTTTTCCGGGATACTTTATATATAATTATTAAAAGCGTGTTTAAAGTATCGAACTTTAAGTTATATTAAACCGTTCCGATAAACGGAACGGCGGGTAAAACGGTTACGAAGTTTATAACGATAGTATAATACGGGAGGTTAAGATTAAAAATAGGTTATAACTCTCTTAATAACCGTAAACGGGACGTTTAATTCTTAATATAAGTTATATAATACGTTAAATAACGTTTAATTTTAACGCGTAACCGTAAGATAAAAATACCGTTAAGTTAATATATTATACGGTGCTCGCCGAAGTAGAAGCTATCGTCGTATACGGTTACGAGAACTTCGTTTTTAATAACGCGTAAAATATAAAGTCGCGGGTTACCGTTAAAACCGCGGTAATAAAAAAGGCCGTCGATAAGTTTTTACGGGCCGAGTAATATTTAACGTACGGGGCGCGCGGTTTTACGCTTCGGCGTAACGGTACGGGCGGTTATAATAAATTAACGGAGCTCGTCGACGAAAGGGCGGAAGGTACGGTTTATAACGTATACCGCGTAGAAATAGTTACGGAATTCGGGGTTTATCGTAACGACCGCGACGCCGTTAACGGTAAAGTAATAATAATTTTATATTTTTACGTCGACGAGTAGGCGTGTTAACGCGGGCGGGATTAACCGAAGTACCGTATCCTAGTCGAGTTCGTTTATAACGAAAGCCGTCGGGAGGTCTTCGTATATTACGTTTTCGAGGATATCCCCGTTACTTAAGTTTTAATTATTAACTTATATAAATAAACGGGAAAGGGCGTTTAATATTATATTTAACTTACCGGGGATATAAAAAATACGGACGTTAAATTAAAATATATAGTTTATTACGGAGGTTAATTTAAAGTTTACTTTATCTAAGTTTATAATTTTAAAAGACGTATACGTAATAATATTCTTAACCGGTATATAATCGGTAAAGATAACGATAAGGTGTTTATTTAATTATACCAGCTTACGTAACTTTACGAAGACTTAAATAATATTAACGACTTCGCTTTCTATTACTCCGTACCCTTACTCGCGCGAGGTAATAACGCGGGATAAGAATATAAATAAACGGTATTTAACCTACGGTAAATCCTTACTTAAAATCGTAATACCGTTTTACGGGATATAAAATTAAAAGATAACCGTTCCGAATCCGCGTTTATACGCGTCGACTTTAATAAATAATAACTCGGTGGGTACGTAATAAAAAAGCTTAACCTACGTCGTTAAAAACTTTTAAAGTAAAGTAAAGGATTCGAGCTCTTTTAACGTCGGATTAAATTTAAACTGCTTTTCGAGTGTTTTACGTTTAAACGGGTTAAAAACGGTGCCGATACCGAGTTCCTCTCGTCCGCGGCGTTATAAAGCCGTTTTACGGGTTTATAAAAGGAATACTTTTACGTCGTATTATACGATACTACTCCGGAGGAAGTTTACTATACCGAGGTAAAAGCTTAATACGGGTAGACTACGCGGAAAGGAGATTCGTACGAACGCCGCGATACGGTTTACCGTACGGGTAATACTTACGTTATCGACGTTAAAACCGAGTAAACGGATTACGGGGAATGTAAAAAAGCTCTTCTCCGTTAAAACGTAAAAATAATATTTAAAAAAGAGCCGAAGTATTACTTCGAGGTATTATAAGTATTCCTTTAACGTATTATTAAAGATAATAACGTCGTCGATATATACGTTAACGAAAGATTAATACGGTTTAAAAAGGCCGTTTATAAACCGTTACGCGTATATTAAAACGTTTCGTAAGTTTATAAATACGACGTTTAAATATTCGATACCGCGTTAATTAATAATAACGAGGCGGTTACGGTACTTTACGAAGACGGGTAATTAGTAAAAGAAAGCCGTTATATCGATTATCGTATAAAACTACTTCCTAACGATTATTTAAATAATATCGTTTTAATCGGATAAAGGATAAATATCCGGTACCGTAAAACGGTTTAACGGTCGAAAGTCGACGACGACGCGTCCTTTCCGTTTACCGTTAATAGTACGTTAAATAACGAAAACGGGGTAAGTGATAAGTATCCCCGTACGGAGGTATCCTATTTTATTTTAAGTATATATTTTATTATAACGTTCGTCGATTAAAACCCGGTTTTCGAGTCCGAGGGGGTATAGTTTAATAAACTGTTTTTATAGTTATTAACCGTTTACGAGGTCGATTCGTATTTTCTTTTCTTTTAATATAAGTATTATACTTTTATTTTAAAAAACCTCGGCGTATTTATTAAATAAGTCTTTAATACGGTTTATAAACGAGGCGTTTTATATATAAACTTTAACGTTATACGTTATTTTACGGAATAAGAAGTCCGTCGGTTTTTTAAGACCGTAAAACGGGATATATATTCGGAGCTTTACCGAGTACGGCGTGTTTTAAACGGCGGTATAGTTTATAATATTACCTTTAATAGTAAACGGGGCCGCGTTAATAGGTTACGCGGTCGTTAAGTTTACCGAGTAGTATAACCGGTAATAAAAGACGCCGTCGTAGTATATAACGCCGTGGAGATTATTATAAATAAAGTTTAAAATCTCGTTAGTATTATCCGGTAAGTCTTCGGTACCGTTTTTATAAAGTTAATAGGCGGTCTCGGTTAGGATTTAATACCCGAGTATATTAAGTGGCGGGTTAGTAATATAACCGAGGACGGTACCTTTAAAAAGTACCACTTTTCTTTATAATTAATTACGTAATTAAAGTTTATTATTATTATCCTTATTAAACGTAACGTCGACGGTATTAAGATACGTCGAGTGAAAAAAGTAGGTTTAAACGTCGGGTTATCTTAAGTAGTTTAACGGGAAGTCGTCGTACCGAACGTCGGTTAAAAGGTGGTTATATAATATTAAAACTACTTAGTTAACGAGGTAAACGCGGGTGTGTAAGTCTCTTTATCGTCGGAAGCCGTAAACGACGAGGTTTCGGAATATACGGAAGCGGATTTTTATAACCGTAACGTTTAATTCTACTCCGAGTTAAACTAAAAGTTTTATATCGAAAAGGACGTTTAACGGTAATACTAACGTAACGTTTACGGTGATTATAATAAGGCCGAGGACTTAAACGTCGTCGATACGGCCTTTTAAGAAAATATTAAAGGTAACCTTTTCGGTTATAGTAATTATATATCCGAAAACTTTAATTATACGGTATTACGGTTAGAAGGTAACGTACGGCGTATATTTAATAAGCTACGCTTTAAAAACGACGTATCCGGAGGCGTCGGTATTAACGTAAATATAATATATATTACCGTTTTTAAAGAGTCGGACTAGGATTATAAAAAGGGAACTCTTTATACCGTCCTTAAATACCGCGTATAATAATATCTCCGCCGTAAAAACGTCGCCGTTACGGTAACGATAAACGGGCGTGTTTCGGTAAACGGTAAATACGTTTAACTTAACCGTGGTTAGTTTAATATCCGGAATAGCTTATCGTCTTTCGTTAATAAAGCTTTTCCCGTCGTGGTCGTTATAATAAGTTAAGACGTTAAAGTAACGCGGGGTAAATACCGGTTTATAAACGAAGGTTACGGATTTAACGTTATAGGATATGGTTATAAATACGTTACCGTTTATAGTATTAAAGTAGTATTTTATAACCTCGTTAAAGTAGTCGTCGTTAAAAAAGCCGCGGTTTAGGTTATAATCTTTAACGTCGTTCGAGATAGTTATTTAATCTTCCGGGTCGTAGTAATAAAATACGGCGGCGTCGTTATTTAAGTCCGCGTCTTTGGAGTAGTCGAAGTTATAACCTTCTCGTCCCGTTTTTTAAACGCGTTTAAAGAATTACGGGTCGCGGTCGTAATACCGTTTTACGGCGAACGGTTATCCGGGCCGGCGCCTCGTATAATAGCTTTTACGGGGCCGGGGGGTGTTATTACGTTAACGGTATAATAACCGTAATCCCGTCCGCGTTTAATTTTAACGTACCGGTTAAAAGCGGTCCGTAAGTTATAAAGTTTACCTCTCGTACTATTAAAAGCGGTAACCCGTTTAACGGTTTTAAGTCGGGCGGTAAACCTATTAATTACGAGGTTAATAATCCGCGGAGCGGTCGCGCCGAAGGTAATCCGCGTCGTCGTTTAATTTTAACTCGTTACGGCGGGGCGGTAAATAACGGCCTAGTTATCGTCCGTATTTATCACGGTTAAAGTCGTCGTTTACGAAGTACGTTACGACGACCGTAATATTACTTTTATTAACGGCGGTTTTAATTATAACTTTCTCGTAAACGATTACACGGTTTATTACGGTTTAAAGGATAACGATATTTTAAAAGCGTTTAAGTATTTAGTCCGTCGCCTTTACGGGGAGTTTAACTTTTAACTTAACGTAAAGTTAAAAACGGAGCGTGTTAATTATTTATTAGTCGGTATAGTTATTTATATAACGGGCGTAACGGACCGTATCCGCGAGGAAAGTCCGTATAACCGCGTTAAACGTATTAACGTCGCGTATAAGCTTATATTCCGCGAGTTAACTAATATTTTCGTCGTAACGGAGGTTAAAGCGTTTAAATAGCTTTTTATAAAAAACGGTAAAGTCGCTTTTTATAACTATCCGTTACTCGTTAAAGTATATTTTAATAAATTAAGTAAAGGCTTCGCCGTTAAGATAACGGGACGGGTCGGCGTAAACGTCGTAAAGTAAGTTATACGTACGGTCCGTGGCGACGAGGTTACGGATATATTAAACGAACGTTTTAACGTCGTTAAAGATATGTTTAACCGGGTTTACTTACTTTTTAACGTTTACGTCGGGTTAAAAGATACTAGGTTATAAATATTTACCCAGTATTTAAAACGAGGCGTCGGGAAACGGCGACACGGTTAATAACTCGGGCCGGTGGTTACCCGTATACCCGCGTTATCCGTCGTCGCGTTATACGGCGAGTTATTAACTACCGCGTAAATCGGGGAACGGTTTCGTATCCGTTTTAAAGTACGTTATTACGGTATAACCGGTGTACGTCGTTATCGGGTTTATCCGCGTTTAATCGTTAAGTTCGTAGTTTATCGCGTATATAAACGGATTAAAAGAGGCGTGGTATTAATACGGGAAACGGGAGTCGTATTACGGTAGTAAAGGGCCTTTTAATACCGGGCCGCCGTGCGTTAAAGCTGCGAGCGGTTAGTTAAAGTTGTTAATATTAAGGATATTATATTATTACGAGAAACCCGCGTTACCGGATCCTTAAACCGAGGGTGGAGGACTTAAGTTACCGTTATAAAAGACGCCGGGTTACGGTACGGAGTCGTCGTTAATATTAATCGGGGGTGTCGTTTCGGTAAACGAGCGCGTAAAACCGGTTAAGGGCTGTTTACCCGTAATACGGTATAAGGCGTAATAATATTAAATACCCGTAAAGCTTATAACGTTTAAATCGTATATTATATCCTTTATCGAGAGCGACGGTGGTTAACTCGAAAGTTAATACCCGGACGCGGGGTATACCGGGTTTATTAATAGTACCGAGTATACCGAGTCGTTTATACGGTTATTAAACGCGGGAGAGATTAACCGTAACGTTAAGCTAGGTTAACTATCGTCCGTACCGCGGTGTTAATATATTATACTTTTAAAAAGCGGTGTTTTATAAATTAACTCGGGGTATAATTACCCGTAAAAACCGTATAACGTAGTCGGTATACCGCGTATCTTTAAATTAAAAAAACGGACCGACGGTAAAACGCGGGACGGAGGCGTTATCGTTAATCCGTTTATCAAACTTAACGTAAAGTAGTCGTAAATAACGAAACGGTGGTTAAGGACGGTAAACTGTTTACCTTTACGGAGTTACGTTTAATACGTCGGTAAGTCCTCGTCGAACCTCTCGTTATTCTTATTACCGTAATTACTCGTTATCCCGCGCGGACTAGCTCCGTAAAGCGGAATTACGGTTTCCGAGCTGTTATTAAATATAACCGCGTTATTAAAAGCTTCTTTTAATACGGTATCGTCGTCGGCTTTACCGCCGGAAAAAGGGTAAACCGAGATAAAAAACGAAATAAAGGCCGAGATAAAAGACGGGGTTACGGAGATTTAAAAACGCCTTTAACTCCGAGTAATAAAGCGTTTACCCGGCGGTTTATAAACTTTACGACGCGGCGCTCGCTTTTAAAACGGTAGCGGCGGTTACGGTTACGTTACGTCGTATACTTTTATATCCGTAATATTTAAAAAGTCGGTACCCTTTATAAAAAGGTTTATCGTTATTTTAACGGATAAAAGTCGTTTTTCGTTATAAAGCTCTTTTAACGTATAACCGATATTAAAAAAAGCTTAACGGATTTCGTTAACGGTTAAACGGTATTCAGGGTTTATTATTTTTAATAGTAACGAGGTTATTTAACGGACTTCGTAATCGTCGTCGTCCTCGTTATTTAAAATTTACAAGTGTGTTACGAGGTGGACTCGTTATTTATCGCCGTCGTTAATAAAGCCCGTAGTCTCGTTTAAAGTGCGTACCCGGAGTTAAACGTAAAACCGTTACGCGGTCTCGAAAACTTTACGAATTAGTTAGTTCGGGGGCGCCGTAAAGGTGCTCGTTATAAAGGGCGAGGTTTACCGTTTACCGGGACGGCGTTACGAGAGAAAAATCTTTAATTATTAAAGGAGGGTAGGTTTTAATAAGCCGTCTTTTAAAGACGAGATTCCGGCGTCGTTTTATCCTTAATTATTATCGGCGGAAGTACTTTAGTAAACTTATTAATAGAGGAGAGTTGTTATTATTTATTACGTACGATAAACGTATACGTATCTTACGGACTAGTTTAAGATATTAACCGGCGGTAAGGTAAGGCGAAGGCGTAATAGGCGTAAGTACGTATAACGGTCGTAAGGTCCTAGTATACGGGATTACGGTTTAGAGAGACTGAGTAAGGAGCGAGAAGTGAAAAGAGTAGATTAGATAAAAGTCCAAGCTACGGTCTAGTTATAAAAGCCTTATATAAATGGTAGAGCTGGTAAAGGTTACGTAATAAGGGTTACGTAATTCTTACGTTATAAAGTACCTAGGTTATACGTACGTATTAAAACGCGTATAATAAAAATCGGGCGCGCGTAATAAAGATTAACCGTATATAAAGGAGATTAAATAGTATTATCGTCGGAATCTTATAAATACTCGTTAACTTCCGCGCGTAAGGTACGTAAAGCACTCTTAAATATTATCGATAAAAACGACTTTTTAACCTTACCGACTTTATTCGTCTTTTTCGATCCGCCTAGATTAGAGTATATTACGTTAATATATAACGGATTAAGGAATATTAAAATAAATCGTTATAAACCCGTATAAAATTCGTAAACACTAGTTTAACCTTTATACGTATAGTTCGTATAAACGTTTTTAAATAAGTTATTATTCGAAACGATATAAACGTTAAAGGGACCCTTAAATTTAACGGAGGCGTACGTTTAATACGGGTTAATCGCCTCCTTTCTAACGAGAAGGTACGCGACTATATTAAAAACGTTATATATACGGTTATTCGAGAGTATTTTTATCGTTTTCGACTATATTCCCTTTTAAAAAAATTCTTTAAGGATAAAGAGTCTCTTTACCTTTTAAAATAAAGTTAAAAAAAGGAAAAGCAGATATAATTAAATTAAATCGAAGACGATTATATAAAAGTGTCCTATATTAATTAAAGAATATTAATATTAATACTTAATTTACTTAAATTAAGTATAAATATAATAAGTTATATAAAATCCTTTAATTATTAAACTGGTACCGGAAGAAGTTCGACGCCGTTATAACGTTAAACCTTATCGTCGTTAACCATTTAAAAACACGTTAAAAACATTAAGAATTAGTATAATTATATAAAAACGGTTAAAAAACGAAAAAAAACGCGACGAAATAAGGCGACGAGATAAGGGTACGGCGTAAGACGAAAGTAAAACGAAGGTAAGAGAAAATTAAAAACGTTAAAAACGTTAAAAACGTTAAAAACGTTAAAAACGTTAAAAACGCGATAAGGTGAAAAAGCGTAGTAAACGGTTAAAAAGCGATATAAAAAATACGCGCGAAGCTAAATATAACATAATTTAATGTATATATCTATAATAATAACAGATAAACGTACTTACGGTATACGCGCGACGGGGGGCTGTGGTGGGGGTGGTGGTGGTTGTCGTAGTCGTGGTCGTAGTCGTGGTTGTTTAAGGAAGAAGAGAGGGGATTTAGGCAGAAGCTAGGAGATTAGGTTCTAGGGTTTTAATGCATACGGCACGGCGGTGTAGACCTAAAATCCACTAAACCCATTTTAGCGATTTTGGGGTTTTTGCCATACCTGTCCTATGCTCAACCGTAATCGAGGGGCTGTGGCGAGCTGTGGCGCGGGTGGCGTGGCCGCGTGCGGCAGGCACGGTGGCGGGCAAATTAGCGGGCAGCGCCCTGTGGCGCCCTGTCCTCCGTACTCCGTACAAGGCAGTCGCTTATCGCCCCGCCCAGCGGAACAGCTCGCGTGCTCTCGAGCCTCTTGCCATCGTTGCCCGACCGCCGCCGCCGTCGTCTGGACACGCACAAGACGAGCATAAGCATACAAGCAGACACGCCATCGCCCGGACCGCGGCCGATCCATCCATCCCGGCAGCCTCACCGGCAGCCACCGTCAGCCGACACCGCCCTTTTTCTGGCGCCGCGCCCGTCCGCCGTTTGCATCCGCCGTCTCGCCGTCTCGCCGCGAGCCTCGCCGACGACGGACAGACGGCGGCGATGGCGTCCCGTCGCTCTGAGGGCGAGGGCGAAGGCGAGGACGAGGTCGAGGTCCAGGTCGCCGAGGGCGGCCCGGGCGCGGGGACGTCGCGCAACCCCATCGTCGTGGACGACAGCGAAGGCGGCGGCAACCCGCCGAGCTTCACCGTCAGCAGCGGCACCGTCAGCAGCGACAGCGGCGGCAGCAGCGGCACCGTGGAGCCGCTCGATGGCCCGTCGGCCGCCGTGGACGGCCCCGTCGCAACGGCCCCGGCGACGACGACCACGACCACACCCCCATCAGACCACCGGCCCGCATCGCCGCCGCTCCCCGACCTCCCTCCCAGCACCAGTCCTACAACGACGACCACAACCACGACGGCCACGGCAGAGCAGCCGCTGCCCGACCGGCCAGAGCCCGCCCGGACCCCGTCGCCGGCCCGGACCCCGTCGCCGGCCCAGCCCCCGCCCCAGCCCGAGTTTACCCTGCCGCGGTGGCAGCCCGACGCCGAGGCCACCTACTGCCCCATCTGCTTCACCCAGTTCAGCGTCTTTGTTAGAAAGCATCATTGCAGGTGTGTTTTCTTTTTCCTTTTCTTTTTTTTTCCCTCCCCCCCTCTGCTCGCCTGCCTCTCTCGCTCACTGCCGCCTAGGAAATGCGGCCGCGTTGTCTGCAGCAGCTGCTCGCCCCACCGCATCATCATTCCCTACCCCTACATTGTCCAGCCGCCTGGCGCGCAGCCCGCCGAGCCCGCTGCTTCTGCTGCTGCTGCTGCCGCTGCTGCTGCTGCTTCTGCTGCCGGCAGCGGCGGCCCGTTCGGCCTGGCGGCCGGCGGCGGCGAGCGCGTGCGCCTGTGCAACCCCTGCGTGCCCGACCCCAACACGGCGCCGCCCGCCGCTGCATCCGGCCTGGGCGGCCTGGGCGGCCTGCCGCCGCTGCCGCCGCTGCCGCCGCACGCGAGGGGCAGCAGCCGTCTGCGGTCGCACAGCAGCAGCAGCAGCGGCGGCGGCGGCAGCGGCGGCGGCGGCGAGGCTGCCGAGGGCGCCGCCGCCGCCACCACGTCCTCGCTGACCGTCCCCTCGCGCCGGACCGGATTCACCCTGCCGTCGCTGCTGGGCGCCTTCAGCCCGGCCATGATCTACTCGCCGAGCGGGGTGACCCAGGGATCCCAGGGCACGGCGGCGGCGGCGGCGTCGTCGTCCTCCTCCTCTGGTCGACGTTTCAGTGGCAGCAGCAGCAGCGGCTACGGATACTACGGCCAGCCGCCGCCGTCCGCCGCCGGCTCTCGCTACCCGGCCTACTTTGTCGCCGCCTACAACAACTACAACAACAGCGCCGCGCCGGCCGGCAGCGCCACCGTTGGGCCCGCCTCCTCCGCATCCCACCGTCACCACCGCCTCAGCCTGCCGCCGCAGCCGGGACCCATGGCCTCCCCCTCCTCCGCCGCAGAGGCCGCGCGGCGCCACGAGGAGCAGATGCAGCTGCTGCAGCAACGGCAGCTCTATCAGCTGCACTACGGCCCGCAGGCGTCGTCGTCGTCGTCGTCGTCGTCAGCCCCGGCCTCAGCCTCAGCCTCGACCTCCGCCAGCCGTCATCATCAGCAGCCGCACCACCGCCGCCCGCGCCAGCCCATCCCCGAGGAAGACGAGTGTCCCGTGTGCCGCTTCGAGCTGCCGAAGCGCTCGCTGCCCGACTTTGAGCGCCTCCGCGAAAACCACATCAGCGAGTGCATCCTCACCCACAGCCGCTACATGGGCGGCAGCCCCAGCACGCCGTCGTCCTCCTCTGCCGCCGCCGCCGCCAACGCCACGTCGCCGTCGTCGCCGCCGCCCCCGCCCCCGCCGCCCCCCCGGCTCACCGGCATGTTCCCCTACCGCGCGACGGAAAAGGACTGCGTCGACGCCGCCGAGTGCACCATCTGCCTCGAGGAGTTCGAGGTCGGCGTGCCCATGGCCCGCCTCGAGTGCTTCTGCCGCTTCCACGAGCGCTGCATCCGCGCCTGGTTCGAGGGCCACCCGGGCCGCTGCCCCGTGCACCAGCACGACAGCTATGGCTACTGAGGGTGCACCTGTTTTTGTTTTGCTCTTGTGTTGCTTGGTCCCTCGCTCTCATACCCCCCCACTCGTTTTTTGTGTTTTTTTGTGTTGGTTTTGCTTTTTTACCAGCGCGCTGCTTTTGGGTCTGCGGGGGTCGCGCTGGATGTCGGCTGGCTGCGGTCGAAGCAAGCATCCTTCCTGCCAGTATGCTTAGACCCTGCCAGCATGGTCGGTCTTTTATATAGGTACTTGAAACATCGTTGGCTTTCCACTCCGCACCCGCATCGTCCTCGAGTAATTCGTAGCTATATCTGTATTGGAACGCACGGCAGACTGAGTAAACAGCAAAGACGGAACACAAAACACATCAACCAAAAGACAGTCAAATAAGGTATCCCAAATCAAGTAAAATCCCCCTTCCCCCCATCATTTTTTCGAACGCGCAAGAGAACACTTGGTTTTCCTCCTTCTCCTGCCACCCAGGACGCGACGCCTTTACGACGGCGTGCCCTCGCGGCTCGGCGGCGGACGGCTCTCGCGCTTGCTCAGGAAACTGCGCCGGAACGACTTGGGGCTGTCCGTGCCGTTCGTCTCGTGCGCCGTAAACGTGCTCTTGATCGTCACCGTGCCGTCGCCGACCTTGATCTCCTTCTCGCCCCCCGACCCCGTGTCGTCCACCACGTACAGCGCCTCGCCCAGCACGTCGTCGCTGCCGAAGCTGTGATGCTCCCGCACCTGCACTTGGAACTGCGCGTCCGCCGTGCACGTCGTCTTGAACGTCTCCTCGAACCGGATCGCCCCCGCCTGCACCTTGTGGTGCTTGGTCTTGCCCACTGTCTTCGTCTTGGAGCCCAGCTGGTTGAGCACCACGTACACGTCCGACGACGCCGGGTAGTTGGCCGCCCCCAGCACCGTGAACACTGCCGTGCCCGCCCCCGGCGAGCCAGGCTGCACGCTGTAGATCGACGCCGCCCCGCTTGCCGTACGCATGTGGCCCCCGCTTCTCGACGGGCCCAGAGCCGTGCCCGGCGGCGTGGCCATCGGCTCGCCGTCCGCCTCCGTCAAGCCTGTCGCCCGCTTGACGGCCGTGTTGGGCACAGCCGCGTCGCCGTTGGTCGTGATGGCAATGCCGGGGATGTCCGACGAGCCCTCCTCCACTGCGACAACCGTGCTGTCCTTGTCCTTCTTGCCGCCGAAACCGCGGCGCAAGAAGGAGGCACCCTTGCCCACACCGTGGCCCACCACACCCACCACGGCAACGCCGCCCTTAATAGGGGCCCCCGCCACACCCGTGACAATCTTCGTGGGGGCCGCAAACGTCGACGTCCCTTGCCGCATGCGCGTGACGTAGTCGGGCCGGAACACAAGGCGGAGCCGGACCGAGCCCGACTTTCCATCGAGCGGCAGCCGGAGCTCTGACGCCTTGAACGGCTCCAGATCATCCAGACGGATCTGAGCGCCACCCAGGAAATCAGGCCGGTCGGCAAAGTCGTAGTCGTAGACCTTGACGTTGAAGTTGGCGCCGATTCTCGAAGGCACCGTGACCTCAAAGAACTCGTTCCACGTCGGGTTGAGCGTCTTCTTCTGGACCTTGGTCTTGAACACTTCCTGGTCGTTGAGCTCAAACTTGCAGTACGGGTCGCTCTTGCCGTTCGAGTCGGCCGCTGGCAGGCCCTCGGCATCGAGAACGTCCACGCGCAGGTTGCCCATATTGTTGATGCTCTCTCTCGGGTCGAGCTCCATGAGGACCGGGATGTACTTCAGGCTGACCTTGACCCAGCTGACCTTGCCGTCGTCACCCTTCATCTTGAGAACGGTCGGGTTGTTCTAGCGGGTTAGTATACGACACAAAAAGGGAGGGGGCAAGACAGGGCGACAGGGCGACAGGGCGACATACCAAGCACTGCTTCAGTGTGTCGAGCGTGTTGCCCGTCAGGCGGGCAATCGTGTGGTCCTTCTCCTTCTCTTCCGACTTCTTGTCGCCACGCTCGCGGACCTTGAGCGTCAGACGCGAGAACTCCAGCTCACGGATGAAGCAGTCGCCCATCTCATCAAACGTAAAGGTGCGCGAGCGGGCGCTCGACGAGACGTAGGATGCAAAGGCCATGTCGTCGACAAAAATCTCCAGCTGCGTGTCGGCCTTGGGCATCTCGGCCTCCATGAGCTTGAAAATGACGAGGCCAGACTCGTACTTGAGCAGCTCCTCCGGCGTGAGGCGCACCTTGGGAGGTCCCTCGGGCTTCTTGGGCTGCTCGGCCCCCTCGGCAGGTGCATCGGCCGAGTCTGCAGCCCCCGCTGCTGCCGCCTTGCCGGGGCTGGCCGGGGTGACCGGGGCAGCCGCCGTTGTGGGCGACTTCGGTGGCGCCGCGGCAGCAGAGCCGTTCTTGTCAGCCACCGCAACCGCAGCTGCAGCATCGCCGTTCTCGGCCGGGGCAGCCGTGCCGTTCGTGTTCTCGGCCTTGTTCTTCTCCTTCTCGCTTTCCTCCTCCTCCGGGTCGGCCACATTCAGGCAGGGGTAGAAGGCCACGTTGAAGGACAGAGTGCCCTTGGCCATGCCCTTGCCGTGGAGCTTGAGGCCCTCCTCGCGCGGCGTCTTCTTGTCGTTGGCGAGATAAGAGCCGTCCTCGCCCTGGGCGATGAAGTCGCCGGCAAAAATCTCAATGAGGCCGAGGCTGCGGTCGCGGCCCATGGTCTCAGCGTCCATGACCTCGAGCTGCAGGCGCTCGCGCGGGCTGTGGACGGGGACGTAAAGCACCTCGTCCCACTCGGGGTTGAGGTTGTTCTTGAAAGTGACGGTGCGAGCCTTTTCAATGCCGGACAGCAGGACACGGCCGTACGAGTCGGACTTGCCGAGGGTCTCAAAGTTGCGCAGGTTCGAAGCCTTCATGAAGTGGAAGCGCATGACACCGATCGGCTTCTGGTAGCCACCAGTGCCGGCAATGACGCCGGACAGGGCGACAGGCTTCCACTGAGCCTGCATCTTGGCGCGACCGGTCTTGACGCCGGCCAGGTTGTACCAATCCTGGCCCTTCTCCATGAGCTCAAGCATGTCGTCGAGCTTGATCTGGTAGGTGCCGATGATCTGGTCGCCGGCGATGTCGCGCTCGTCCTTGACGACGACGCCGAGCTTGGCCTTGGCGCGGTCGGTGATGAGAATCTCCTTGGAGCCGTTGTCCCAGATGGGGTTGTTGGTGCGCTTGAGCTTCTTGGTCGTGTGGATCTCCTTCCCGTTGAGCAGGAGGGTGGCGTAGGGGTTCAGCAGACCGACCAGGCTCTTGGTGCCATCGAGGTCCTTGGCCTGCTCGACGGTGAAGCGCAGAATGCCCGTGTTGGACTCCGGAGGCGGCTCGACGGTGCCGTCAGGCAGCTTCTTGGGCTCGAGGACGGGGAAGAAACGGATGTCGCAGGACACCAGGCCGTGGGGCTTGCCGTCGGAGATGACTTCGAGGGACTCGTTCTCGGCCTCGTTGACCTCCTCGATGTTCTCGAGGGGGAAGGAGGCAACGCCGAGCTCCTTGTCTTTGCGGAAATCGTTAAAGTCGTAGACGATGAGGTCGAGCGAGTCGTTGAAGGAGGTGACGATGATGTAGTGGGTCTCGTTCCAGCGCGGGCTGTTGGTGTCGCGGATGATCTTGGTCTGGGCCAGGGGAGCGCGCTTGTTGAGGGTGATGACCGTGTAGGGGTCGACGGAGCCGGCAAACTTGTCCGGGTTCTTGAGGCCCTGGGCGCCGTGGAGGGTGACGGCGACGACGCCAATGGCCTGGTCGACGGCGGAACCGGAGAGCATCTTGGCGACCTCGATGGGGAAGACGTTGGGGGCATACATCATGGGGGCGAGGTTGCCGTGGATCTGCTCGAGGATGAAGCTCTCGAGGCCCGGGATGAAGTTGATGTCGAAGCCAAAGGTCTCGCCGCCGAGGGGCTTGCAGACGTAGTCGATGGTGGGCTTTTCCAGGAAGCACATTTCGACGCGCTCGACGTGGGGGAATGGGATCTGCAGCTTGATCTTGAGGCGCATGAGGCCGGAGAAGGCCATGTCCTCGACGATGACGTCGAGGCCCTTGCTGATCATGGCCTTGCCGACGCGGATCTCGAGGACGACCTTGGGGTTGACCTTGTTCTTGATCTGGTGGGCGGTCATGTCGGCCGTGTCGTTGGGGGTGAAGCTGAACTTCCAGTCCATGATGACGACGTCGTCCTCGGCCTTGGGGTAGGTCTTGACGTGCTCCATGCGGGGCGGCTTGGAGCCGAGGGTGAAGGTGCGCAGCTTGAGGCTGTCGAGGAAAGCCGGGGTGGCGGAGCTGAGGACCTGGTCGACGGAGTTGATAATGGTCTGGGCGAGGACCGGCTGGTAGATGGGCCAGAACTTGACCATGAAGGAGTTGATCCACTCGAGGGACTCGGTGTCGGTCTCGAGGCGCTTCAGCGAGAGCTCGCGGTTGAGGTCGTCGCGGAAGTTGCGGCGGACGCGGCGGATGGAGGTGCGGTAGTAGGTGCTGCAGGTGGCGATGACGATGAAGACCCAGCCGAGGCCGCCGCCGAGGACGGCGACAAGCCAGGACGTCAGGCAGGCGAAGACGATGATGCCGGCGTTGTGGTACCAGTCGCCGTAGAGCTTGTCGGGCAGGTGGCCCTCGAGCCAGGTGGAGTGGTCGAGCAGGCTGGGGGCCTCGCGGATGGACTCGACGGGCCAGCCAAAGCGCGGCGCCCAGCCCGTGGTGTCGGGGCCCATGCCGTTCTCGTCGGCGCCGGCGTCGTTGCCGGGGGGGACAGCCTTGCCGTCGGCGGTGCGCTGGACCGCGACGGCGCCGGCCTTGGTGGGCGATGGCAGGTCGTAGGCCGGAGCGGTGCCATCGTCGAGGTCGGTGGCGATGGCCACGCCCTTGACACGTTTCGGGTTGTGGAAGTTGTCGGGGACCGCAGCGCGGACCTGGGCCTTCTTCTCCTCAATGGTCGCATCGGGGTTGAAGGTGAAGGCGGCGACACCGGCCTTGTTGCTCTCGCGGAGGATGGACTCCTGGGCGTCTTCAGAGGTGACGGCGCTGTTGGGGTTCTGGGCGGCCTCGATGGCGCCCTGCTGCTTGAGCTCCCCGGCGTTCTTCTCGGTGGACGACGCCATGGTTGCGGCGGCGGCTGCTGAGCGCTCCCCGAGGTTGGGCCGCAGCGGCGGAAGCAGCTAAATAGAGCAAGTCGGTCGGTCGGCGGTCAGCAGGCGAGGCGAGGCGAGGAATGCGGGTTGCGTCGCTGGTTGACCCAAAGCGCGAGCGGGCGTTCGCAAGACAGACACGCGGAGCGCGAGCGGCGGCTGCAATGGAGGATCGATGGAAACAACGACCGATCCGCGAGCGAGGGCCCGAAAAAGCTTCCGACGTCTGCTGTTTTGAGCTCTGGCGACTCTATTGTTGCAGCGGGAGTGGGGAGAGTCCACGTATACGGGAGTGCCAGCTGGGGAGGGAGCCCACTTCTGGGCAGGCAGCAGACAAAACGCGAAGAATTGGAAGAGGAAAAGGAAGCTCTCACGACCAAGAACCGAAGCTATGTCGGCGAGGTCGGCAGAGAGGACGGGGGCCAGAAAACACAGCCAGAGGGGGAGAAGAGGCCGGGCCGAAAAGAGGAAAAGAAAAAGAAGGCAGGGGAGAAGGGGACAGAGAGAGAGAAAAAAAGAAAAGAGGGAAAAAAAAACGAAATTGAGGAACTCGGCCCAAAAAAGCAAGAAACAAGCCCAGCCACATAAAGATAAGACTGACAGTATGCTTAGCAGCAAGCGCGCAGGCACGACGAACAAACAGACGAGCGAGCCGAGGGAGGCGGGGGCGGGAAATGGAATTGGTTTTAGCCCGCGGTAGCGTAGGCCATCGGAGCTGCTCCGCAGCGCAGCTGGAGGCTGATCGAAGAGGTGGGTCGCGAGAAGCGAAAGGCGATGATGTGTCGTGGTGGCTGAGACGAGGAATGGAAAAGAGGGAGGGAGAAGCAGACAATGAGAGAGGAGAGAGAAGAGGTGAGAGAAGAGGTGATATCTTACGAGAGCTTATGCTTATAGGAGGGAGAGGCAGAATACGAGAGAGGTCCCAAACAAGAAGGAGCGAGGACAGAAGCAGGAAAGAGCGACGGATGTAGCGACGTGAGGCGCGCAGCGCAGCGCAGCAATGGGGGCAGGAAGGCACGGCCAGCCCGAGAAGCAAGGAACGGGCGCGGGAGCTGAGCAGCTGTCTTGGCTGAGGCAGCCCGCTCACAGCACCCACAGCAGGCAGGAACAGCGCCGCCCGCCGGACAGAACAGGGAAGGGGTGGCCTAGGAGACGGGACTAGTCTGCTACGAGCTCGGGCACACCAGTGCGACGTACGTCAGTGGGCGAGGAAGGGGAAAGGCTGGGGCCAGTTCCAGGCCCACCAGCTGGCGAATGGAATTGGGACGGACGGGCGGTTCGTACGACGCCAGCAAGGAAACAGCTGTTTGCCGTTTGTTCGCGGCGCCGATGCCCGTGACGCGCCGCAAAGTCAGCAACAGCAGCACAGCATCATCCATCAGCAGCAGCAAGACACCATCGGCGCCCGCGCCGCGCACGCTCAAAGAGCCCACGCCTGCACGTGCTCAAAGAGGACTAGCGCGCGAAGTCAGTCCGACAGCACTGCCCTATCGCATTTTCCCCCATAATACGGAGCATTTGTACGGAGTATAGCTGTCTGTATCTTACGCGTACAGGTTACAGGCGCCACAGTGATCGGGCAGCCAGCACTTCCCCATCCAGCGGGCGGCCCTTGGCGCGCTACGGGATTAGGGCCAGCCTGCGGACCTTGTCGAGCTGGCTGGCCTGGGCGAGCGGAGCTGAAAGCGGCGCCCCAGGGCTCGCTAGCGGCGCGCCGCCTGTGGCCGGACAGACGAGCCAGCCGGAGACCAGCCGGAGGCCAGATGAAGATGCCACGCGGCGCAGTCGTCCATTCCGTGGCGGTACTTTGGGACCAAGGGTTGTTGGCAGGGCTTTGCTCGCGGCTCCTCGACGACGGCGCGGCCCACTCACCACTGTCTGTCCTGTCGACGTGGTCGGCCCTCGTTGGCGGCTGGCCGCGGCCTCGTGCGCGGCAAATCGGCGGAGCACAGCCATGCCCGTACGCCGTGTGAGCTGAACACGGGAGCCGGCCTTGGTCGGCGACCTCGTTCCAAGCCGGCCGCTCTGCGAACCGCGCGCGCGCGAGCTGACCACCGCATTGCGCCACCGCCTGTGAACCACGTTCGTCGTGCGACGGTGCCGTGCACAGTTCCTGTATCGTTGTACTTGTACTCGGTGCAACCAATGATGTGCTCGTGCTGTGTACTCGCAGCTCTACTTGTACACGAACTGTGCCGCGGCACGCCTTGACGTCTGGCACCTCTGCATATGCAAGTCGTTGTGCTACTGCAGCGCAACGCGGCCGATCACTGGCGACCGTAAGCGAGCGGTTTTTTCTCTCTCTCCGCCCCCCGCTTCTTGGGAGCACGGCCACCTCTTCGCACAGAGGCGGTCTGTTTTGCCGACGGCTGGTGCGCATAGGGTCGGTCAGACACAGACGACACAGGAGAAACAGATGTGGCTGGTTGGGCATCGCAAGATTCACGGTCACGTGATTCGCCACATGACCAGTGGCCTGGCGGGTGTGGCGGTGCTGTGGCGTTCCACCGCCTTCTATGCTGGATCGCGACATTGTTTGCCACGCGGACAGGAGAAAAGCTTCACTAGCAGCCCAGAACCCCCCGACATTCCTTCTGCGCGACGACACCTCACAACAACCCAACAGCACAGACACCATGGCGAACTTTTTGGCAGCCATTTTTGGCACCGAACAGGACAAGGTATGTTTCTTATTTTCGTTTTCTCCCTCTGCACGTCCCCGTTCGTCTTGACTGACCCCCGTTTTCCAGGTCAACTGTTCGTTCTACTACAAGATCGGCGCGTGCCGGCACGGCGACCGGTGCTCGCGCAAGCACGTCAAGCCGTCGTACAGCCAGACGATCTTGATGCCGAACCTGTACCAGAACCCGGCGTACGAGCCGACGGCGCGCATGAACGCGTCGCAGCTGCAGAACCACTTTGACGCCTTTTACGAGGACATCTGGTGCGAGCTGTGCAAGTACGGCGAGCTCGAGGAGCTGGTGGTGTGCGACAACAACAACGACCACCTGATCGGCAACGTCTACGCGCGCTTCAAGTACGAGGAGAGCGCCGCCACCGCGTGCGACACGCTCAACGGCCGCTGGTACGCCGCGCGCCCCATCTACTGCGAGCTGTCGCCCGTCACCGACTTCCGCGAGGCCTGCTGCCGCCTCAACTCGGGCGAGGGCTGCGAGCGCGGCGGCTTCTGCAACTTTATCCACCGCAAAAACCCCAGCCCCGAGCTCGAGCGCGAGCTGCAGCTGTCCACCAAGAAGTGGCTCAAGATGCGCGGCCGCGACCCCAACAGCGTCAGCCGCTCGCCCTCGCCCGAGCCCACGCGCCGGAGGCGTTGACGGACCCTGGGTGGATGGAGAGAGAAGCGAGACAGTGTTGTTTATATTGGGCACTCTGCTTGGATTGGGACTTGCATGCATTTGTTTGTGTTTAGGGACGGAGTTCAGGCCTACGACCCCTGCAGTACATAGGACGAGTTCAGAACAGGTATGGCATGGAAAGAGATCCCAGTGACTCGCCCGACGCAGCGCAGCTGTCTCCGGCGCGTTTGTCTAGATGGGACAGGGATCATCTCACGTCTCCCGACTTGTGATTGTGTTTTGCGCGCCGTGAGCGGACGATTAAGACCATCCATTCGAAGGGACAAGGACGACAGCAAAAATGCATCCAGCCGTGTAAACCATTGCGAGAAAAAGAACGGGAAACAAAAAGGGTAACGGAACAGAGACATAGAGTAGATGGAAACACACAGGGTCCGTTCCAGTCCATCCGATCAAACCTGTGCTCTACTGACCGTATCCCCTCGTCTATCCCATGGGTATCCCGGACCCAGCACAGACGAACAAACCGACTCCGCGCTATTTGCTCTCTGCGTCGTGGAAGACTTCCTGCGAGCCGCTGGTGTCGGATCGCCGGATCGTGGGCAGCGACTTGTCGAGGTCCTTGTTGAAATCCATGAGCGGACCCGACGGCGGCGGCTTGCCCGTGGCCTCCAGGAGGCCGGTGATGTCCGAGCCCTCGGTGCTTGGTGCCGTGTTCGTCGCAGGCGGTGCAGCCGCCGCCGGTGCAGCTCCGCTGTCGAGGCCGAGAAGGTTGACGTTTGTGGGCGCAGCAGCCGGGGAGGCAGGAGCCGGGGCAGCAGGAGACGCAGCGGACGGGGCTGCTGCTCCCGCTCCCGCTGCCGCTCCCGCTGCCGCTGCCGCTGCCGGGGCGCCCGCCGGTGCCCCGGATGAGGCGCGTGGAGGAATGGCCTGTACGGTGCTGTTGCGCCTCGACCCTTGTCCCGGCAGGATCGGGTAGATGTTGAGGATCTGCTCCGTCTGCGCCGCCACCGTGGTGCCGTCACTGACTGGTTAATGTGGAACGACACATACGGTATGTCGGGAGAGAGAGAGAACACACATTTGGGCGTTGATGATCCACTCCAGGTCCTCGAGGCCTTCCTCGGGCCCGCCAGGCCCGCCGTGGACGCGGCGGAACAGGCGGGGCGTCCACTCGACGCCGTCCTGGGCGCGCAGGGCGGCCTCTTCGCGCTGCATGTCCTCGACCTTGGACTTCTCGTCGGTGGCGACCTCGTGGTTGCGGTCCTTGACGGCGCGGGTCGTCTTGAGCCACAGGCGCTGGGACTCGCGGCTGTCCTGCTCCTCGATGGGGCGGACCAAGGGTGGCGTCGGCTTCGAGCGCAGGGCGTTGAAGAACATTTCCTTCTTGCCCGTCTGCAGGAGGTTAGGGTTACGCGAATACGGGGCAGAACGAAAAACGGATAAACGTACCCGGACGTTCTTGATAAACATCTCCTCGCTCCAGAGACCGGACAGCTCATATAGGGTCTCGCCGGTGCGCTCGTTCTTGATGGAACCGCCGATGGCGTTGTAGGTGCCGCCGACCCAGCCCTTGGTCTTGAACTCGATGTCGGCGACGAGGCCGAGCGTGGGGCAGCGCACAAAGCTGTGGTCGCCCAGCTCGTACTTCATCTTGCCAAAGAGGATGCCCCGTGCGTACATGTTTGGCTGGGTGAGGACGCTGGGTGGTGAGCACAGGTGTACGTGGCCGTGCGTAGATTCAAAAAAAGGGAGGTCCAGCGCCTACTATCGCTCGGGCACGCCGTTCTTCCGTCGGTTCAGCAGGCTCAGGACGGCGGTGCCCTCCATCAGGCTGGCGGCCGAGTTGCCGAGGAAGCGGCTGCGGGGCTTGAGGGTGCCGTCGACGCGGATGTGGTGCTCGGGGGCCATGTAGAAGTAGCTGGACTTGGGCGGGTGGTGCGAGGTCTGCTCGGCAATGTAAAAGGCCTGGGTGTGGTCGGGTAAGGTCCAGTAGCAGGAGAAGACCTCGCCGAGGATGGGGTTGAGCGGCTTCTTGACGCCTCTGCAGGTCGACCAGTCAGTGGACATCCACAGAGACGGGGGAACTGTCGAGCAGCTTACGGCGGACGGATGTGCCAGCCGCTCAGGTAGAACTTGACGACCGAGAGGAAGCGCTCGGTGGGATCCTCGATCTGGGGGATGGGCAAGAGCATTTCGGGATGGCACATGAAGCTGCGTGTGTGTGAGCAGTCGATCGAAGCAGTTGTCCGAGCCCAAACGAAGCCCCCGGGCCCAACGTACTTTGTTATTCTCTCGAGCATGCTGCGCGGCTCCAGGATAAAGGTGGGCAGGACGACCCGGCTGAGGTCGGCGCCGGGACGCAGCTGCGAGATGATGTGCATGAGAACTGTGGCACGGAGACGGCGTCAGTGTTCCGCGGCGGCGGCGGCGTGAGGCCGGAGGGCAAGCGTCTTTTTTTTCATACCATTGCCCTGCTCCGGCTCGACCACGAGCGTGTCATCCTCGCCATTGGCATCCGTGTCCGAAGCCGGATTCGAGTGCGCACCTGCGGACGGGAGAAACGTCGGTTAGCAGGCCGGCATCGAATCCGGAGCTTCCGGGGCCGACGGCCGGAGGCGGCGGCGGCGGCGGCGGCGGCGGCAGCGCCACCCGGCCAGCGGGACAGGCACACGTACTGGAAGCAGACGTCGCCCGACGGCGGGAACCGACCAACCCGAGCATGATGGAGCGGCTCGAGCAGCACCAAGGAGCGGGAAATGGGGCGCGCGGCGAGCAAGCTCTCGTGGGTGACGCCAAGGCTCGATGACGACAGCGGCGGCAGCCAGGCGGAGACACGAGTCGGACAGAGACGGCAGACGGGACACAAGCGGCGGAGCGCAGGACACAAAAAGGCAGAAGAGACGAGGCGGGAAGAGCCAAAGGAGGCCTGGAAAGGAAGCCAAAGGGAGAGATGCCAAAGCGCGCCGGCCGGGCTGGAGAGCGAGGGAAAAGGTCCGTCGCAGAACGGGGGGCCGGCCAAGACAGGCGAGTCCGTGGATCTGTGAACAGGCAGCACGGTTTTTTCTCTTGCACAGAGTCTAATTTCCTCTGTGCCTAGTTGGCTGCGGCCGTGGGTTGTCGTCCGCAGAAGCCCGCGGCGCTAGCGCAGCTGGCGAAGCAAAGGCGCGATGGTTGGGGGAGAGAAGGGCGGGGTGGGTGACCTCTGAAGGCCAGCGTGCGGCGGGGCAATGACGTTGCGTGGTGGCGGCCAGCCAGCATCCGCTGGGCGAGGGGCCTGCGCTGCTGGGCTTACTACTCCGTACTCCGTACGTACGAATTGTGCAAGATAGTACGCTGGTTTGCTGCTTATGCGCTTACGGAGTACAAAGGGAATAGCATTTCCCAGTAGCGCTATCGCTTGCACGCCGTGGCTCCGTGGCTGCCCAAACCGCGTCGCGCCCGCCGCACCGCTCTTGCCGCTCCGCTATCTTCATATCCGTCTAAGCATAGGCGTGCCGCCAGCGCCGCCGGACGTCTGGGCTGCGCCACACGCCTGACTGGGCTGGCCAGACCAGCCAGTGCCAGGCTGGCGAGGACCAGCCGATGCCTCGCCTAGCAGGGGACGCAAACTTGCTTGGGCGGCAGCTGGCATGCTGGCATGATGCGGCGAAACGTGTGGGCTGGCACGAGGCCGACAAATATGCAGACCAGGCAGGACGCGTCACGAGATCGCAGCTGCCGGTCGCTGGCACGCAGCCCAGTGCGCCTTGAGGAGTATTTTTAGGCCCTGACGGTTATCCGTCCAATCTGCACCACCAGCCTGTCCAACGCTCCTGCCGATAAAGAGTCTTGGCGTTGCTGTCCGTATTCGGCTGTATGCCCTGGCCTAACCGGCCCGTCGCTCCTTCCACGAGTCAGCTTGGCCAGCCAGGCCTGAGCCCAGTCGTATTTACGGGGTACAGAACCTTCCACATACGGCGGTTCCTGCTGAATGCAGACAACGGGGCCGTAGCCTGCTCCGTAGTTGGACGACGGCTCTCCGTAGGATTCGCTGATAGGAAGGAAGGAGGGGGGGGGGTTCCGCGCGCCTTCCCCCTGGCGACCAGCCCATCCCTGGCTGGGCCAGCAGCCCCGTCGCAGTTTCCCTACCCGCTCACGCGCGCATGCCGTGTGCGTGGCCCGCTGCGTATTAATACTCCGTAGTTGCGAGCAGACACGAGTTCCCCTCCCTTGAGCGCTGTCTTGGCCTGAAACAGCACACGGGGGAGCCGCCGCCAGGGAAAGAGAAGGAGCGGGTTCGCCAACAGCAAGCGAACGGCATCCAAAAGCGAGACATCGACAACAAACCAATCGACACAGCTCCGCGCCCTCGCCCGCGCCCTCGCCCGCGCCCTCGCCCGCGCCCTCGCCCGCGCCCTCGCCCGCGCCCTCGCCCCCGCGCGCCCTCGCCCCTGCACCGAATCCTCGAGCGTCGAATGACAATAACGACGCCGTACAAAATACAAGCCCTCCGCCACGCCTTTGTCTCCACTCGGTCCTCGTCTGCGGCTCGGGCCAAGACGAAAAGGCCAAGACCCCAAGACGGCGACGCCAGAGAAAGGACGTCGAAAGCGGACGCCAAACCAAGACATTGAGATTGCCGATTGCCTGGCCCGACGACACGATCGACAGCACGTGGACGGCAGACCGACCGGGCTGCTCGCGTCTCCGGACGGCCTGGCGACATCTTGGGACCTCCTTCTTGGACATCTTCAGCCGCCGCTTTTGCCTCGCTGCTTGGCCTTGCCCATGACGATCGAGCCGGCTCGCCCAGCCCCCGTCTGATCTCCCGGCTATGGACCGAGGCCATGGCGCCGCCGCCGCCGTGCATGGCCTGGACGACAGGTCGCGAAAGGGCCGCCTGATGGGCAAGCTCTTTGGCGGCCGCGACCGCAAGACGTCCAACGAGCTGCACGGCGAGGGCGCCGACGACGACGCCATCAACGACTTTCTGCACGGGCCCTCGGCCGGTGCCAGCGCCGGCCCGGCCTCGCCGCGCTCCTCGACCGCCACCCGGCCCTCCTTTGACGGCTTCCAAGTCGCCCACGCCTCCCCGCCCCAGCTGGCCAAGCTCGACACCCGCGCCGCCTCTCGCTACCCCAACGCCTTACCTCTCGCCAACGCCAGCGCCGCCGCCCAGAGCCCGTCGGCCGCCCACGCCGCCGCCGGCAGCTTCTACGCCGGCGCGCGCAAGCCGCCCCGCCCAGGCGTCCGCGGGCTCTCTGTCCGCTTTGCCGACACCTACCCCGAGATCATCGGCGAGGGCGGCGACGAGTCCGAGATCCCCCCCGTCGAGATCGGCCGCCGATGGCGCAGCATACGCCAGCGCGCGCAACCGCCGCCGCCGGCCGCCAGCTCGTCCGGCTCGCTGCCGCTGCGGCCGCCGCCCATGCAGCCGCCGCCCCCCAAGCAGCTGCCCATGCAGCCTCCCATGCAGCCGCCAACACAGCCGCTGCCGCCGCTGCCCCGCCCGCGGGACGACGGTGACAGCTTCGTTCCGACCCCGATCCGGAGGACGCAGACCGGCTACACCTCCGTGTCCGACGCACCGTCGCCGTCGCCCGTGTACGACCACAGGCGCGGCATCTCCCCCGAGCGGCACGCGCCCCCCGTCCCGCCCGTCCCGCCCGTCCCGCCGACGCCCGACCGCATGCCCACAGGCCACTTGGCGCCCGCAGCCTTACTCGATGCCGGCGGCCGCGACGAGAAGCGCCGCTCGTTCATCGAAATCCACCAGGCCGAGATGCGCGAGGCCGAGGGCCGCGCCTTTGCCATCGCCGCTCGCCGCGGCATCAGCCCGCCTTCGAGTCCCGAGGTCGACGAGAAGCTGCACAAGATGTCGCCCGTGAAGCCCTCCCCAACCAAGTCCAGGCCGACGACGATCACGACGCCGCCGCCGCCGCCGCCCCCGAGACACCCGCGGCACCTTGCCTTCCCAGCGCCCCTGCCCGACCAGAAAAAGCCCGAGACGTCGCCCATTCTGCCGCCGCCGCCGCCCGCGACGGCATCCTCGCCCGATGCCGCAGCGCGCGCCGCCTTGCGGCCGAGGAAGGCTGCGCAGGAATACAGCCCACCGTCGGCCGTCTCCTCGCCGTCGTCGGCCGTCCACCGCGCCATCGGCGCGTTCCGCCGAAACACGAGCAGCCGCGACGACGACGCTGTATCCGACTGCGCATCCGAGCACGCCTCCGAGCCCGTATCCGAGCCCGTGTCCGAGCTCGTGTCCGAGCCCGTGTCCGAGCCCGCGTCCGCCACATCGCCACGCACGCCCCGGTTTGCTCTGCACGACGTCGTCCAGGCCGCCAGCGACGATGCCCTGGACACCTTTGTCAACCGCTCGCGCCACCTGTTTGCGCTGTTCCGCCTCCAGGCCGAGACCCTGCGCCCGCTCTCCGCCAGCAGCCCCGCCGACCTCGTCCGCGCCGCCCTCTGGTGGTTCCTCCTCGGCCGCATGGCCGTCGAGAACGGCTTCCGCCAGCGCTCCATCGCCCTCAGCAATGCTGCCGCCGCCGGCAAGCCCCTGGACGCGGACACCTACGACATGGGCATCCAGCAGGCCTACGCCGACCTGGCCAAGGCCTACTGGCTGGCCGGCGACGTCCTGCCCAGCACGCACGGCGCGCTGTCCGACCAGCAAGTGGCCGACGTCCGCACCGCCCTGCTCTACAACCTGCGCAAGCTGGCCGTCTCCATGAAGCGCAACAACCTGCTGCCCCCCGAAGACGCCTTCCTGCCCCAGACCATTGACAAGACCATCTGGCTCGCCTACCCAGCCATCAGCTCCGACATCCAGGTGCTGCTGTGGGGCCATTGGGGCCAGTGGGCGTCCAGCCTGGCTGCGGCCGCCGCTGCCACGCCGCCGCCCATGGCCGTGCTCGAAGCTCTGCCCCTCAGCGACAGCGCGCACGAGTTCGTCTTCAGCCGCATGCGCGCCGACGTCTACCTCATGGAGCAGGGCCGCGACACGTCGTCCCTGCCCATGCAACGCTTTCACTTCCCCTGCCTGCTGAGCGTGACCCGTCCCCAGGACTCGGCCCTGCTCGAGGTCGTCGTGGCCAGCCAGAACGAGACCGTCCAGCTGCGCGTGCGCGGCCAGAAGACGGGCACCGCCGGCCCCATCTGGGAGGACGTGCGCTGGCGGTCCGACGTGCACTCGCTCGAGCTGCGGCTGCCGCGCGGCTTTCTCCTGGCGGTCCAGCTGTCTCAGCAGGACTACAGCCTGCTGTGGAGCATGTACGACTTTGGCGCCAAGATCCACGAGCAGCTGTTTCCGCGCAAGAGCGAAATGCCCGTCTTCCGCGCCACACTCAAGGCCTTTCAGTATTTTGAGTCTGGCCCGCCCACCGGCAGCTTTCCCAAGGACGCCGTGCCCCAGTGCAACGTGGCCGTCTTTGAGAAGACGCTGGTCGAGAGCGCCGCCACGGGCCGGCGCCACCACCACCGCGGGTTCCGGCTGGCCGTCGTCTCGGGCACGCGGACGCGCACCCTGTACGGCATCTCGCAGTCGTACGCGCCGGGCACGCCGCTGCAGTTCAGCTTCTTGCGCGGCGACCAGGGCGACCCGGCGCTGCTGCTGCGCTTCGAGAACAGCCGGTCCAAGGGCAGCATGGTGCTGACCTTTGCCAGCAGCGCCGAGCGCATCCGTCTCCACGCGCTCCTGGCCGGCACGGCCGTGCACAACGACGAGCGCGTGGTCGTCGACGTGCCGCTGTCGTCGCTGGACATTCGCCTGGCGTCTGGCGGCAATGGCGGCAAAGGCGGCAAAGGCGGCAGGGGCGGCGGCACGGCTCTCGCGTCACTGAAAAAGATGGCCTTCCAGCGGCTGCGCGTCGTCAACGTCGACGACGAGCCGGACGAGACGCACGCGCCGACGGTGCTGGCCGAGCACCTGCGCATGATCTTTGAGCTGGGCGACTGCGCGCTGGTGGACCGCATCAACGTGGCGCCGGGCGAGCTCAAGCTGCGGCTGGACGTGCGCGACAGCACGTGCCTGACGCTGTTCCGGCAGGCCCAGCAGGACCTGAGCATGGCCGTGTCGGACGTGCAGGTGCCGCGCGAGACGTGCCGGGCGCTGGCGGCGGACCTGGACGCGGCGCGCGGCGGGCCGACGTGCCGCACGCTGCGCTTTGCCAGCTTGGCCGACCTGCACGCGGTGCAGCAGGCGGTCACGGGGTACCGCGTCCTGTACGACGGCGTGGCGGCGACGTTTGCGATTGCGCGGCGCCGCATGGTGGTGCCCATCCACAAGAAGTGGGAGGCCGGCGCCACGCGGCTCCAGGTGGTCAGCCACCCAGACACCAAGGTCGTGCAGCTGCTGGCCTTTTTCCACGACTTCCACTACGGCCACTGCCTCAGTTTCGTGCTCAAGGGCACCGACGTGTACGAGGCCTTTGGCCGCGGCAGCAAGGCCGGCATCAAGCTCGACGACGCCAAGTTCCCGCTGCCGCGCCTGCCGGTCGGCGAGAGCGGCAGCGGCGGTGGGCCCGACGGCGAGAGTGTCGGGGGGGGCAGCGGAAACGGCGGCGGCGGCAGCGGCGGCAGCGGCGGCGGCTCTGACGGCAGCGGAGGCACGGTCACCACCAGCGAAGCGGCGTTTGTGTGCCTGGACATGCCCGACCTGCCGGGCGAGCACGACGACATTTCGATCCTGTTTGACAAGGAAGCGGGTACGCCCCCCCCCCTCCCCCATTCACTATTCCATTCCCTCTTTCTCTTGTGCTCTTGACTAATGGCCAGAACGTGATCGCCTGGCGGCGTGCTTGCCGGCGCCCGTCCGCGGGTCGAGGCTGGCCAAGATGTTTTGATGGCGGTCCGACGGCAGACGGAAGAGAGCCGCGACGGAAAGCAACCTGGATAGCATAGCAAAGCGTAGCATTCGTGTTTTCTCGGGCGGCGGTCTCCAGCTCAATTTGGCCTTTTTTAAGCTCTGCCCTCGTCTTGTTGTCTTTCTCTTCCAAAACCACGGGAGCTGCCGCCAGCCTCGTCCTGAACGCAGGCCCCCTCGGGCCCTTGTTTTCTACGGGCGCCGTGACCGGCAGACAGACAATCGTGCCCTTCCTACCGCAAGCCTTCGGGGTTCTCGTATCTTACACGGGCACTACGGAAACACGGGGCGAATAGCTGCGCACCGCGGACGGACGGACGCAGGTCGTAGGGGAGATATATAGCGTTTAGCATGGAAGGGGGGGGCGAACTTGGTAAAGAAAGAGCGGCTACGCCTCGGACGAGGCGAAAAACAGACAGCAAAATAAAACAAATAAGGGGGAGGGGAACACAAAGGTGAACAGTAAAAAGGAGAAGGGGGCGCCGATAAGAGCCAGCCAGACGGGGAAACAAGACACGGCACGGCGAGCGTCATGCGGCGGTCTGCTCGTCTGTCTTCTTTCGCTCTGTTTGGCCCCGGGCTGGTGCCCTCTCGCTCGGCCCTCTCCTCTCCTCCCTCTCCGGAAGGGAGGGGGACGCGAAGAGAAAGAGAAGATGTGAAGAGGGAAAAAAAGAAAAAAAAAGAACAAAAAACCACTCCTTCGCCCACGCGTCCCCACGGAGAGGATCCCTTCCTTCAAGGGCCCCCGGCTTTCCTCAAGGCTCCCGCTGGTCGCCAGCTCGTCTCCAAACGCACACTCCCAAGGCAGCACACTGGCGATAGCTGCACTCTGCACTCGTAAAAACACACAAAAGACGTGAACAAAGGAGGGGGTGGGAAGGGGGGACTGTGTGGTGAAGAAGAGGGGGGCGGTAAAGGGGGGGAACTGGGATCAGAAAACGAGCACACACAAACACAAAGCCCAGACGAGAACAAGCCCAAGGCACAGGCGCAAGCCTTCCTCGCAAAACCAGGTACGGACGCAATGCTTCTGCGGATCGAAATAGGGCCCAGCCGTCTTCCATTTTGGCCTATCTCTTTTCTCAACTGGATTCTAAAGCACTCCAAGTAAAAAAGAGGGGGGGGGGGGGGTGAAAGGGCTGGCGATCGGTCTGTTTTTTGGGATTTTGTAGTTTTGGGATTCTGTGGTTCTGTGTCTCTGGCAGGCAAACGAAAAAAAAACAGGGGGGGAAAAGGAAGAAAGACAAGAGTCTCTCTCCTACGACTCGGCCGTAGGCTCCTCGGCCTTGACCTCGGGCTCCTCCTCGGTGGGCTTCTCCTCCTTCGGAGCCTCGGCGGCGGGGGCCGGGGCCTCGGGCTCGATGTTGTCGGTCGAGGTCCACAGGGTCAGGTTGTCGCGGAGGAGCTGCATGATCAGGGTGCTATCCCGGTAGGACTCCTCGGAGAGCGAGTCGAGCTCGGCAATGGCGTCATCAAAGGCCTGCTTGGCCAGATGGCAAGCCCGGTCCGGCGAGTTCAGGATCTCGTAGTAGAAGACGGAGAAGTTCAGGGCGAGACCCAGGCGGATGGGGTGGGTGGGCGTCAGCTCGGTCTGGGCGACGTCGGTGGCGCTCTGGTCGGTTAGCAAGCTGAGCGGGGAGACAAAGAGACGACAAAAGGAAACCGACCTTGTAGGCCTCGTGGGCAGCCGTGGCAGCGGCCCTACGCTTGTCGCCGGACGCGAACTCGGCCAGGTAGCGGTGGTAGTCGCCCTTCCTGGTGCTGTTAGCAGACAAGCGGGAGAAGGGAGAGAGAGAGAGACAGAGAGAGAGAGAGAGAGCGCACATCTTGTGGTAAAAGACCTTGGACTCGCCCGTGGCGGCGTTGGGAATCAGGCTCTGGTCGAGGACGTCGAGGACGTCCTGGCAGACCTTCTCGAGCTCGGTCTCGATCTTGCTGCGGTAGTCGCGGATGGTGGCGACGTGCTTCTCGGAGCCTTTGGACTCCTCCTTCTGCTCGATGGACGAGATGATGCGCCAGCTGGCGCGGCGGGTGCCGACGACGTTCTTGTAGGCGACGCTCAGCAGGTTGCGCTCGTCGACGGACAGCTCGCCGCCCAGCTTGGCCACCTCCTTCATGTACGTGACCATCTCATCGTAGCGCTCGGCCTGCTCGCACAGGCGGGCCAGGAACGTCTTGCTGCGGCGGGGGGTCAGTTCTGAGGGCTCCCACGCGTTTTTCGTCGGCGAGGGGCGGCGCCCGGGTGCGCCGGTCGGGACAACCTACTTTTCGCGCTGCCAGACGGAGACGGGTCAGCAAAGGAACAAAGGGGGGTTCCAGGACGCGCGGGGCTTCAGGAGAAGGATGCTTACCTCGGTTGCCATCGTTGCGTCTTATCGAGAGCAGAAAGAAGCGACTGCGGAAAAGAAGAGATGCGGCGAAGAAGCGAAAAGCGAGGCAGACGAGCCAAACGATAAAAGGTCGACAGGACGCGGAGAGCGGCGCGGATGGGAGAGGGTGGGTGCGGAGCGTGGTTGCGTGGATGGGAGAGGGGGAAGAGTGTTGCGTGTTTGAGAGAGATGAAGTTCGAGAAGAAGGGGGGGGGGCGGCGGGCGCGGCGCGGCGTATGCTTAAAGGGCGTTGGTCAATTTTTTGGTGATGGGGGTTATTTTTCGGTCGAGACAGGCGTCGACTCCGTATTTTCCATGAAACCGGCGAACGGAGACTGCGCGCGCGACGAGAGAGGGAAGGCAGCAGGCGGGCAGGCGGGCAGCGGGTGGGCGGGCGGGTTCTGGGCTGCGCTGGCGGAGAAACGACGAAGCACGCGCGCTACAGGAATTTACGGAGGGATTGCTACGGCGTATGCTTATGCTTACGAGTACGGAAACTGTACAGGCACCTGAGCAAACGGAAAGGAGGGGAGGGGAGGGGAGGGGAGGGGATGGTAGGGGAGGGGGGAGGGAGGAAAGAGCGAGCCACAGCCAGTCAGCCAGCCAGAGCGAGCGAGGCGGGGGCCGCGCCAGGACGAGATAGGAGGAAGAAGAGGGGTGGGCGGAAGGAGCGACGGCGGTGGTTGGCCAGCGAGGAGGCGAGAGAAGGTTCGAGGCGCGGGTGCCAGCCAGCAGGGGAAAGCGCGGCTTGGGCGCGGCGCAGCGCAATAATATACGGAGACGGGACGGAGTCGGCGAGGTGGGGCGTCGCGGACCGTTTAGTCACGTGATATTGTCGGCCACTCACAGCTTATCGCCCGACAGACATCAACGACGGCTGCGGACCTCGTGTGACGCCTCCGGTGGTCAGCCAGCCAGCCAGCCAGCCAGCCAGTCAGACAGCCAGACAGCGCCCCACCTTGGCCAGGCTCTCTTGGCGGCCGGCTGAACGTGCACCGGTTGGCTCTCGCCGGCCGCGACCGGAAGACGAGAAGAGGAGCAAGAGGAGCGACTGGAGGGCACGAGCCCAGCCTCGCCGAAGCGGCCGACGACCAGACGACGACGGCCAGACGACGGCCAGACGACGGCCGGGCGACTGACCACCTGGGCCAAGTCATGCGGCCACGCAAGCGGCGAGGGAAATGGGCGGCCCCGTGCCAGGCCAGCCGGGCGTGCGGCGCGGCCCAATCAGAGCGTGCAGGCGTGCAAGCGTGTGGCGTCTGGCGCCGTGGCTGTGCTGGGTCGTGATTCGTCGTCGCGAGTACGGAGTAGACGAATGTAATTACAGAGTATACGGACTATCCAGTATGCTCAACCCCCGCCGGCCAGCCCTCCGGGTCGCCGCCCGGCACGCAGAGCCCCAGCCGCCAAAAGTAGTCGCGGTGCGCAAAGAAGAGCTCCCACAGCATCCCCAGCAGACCCCCACCGCCCAGCAGGCCGCCGCCGTCGCCGGCGATGCACCGCGGGTCGTCGCGCCCGGCGCAGCGCCGCACGTCCGCGGGCGCCGGCGGCAGGCCGGCCTTGCCAATGTACAGCTCGCCGGCGTGCGCGCAGTAGCCCCAGTCGGCCAGCGGCAGCAGCGGCACGGGGTCGTTTTTGTGCGTGACGCGGCGGTAGGCCGCGCCCGCCGAAGCGCCCGCCGAAGCGTCCGCCAGCCCAAACACCTCGTCCACAAAGGCCGCCAGGCCCGCGTTGCCGATGCGCGGCTCGCCAAACGTCGTCACCCGCACGTCCGCCCAGCCCAGCACCGCCTTCATCTCCAGCGCCGCCAGCGCCGCCACCGCGCCCCCGAGGCTGTGGCCGATGAGGTGGACGCGGTAGGGGTCGGAGGCGGTGCCGCTGTTCGGCGGCTGCCGCGCCGCCGCCACCACCGGCACCACCAGCGGCCGCGTGCTCGCCCAGGCCGCCCAGAAGCCTTCGTGCACCGTGCAGTTGGTGCAGGCGGGGGTGTCGCCGCCGCCGCCGTCCTCCCCCCCCGGCTCGTACGGCTCGTACGGCTGCGGGATGGTGCTCAGGTCGACGACCGTGTTGGCGATGCTGTAGGTGCCGCGGAAGGCCACCAGCACCTCGCGGGCGGCGTCGTCGACGGCCACGTAGCCGCAGCTGTCGCGCATCAGCGCGCCCGTGTGCCACGTGGTGACCAGGCGCAGCTCCGGGAAGTCGCCGCACCGCGACGCGCACGCAAACGGCGGCGCCACCCCCGTGCCCGCCGTGCCCACGCAGTACGCCACGTCCACCAGCCGCGCGCACCGCTCCAGGTCCGCATACAGCGCGTCCGGGATGGCGGCCGCATCGTGGGCCGTCCCCGGCCGCCCCATGCCGCCGCCGCCGCCGCCCATCACCACCTGCTCGGCCGCAGCGAGAGCCGCAGCGCCGCCGAGCGCCGCCCACACCACGCGCATGGCCGCTGTTCGGATGAAAAGAAAAAAGAAAAGAAACCGTGGGCCTCAGCCGCGTACCGACATGGCCTGGGCAGCGGGAATCGTTCCCTTGCAGTCCGGTCGGGTCGACATTGGGTGTTGCCAGAACATGGTGGCTGGGCGTGACGTTTTGTTGAGTGGTGCTTTGTTGAGCACATGACGCGCGCGGCGCGTTCTGATTGGTTGCTGACTAGCATTCAACGGCCTCTTAATCAAGCAGTGGAACCTACAGTGAACCAGTTTGGGTGTTGTCCTCGAACGGAACGAGTTTTTGACTTGTAGTTTTTCTTCTTTACATGGTCTCATATACAAGAAAAACAAAGGAAAACACGAGACGCACAAACGACAAACACCCCTAAATCCCTCAAAATGCCAGCCCGCAGGAAGACGGGTGTGTCCAAGAGAAGAAAGCCATGTACGACAGGAAGAGAAGAGGAAAACAAAAAAAAAGGAAAATAAAAAAAGGCTTAGAACAGCTGGCCGCAGCCCCAGTGCTGCTCGCAGCCGCACGAGCCGTTGTCCTTCCAGTCGTCGTTGGAGTAGGAGAAGAAGACGATGGAGCCGCCGAGGGCCTCCTTGAGCGAGGCGATGGCGGTGGCCTGGTCGGACTCGGAGCAGGTGGCGACGCCGTTGGCGACGCAGGACGAGGGCCAGCCGGACTCGAGGACGTAGCCCTCCTTGCCGCAGATGCTCTTGACGATCTCGAGCTGGCCGGCGACGAAGCTGCCGGCCTCGGAGGGCGTGGTCTGGGCGTTGAAGTAGGCGTGGGCGTTGGCGGCGACGACGTCGACGACGCCGCAGAGGGTGCCGGCAAAGTCCGAGTTCTGCCAGGTGTTGACGGTGTCGGTGGTGGTGACGGGCACGCTGCAGCCGGCTTCGGAGATGATCTCCTTGACCTCGACGATGAGCGACTTGAGCTGGGCGGGGGTGCAGAAGCCCTGGTTGCCGGCCTCGTTGCCGACGACGACGAGCTCGACGAGCGACCACTGGCCCCAGGCCTTGATGGCGGCGATCTGGGAGGCGACGTCGGGGTTGCCGTTGTCGCAGCCGACCTCGCCGATGAAGACGCCAATGATCATCTTGAGCCCGACGGACTCGGCGGCGGAGCCGACGTTGGGCAGCGTGTCGCAGTCGGTCGAGTAGACGCGGATGGTGGTGAAGCCCTTGCCCTTGATGGCGGTCAGGTCCGCGAGCACCTCGCTGGCGCTCTTGCAGCTGCCCGAGGACGAGTACGGCGTGTACGTGATGGCCCACTGGTCGCCGCTGCTGCCGAGGGAGACAGACTTGGACGAGGACGACGACGACGAGGAGGTGGCCTTGGCCGTAGAGGCGGCGACGGTGGTCGTCGTCGGGGCGGCGGCGGCCTTGGTGACGGTGGTGGCGGCGACGACGGGGGCCGGGGCGGTGGTGGGGATGTCGTAGGGGCAGTAGACGACGACGTCGGTGACGGTGACGGTGGTGACGACGGCGGGGCGGGTGTAGGTGCCCGGGGCGAAGGAGGTGACGACGGGGACGACGACGATGGTCTCGGTGGCGCAGACGGTAGTGACGGGGGAGATGGTGTAGGTGCCGGCGGAGGGGCAGACGTAGGTGACGACCTCGAGGATGCTGGTGACGACGCCGCCGGGGAGAGTGGAGGTGGTGGCGACGGGGCAGACGACGGTGGTCTCGGTCTCGACGACGGTGGTGACGCCGCCGAGGGTGTGGGTGCCGGCGGGGACGGCGGTGGTGGTGGCGCCGCAGACGGTGGTGGTCTCGGTGACGACGACGGTGGTGGCCGGGAAGGTGTAGGTGCCGGGGGTCGGGCAGGTCTCGACGGCGAGGGTGGGCACGGTGGCGACGGCGGTCTCGGTGACGGTGGTGGTGATGGAGCGGGTCTTGGTCGTGGTGGAGGACGTCGCGTTGAGGCTGAGCGTGGGCTTGAGCGAGGGCGTCGTGGACGTCGTCGTCGGCTTCGGGGGGGCCGGCGTGGGCTTCCAGGTCATGGCGCCGTAGATGGTCTCGACGATGGTGGTGCAGACCTCGGCGCTGCCGCGCTTCTCAAAGAGCTCGTGGGCGGCGGCGTGGCGGTGGTGGACGTGGCCGGCGTGGGCGGCGACGGCGAAAGCCGCCGCGACGAAGAAGGACTTCATGGTGGAAGAGGGAGAGGCAGAGAAAGAAGCGAGCGACAGAAAAGAAAAAAACAAAAACAACCGCTAAAGGAGTGAAGCGGAAACGAGCGTATCAAACGAGTGACTGAAAGCGAGGATGCTTTCGAAAGGCCTACCACATCGACGAGAAGGGAGGAAGAGGGAGGAGAGGGAGAGAAGATGAAGAAAAAGGACGAGAGGAAAAGGAGAGAAAAGGGAAGGAAAGGGGACGGAGCGGGAAATGGGCGGCCAGGGGGGCAATACGAGAAGCGCCCAGAAGGGAAGAAAAGAATGGAGAGAGCCGGCGAGCGCGTGCGTCGCATCGCGGCAGCAGCGGGCCCCCCAGGCCCCCCAGGCCCCCGAGGAAGACGGCCGTGTGCCCAAATGAGAGGAGAGCCCAGACGCCAAATGACGCCGGCGATCCCTGCGGACGAAGAAAATAAACAAGAGCAAAAAGAAAGCGCCCATTTGTGGGGTCGCCGCGGCGCTTGGGGGGGGCTTGGGGGCCGCCGCTGCTGGGCTGCGGTGCCTGGGCAGGCGCGCGCGCTCCGCACTGGGAAATTGGCTAGGCCACCTTAGCCCCGCGCTAGGCCCGCCCGGGCAGTTCTGCAGGCCGTCAGCGGGCAGGCGCGGGCGGCCAGCGGGCGGCCAGCGGGCAGCCAGCGGGCAGCCAGCGGGCAGCCAGCGCAGTCAGCGGGCAGGCGGCGAGCAGGCACCACCCCGGTCGGGCCGTTCATCTTAATTTCGCAGCGCGGGCCCCTGGAAAACCGGGGCCAATACGGATAGTGGTTTAGTGGTTGTAGTGGTTTGTGCTGTCAACCGTCGCAAGCATAAGCATCAAATCAGGTACTCGAACAGCTACTTCTGCGAGTCATGACAGCGGCATCGTACGACGGTGTACAATTGTAATGTACTCCGTTGAATCGAGTAGTTGTACTCGTACGACGAATGCACGAGTACTTCTGGAAGCCGTCTGGCATGCGCCGCCGCGACGGAATGCCTTAAGCTTAGCCCTATTGTCCGAGGAACAGTATTTGCATGCTTACGTACGGAGTACCAGGGTACAAACGAGCAAAGTACTGTACAGAGTACTCGTGCCTGTCATAATCTGCCGGAGCTCGGCTCTGCGTCGCGCTCGTGCACGTCCAAAATAGAAAAGGGGTCTGCCCGTTTGGGCGCTCTGAAACACCGGTGCTCGGATGAAGGCAATAATAGAGCTATGAACTCGACAATTATAGTTGTACTTGTACTTGTAGCATAGTCCGTAGTTCAGGCTCATTTCTACAAGACAACTACAGGTGCATGTGCTGCTACGGAGTATCCTCCGTGTCGAGTCCCGTCACCGCGTCTGCATTCCTCGGAACGCTCGTAGCATAGGGCTGCTTGCTCTTGCTGCTTGGCGGCGACGCATGCCGATCGACGCGCCGGCATGCGGTCAGGTGAGACACGATCCGCAGCCGGGCCAATGCTCTGCGTCTGTTCTACAGGTAGTTGTATATTTGTTCATATGTGAATGCACTCTTCTCAAATACCCCGTCCAAAGATAAAGCCGGCAAATATGCCCATCGTGGGGGCGCCGAGGTGGAATGCCCGGCATGGACGGCGGACCGCAGCGGATATCACGGGCAGCCGTCGGGAAGCCGGCGAGACCGCCCGAGTCATCGGCACGTATATTTACTCCGTAGTTGTACGTACGCCTACGGAGGAAGCATAAGCATACAGGTAGGAGGCAACCGAGGACCCCCGCGCCTCTCCGGCAGTTGCCTGCTCCGTGAAGCCGCAGGGACAGCCGGCGTGTAGTTGTAGAGCGGTCCTCTAGCCGTTGCCCACCCGTGGCCGTGCTCAGCTGTTTACTCCGTATACTCCGCACTCCGTACTCGTACTCCGTATGCCAGCACAGTTTTGCTCAGACCTGCGCCGACCCGCGCCGCGCCGGAATGCAGACGCGACCGCGTCGCGCCACGCTGATTGGCTGGCGGCGGCCGGCAGCCGCCAGTGCTGCACCGCCACAGCAAGCGTGCGCCACGCTTCAGCCTTGCAGAGAATTTCGACACGACCAACGGAGTACTACTCCCGTACAGGCACGCGCAACCACCACAACAGCCCAGAATGGCCGCCTCCCTTGCATGCCGGAGCGCTCTGCGGCTGCTGCGGACCGGCTGCTGCGCCGGACGGGTGCCGGGGCCGGGGCCGGGGCCGGTGCTGGGGCCGGGGCCGGCGGTGCTGTGGCCCTGTCCCCGGCGCGCCACTGCTCCGACGGCCCCGACGCCGACGGCCCCGACAGCTTGCGGCCGGCGACGGTTCGCGAGCGCGGCCGACGGGCCGGCGGAGGAGGATGGGGACGCCGCTTTGGAAGACGGCCAAGACGGCCAAGACGGCCAAGACCCCGAGCCAGCCGACACGCGCCCCATCCGCGAGCGGCTGCGCGACCTGGCGGCGGACGCGCTGCCGGCGGCGCTGGCGGCGCGGCCGATCCAGCGGGACGCGGCGCGGGCGGGCACGACGCAGAACGCGCTGACGCGGGTGGAGAGCGAGGCGTCGGTGGATCTGGCGGGCGGTGGGAGTGGCGGGGAGGGCGGCGGCGGCGGCGGCAATGAAGGAAACGAGGGCGTCCTCGGAGCCGGCCTCGACGGCGACGACCTGCTGGCCTCGCTCAGCGGCGACGCCGACAACGTGCCGTCGCTGCTGGCGCGGCCGTACGGGGCGGTGGCGCCGCAGGCGGGCGACCTGATCGAGGTCAGCACGGACTCGTGGCGCGTGCAGCTGCTGGCGGTGTGCCTGGGACGGGCGCCGGGCGGCGGCGGCGGCGGCGGCGTGGACCTCTTCTACACCAGCACGGGCAGGTGGTTTGCCAGCGCGGGCGTGCGCAGCCTGTTTGGCGTGACGCGCTTTGCGTCGGCGGCCGAGCTGGCGCCCGTGGTGGCGGCGCTGGCAGAGGCCGGGGTGGCGGCGGAGGCCGGTCTGGGAGCGGAGGTGGACGTCGGTCTCGACGAAGACCGCCTCAACACCCTGCAGGACCTCGGCCTGGGCCCCTCGCGCGAGGCCGGCGCCGGGCTCCTGCGCAAGATGCACGCCTTTGCCGAGCAGGCCGCCGCCGTGCACATGACCCACGCCGCCGTGCTCGACAACGCCTTTCCTCTGGTGCAGCAGGCCCTCGCCGAGAGAGCCCCCCCCCGCGGCCCCTACCTCGCCCTCGACGAGCTGGCCGCCGTCCTCTTCCGCCGCCAGGGCCACCGCTGGCAGGGCGCCTACCTGCGCACCACCCAGCGCCACGGGCCGCCCCTGCGCCCCCTGCGCGACGGCGGCGGCGACGCGTTCACGCCCCCCGCCCTCTACGCCGTCTACCGCGCCGTCCTCGCCGACGAGCTCGGCTTCCGCCCGCTGGCCACCACCCTCGGCAGCGTCGACGAGGCCGACGACGACGACCACGACACCACCACCCGTCCCGCACAGCGCACCCGCTCGTGCCTCTTCGCCCTCGCGCCCCCCGAGGACCTCGACGTCGTGCGCGAGGTCGAGCAGCTCGTCCGCAGCTTCTACGACGACCCCGACCGCCTCCTCCTCCCCGTCCCCGGCGCCGAGCCGCCCCCCCGCGTCCTCCAGCGCTCCCCCCTCGGCGCCTTTGTCCTCAAGGCCCGCCGCGCCATCGACCGCAGCCGCAAGACCCGGCCCTGGCTGCCTTATGGGATGGTGGGGGCGTCTGTGTCTGGCGCTGGCGCTGCTGCCACTCCTCTGCCGCCCCCCCCCGACTGGTCCCCCGCCGACGCCCGCATCCTCCGCTTCATGCACCTCTGGGCCGCCGCGCAGCGCTTCTCCTCCGCCTCGCGCCTGCACTGGGTCGGCTCCGCCGTCCTGCGCGCCCTCGACCGCTACGACCCCGCCCAGGCCGAGTACCTGACCGCCGCCACCGGCTGGACCTTTCTGCAGGAGGTCGGCTGGGTCGCCCCCTGGGACCTGCCCGCCCGCTACAGCCTGCTGGGCCTGCCCGACCTGCAGCCCCTGCGCACCGGCGGCGTGGCGCGGCTGGCGTCGCCGGGGCCCCCTTCTTCTTCTTCCTCTTCCCCCACCGAGGACCCCCCCGACCTCCCCCCCGACCTCTTCGCCGGCCGCCGCCGCGACTGGGCCGACCTCACCGTCTTCTGCATCGACGCCCCCGGCGCCGCCGACATCGACGACGGCCTCTCCCTCGAGCGCGTCCCCGGCCGCCCCGACCAGTTCTGGCTCCACGTCCACGTCGCCGACCCGGCCTCGTGCATCCCCCCCGACCACCCCCTCGCCCAGCTCGCCGCCCGCCTGCCCCAGACCCTCTACCTGCCCGGCCACCACGAGCCCATGTTCCCCGACCCCCGCGTCCGCGCCCGCTTCTCCCTCGACGCCCGCCGCCCCTGCCTCACCTTTAGCGCCCGCCTCGCCCTCGCCCGCGACGGCGGCGGCCTCCCCCGCGTCTGCGAGACCGCCATCACCCCGGGCCGCCTCGGCCCCCGCGTCCTCTTCGTCGCCCCCGACCAGGTCTCCGCCGTCGTCGCCGACGCCGAGGCCGCCGCCCTGCGCGCCTGCGCCGGCGACCTGCCCGACGCCGCCGCCGTCGTCCTCCCGCCCGCCGCCCTCGACCTGCCCCGGACCGTCTTTGCTGTCGGCACGCCGCCGCCGTCGCCGCCGCCGGCTGACACCGGCCTCCCCCACCCCATGACCGCCGCCGCCGACCTCTCCGCCGCCGACCGCGCCGACCTCGAGGTCCTCGCCACCCTCGCCGCCGGCCTGCGCGCCGCCCGCCTCGCCAACGGCGCCATGCCCCTGTACTGGCCGCGCCCGTCCGTCACCGTGTCGCTGGCCCCGACGGCCGTGTCAGTTGCGGAGGGGGGGGAGGACGGGGGCGGACAGGTCCCCCCCATGCTGCAGTGCGCCGGCGACCCCTACATCCGCATCGCCTACGACGACGTCGACGCCGCCGCCGCCGGCGGCCCCGGCAGCCGCCTCGTCGAGAGCACGATGCGGCTGGCGGGCGAGATCGCGGCGGACTGGTGCCACGCGCGCGGCATCGCCATCCCCTTCCGCGGCCAGCCCGACGCCGCGCGCCACCGCGACCGCCTGCAGGCGCTGACGCGCGACGCCGTGTACCCGGCCCTGCGCGCCGGCCGCCGGCCCCCCGAGCCCGCGCTGCGCCAGCTGCGCCGCCTGCTCGGCGCCGACGACGTCGTCGCCGCCGCCGTGCCCCACGTCACCATGGGCGTCGCCCGCTACACAAAGGCCACCAGCCCCCTGCGCCGCTACGCCGACCTGCTCGTCCACTGGCAGATCGAGGCCGCCCTGCGCGCCGAGATGGACGGCCGCCGGCCGTCCAGCGGGGACTACAGCCAGGTCCTCCCCTTCACCCGCGCCCAGCTCGAGCGCGACGTCCTCCCCCTCCTGCGCGTCCGCGAGCGCGCCCTCCGCGCCCTCGACGCCCGCGCCGGCCGCGACCAGTGGATGCTCCAGGCCCTCGTGCGCGCCTGGACCGATCCCGGCCGCGACCCCAAAACGACACCGCCGCCGCTCCCCTCCCCCCTCCGCTTCGCCGTCGCCCGCGTCGACGCCCGCCGCGGCCTCGTCGCCGGCCGCCTCCTCGACTGGTTCGAGCGGCCCGCCCTCATGGAGATCAGCGGGCTCAACCCCCTCCCCCTCCCCCTCGACGCCGGCACCGGCACCGGCACCGACGCCGGCATGGCCCCCCCCCTCCTCCTCCTCGAAGACGTCCGCCCCGGCCAGGTCTACCCCGTGGCCCTCGACCACGTCGACGTGCACGCAAACCGCGTCACCGTGCGCCGCACCGGCCCGTGCCTGGCGGCGTAGTCGTTGGTCGTCTGGACATCACGCGGGGACACATGCATTATGTACCACTGTATTCTGTCATGGAACAAGGTCAGGCTACCTCTGCCCACCCACGTGGTCTCGTGTATCCGGTCTCCGTGTTTCGCCGTGGCGCGTAAGACGAACAAGAAGAAACAACACATGCAGCAGCAGACGAGCTGCCGTGGAGAATCAAAAGAAAAAAAAAAAAGAAACAACAAAAACAAGAACAAGAACAAAACCCGTCCCTGTCCATTTTGCCTGGTGTGCACCTCCTCGTCCTCCCGGCCCAGTTGTCCATTAACCGTCCCCTCCCAATGCAAGAAAAAGAAAAAAGGCTAAAAAGACAAACGCTGTCCTGACCGCCAGAGACGCGGCCCAAACAAGACCAGAATGACAAAACAGCAGAAAAAAAACGAACCCAGGCCATCCCCGTCTCTGGCTCCCAACCGGTGCATTCGGCACAGTCCCGTGTTTCCCCGTGTGCCTGGTAATTTTTGGTGGTTTTGGTTGTGATCGTGTGTATCGTGTGGCTTTTTTGTTTTTGTTGGGTGTTGGGTGTTGGGTGTTGTGCGCGGTTGGAAAGGTAAAAGGAATAACGCCGTCCGTAAATGCTGTTCCGAAAGGTTCGACTCAAGGAGAGGCGTGTCGACGGTCGGCCTCGAGGCAGCGCGCTGATCGTGGTCGGGGGTGGCCGAGCGTCCGGCCCGTCCGCCTCGTTTTGCTAAACGTACAAAGAGACCCCCCAACCGTTCCAAAGCAGGCAGAGCCCATCACCGCGCGCGATGCTGGCGCGGGACAGACGACGATGACAGCAACCTCGCGCTTCCTCCTATTCGTCGAAAAAAACGAAAAAAAAAACAATCAGCAAAGCCCAGGGCGCGCCAAACGAAACACACCAGACACTCGAGGCAACAGCAAACGTCTCGCAGCCCCAGCACCACGCACATGCGCACAACGCTCATTTCCGCCAGCCGACATTCCAGATCACGTGGATAATGTCGCGGGCGGTGTTGACCGTGTCGATGACGCGGCCCACCAGCCCTCCGTTCCCGCCTCCCGCTGGCTCACCTTCGTCGTAGGGCATCAGCATGCCCGAGTGTGTCCGGCGCATCCCCGCGGGATCGGCGGCGGCGGCAAGGCTGCCCGTGGATGTGGTGCGCTTCAGGCCGCCGCCGCCGCTGCTGCCGGCCACAGCACTCGATGACGCATGCAGCGCGCTGTCGATGGAGGCGTGGCCGAGCCTGGATGTGGAGGCCGACGAGGCCAGGCCACCGCGTCGTCGCGCGCCGCCCCCCACAACAAGGCCGTCGTCGCTGTCGCTGTCGCTGTCGCTGTTGTTGTTGTCGTCGCTGTTGTCGGCCGCGCCGCCTTTCCGGCCGCCGTCGCCATCCTCCTCCTCCTCCTCCTCGTCGGCGCCGAAAAAGAGCGCGCCCGACGCTTTGGACGGGCGCAGGGTTTCCTGCGACGAGGACGGCGACAGCACAGGGCTCCGGTAGCTGTGCTTCATGGCGGGCCCGGCCCCAGCCGAGGCGGAATCGGATGTGTCGTCGTCGTCGAGTGCATCGTCGCGGTACTTGAGGGTCGTCGACGGCAGCATGGCAATGGTCTTGCTCTCGGTGGCGCCCACGTGGCTGCTCATGCGGCGGGGCATGTGCGGCCGCATGCGGTGCTTGGAGACGGTGCGCTTCATCATGATGGCGCCGTCGTCGGACGAGTCGCTGTCGTAGCCGAGGGCCGCCGCGCCGGCTCCTTTGCCGCCGAGAGCAACATCGTCCTCGTCGTCGTCGTCGTCCTCCTCTTTCACGTCGACGGCGATGCACTGCTCCACCTGCTCGTTGAAGTGGATGTGCTTCCGCTCGGCCGAGGGCGACACGATGCCGGAGGACGAGGTAGACGGCAGCATGCTGGGCGGGCCGGCGCTGTGGAGGCGCGAGGAGAAGGGGAAGGTGACGTAGTCGGTGGTGGCGCGCTCGAGGCGCGGGCGCGACAGGCGGCGGCCGCTGCCGTCCTTCTGCTGGGCCTGGACGGCGGCGGCGGCCTGCTTGATGAGGGAGGAGGCGGAGAGGGAGCGCTGCAGCATGATCTCGGACATGCTGCGCTTCTTGAGGATGGGCTTCTTGTTGCCGGCCAGGAACGAGTTGCTCTTGGTCAGCTCGACGCTGTCGGTGGGCAGGCCGGGGCCGAGGGTGTTGTGGCCGGTCTGGAGCGGGCCGTACAGCCACGTCACGTCGCAGTCCTTGAGCCTGGGGAGAGTTAGACAGATGCAGGTATCCAGATATCAAGAGCGCTGCGCGCAGAGAGCCGTACCAGTTCAGCGTCTCGGGAGACACGGTCTTGAGCTTGTTCTTGGCCTTCATCCAGGTGCGCCAGGAGGCGTTTTCGAGGCGGGCCGAGTTGCTGTAGTCGCCGCGGCGGGAGACAATGTACTTCCAGGACTCCCAGATGTCCTCCTCGCGCCAGTTGTGGGAGAGGTAGTCGACGTGGCGGGAGGGCATGGCGCGGACGGCGGTGTCGTCCTCGGCGACGTGCTCAAAGAGGTCGAACTCGGACGAGTTGGTGCGGGAGGGCCCCGTGGACGACAGGGTGTTGTTGTCGTTGGGCGAGGCGGTGTAGGAGTCGGCGGGGGCGCCGAGGCCGCCGACGCGGAGGCCCATGCCGCTGCGGGGGCTGGGGGGGTCGTCGGGGTCCTCGGCCGGGTTGAAGTAGCTGACGCCATCGTAGTGGGAGTAGTCGAGGGCGACGTCGGCGTCGGTGCCGTCGTCGGTGCCGCTGGGGGAGGAGCCGTAGCCCGGGCGGTCGAGGCGCGGGGGGAGGCGCAGGCTGGGGACGAGCAGCTTGGTGGGCGGGGGGGAGGCGGCGGCGGCGCGGGGGGAGGAGGCGGATGAGGAGGCGGAGTCGTCGGAGAAGACGGGGATCTGGTAGGGGTGGGAGGAGGGCTCACAGGGAGCAGCGGCGGCGGCGGCGGCTCGGGGTGGCCGGGCGGGCCGGGCTATTGACTGGGCGTCGGGGTGCGACTGCTGTTGTGTGTGGCGGTAGGCGGCGTCGCTGATGCGCGAGGCCGAGGCAGACTGGCGGAAGCCGGTCTGCTTGGAGGAGAACTTGGGCTGGGAGTGGGAGCGGCGCAGGCCGGACGCAAAGTGCGCCGACTCGTCGGAGGGGAGGACGACGGCCATGTCGGTGGAGGGGAGCAGGCGAGGAGAGGCTAGGAGAGGCGAGGGAGGCCGAAGACAGGCAGGGCTGTCGTCTGTCCGGGGCCGATGCTGAGCGCGATGCCAAAGCCCCCGACAGATCAACTCCAGCCGGACGAGGCGTTCGGGGTCATGTGAAGGCGAGGCGGCGGTTCAGCGGACGAAGGCGGCGGACGATTGAGGAGGGTGGGGGGTAGATGCGATGAAGAGGGTGCACCGAAGCGTGGGTTCTTTTGATGCGGGAATCTTGCTTCTGGATTCTGGGTTGTTGGATTTGCCTCTGGGCTCCAGAGTTTCGGGTCCAGAATACTGGGGTCCAGACCGGGTCCCGATTTCGAGGGCCGGCTGCGAAAAGAACCGAGGGAAAAGCCGATCGCGCGAGCGGAAGAGGAGCAGAGGCGGGAGAAAGGCGAAGAGAAGGCGAAGAGAAGGCGAAGAGAGGGCGAAGAGAAGGCGAAGAGAAGGCAAAGAGAAGGCCGAGGACGCTGCGGTCGGAAAGGCGAAAAAAGGCGTCAGACGGGCATCGAGTGGTGGAAAAGCGACCGGGACCAGAAGACGACGCGACGGGGACAGGGCGCGAACGGATGGAGACGGGGAGAGATGCGAAAGCGCGAGACACGACGACAGAAGACGAGAGGCGAGAGACGAGGGACGAGAGACGAGAGACGAGAAGAGGAGAGACGAGAGACGAGGGAGAAGGAGAGAGAGGAGAAGAAGGGGGACAAAAAGGCGGTGTTGGCTAGTGTGGGCGAGAGGGCAGGAGGGAAGGTGCGTTCGAGAACGGATGAATGTACCGACTCATCGGCTCAGGTGTGAGGAGGGCGTGTGGGAGGGAGGGCGGAGGCGTGGGAGGCGGTGGAGCGGTGGAGCGGTGGGCGTGGGCGGGCGCCGCCGGCTGATTTGTCACTGGAATGCGCGGCGGCTACAGCAGGGCAGCAGGGAGCACAGAGCACAGGGCAGCAGCAGGGAGGGCGTATTACGGAGTACTCCGTACCAAATTTACAGCATACGGAGCAACAGAATTCGGAGGGCAAGAGGCCAGGAAGAAGCAGCCAAAAAGAAAATTTCGGCTAGAAAATTGAGAAAAGGAGATGCTCCGTAGTGAGGAAAGGGCAGAGGAAATGGGACAGAAACGAGCGAGAGACTGCCTCCTAGCGAAAAAAAAAAAATAGAACGAAAAATGCAACGAAATCGAAAAAGAAAAATGGGGAGAAACCCACAATTCCTGTTCCGGCCAGCCAGACCAGACCAGACCAGACCAGCAGCCCGGCGGCGACCCTCGATCGTGCCAGGCCAGCAGGAGCCAGGCGAGGCCGGTGAGGCGCGGCAAGGCGCGGCGAGGCGCGGCGAGGCGCGGCGAGGCGGCCGGCGAAGGGTCCAGCGGATCGAGGCAGGATCAGGCGGGTGCGACTTGGACAGGCGGTGGAGATGCGGCGCGGCCGCAGGAATAATTAGTTGTAGATAGTACAAGTATACAACTAGTACACGACCAAAACGACGAGCAAAACAACGAGATACAACTACCCACGCCAGGCTGGCTAGCCGCGCCTAGAGCTCGGGGCCGGGCCAGCCGTGGCCCAAATTCCGACATTCTCCGGCGCAGGCTGTTTGCTGTTTGCTGCTTATTGAGGCTGGCCAGCCGGCCTCGACTCCCTTGCCGTCTGCGTCTGCGATCGTCGCGCGCGCTTTGTCCGGCGTCCGGCGTCGTCTCTCAGTCGCCCAGAGACGCCTGCACTCGGCGACCGCCCGCATTCCTGCGCTCCTGGCATCCCTGGTGTCTCACCCCGGAAATGGCACCAGTCGCGCTTGTGCTTGTGGTTGTACTTGTAGTTGTACTCCGTACTCCGTCTGCTTACTCCGTATAATACACCTGCGGCGTACTCCGTACAACTCAACGTCGCATTGGATCGCAGCTGAGCCCGCCGCCGAGGAAATGTGACGGGTCAGATGCGGCCGTCGTCCCTCCAGTCGCCGCTCGCGGCCTCTGCGCACGCCCCTCGCCCGACCCCCACCTCATTAACCCCCCTTCCCTCCCCCCCCCCTCCGATTGACCTGCCTACTCCGGATGCTCACCGTCTTTTCACGGCCAGCCTGCTGGTCACAGGGCCGGCCAGGGCGAGAGCAGCCCCCGCGTCGTACAGGGGGCTCGTACAAATAAATGCCTCGCCTCCTTGTATACAGGGTGCTCAGTGCCGCCTGTTGCCGCCTGCTGCCTGCCGTGGGGGGGACCGACCCCGGTCTATCGATTCTATCGATATGGGTGCTATCGCGCCGGCGAGCGCCGGGCTCGCTCGCGGTGCGACGCCCCCACGGAGCCTTGCTCATTGCTCGGGGCACAGGCAGGGGAGGGAGGGGAAGAGGGCGGCGAGCACACCCGCGTGCAACGTCGGAGAGGAAGAGGGGGTCGGGGCGATAACGTCGTTGTATTGCGCGTGTGCGTGCGAGGAGGTCGGTCAGCGGGAGGCAGGAGGTTGGCAGGCTGGCTGGCAGGCTGGCTGGCTGGCAGGCTGGCTGGCAGGCTGGCTGGCCGACGGGCATCGCGGCGATGCGACGTGGCACGAGAACGCGGGACAGCGCCGCGGGCAATTGTTCGCAGCATTAAGCTTGGGGGGTAGACGTAAGAAGCTCTTATCGACGTGAATCCGGTTTGCGGCTCCTCTGGCCAGGCCGGCGGTCGGATCCAGGACCGGGCAGGGCATGGCTGGTGTGCTGTCGACGCCATCCGCTGTCGTGATCGCGGGGGTGCTGGAGGGTCGGTCATAATGTTTGTCTGATTGTTTTTTTTTTTTTTTTTCGTTATTTTGTTTTTTTTTTGTCATTGATTTTTATTATCACGTAAGTTAGCCATTGGCTTGCTCCGCGCATCTCGACCCTGTTTTACACCCGCAACCCGCTCGCACATGCACCGCCAGCGCACAGCGACGACCAGATCTCGGTACTGCTGCGCCCGACGCGCTGCGCTTTTGGTCACCCGACCGCCTGCGCCCGGCCAACGGCCAGCGGCCAGCGGCCAGTGGCCCACGGCCAACGGCCAACGGCAAATGGCAAACGGCAAAACGGCACAACTGTCGACGCATGCACGCATGGTCACGCCTCGAGCACGCGGCTGCTGCGGGGATGCGATGCGCGCCCCAGACCGCGGGGCGTTCGCTCCGGCGAGAGACGAATGAAAAACGGCTGGCCTCGTCCCCGCTGCTGCGCGGCTGCAGGGGACGAATGCCGGCAGGTGGGCCTCGGCACGAGTCGTCGCCGCCGCGTCGCCGTCGCCCGTCTCTTCCTCTCACTCCCGCGGCGCAAAGGCCACCGCCGCCGGCAGCCGGAAGCTCGCGCAGAACATGGACTTGTGCGGCGCCACGGCGCGCACGTGGTGCACGTAGATCAGATGTGGCCCGTCGTCGTCGACACCGCCGTCGCCGGCGCCAACACGGCCGCCCCTCTCCACCTCGGCGTACCGCGCGCACAGCGTCATGGGCACGCCCAGCTCCGCCGACACGCGCGCGCACACGTCCGCCTTGGGCACCGCCGGGTCCTCCTCGTTCTTGGCCGCGAAGCAGTGCGTGTGCACCATGGGGAGGGGTGGTGGTGGTGGCGCCGCCGAGCTTGTGTCGTCCGCGCCCTCCGCGCCGGCCGCCGCCGGCCGGAACAGGGCTTCCTGCCCGGCGTAGAGCCCGCGGAAGCGCGGCAGGAACGTGATGGCCGACGCCGGCAGGTTCATGACAAAGTGCGCCACCGTCGGCGGCACCGGCACGCGGCGGCGCGGCGGCGGCGGGCGGCGGCCTCCGGGAGCCTTTCTGCTCGGGGCCGAGTCCGGATCCTCCACCTCGGCGCCCTCGCCGGCGGCGGCGGCGGCGCGCACGAGGTCGGCGGCCTGGTGGACAAAGACGGCGCCGTCGCGGTTAAAGGGCCGCACAAAGGCGGCGACCTTGTTGCGCTGCACGGCGGCGCACAGCGCGTCGTAGCTGTCCGGGTTCATGTCGTTGGCCCAGACAAAGACGCCGCGGCGGCCGGCGGGCACGGCAAAGGGCCCGATGCCGGCCATGACGTCGACGACGGCCTCGCCCGGCCGGAACAGCTGCAGCAGCCGCGTGTGCTCCGGCTCCAGCTTGCTGTTCCAGTACACCTTGCTGTAGTCGAAGCGGAAGGTGCACTGGTTCTCGCGCACCTCCACCGCCAGGTCGTCGGGCCCCGCCAGCACCTCGTAGGCAAACGTCCGGAACGCCGACGCCGCGCCCACCAGGTCCGTCTTGTTGATCACCGTCCGCAGCTGCGGGTTCTTGTCCAGCAGCACCTGCGCCACCACGTGCTTGTACGGCGCAAACCGCGACCGCAGGTTCAGGTGCGCCACGTGGCCCGCCGTGTTGAACCCCGTCGGGATGTCGTCGTGGAACTCCTCCGGCAGCACCGACACCAGCACCTCCCGCGCCGTCCAGTGCTCGTACCCCAGCGTCAGCCTGTGCCCAAACACCCCGACCTCCCCCCGCGCCACCCCCTCCCGCAGCACCGCGCTCCACGTCTCCGCCGCCGTCGCCGACACCCCGGGCTGCAGCAGCAGGCACTTTCTCTTGGCCCGCCGGCGGCCCTTTTCCTTTTCCGTCTCCTCCTTCTCCTCCTTCTCCTCCTTCTCCCCCTCCTCCCCCTCCTGCACCGGATCGTCCACCACCGACGACAGCCGCTCCACGCGCAGCAGCTCCCGGCTCTTGGTCAGCGCCTTCTGGTACTGCGCAATCAGCCGGTGGTCGTGCACCCGCGCCGCCGCAATCGCAAACGACTTGGTGAACAGCGCCTTGTTCAGCTGCCCCGTCGCCGTCAGCGCCGCCGACCGCAGCACTGGCGGCGAAAAGAAGGCCGCGTCCGGGCTCGGCCCTTGCCTGCTGTCCATCTCGCTCTCCTCCTCCACCTCCCCCTCCTCGCCCTGCCGCGGGCGTTTCTGGCCGGCGCCCATGAGGAGGCGGCGGGGGACAGGCCCGCGCAGCACGGCCGCAGGCGTCCGGGTCGGGAAACAAGAGAGCAGAGCCGACAGAGACGCGGGCAGGCAGCGCGTCCCTCGTCGTGCCATGTGCGACAACTGTCGAACGCCAGAATTTGCTAGTCTTGGTAACTTTTTAGGCCCGTCGTTGGTCCAAACTGTATCACGTGCACCGGCCGTCATCGCGGCCCTTTCTGGGCAACCAACCACAGGTACAAAGTATGGCATGCTTCGTAGACATTATTCTATAGAGCTAACAGGATCGGAATGCTGTGTATCGCGTGTGTGCAGGTCGTCGACAGGTCGGGCTGGCCGACGATATAAACAGGCCAGCCAGCCAGCAGCGGATGTGGTTGTAGTTGTAGGTCTACCGCCCAATGCGGAACTCGGCCCCGGCAAAGTGGTACAGCCCCCAGAGAAAGACCTGGTAGCCGACGCCGTGGTTGTCGGGCACGTGGAAGATCTCGGTGAGGCGGGCCTGCCAGGGCGGGTAGCCGTCGAGGTCAATGTGCGGCCCAAACAGCAGCAGCAGGTCCGGCTCGGCCACGACGCTCTCCGTCAGCTCCGCGTCGATGAGGTCGATGCTGATGTCCGACGGCGCAATCTTGCCGCGCTGCGCCATCTCGGCCAGCGTCTTGGTCAGGTCCACCAGCGAGTCGCGCCCGTCCTCCGCCGACAGCAGCACCACCCGCAGGTGGCCCTCGTCCGCGTGCCCGTGGCCCGCCGCCGACTCGATCGACGGGCTGTGCGGCGCCTGCAGCGTCACCGCCGGGTGCACCCGCCCAAAGTACGTCGTCAGCCGCTGCGACACCGCCCGGTGCGTGTCCGCGAGGTAGTTTTTGAGGATGCCTGTTGTCGCTTGTCAGCACGCCCACCACGCCCACCCAAACGCACTGCCCAGCCGCCCTCCTTCAGCCGCCCCCCACAGAGGAACCCACCCGTCTTCTCGTACACCGACAGCATGGGGATGCCGGCCGAGGCGCACCACGCGGCAATGTCCGACACGTCGTTGACGAGCCGCTCCAGCTCCGCCAGCCCGTGGCCCGTCTCCTCCAGCTGCAGCACCACGCTCAGGTGCCGCGGCAGCTGCTTGAGGTCGCGCACGTCCCGCGCAATGATCTCGGGCGTGCGGTGGTGGTACTTGAGCACCGAGTACACCCGGTCCCGCACCCCGTGGTAGCCCGCCCGCACCCGCAGGTACAGCGAGAACAGCGCGTGCACCACGATGAACACCAGCGCGTGCACCTGCGTCGCCACAAACCGCCGCACGCTCGCCCGCGGCCGCGCCGCCGCCGGGCCGCGCAGCACAAACGTGCCGCGCTTGCCGCTGCCGTCGCCGCCGGCTGTCTTGCGCGCCGCCCGGGTCTCGCTGGGCGACCGCGAGGGCGACCGCGAGGGCGGCGATGGAAGGTATGGCTGCAACGCGTCAGCTGCTGCTCTCGTCCGCCGCCGCCGCCGCCGCCGCCGCCGTCACTCACCTTCAGCAGCGCCAGCCGCTCTTCCGGCGTCAGCAGGCGATGGCCCGACTTGCTGTCCTCACGGTACAGCAGCCTGTCTCGCGTGGAGACCGACATGGCGGCGAAAGGACCGGCACACAAAAAGAAACAGAAAAAAAAAACACTCAGGTCGACGATCCAGAGGGCGGCGCGCGGTTCACATGGGCCGCTCGATGCCGCTGGCTTCCATGACGTCGAATCGGGTGGTTGGCTCTTCTGCGTTGTGGCTTTTCTGGGCGTTGGCCGGTTCCTGCCTACAAAAAGACACCGTTCCGAGCTCCGGCCAATCAGGCGTCGCAGTGCACCCCACCCGCCGTTCGTCCCTGCGCCACGCAGGACGTCTGTCTCCCTTGGCCCTCGCAACGAGCCACGCAATCCGACGCGACACGACGACGACGACGACGACGACGACGACGACAACTGCGCCTCTCGAGCTGATTCCCTTCTGTCGCGCGGACGCCCCGCCATGTGACTGCGGCCGAATCTGTCTTCGCCCCGTCCTGAAACGCGTCCGCCGTGGCCACCATGGAGCGCGCCTCGTCGGCGACGTCGCGGGCCCTCTTCCCCAAGGGCCCCAGCTTCACGCTCGACGACTTCTCCAACAAGGACTTTATCGTGCGCGACTTTGTCGACAGCCTTGCCGAGACGGCCGTGCCGGCCAACCGCCGCTCGGGCGCCGCGACGCAGCAGGCGTTTGACCCGAAGCCGCTGATCCGGACCTTTGAAAGTGGGTTTGCCTGCCGGGTTTGCTTGCCGGGACGAGGACGTGTGCTAACGGCCCGCACGCAGACGCCCTCTCGCAGCTGGGCGCGCTCACCGAAGAGCTGCAGGAGAAGGAGTCGGACCTGCTGTCGCAGGTGCGGCGGGCCGAGATCCAGCACGACCAGACGCTCGACACGCTCGGCCGCAAGCTCGACCAGTCCATGGCGCAGTTCGAGGCGCTCGATCTGAGCCTCAACAACCCTGGTGCCGGCGCCAGCGCATCGGGGCGCGACGGCGGCGGCTCCGGCCCCGGCCCCGGCAGCGGCAGCGGCAGCGGCAGCGGCACGACCGGCGGCAACATCGCCGTGCAGATTGGCGAGAAGCTGGAGGAGCTGGACCGGAAGCGGCGGCGGGCGCTGGACGCCACGTTCCTGGTGCAGTGCTGGACGGAGCTGACGGAGACGGGCCAGCTGACGCTGCTGGAGGACATCCGGCGGCAGGGCGGCGCGGAGAACAAGGTGCGGTGCGCCGTCATTTCGCGGCAGCTGATGCGCATCAGCCAGCGGCTGGACCCGGCGTCGTGGGCGGTCGACAAGCGCAACGGGGCCCAGGCGCACGGGGTGAATGGAACGAACGGCACGAACGGCACGAACGGCACGGCTGACGAGGCGACGCCGACGCCGACGACGACGACGACGCCAAACGGCCACCACAACACGCGCGAGGCGCTGGAAAAGTTCTCGGAGACGCTGGAGCAGGACCTGCTGAAGCAGTTCAACAACAGCTACCGGCGGCAGAACTTTGACGACATGCTCGAGTGCGCCAAGGTGCTGCACGACTTCAACGGCGGCACTAGCGTGATCGCGGCGTTTGTCAACCAGCACCAGTTCTTCATCGACCGCGACCAGCTGGTCACGGACGAGGTGACGACCGACGGCGAGCTGTGGAACCAGCTGGCCGACCCGGACGCCGACCCGCCGGGCGTCGAGCCGACGCTGCAGTCGCTGGTGGACGAGGTCAAGATCGTGATGCAGGAGGAGTCCTTCATCATCAAGCGCGCCTTTCCCTACTACGAGACGGTCCTGGCCAAGTTCATCCAGCGCGTGTTCCAGCAGTCCATCCAGCAGCGCCTGGAGATGGTCCTGGAGAAGGCGAGCACCGTGTCCACGCTGGCGTACCTGCGGTCGCTGCACGCGTCGCGCAGCTACCTGGGCGCCCTGGTGGAGGACCTCAAGGCGCACGGGCTGACCGAGCACCCGGAGGCGTGCTCCAGCCAGATCGCGCAGGCGCTGGACCAGCAGGTGGAGGAGCTGTTCGTGCCCTACCTGGTGGGCAGCTCCTACATTGACAAGGAGCGCAAGAGCCTCGAGGAGATGTACAGCGCGCTGCTCTTCAAGTTCACGCTCTACCACTCGCGCCGGCCGGCCAAGGCGACGCGCGGCTTCATGACCATGATCGCCCAGCAGGGCACGCACCTGCTGGCGTCGGCCAAGGACGCCTACATGGAGCGGCTGGCGTCGTCGGACCTGACGGCCACGCAGAAGGCGACGATGCTGCGCGTGGCCGGCATCCAGGACCACGAGGCTCCCGGCGGCCCCGGCGGACCCGGCGGTGGTCCCGGCGGCGGCGGCGGCGGCAGCGGAGGTGGCGGCAGCGGCGACATTGAGTTGGCCGAGGCGGACGGCGCGCTGAGCCCGGCCAGCGCGCAGCGCATGCTGCGGTGGCTGGCCGAGAGCGTGCGGCGCGCGCTGGAGCTGGGCAGCGCGGCGGAGACGCCCAAGGACGTCAACGTGCTGCTGGGCCTGCTGCTGACCACCATGGGGCGCGTGTACGTGGAGACGGCGCTGGACGCGGCGCTGGACGCGGCCACGGCGCAGGAGGGCGCCAGCGCCAAGGCGGAGCCGGACCTGAGCTACCTGCCGTCGGTGCGCCCGGCCGTGACCATTGCGCGCGTCATGGGCCGCTTCGTGCAGACGGTGCTGATCCGGCTGGCGGACGGCAACCCGACGGTGCGGCGCAACATGGAGGCGCAGACGCGCGCCGGCATGGACGCCATCGAGAAGAAGACCAACAGCATCCTGCGCACCACCGTGGACGTCGTGGCCAACTGGGTGGCCAAGACGCTGGCGGCCACGCAGAAGCGCACCGACTTCCGCCCGCGCGACAACGACCTCGAGGGCCTCGTCGACGCGCTGCAGACGCCGACGTGCCAGACCATCTGCGCCTTCCTCGACGGCCGCGTGGCGCCGCTGGCGGCGCAGGCCGTCGAGGGCGCCAACCTGGCCGTCTTCAGCAGCGCGCTCGCCTGCACGCTGTGCCAGCAGCTTTTTGAGCACTTTAAAAAGTTTGCCGTCAACGCCACCGGCGGGCTCATGGTCACCAAGGACCTGGCCAAGTACGTGGCCACGCTCAAGGCCTGGCCGCTCAGCCCCGACGCCGCCGCCACCGTCGACGTCCTGACCGAGGTCGGCTACCTCTTCATCATCGGGCCCGAGGCCCTGCGCGAGCGCTCGCGCAACCTGGCGCCGGGCGGCGGCGGCGGCGGCGGCGGCGGCGGCGTCGGCAAGCGCCTGCAAAAGGCCGACTTCAAGGCCTTTGTGCAGCGGCGCGAGGATGCGAGCAGCGTGGGCGTGCAGAGCGTGCTGGCCGGGCTCTAGGACAGACGGACGGGCAGCCGAGCGCGAGGGCTGTCCAGGGGGCCAGCCACCCACGCGAGGAGGCATCGAAGCTGTGACGACCTTTACGACGACCACGGGCCTAGTGTCGGCCTTGTAACGTAGAAACGTGTCCTCGCCGCAGGCCAAGGTGGTGCGTGTGGCCACCGGGCGAGGCGAGAGGCGGCGAGAGGCGGCGAGAGGCGACGTTGAGACAGACGGCGGCTGTCGGCGGCTCGCCTAGCGGCTTGGCTGATATGTAAGCATACAGATACGCTTATAGTTGTAGCTCTGCGCCGTACGCCCCCACCAAAACGGAAGGCGGTCAGTGGCGGTTTCAGGGCAGGCACGGCCGCGCTAGGTGCCTGGAGATAGCCAAACATAGCCAATACGTGCCAAAGGCTACCGAGTAGCGTTAAAGCCACGTCGCCTTCCTGCCGTCTGTGAACTTTCTGGAACCTCGCCTCGCCTGGCGTCCGCAAGAAAAAGAAGGTTAAACCCACCGACGGCAGCTCCTGCCGTTCTCCGTTCCTTCCGTGTCTGTCTGTCCGTCTGTCTGTCCGTCTGTCTGTCTGTCTGGTCTGCACGTGCTGGCCATTCTTGCCTTCTGTGGTCCGCTGCCGGCAGTCTGACTGTTCCTTTGCTGTCTCTCTTTCTAGAGCCGTTGCGGTCCAATCTTTTTTCTTCCTCTTTTCTTGTCCCGTCCGCATCCTCTCCCTGCAACGCTGCCCCGTCCGCGCCCGCAATTGGCCCGCCCAGCTGCAGCCCGCTCGCTCCCCTGTCGAGTCTGTCGACGACAGCGCATTGCCCCCAGCGCTTTGCAGCTTCAGAGCTTCTTTCAGCTTCTCAGCTCTCAGCTCAGCTCCTCAGCTCCTCAGTTCAGCTCCTCAGTTCAGCTCCTCAGTTCAGCTCCCACCAACTTGAGCCGGCCTCATGGAGAATGCCTTTGCCCTCTCGGGCGAGCAGGTCCTCGCCCAGCTGGGCGTCGACCCGGTCGGCGGCCTGACCGACGCCCAGGTGCTCGAGCAGCGGCGCAAGCACGGCAGCAATGGTACGTCTTTGGCTTCCTGTTCTTCCTGCTCTCCTCTGCTGACGACCACCAGCCATCGCCGATGAGCCGCCGACCCCCCTGTGGGAGCTCGTGCTCGAGCAGTTCAAGGACCAGCTCGTGCTCATCCTGCTCGGCTCGGCCATTGTGTCCTTCGTGCTGGCCCTCTTCGAGGACGGCGGCGGCTGGAGCGCCTTTGTGGACCCCGCCGTCATCCTCACCATCCTCGTCCTCAACGCCGTCGTCGGCGTCTCCCAGGAGAGCAGCGCCGAGAAGGCCATTGCCGCCCTGCAGGAGTACTCGGCCAACGAGGCCAACGTCATCCGCAACGGCGGCACCGTCGCCCGCATCCGGGCCGACGAGCTCGTCCCCGGCGACCTGGTCTCGGTCTCGGTCGGCAGCCGCATCCCCGCCGACTGCCGCCTGCTCGCCGTCCACAGCAACAGCTTCGCCGTCGACCAGGCCATCCTGACCGGCGAGAGCGAGAGCGTCGGCAAGGACCCGGCCGTCGTCGTCGCCGACCCCCGCGCCGTCAAGCAGGACCAGGTCAACATGCTCTTCTCCGGCACCACCGTCGTCACCGGCCGCGCCACCGCCGTCGTCGTCCTCACCGGGCCCAACACCGCCATCGGCGACATCCACGAGAGCATCACCGCCCAGATCGCCGAGCCCACCCCGCTCAAGCAGAAGCTCAACGACTTCGGCGACCGCCTCGCCAAGGTCATCACCCTCATCTGCATTCTCGTCTGGCTCATCAACATCCCCAACTTTGCCGACCCCGCCCACGGCAACTGGACCAAGGGCGCCATCTACTACCTCAAGATCGCCGTCTCCCTCGGCGTCGCCGCCATCCCCGAGGGCCTCGCCGTCGTCATCACCACCTGCCTCGCCCTCGGCACCCGCAAGATGGCCGCCAAGAACGCCGTCGTCCGCAGCCTGCCCTCGGTCGAGACCCTCGGCAGCTGCAGCGTCATCTGCTCCGACAAGACCGGCACCCTCACCACCAACCAGATGAGCGTCCACAAGGTGGTCTACCTGCGCGCCGACGCCCGTGGCCTCGAAGAGCTCTCCGTCGACGGCACCACCTTTTCGCCGCGCGGCGCCGTCCGCGCCGCCGACGGCACCGCCGTCCAGACGCGCGCCGCCGCCTCGTCCGCCACCGTCCACCAGATCGCCGAGATCGCCGCCCTCTGCAACGACGCCCGCCTCGCCTACGACCCGAGCACCGCCACCTTCTCCAACGTCGGCGAGCCCACCGAAGGCGCCCTGCGCGTCCTCGCCGAGAAGCTCGGGCCCGTCGCCCCGGCCGACGCCGCGCCCCAGGACATTGTGCACTACGCCAGCGCCTGGCACGAGAAGGCGCACCCCCGCCTGGCGACCTACGAGTTCTCGCGCGACCGCAAGAGCATGTCGGTCCTCGTCCAGGACGGCGACGCCGAGGCGCTCCTGGTCAAGGGCGCCCCCGAGTCCCTCCTCGAGCGCTGCACCCACGCGCTGGCCGGCGCCGACGGCCGCAAGGTGCCCCTGACCAGCGACCTGGCCGACCTCGTCCTGCGCGAGGTTGTCGACTACGGCAACCGCGGCCTCCGCGTCATCGCTCTGGCCCGCCGCGACGACTTGGCCGCCCAGGGCTCGCGCGCCGCCGCCCTGACGCGCGCCGCCCACAGCAGCGCCGACTACGCCGAGCTCGAGCAGAACCTGACGCTCGTCGGTCTCGTCGGCATGCTCGACCCGCCGCGGCCCGAGGTGCCCGAGTCCATCCGCCTCTGCAAGGAGGCCGGCATCCGCGTCATCGTCATCACGGGCGACAACCGCAACACGGCCGAGAGCATCTGCCGCCAGATCGGCGTCTTCGGCGCCGACGAGGACCTGCGTGGCAAGAGCTACACGGGCCGCGAGTTCGACAACCTCAGTCCCAGCGAGCAGCTGGCCGCCGCCAAGACGGCATCGCTGTTCTCGCGCGTCGAGCCCACGCACAAGTCGCGCCTCGTGGACCTGCTGCAGCAGCTGGGCGAGGTCGTGGCCATGACGGGCGACGGCGTCAACGATGCGCCCGCGCTCAAAAAGGCCGACATTGGCGTGGCCATGGGCGCCGGCACAGACGTGGCCAAGCTGGCGGCCGACATGGTGCTGGTCGACAACAACTTTGCCACGATCGAGTCCGCCATCGAGGAGGGCCGCTCCATCTACAACAACACGCAGCAGTTCATCCGCTACCTCATCTCGTCCAACATTGGCGAGGTCGTGTCCATCTTCCTGACGGCCGCCCTGGGCATGCCCGAGGCGCTGATCCCCGTGCAGCTGCTGTGGGTGAACCTCGTGACCGACGGCCTGCCGGCCACGGCGCTGTCCTTCAACCCGCCCGACCACGACATCATGCGGCGTTCGCCGCGCAAGCGCGACGAGCCGCTCATCAGCGGCTGGCTGTTCTTCCGCTACCTGGTCATCGGCACGTACGTGGGCCTGGCCACGGTGGCCGGCTACGCGTGGTGGTTCATGTACAACCCCGAGGGCCCGCAGATCAGCTTCTGGCAGCTGGCGCACTTCCACCGCTGCTCGGCCGACTTCTCCGACATTGGCTGCGCCATGTTTGCCGACGACCGCGCCAAGGCGGCGTCGACGGTGTCGCTGTCGATCCTGGTCGTCATCGAAATGTTCAACGCCATGAACGCGCTGTCGTCGAGCGAGTCGCTGCTGACGCTGCCCCTGTGGAAGAACATGATGCTGGTCTACGCCGTGACGCTGTCCATGGCCCTGCACTTTGCCCTGCTCTACACGCCCTTTTTGCAGACGCTCTTTTCCATTCTGCCGCTGAACTGGACCGAGTGGAAGGCGGTCCTGCTGATCAGCGCCCCGGTGATGTATGTCTCCCTGCCTTGTCCTTCTCTCTCTCTCTCTTGGAAACGAAGCTAACCGTTGGTTCCAGTGTCATTGACGAGGCGCTCAAGTTTGTCGAGCGCAAGCTGTTTGTGGACGCACCGGTGGTGGATGCGCCCAAGGCCAAGAAGGACAACTAAGCCGCAAGGCCCAGACATAAAAGGACGATCTGTCAAAGAGACGAAAAGGCAAGGAGCCATGCATTGTTTTGCATAGAGCAGAGGGCCATGTGTATTTTATAACGGAACCGGGCGCTGCGGCCGCGATAGGACAAACCAGCCAGCCAATATAGGCAGTACGTAAAAACGAGCGGACAAGTCCGTTTTCGCAAGGATGCACGCAATGCACAGTTCTCTCGGTTTGTTGTATTTATTGAGCTTGCTCGTCACGGCCATGCGAAGACGAAACGGTATCGTACAGAGGCGCCCGCCTAGTCTTGCCGCCCCTTGAGCAGGCGCTTGGTGACCTTGTCCTTCTCGATGATGTAGACGTGGGCGCCCCAGCCGGAGAGGGCGTCGCGGTCGACGGCGTTGAGCAGGGCCTGGGAGATGGTCTCGAAGAGGTCGTCGGGGCCGAGGTCGGGCTCCCAGAGGCTCTCGCAGGTGCCAAAGAGCTGGTCGCTGGCGGTGCCGGAGACGATAAAGTCCTTGGCAAAGTCGATGCAGCCGATGCTGTCGAAGCCGCAGATAAAGGGCTGGCCCGTCTTGGGCTCGAGGCCGGCGACGACGGGGCTGACAAAGTAGGGCCCGAAGCGGCGCTCGTAGAGCGAGCTCGACACGAGGTTGGCAAAGGTCCGCGGCGCAATGTGGCGCTCCTCGCGCAGGCGGTACAGGTTGACCTTGTAGCGGAACAGGTCCGAGACCGTGCTGACGTCCGTGGCCAGGCCCGTCAGGCCCAGGAACACGTGGTCGCCGTACTGGAAGATCTTGGGGAAGTTGTTGGACACCGTCAGCGCCTGCATGCCCAGGCGCAGGTCGCACGCAATCGCCACGCAGTCCTTGCCGACCATGGCGACGCACGCGCCGCCGTCTGCTCAGTCAGCGGGGGGGAGGCCCTTTTTCTTCCTCTCTTCTTGCATCGTCGTATCGTCGTGGACCTGAGGACATACTTATGGAAAAGGGAGAGGACTAGATGGCGCGGGAACACAAATGTCAGCTTTGGCGCCTTTCCACGCGGTCCGCTCAAACGAGACACCAGAAAAGCCTTACCATCGTGATATCTAGAACAAGAACAAAGAGAGACACGAAACAAGGCGAGAGGCGGCGGCGACGGAGGATCGTCGAGGCCGTCGAGGTGGAGGTCGTCGCAGAGCTCGCGAAACGGGGTGCACAGAGACAAGCGAGGGAGAATGCCAAAGCAAGCTCGCGGGACGCGTGCGGCGATGCGTCCTCCGGGTGTCGTGGCGCGCTGGGATGGGGGCGGCGGTGGTGGTGGTGATCGTGTTGGTTGGGGTGCGTTGTGAGGGAAGCTTGGGAAGGCAAACACACAGCTGGCGCGGCTGGAAAACGTGACCTGGCACAGCTGGCGGGCGGTCCGTCCGCTACTGGCCAACGGCTGGCTGCTGCGCTGTGGTTGGTCCGCGCGTTTCTGTCTGCCTGCTTGCGGGCGGCGGCGCCACGACGCTAATTAGTCAGTTGGCGACGGGGACGGGCGACAGCTCTTTCCAGGCGGCCAGCTGGCCGACCCCTCGGCGATGCGCGTTCCTGCCCCTTCTGTGCACTTCCCCAGCCTTCTGCGCCTTCTGTCCGCCCCTGACCTCGCCGCGGCCCATTCTGCGGCACCCGTGGACCTTTACAAGCCAGCATTTGTTTAAGCATACTGCCGCCGCTGACCGCCGCAGCCAAAGTGCGGCGTTGTCGCCAAGCCGACGTCTGACGTCGACTTTGCCGCCTTCTCTCCCTCCCCTCTCCGTCTTCCCTCCCTCGTCCACCACCCACCATGGCCACCTCCTTTGTCGTCATTGCGACCGACCTGCGACGCGTCACGGTCAAGGCCCCCGCCGGCGGGTACATGATCGACGTGCTCGACGAGGCCTGCGCGAAGCTCAAGCTCGCCAGCGAAGCCTACCAGCTCAAGTGCGTTGTCGGCCTGCGGAGGACTCTCTCTGCTGCACAGCGGTCCCGCTGACGCTTTCTTTCCAGACACGGCAACAAGATCATCAACCTCACCGACCCCGTGCGCGCCGCCGGCCTGCCCCAGGGCGCCAAGCTCGAGCTCGTGGTCAAGTCCAAGTCGCCGGCCGCCGTCACCGTGGCCCTGCGGCTGCCGCCGTCCGAGGCCACCCGCGGCGTGCCCAACAACCGCCTCGTTGCCAAGGTGCGCAGCGACACGACGCTGTGGAAGCTGCTGCGCCAGCTCGAGGAGGACCCGGCCGCCAAGCAGCGCGGGCTCAACCTCACGGCGCGCGGCGTGCCGCGGACGAGCTACGCGGGTGGGGGCGGCGGCGGCGGCAGCGGCAGCGGCCAACTGTACTGGGAGACGCCGGTCCTCCGGTTTGCCGGCCGCGAGCTGGCCTCGCTCGACGACTTCCGCAAGACGCTGTCGCAGGTGGGCATCGACGCGGGCAGCCAGCTCATCGTGCTCGACTTTCGCACGTCGGACCAGACGCTGCTGAGCGCCATGGAGGCTGTGCAGACGCACCTGGAGCGGACCGATGCCGACGCTGCGGCCGACCAGGCAGCGGCGTCGGCAGCAGTGGCGGCGCAGGCGGCGCAGGCACCAGCGGTGGTCGAGAGAGAAGCGCCGGCCGACCCAGCACCAGCACCAGCACCAGCGCCAGCTCCAGCACCACCACAAGACGATCCGACACCAGCACCGCCGACACCAGCACCGCCGGAAACAGCACTACCCGCACCGGCAGGCACCGCGGCAGACGTCGACCTGCAGCCCGTGCAGGTGTGGGCGCCGCCCAAGGCCGGGGCGGGGGGCATGCCGGCGGCGGCGTCGCTGCGGTGGGCGAGCGAGGCGGACTCGCAGGCGTTTGCGCCGTCGATTGCGCAGATGAAGGCGCACCAGAAGCACCTGGAGGAGGCCGGGCGCAACAAGCGGCTCAAGTCGGACGCGGAGCTGGACGACGAGGCGCGGGAGCGCGCGGCCAAGGCGGCGGCCGTGCGCAAGGTCGACGTGCGCATCCGCTTCCCCGACGGCTACACGGTGCTGTGGTCCTTTCCCAACGGCGCGACGGGCGCCACGCTGCACGCGGCCGTGCGCGGCGTGCTGACGCCGGCGCTGGCCGCGCAGCCGTTCCGGCTGGCGCTGCCGATGGCGCGCGACGCCATCGAGGACAGCGCCGACGCGGCCAAGCACGACCTTGTCCGGGGCTACGGCATGCGCGGCGGCGTGGTCGTGCACTTCTTCCGGGGCGCCGATGTGCCGCCCCCGCCTGCCGGCCAGCTGTACGTGCGGCCCGAGGTGGCGGCCCGGGCGCAGGAGATGGTCGTCCCGCAGCCGGGCGCCGCTGACGACGAGGACGAGGCCGACGACGACGCCGCGGCAGCAGCGGCGGCGGCGGCGTCCAAGGCGGGTGGCGGCCGGCCCAGAGGCGACGGCGTCAACAAGATGGCCAAGTTCCTGCGCTTGGCCAAGAAGTAGAAGGGGTGTGGTGTGCATGCATGCATTGGGGCGCCAGCTTGGTTCCCCGTCACGATACGCAGCGTTCACGAGACAGCTTGTTTGTAACAGCTTTTCTCATTTTTTGTCCCCGTGTAGGAGCAAGGTTTTTTTCTCGTTTTGTTTCGACGCCAACCGATATGCCGACCCAAAAGCATGGAACAGAAACATGTGAACCCGAGTGGGCGAGAAACAGAGCACGACAGCGCGGGCGGACCGCGAGAGACAAGAAGCAGGGGAAACACGACGGCATGGCATGGCCCCCCTCCCAGGTCTCTGGTTTCGATGGCGAGCCTCGTCCTCCTCCCCCGTCGCGCGGTTTCGTTGCCGGCCGCCTCGCCGCCTCCCCCCCGGTTCGAATTTGGTGGTGATGCAGCCAGCCCGTCTGTCGTCGCTCGTAGTATCGTCGTCCTCCTCCCACCACCGCTGCCGCCGTCGGCCCACGACTACCGCCCCGTCAAGCGCTCGCCCATCGTGCTTTAATGTCTGCGCGACTCGGCGATCACCCGCGTGAGCTCGTCCACCTTTCTCTTGGCACGGCCAAAGGTACCGAGCTGGGGCAAGCAGTCAGCAAACCGAACACAGGTGCCCAAACACAAATGCCTTTTTCAAAAAGCCCGTCACTGTCCCGTCACTCACCCGCTTCTTGGCCAGCTTGCGTGCCCGCTTGTCCTTGCTGTTCCGCAGCAGCTCAATCACGCGGCGCTCGTACGGCGCGAGGCCGGCCACCTCCTTGACGATGTCACGCACAAACGCCGTGCGCTTGCTCAGGTGGCCCTTGGTGCGGGACACGCGCGGCTTGACGACGCGCGGGGTGGTTTTCTGCACACGAGGTCAGCCAACTCTTGTTCCCTCCCCTCGAGTTCTCTCGCCTCGCCTCGCCTCGTCCCGGTCGACAACATACGTGGCCCTTGTTGAGACCGACGGCCAGGCCGGTTCTCGGTGCGGCTTCCTTCGCCATTGTAGACTGCGGGTGTTCCGAGAGGGGGGGGGATCGAGACGGATGCGGCGAAAAATGTGCCTTTTTCGTCGGGGTCGGTCGGTTGTCGATGCAAAAAGAGGCTCGACGCTTTTTCTCCTCTCCTTAGTTTTTCTGGCGGCTGTCTGTGGGCGGGCGCGGAGAAGAAAAAAAAATTACGGCCGGAAAAACTCTCCAAGCGGCGGAGCAGACGGAAAAATAAAAAACGATGGCCACCCGCCCCTTTGTGGGTCACGTGCTATTATTCCGGCCGCTGGGGGAGGGAGCAAGCCCTGACTGACCGACCGCCGGTTGGCGTGGCGGTGCAGACGCAGGTGTGGCTGCGCACGCTGTGTGGGCCAGGCACAGTGTCCGGACGCAGGGCGATCACTTTTCCCCTGAGACCCGCGCCCCCTTTCTGGATGTCCGTCGGTCCCTGTCTTTCACAAGCCGGCGTGAAACATGAAACAAGCAGGCCGGTGGAGAGAGCCAGCAAGAAGGAGCAGGATAGAAGGGAGAAAATGCGTCATGCCAGCGAGCCGATCGCCGCGGCGGTCGCAATCTCGCGCCCCCAGCCACGGCGGCCCCTTTCCTCGTCGGCCGCTTCCAGCAGAACCGGTTTTGGCAGTCCGCAGCGCAGGTGAACGGCCTACTTGCTCTGCGTGACGTACTTGTATACCTGTAAAGCTTACAACATGCGCGCTGTGCCCTCTCTGCGGACCACGCGGCGTAGGACAACTTTGGTACGACAGCCTGAAATACCGTCCCGGCGCACTGTGCGGCTATTGCTTGATTCGGACGTATAAGAGACGAACTGTTGGGAGAGAGAGAGTTGGGCCAGAGCGCGTCCAACATCGGAGACCAGGAACTGTTTTTCTCTGTTTGCGTTTCCCGTGGCCGGCGATCTTTTCTCTTGTCGTCTCTACCTGTGTTTGTCTGTCTTATCTGGCTTGTCTGGCTTGTCTTGTCTTGTCCTTGCTGTCTGTCTTCCATTCTGTCTTTTTCCTTCCACTCGTTTCCAGACCGTTGGCCCGCCCTCGTTTCCTTCGTTTCATCACCACACTGCCACGGCCACTCGGTCACTACCACGCCACACGATGCAGCTCCTCCCGGTCCTGGCGCTCCTGGCCGCCGCCGCCGCCGCCGCCGCCCTGCCCCTCCAGTACGACATCCCGGCCGAGCTGGCGGCGCTGTTTGGCCCAGCGTCTTCGTCTTCGTCTTCGTCTTCGTCTTCGGCTTCCTCGTCCGCCTCCTCCTGCTTCTACCCGGCCGCGTTCACCCTCTCCCAGATCACCACGTGGACGCCCGCCGGCACCAACGCCTCCTACCTCGCCTTCGTCTTCGCCGACAACGGCACCCAGATCACCACCCCCTGCGCCTACAACGCCTCGTCCACGTCCCTCACCGCCGGCACCGGCCTCGCCCCCCGCTACGCCTGCGACAACGACGTCGTCTCCTTCATCTGGCAAAAAGGCCAGGTCACCGCCATCGAGATCACCTGTCCGGGCCAGACCGCGTACGTCCTCGTCGGCACGCCGCCGCCCAACGTCCCAACATTCACTCACACGCACGCAAACTAACGCCTCCCAGAACCAAATTCGAGGCCTCCGGATCCGTCCGCCTCGCCACCCTGCAGTGCTCCCCGGCCAACTGTACAAGTGCTGCCGGCTTGGCCGTCGGCCTCAGCCAGGGCCAGGGCGCCGGCACGCTCTGCACCGCAGCCGGCCCGCTGTCGGCCAACTTCACCAGCCAGGAGCCGAGCCCGCTGCAGGACTAGCGGACGAGGCAGGCAGGCGGAAAATACCAAGTAATACATAAACAGATCGTATTACTGGCTGCCCCGGCACGACGACGCGCACCTGGCAGACTATGTACAGGAAACCGCTTTCCCCAAAGCCCACGCAAAAGACTGCAGGGTCCCTTGCTCCCATTGCTTAGACGCCCTTTTTCACCAAGACAGAGAACAAAACGGCTGCGGACAAGACGGGAAAAGCAGGCGAGACAGTGTGGAAGCAACAAACGCAAGACAAAAGAATAAAGAAAAACCGCCCATTAATGCCATGGCGTGTTCATAGGCCGCTTATCCCTGTTTGCTTTTTGGTGTCATAAAAGGGGGAAAGGACAAAAAGAATGCCGAAAAACACAAGAGCCAGATGCATATTATTCCAAAAAGGGACCATGAACCTTCGCAAAAGCATAAACAACAAAAGGCAGAAAGGTATCAAAAGACAACAGCGCGGGCCGCTTCTTCATGCATCCGAGTAGTACTCGTCGAACTGCTGGTGGCCGGGCGGAGGCATCGACCACGTGCCGCTCGGTGCAGCAGCACCGGCGGCCAGGTTCTCGCGGGAGCCGTAGTACTGGCTGCGTGTCCGCCGGTCCCGCTCAAACTCTGCCCACCGCTTCATCGTGATCTTGCTGCTGTCAAACTCGCCCTCGTACTCGATGCCGGCCTTCTTCGTCTTGTCGCCCGCCGTCTTGCGCGTCTCACCCCACGAGAAGTCGTCAAACTTCCAGAACGCGTACGTCGGCAGGACGAAATTCCAGATGGGCAGCGACAGAAGATAGATCATCATCCACACCACGTACGACCACGAGTGTGCCGTGACCACAATAAGGACCGCCGGCAGACCCAGGATCAGACCCAGGAGGACAAGTGGGATGATTTGCGGCGGCGAGTGCACGATCGAGATGATGACTATTTGTTAGCGGCCACCCACCACCACCAGAACAACAGAGAGGGTGCGAAAAGATAGGGGAGTCTACTTACTGACGTAGAACGTAAAGGCAATGGCAGCGGGGAGAACAAGAGTGCCAATGAGCTCGACGCCGATGAAGAACTGCATGCTGAAGCAGAAGGTGCCGCAAAGATCGCGCACCAGGACCAGCTCCATGAGGTTGTGCACGGTCGAGTTGATCCAGCGGCGACGCTGCGACAGGAGCACGTTGAACGACTCGGGCACGGTTGTCTTGCACACGGCTTGCGGCACAAACACCTGCTTCCGCTTCGGGAACGTCCGCAGCATCAGCGTGGTCAGGTAGCGGTCCTCGCCGAGCAGCAGCAGGTTCTTCTTGTGCAGCGTGTCCACCACGTTCTCCGAGTAGTGCTCGACCACATCCGGGTTGGCCAGGATGGGCACCCAGTAGTTGTGCGCGCCCTTGGGCGCCTTGATGCGGTACATGCTGAAGCAGCCCGGCAGACAGGTCACGCCGCCAAAGACGGACTCGAACGACTTGGACAGGTGGTGCGAGATGAAGTACTCAAACACCTGGATGGCCGACACCCAGCTCGCGCGCTTGTTGGCAATCTTGGTCTCGCCGCACAGGCCCATGATCTCCGGGTCCTTGACCATGGCCGAGACCATGTGCGTCAGGCTGTCCGGGAACACCTTGGTGTCGGCGTCGACCATCAGCACGACCTCGTAAAAGTCGGGCGAAATGCCCGTCACCTTCCACAGGCCGTTGAACATTTCGTACTCGAGCTCCGTCATGCGCTCGTCGAACATGACCTTTTGCAGGAACGACATGAGGATGATCTGGCTGTCACGCTTGCCGCGGTTGCCCGGCTTCGACTTGGTCGCCTCGTCGGGCGTGCCGCACTTGACCACGACCATCATGGGCACCCGCTGCTGCTTGTCGACGGGAATGGCCGACTGGGCGCCGTAGTCGTAGAAGCCCGAGTAGATCTTGGCCATGTTGTGGCGCTTCGAGCCGCTGGCCACCGCCACGTATGAAAACGGCTGCACCTCGTCCGCGGGAATCGTCAGGTCGCGCATCATGCCGAGAACAATGTCGGGCGTGGACATGGTCTCGCCCTTGCCCTTGATCAGGCCGTCGCAGACCACCAGGAGCACCTTGTGGCTGTTGGGGTAGTCTGTCATGGCCACCGAGTCCAGGGTCGTGCGGATGCCCAGCTCGCCCTCCGAATAGGCCGTGACGAGGCAGATGGCGTGGGCCAGCGGGAAGCCAAACGGCATCCAGTCCGACGGCGGCTGGGGGACGACGGCCTCGTGAATGAACCCGGCGGGGCCAGGGCCCTCCGTGGGGCTGACGTTGCTGCCGTAGGGCCCGGGCCCGGCCCGGAGGAAGCTGCTCCGACTGTCGTTACCTTGGCGATACAAGCTGTTCGGGTGGAGGAGCTGGGCACCGGAGCTCTGGCTGGCCATGGTCGTGGGCGCCTGGCGCACGCGCGAGTTGCGGTCGCTAGACGCCACGGCCGAGAAGCGCGAGGTGGTTGGCAGGAAGCTGCTGCGGCGGCTGTTGCGGTCGGAGCTCGCGCCGGCGACGCTGCTGCCAATGTCGCCCGGCATGCGGACGGGCGCACGATAAATGTCGTCGCTCCAGTCCTCGATCTGGCGGTTGCGCTTGCGCTGGTCGGAGGACTGGGAGGTCTTAGCGGCGGCGTAGGTCTTGCTGAGGAACCACTGGAAGAAGATGGCGAGAACGAAGCGCGAGATGACAATGGACAGGATGAGGACGAGGGAGACGTAGAGGACGACCTTGGAGGCAATGCAGCCGACGGTGTCCGTGTCCACGCTGCCGACCTTGATGATCTCCTCGAGGCACTCGGCGTGAGCCTTTTCCGACTGAAACATGCGGGTGACATCGCGGCCGCGGATGGCCTTGTTGGTGGCGGTGGTGTTGTCACGGAGCTCCTTAAAGCGGTCCGGGACGGCGATCTGGGACTCGTTGAACCAGTACAGCAGGTCGAGGTCGAGGACGTTGCCCGAGTAGACAATGAGGTTGCGCGAGCTGTTCTTGATGTCGTCCCAGGTGTAGTAGACGTCGGCGGTGCCGCGCAGCTGGGTGTAGAAGGTGTTGCGGGAGTCAGCCGTGGTATGGCAGGCGTAGCCCAGGTAGTAGGGGATGGTCAGGTTGACGGGGCTGGAGCCGTCCTGGTTGAAGGTGGTGCAGGGGAAGTACCAGGCCAGGTTGTTGTTGGAGTCGGTGGGCACGTCGGAGCCGGAGGCCAGGGTGAGGATGTCCTTGCACTTGCCGTTGACGTTCTGGAAGAGAAAGCTGCCGTCCTGGCCGCCGTGCTTGACGGGCAGGTCGTAGAGGACGTTGGAGCCGGTGGGGATGCCCTCGGCGCCGGGATGGCGTGAGGTGCTCAGGTCGTAGGCGACGCCGTGGAAGATCATGTAGCCGCTCGAGACCTCGTTGACGCGCAGGCGGACGCCGGGCTTGCCGCAGACGGCCTGGTTGAAGCCAAAGGTCAAGAAGCCGACAAAGGCCATGATGAGGAGGATGATGCTGATGAGGCCCATCTTCTCGCGCCAGGCACGCTGCTGCTCGCGGGCCGTCTTCTTGCAGCAGCAGCGCAGGAAGACGTCGGGGCACCAGAAGGTGACGATGGCGCAGTAGACGCTCCACAGGCTCGGGGGGGTGATGGTCTCGGCCTTCTTGGGGCGGCCCTCGTCCTTGCGGATCTTGGCGGACTTGCCGCGGCCGGAGGCGCGGCGGCGGGCGCGGCTCTTCTCGGCCTCGTCGCTGTTCGTACGGCTGCGGCCGACGGGGCGCGGCGTCTGGGAGGTGTCGGAGATGGCGTCGCCGATGCGCGAGCCGGAGACGTCGGTAGCGCCCTCCAGATCCTCCAAGATGGGGTCGTTGCCGGTCGAGGAGGGGATGGTGTTCATGTTGGCCGCATGCTTGCGGTAGTGGTAGTTGGGGTGGTCTTTGCCGATGCGGTTGCGCTCTGGGCGGATGAGGCTGCGTTTCCGCTGGAAAGGCGCCCGGGGCTCTGCAGCGGCGGCCTCGGTGTCTTCGGGGGACGGGCTGAGCGGTAGGCTCTCTGCAGTTCCATTAGGACCCCTGATCGTGTCGGCGAAAGAGTTGACTGAAGCCCCACGCTGATGCTGGCCTTCGACGGGGTGGTAGCCACCCGTCTCGGCTTCGGCCCGGCGTTGTCGTCGAGGGGGGGACTGTCGGTAGGCATTGCGCGCATCGAACGACGACGGGCCGCCGCCCGGTCTGTCGGGGAGAGACATGGCCCTAGACCTAGACAGTGGTTAGCCGGAGGTGAGCGGGAGGTGGGAGGCCGGTGACGAAATGGCGGAGAGACACGAGAGCGAGAGCGAGGCGAGGGCGAGGACGACGGGTAAGAAGGAGGAGCAGAGTGAGCCTCCAAACAGGCGAGGCACAAAAAAAGCAGAGACGGACCTCGACGACGCTTCCGAGAGACTCAGCAGCGAGCGCGAAAGAAAGCAGCCGTCCAGGCTAAACAAACAAGAGAGTGCAAACAGGCCACCACGCCAAAAACGAGCGAACGAAAAACAAACCAGAAACAAACCCCCGGTCAACAGCCGGCACAACTCGGTGCGGGCGAAAGCGAGCGTGTGCTTGCTTGGGGGGCAACGCGGCACGGGAACCGAGGGAAACAAGAGGAGGGAGGGAGGACGAGACGACACAGCGGAGAGGAGAAAAGGGCAGTCCGGGCGGAGGAGGAGAGGAACAGGTGTCTTACCAGAGTGGGTGTTATTGGGCCGGGGAGCGTGTGCAGCAGGACAGTGGAGCGGCCCGCGGCAAACCCTGCGCGCGCGGCGACAAAAGGCCCTGTTTCTCAGGAGACCGAGCGCCAAGCCGATTTCGCTGCAACGCAACCCCCAGAAAGCGGACGCCACGGGCAGAGAGCAGCGACGGGACCAGGACCAGAACCAGCAGTCTCCAAGACGGGCACGGAGGGGGCCGTCTGGGTGGCCGTCTGGCGAGGAGACGGGAGGCCCAGGGCACGAGGCAAGCGACGTGACGCTTTCGCTTGGCTCAAGCTGGGTCGTCGAGTCTTTTTGGTGGCACGAGAACCGCGGCTTTTGGGCGGCGGGGAGAGATGGGATGGAAGAGCCCGGCCCTGAGACAATGGGCAGCCGTGGAGAAACGAGCGACTCCGGCGGACGCGAGAGAGAACGAGTCCCAGATAGACAGGAGAAGAAGAAGAATAAGAAGAAGCGAAGGCGGAGCGAGAGGACGGGAGAACGGCCGGAAACGAAGGCTGCCGCGCAGAAAAGAAGCGAGAGGACGAGACACGTGGGCCTGGGGGAAAGGAAACGAAGGCGACCGGCAAGGCCTGGTGAAGGGCGGCTGGGGAGGGCGGCCGACGGATCGGTCACGAACGAAGGACAGAGCGTCGAGAGAGGGAGGAGAAACCAAAAAGGCGAGCCGGGGAGAGAGGGGGGAGGCAGAAAAAACGAGGAGACCGGAAGGCAAGGGCACGAGGTCCACGGAGTCTAAGCATAAGCATATTCCGTATGCGCATACGGAGTATACGGAGTACGAACAGGCACAAAGAGGGAAAGAAGGGTGGTTCGAGTACCTTCCCTTTCCATAGGCCAGGCAGGCCAGTGCTATTTTTTCTCATTTTTACGGAGTACGGAGTACAAGTACTGCTCAGGGCGACGCGCTACGGGGCCCGAGGAATGGCGAGGAATGGACCTGCTGTGCCTGGTGCGGGCAGAAAAGGAAAACAAGGAAGGCGCTTGTCGTCTGGCTGGCCTGGTCCGGTGTGGCCGCTGCGGCCTGGCCTGACAGGTTTGTTCTGCACAACTACAACTACAGACGGCGGCGCTTTCCCCGTGTTGCTAGGCAGAGAAAAAAAAGTATCCTGGCCCCTCTGCGCACTGTATTTTAGGTGTGGTTTTGGCGCGTTCTCGAGGGGGAGGGGGGGCGTGTTCCGTTCCTGCTTTCGAGAGAGTGGATGGCGCGAGAAAAAAATCTCTAAATGTATTTTTAGTACGAACAAGACGAAAGGGCGCCGTCCCCAGACACCTTTTTGGCGCCCCGCCCCATCCCGTTGCTATACGAAGAAAGTGCCCGGCAACCAGGCGCTGCGCTGGCCGTGGCCAACCAGCGCAGAGGTGCCCGTGACAACCGCAACACCGTGCCTAACACTGTGCAGCTCTTGGCGCAGATTTTTCAGAAGACTTGATACTTTTGTTATAACAGGCATGCGGGTACTTGTACGGAGTACATAGAGTTGCAAAATATATGCTTATTTGCACAGGTAGTTTGAGCATTTTGCAGTTGTAGAACAATGGCGGTGCTAAGTGGAGAGTTGCCTCAAAGGAGCGAGTAAAATGAGAACATCGTGAAGGCAAAAACTCGTAACCCCTTTTTCCCGCCTGAGCCTCATAAAAGGAAGCAGGGAAGAGGAGGCGCCAGGCCCAGCGGCCTAGTGCAGAGTAGGGAGTACTTGTACGGCTGCGGTCGTCCTGGACCCTCTTGGCCGGGCTTGACACACGAGAAACAGTCAGAAAAGACGACACGGGGAGGAAAAATGACATCAGCGCGCTGGCTGCCCCGTACCTCATATTACGGGCAGATTGCGGCGCCCCGCGTCTGCTCGTCCGCGGCGGCTCGTCTGCGACGCTGGCTGCGGCGGCGAGATGCTCTCCGGCTGGCGTCTCGAACACGTTCGCGGAGCCGGCCTGTTTGCTCGGGCGATCCGTATTTCAGAACCAGTTTCAGCGAGGCCGGCCAGGCGCTGGGCCAGCCATACGGAGTACTCCGTATATGCTTAAAATATACAACAAAGGGGGCGCCTGTTGGAAGCTCGTATTCTGCTGGGCTGCCATTCCCTGTGGCGCAGCGGCGTTCGTGTTTGTCTATTCTGGCACACGGGCGTCTACAAACGGACACCGGCGGCCCGACACGATGGCCTTGCGAGCCCCTTTTTCTTTCCTGGCAGCATCTGCTGGACACCGTTCTCACGGCCGGCCTCGTATACTCCGTACAAAGTTCTCCGTACCTCTGCAGCCGACGCAGGGGTCAGATGAGAGTGGGTTCCGCTGGGATGGTACGAGATGGCTCTGCGTTGTTCGACCTTTTCCGCGGTTTTTGGCCTGCTAGCGCGTTTGGCGTGCGAGCCCGAGTCCCTCGTATGAGACAGCCGTGCTCACTCCAGCAGGCGTGAAGCCGAAGGCAGGGAGGCGGCAATCTTCCGCGGACGCAAGGCAAGATGCGGCGAGTGGGTATGTACGTACTTGTATATTCAAACGCGTCTGTTCTTGTACTCCGTACTCCGTACTCCGTAAGCATAAGCAAGCAGTCCACTGTCCTCAACGCCTCTCCAGTGTCCAGATTTGGAAAGCTTTGCGCCACTGGAACCGGGGCCGGTTTTTTCGGTTCGTCGGTGGCCGCCTCGCGTCTTTAGCTCCATCTCTTTTGTTCCTTCACGTTCTGCAGCTAGGCCTGGACTGGACGAGCGCAGATTTGTGTTTGTAGCTGTGCTGCATGCAAAAGAAACCGATGATTTGAAGGAGATGGAACTCCGTACTTGGACCGGAGCAGCTCTTGAGCTGATCCCGTTTGGGCTGGTGAAATGAGGAGAAATGCAACGCACCACCAGTCCCCGTCCGCTTGGACGTAGCCGAAAGGAAGCTAGAACCGAATCGAAAACGGGTGAAAGCCTGGGGTAATCACCTGCGGTCATCGGTTGAAATGCAGGTGGTTGTGCATACGGAGTACTTGTAAATTGCAACACGATATGCTTCCTCCGTATTTGAAGATGCGGCGTGCTCGACGAGTGCTCGTGCTAGGCGCCGCTCGTATACCGTCTCACCTTCGTATTGTACGGGAGTACCGCTCGTCGCTCGTATAACGCGGGCTTCCGCGCTTTCACGCCAAGACAACGTCAGCACGACCAATTTAAAACCGGGGGCAGGGATGGACGGCCGGCGGCCGGCCCGGGCGCTGGAGAACAGACGGGCAAGCAATGGGCAGACAGACGGGCAGACAGACGGGCAGACAAGCAGGCGCCGAGCGTATACGGAGGGCGCCCGCTGCCGCCAAGGCGAGGCAGACAGCGGTGCGACGTGGGCGGGTTGGTGGCCGGTGAGCAAGAACGAGCGAGAAAGCGGCCAGCCTGTCGCGTTGAACCAGCGCAGCCCCCTATCTTATCGCCCAACGACAGGTCATCGACTTACGTACGGAGCACGAAGACGAGCCGCCGAGACAGCTCGCACGCGCCGTCCTGGCGCATGCGCATGCGCATGCGCGTGCGCAATGCCGCTGACGGCTCGTCGCTGTGAGTGCGTATACGTCGACGAGTCCTCCGCCACAAAGCCGCAGCACCGCGCCGCCGCCGCCGTCGGCCAGACACGTACAAGTACGACCACAGCATCCTCGCACAGCCAGCGACCCGTGCCGCCCCCCCTCTGCCCTGTGCCGCTGCTGGCGTAACGGGCCTGGCGTCAGCGTTGCTTCCTGCAGCTTGCTGCTGCTGTTGCGGATGGTGCGATTCGGCGGGCGTCTCGCGCTCGCGCATCACGGGATCTCCTGCATCTCCTGCTCGGCTTTCTTTGTCTCCCACAGCGCCAGCTATGCGATTCAGCCTCCTCGCTGCGTACCGTCGGTCGGCCAGCCAGTGCCAGCCAGTGCGAGGCATCCGTGTCTTACCTCTTCCAGCCACCCCCCTCCTCCTCCGTGCCAACCGCCACGCCAGCATTCCTGCGAGCATAGCACCCGGGCGCCCGTCTTTGTATAGTTTGTATGCTTATTTGCCTGCGCATCCATACTTGCAGCCTCCTCATTTCCTTCAGCTCGTCCCTGCCGAGAGGCGAGCCTCCCTGGCTCTGCCTTGCTGCCTACCCCCAAGAAAACGCGCCGCCGGGCACACTTGACGTAACCACGGGGAACCTGGAAACTGGAAACTGGGCTGCCCACTGCTTTCCGTACTTTCCGACGCCGCTACGGCGCAATTGTCACCGCTCACGGCCGCCGGCGCGCCATCGGCACACCCTAGCTCCATCCTCCAGTGGCTGGCCACGGCGCGTTTCTCCCCCCCCCCGGCCCCCCCTTTTAGCTCGCCCAAACGCCCCCCCCCCCCCCCAGCGGCCTGCACGCTACAGCGGCCAGAAACGACGCCTTACAGGCGACTGCTGGCGGCCTCGTGCGCAGACGAGTGGCAGCAGAAAGTGGTGCCGCCGCAGAGAAGGAGAGAAAAAAAAGCTCTAGTCCGTTCCCTGTTACACATCTTGTTTGGTTTTTCTTTTCCTCCTGGTCTTCCCTCCCTCTCTCCCTCCACCGTCTCCGCGCAGAAAGAGAGCCCAAGTCCCCTGTCTTTTTGGTCTGCACCGGACGCCAGCAAGGGTCTCTGTCTTTTTCTCTTTCTTGGGTAACCTTGTTTCTCTTTCTGGCCCGTTTCTTTGCCTCTTCTTGGACAGACCCTCGCTCGTTTGCCTCGCCGTTTACCGTCCGTCCTGCGTGGCCCTCTCTCGCTTCTTCGTCTCGCCTGCCCGCCGCCACGCCGCCAGCAAGACCCTTTTCACTCGTTTTGGGTCCTTGTCTGTGTCTGCACGGCTCGTCCCCCCCCTCCCCCTTGTCCGGGACCGCTCGGAAAGCTGTCCAGCAACGTTCCCCCGCAGGAGAAAGCATCCTGGTCTTTCCCCTCTTCTCGCCTGCTGGTCGTCGCGGTACCCTCTCTCTCTCTCTCTCTCTTTCTCTCTCTCCCTCCTCTCCCGCGCTCCCTCCTTTTTCATGGCTGCTGTCACCGCGCCGCCACCGTCCGCCGCTTCGCCCCCTTCGAGCAAGCCGCTGCTGCTCCCGAGCATGTCGCCCGAGCTCCCGGAATGGACGGCCAACGACGACCAGCACCTCGCCGCCGTCACGCCACCACCGCCGGCGATGACCGGGCCGCCCGGCGGTGCTGCGGCGGCTCTGGCCGAGTCGCCGCGCCTGCGCCAGCCGCCCGTCTCGCCCGTGCGCGTCAACTTCCAGCCCGAGAACTGGGCCCAGCCGTCCAACGTCAACATTGAGACAAGTCCGGGCGGCTCCTCCTCCTCCTCCTCCCCGCACACGCCGCACTCGCAGCAGGACCAGCAGCCGAGCCGCGCACTGCCGCTGCGGACCGTCGCCTCGCTCGGCGATCCCCACCACCAGCAGCAGCAGCAGCAGCAGCAGCCAGCGCAGAGCACACGGACGCCGACGTCGGCCGACGACAGCTCGCCCGTGGACTCGGTGGTGGAGGTGCCGGCGCTGCAGTTCCACCACGGCCAGCAGCAGCAGCAGCAGCAGCAGCAGCAGCAGCAGCTGGAGGCGAATCTGCCGCCCTCGGCGAGCATGCCAGCCCTGGAGCAGCAGCAGCACCACTACCACCAGCAGATGGCACAGCAGTACGGCGAGTTCCGGTCGTCGTCGAACCCGGACCTGGCGAGCGGCGGCGGCGGCGGCGCCGCGCACGTGGGCGGCGCCATCAACCGGCACCTGACGCCGACGTCGTACGGGGCGCGGCACAGCTCGCTGCCGCGGCCGCACTCGGCGTACTCGGTGTACTCGGACAGCGGCGTGATGGGGGGCTACGGCGCGCCGGGGGGCCCGCGGGGCCGCTCGCCGGGCCTGCTGGGCAGCGACCGGGCGGGGTCGGCGCACTCGCGGCGGTCGCCGGACCCGCGGCCGTCGTCGTACGCGGACATGCTCAACGTGCCGTACCCGCAGCCGGCGCCGGCGCCCATCTCGCTGGACAACGCGCAGCTGCGGACGGCGGTGGGGTCGAACGCGTCGCTGCTGAGCACGCAGAAGACGCTGGAGATGTACCGGCAGAACGTCAAGAAGACCAACGACATGTCGATCCAGTACTCGTTTGCCGTGTTCCTGATCGCGACGGCGCAGGAGCAGGGGCTGAGCCACGACGAGTCGGCCAGCAGCAACAAGGCGCGCAAGAACAGCCCCAAGCCGGTGCGCGACCTGGACAGCGCCTACGTGGAGGGCGACGCGGACGCGGCGGCGGCGGCGGCGGCGACGACGCCGCTGGCGCTCGTGCGCGAGGCGCGCCACATCCTGCAGCGGCTGGCCAACGCGGGCTACCCGTTTGCGCAGTACTACCTGGCGGACGGGTACGCGTCGGGCCTGTTCAGCAAGGGCAAGGAGGACTACAACGCGGCCTTCCCGCTGTTCGTGCTGGCGGCCAAGCACGGCCACGCCGAGTCGGCGTACCGCACGGCGCTGTGCTACGAGTTCGGCTGGGGCTGCCGGCGCGACCCGGCCAAGGCGGTGCAGTACCTGCGCACGGCGGCGGCCAAGCGGCACCCGGGCGCCATGACGCGCCTGGGCAAGGCCTGCCTGTCGGGCGACCTGGGCGAGAAGCGCTACCGCGAGGGCATCAAGTGGCTCAAGCTGGCCACCGAGGCCGCCGACGCCATCTACAACGCCGCCCCCTACCAGCTCGGCTGCCTCTACGAGACCGGCTACGGCGACGACATCTTCCAGGACGAGAGCTACGCCGCCGAGCTCTTCACCCAGGCCGCCGAGCTCGGCCACCCGGACGCCAGCTACCGCATGGGCGACGCCTACGAGCACGGCAAGCTCAACTGCCCCCGCGACCCGGCCCTCAGCGTCCACTTCTACACCGGCGCCGCCGAGCGCGGCCACCCGGCCGCCATGATGGGCCTGTGCGCCTGGTACATGGTCGGTGCCGAGCCCCTGCTCGAGAAGGACGAGGAGGAGGCCTACGAGTGGGCGCGCCGGTCCGCCGAGCTGGGTAGGTCCATTGTGTTCGGGATGTGTTTGTGTCTCTCTCTCGCCCCCTCTGCTAACCCGCCGCCAGGCTACACAAAGGCCCAGTATGCCGTCGGCTACTTTACCGAGATGGGCATCGGCTGCCGCAAGGACATCCTCGAGGCCAACGTGTGGTACGTGCGGGCGGCGGATGCCGGCGACGAGCGCGCCCGGCAGCGGCTCGCGGCCATCCGCGCGGCCGTCAGCGGCGGCGGCACGCCCATGGACGTCGGCCCGGCGCGCGGCGGCAAGACGAAGAAGCACGGCTCCAAGGACGACAACTGCGCCGTGATGTGAGGCACCAGCAGCGCCGCCAGCGCCGCCAGCGCCGCCCTCAGCCCCCTCCATTCCCCCCTTCTCCCCTGCGGAACGGTCTGCATCCTGCATTGTTTTTGGATCTCTGGATTTGCCCCCTGGCTCTTTCTGCGTCGTCTTTGGCATGTCGTTGATTTTCGTCTATTTTGGATTGTCTCTTTGCCAGCATTTTCTTGGTTTTGAAAAACACCACGGTCGAGAGGAGGAAAAGCCCCATCTATGGGCCTGTTTTGCATAGACGCTCTCTTTCCTCAGAGGGGATCTTGTACGCTTTGTCTGCTTTCTTCTGTCTCTTGTTGTCGTGTCTGTTTACGGGTTCTGTTCTGTCTGGGTTCTGCTCTTTGATACCTTCGCGGTAATGTCCACTTTTTTTGTCGTCTAAGCATACAGCTGAATGCTGAGCAGCCGCTCGCTGGTTTTGCCCCGGCGCTTGCCTCTGTAGGCAGCTGCGGGCTGCCTAAAAGAACCCCCGAAGGCTCCTACTCTGTAAGGGTGGTGTGGGTAGGCAGGTCATGAGCCGCGCCGAACAGCTATTTCGGGCAAGAAAACGGAGGAAATGGGGCGAGGGAATACGACTAGCGAGTTATATATGGAATTTCGTCGATTTTGTCATCTCTTTCGTCTTTCCTTCTCTTTACTCAAGCTCTCGCCAGCTTCCGCCTCACACCCGTCCGTAGACAAGCCCTTCCTTCCGCCTCTGCGCAGGTCGTGTGACTAGCTGCATGCAGGATAAACGACCACACCCTGCATGCGACGGGGTGGCGAAGGCTAGGGTTTTCGATAGTTACAATATCGACAAAAGAAGAAAAAGCGCACGGATGCACGACAGCTGGCGGCGTGTTCTGTATTTCTGCCTCGCTCGCTGTGCAGCTGCACCTTCCTTTCCCGGCACGGAGCCCAGCGCAGGCTCAGGGAAGGAGCGACAGGAGGCGCCAATATTCTTTTCGGGACCTATCATGCATTCTCTCAGTGCTCCAAATGCATGTAAACAAAAGATTCTATAGTATTTGCGCTCTGTATCTTACTTGTACTCCGTACTCATTTCGTACTCTGTACATTTCGGAGTAACTTTGCCCGGAGAACAAGGCCATTGGCAGCGTGAAGAGTCGGTGGGTCCTTCGTTTGTGACTTGTCTCTTTGGGTGCGCCGTGTGCTGTTGGTCACCTGCATCCAGCCAGGCAAGCAGGCGGTGTGCCGATTGTTCCTTCCTGCTTTTTACGAGTATAAGCATATCATGCTTACCTACGGAGTACGGAGCACATCCTCTGCCACCCACCCCTTCCTTTCCCTGGCCGCCCTCTCCCATGCTCTTGCTACTTACGGAGCACAGCGCGCGGCTGCCCTGCTGCCCCCTCGTTGGCTTTGTAGAGGAAGGTGCGACACAGAAGCGAAGGCAGCTGCGATCGGGCGGTCACGTTGATAATATATTTACGAGCCTGCGCGCTTCGGGCTGGTCCCGCCACCTGTTGCCTACACACTGCTTGCTACAAAGTTTAAGATACGTGCTGTTGGTGTTGCGACTGCCCGCTGTTGGGATACTCGACCTGATTATACTCGGCTTTGTTCTCCCCAACCCCCCAGCTGCGGACCCACCCCCGCAGCTGCCGTCTGTCCCTTCACTTCATTGTTGGGCGGCGGCGAGCGCTCGTCGAGAAGGGAAGGAAGCCGCCTGCCGCTGGTTCCACACCCAAACTGCTCCTGCCGTTTGTACCCTCCCACGCACGCAGGCAAGCACCTAAGTAAGACCTTATCCGCACGCGCGCCATCCTTCCCTGCACTCCCTTTTTCTTCCTCTCCTCTCTCGAATTCGTTGGCCAGCCTCTTCCTTTTTTTTCGCCGTCCCTCCTTTTCCTCTTACACACTTTACTTGCCGACTCATTTGGCCATCGTCGCCGGGTGAAGCTGGCCCCCTCGCCGCCCACGTCCGAACAAGATCATGACTTTCCGCTGCTAGCCTGGCTGCGCAGACTGCACCAGAGAGCACCCAGGCCCAGCTACCGACCACCTCCTCTCCGCGCGACGATCGACGTTCTCCTTCGCAACAGCCGCACTCGTCGCCTTTCGTCTTCTCGCCTTCGCGAGGCTCTGTCGATCGCCTGGCCATTCGGCTGCATCGTTTCCGGGTCACCGTCGTGGCGGCTAGCTGACGCCGCCGAACAAACAGCGAGCGAGGGTGTGTCTCCAGCATGTCGGGAGCAGACATGACCGGCCCGCCTGGAGAGGGGGCCGATTCCGGCGCCGTGCACATGGTTGTGGACGGCGTGGACGGCGTGGACGGCGTGATCGGTGTCGACGGCGTGGGCAGCGTCGACAGCGCTGACGGGATGAACGACGCTGCCGCCGTTGCTGGTCCGGGCAGTGTCGCCTATGTCGGCAGCGTCGACAGCGTCGGCAGCGACGGCGGCGTCGGCGGCAGCAATTTGGTGCCGGTGGCGACGCCGTCGCCGTCGCCGTCGACCGGGCCTGCCATCAGCCCCCCCACAGACGCCACGGCGCCGGCTGCGGCCAACAACCCGTCCGCCTACTTGGTGGCCGCGAACTCCTTGACGGCTCTTTACAACGCTTATGTCTCCCACCTGAACCACGTCCTGAGCATCTATCATCCACAGAGCTCTTCCTTCCCCTTCCTCCCCCCGCCAGATCCGAACGTGCCGTCGTCTTATTCGACGCCCCCGCTCGCTATGATGCCAGCCCTGCTGGTACCGATTCCTTCGATGCCCTCGTTGCCATCGTTGCCATCGCTGCCACCGTTGCTGCCAGGGTTGCCGGGGCTGCCGGGGTCGCCGGGGCCGCCGGGGCCGCCGGGGCCGTCGTCACCGCCACAAGCACCATCGCTGCCGTCTTTGGTGCTGAACCCACCCGTGTCCCCGCCAAATCCCTCAGGCACATCAGACCAACCCCTGCCGAACGACGTGTCCGTCGTGGAAGACCATGGCCCCGAGTCGATCGAGTGGGTACCGCCGACGCAAAACCCCGACGGCGCCGGTGCAGCGCCGAGTGCAGGCGCCGGTGCAGCGCCGAGTGCAGGCGCCGGTGCAGCGCCGAGTGCAGGCGCCGGTGCAGCGCCGGGTGCAGGCGCCGGTGCAGCGCCGGGTGAGGGAACCTACAGCTTGTCCCCGGAGTTGGCCGCTTCCGTTGCTTCCAGCTATGCGTCTCTACCAGTGCAAATAGCGACAGCTCTCGGCTTTGCTGCTGGTGCTGGTGTTGTTGGTGCTGCCGGTGCTGCCGGTGCTGCTGGTGGTGCTGCTGGTGGTGCTGGAGCTGGTACCGCAACCGATCTTTTTGGCCTAAGCACCGCAGTGTTTGCGGATTTACAGTCGCCCATGCCGGCCGCCGTGCACTACAACAATCTCCACCCTCAAAACTACAACCTCAGGGACTTCTTGCACCACTGGTCCCGGGTCTTTTCTATACGGGCGCAGGTAACGGGCGGGCGCAGGGAACCGAACACTCTCACTTCCCAAAGCATCCGTGCTATGATCTCCAGAGCACCCCCAGGGTGCATCAAGTATGCAGACCTCTCGGGAGACAATTATGATTTTCAGGGCATCAACTGGTCCGAACTCGGCATCACCCGCCGGCAGGCGCGCAAGTTCCGGAGGGAATCTTTTATCAACTATACGAGCGTGAAGGGCTCAGATACACGGGACGTGAGTTCTCTCTTCTGTCCCCTTTTTCCTCATGCTTGTCCTTTCTGACCGCGGTTAGCCGGCCGAGAACCAGCTCATACCGGCCAACACCGAGTCGTTCTTTCGATTCCGCGCCATGCACCTAAAAAAACATGTCAACCTCGCGCACTTCCAGCTTCGCAATCTCGTCGCCGTGACCTCCAGGTCGCACATCTTCTATACCAACCGCCGGGGCACCGTGAGCCTCTTCGATACCTTCACCCACACCAACCGCGACGCCCTCCGCTTCAGCGAGCCCTCTGAAGTCCAAATCTCTACCATCGCTGCGGGTCAGGGTGTCCTACTGGCGGGCGGCTTCGGTGGCGAATACTGTCTTGCGAGCCTGGATTCCGAGTGCCAGGACGAGGAGCCGTTTGGGACGCGCGTCGAGGACTCCGTCACCCCGAACCATTCGAGCGGCATCTCCAACCACATCCAGATCCACAGCCTGCGCAGCGCATCCGGGCCCCTGGCTGCCTTTGCGTCCAACGACCTGGGCTTGCGCGTGCTTGATCTCAACACGCGCACAGTCCTGTCCGACGTCCGCTTCCGCTTCCCCCTAAACTGCACCGCCATTTCCCCGGACCGGCGGCTGCGCGTCGTCGTGGGAGACGGCATCAATGCTTACATTGTGGCAGCCGAACCCGAGAAGAGCGTCGTGGATGCCAGCGGCATCCGGCGACCCGATGTATTGCAGTGCTTGCGCGGACACCGCGACTATGGGTTTGCCTGCGCGTGGGCCGACGATGGCTACACCGTGGCCACGGGCCACCAGGATTGTGCCGTCAAGATCTGGGATGCGCGCAAATGGACCGACTCGTCTGGGCGCTCGACGCCTGTCACCACGCTGCGCATGGAGATGTCCGGAGCGCGCAGCCTCCACTTTTCCCCGGCAGGGTCCGGCAAGCGCGTGCTGGTTGCTGCCGAGGAAGCCGATGTCATCAACGTGATCGACGCGCAGACCTTCCGCACGCGCCAGGCGTTCCATATCTTTGGCGAGATTGCGGGCGTCGGCCTGACGCCCGACGGCCAAGACATGGTTGCCCTCTGCGCCGACCCGAGCCGCGGCGGCCTGCTGCAATTTGAGCGGTGCGGCGTGGTGTCTGCCGCTGCCGACTTTGACGAGGACTTTGATCCAAACCCGAGCGAGCTGCACTGGCGTGGTGCCACTACGTTTGACTGGCCGGACGCCGAGGGCAGCGTCCTCGGCCGCAGAAAGGGAGGCGAGCGCAGCGCGTTCTTGCAGCAGCAGTGGCAGCTGCAGAAGCGCATGCGCTCGGCCGCGGCGGTCCAGGCCCCCCACTTCTAGGTGTTTTGGGGCCACGGGAAGGCGTTCTTTTTTGTTTTTTTGTTTTGTTTTGTTTTTTGCTCCCTTTGCTGCTTTCGCTTGATGATTATGAATAATGTGATGACAACTTGGGTTCTGGGGTCCTGGGAAAATACCCCTTACTTTTGCTGTCTACGTCAACGGCTTTGCCGTTGGTCCATGACTCTCAAATTCAAGGCTCTTTTTGTTCTTGTCCTGATTTTTTTTTTCAAAGCAAGTTTGCTCAAACGGCACTTGGACGCAGACATTCAAAATTGACATTACGCAGTCGAACCCAACGCAAAAACACAACTCCTGCTGAAAGAAAAAGGCCATACATGCAGTCATGAATCCCGAGGACACCGAGAAAAAGGGGAAGGACGACGCATCTTCACACCCTTGCTCTCCCCTCCCCTACCGCCTCTCCTCCAGGTCTGGCCCCAGCTCCCCGGGCCGCTGCGGATCGACCATGGCCGCGTACCGGGCGTCGCCCTGTCGCGCGCCAATGGTCACCCACACGTGCTTGGCCGGCGGGACGGCCGCCACAGCCGTGGACGATGCCGCGCCCGGGACCGGCTTGAGCGTCTCGCGCGCGCCCATCCACCGCAGCCGGCCAGCGCGGCTCATGTCGCTGTTGCCCATGCCGCCGTTGGCCACCCACTCGCGCACGACGCTGCGCACAAACTCGACCTTGCGCCGGAAGTCGTTGGCCGCCGGGATGCCCTGCAGCTCGGGCCGGATGACGGGGCGGCGGCGGCTGGTCGAGGCCGACGCAGCGCCCGTCAGGGAGGACGTGGAGCCCGAGCTGCCCACGCCAAAGTTGAGCAGCGTCTGCAGCGGGAACGACAGGACGCTGCGCTCGTCAAGCGCCGCCTCCTCGAGCATGCCGGTGGCAGCCAGGCGCTCAGCCGCCTGGGCGGGCAGATGCCAGAAGTGGCACCACACGCCGCCGGCGTCGAGCACGATCTTGGTGTGGTCCGGGAAGTTGAACTGCAGGTGGCCGTCGCAGAAGACCCAGCACCCGACGTCGCCAAACCGCTGGTAAAAGGTGACAACGTCGCTCGGCGTGGCGGACGCGTCACCTGCAGCGGACGCCGACGCGGGCTGCTTCCGCGCGGCCGCGTTGTGGTCGCCGGCCCCCCCGTCGAGCTCGCGCCCGTAGGCCAGCATGTAGTTGGCAAACTTCTTCCAGAGCACAATGCGCTCGCGCTTCCGGTGGTCGTACACATCCTTGCCGGCGGAGAGCTTGCCGGCGGCGCCGGTGCGGGGATCCACGGCCACGCGGAAGTGGCTGGGGTCAACGCGCACGCGCCGCAGCCCTTGCTCGCCGTTGTTCTCGTAAAAGTAGATGCCGCCGTCGGCCCCGTGCTCGGACCCGGCGAGCATGGGCACAATCTGGTGGCGGTCGGCATAGGTTGGGTCCTCGCGACGCTGGATGTGGCGCTCGGCGTCGTGGATCACGAGGCACGCAGGCGGGAGACAGTCGACCTCGCCCGCTGCCGTGCCCGTCGATGCCGAGGACTCGACCGGGATGGACCGCAAGATGCAGCCGACGCTGCCGTCGTTGAGGATGTAGCCGAGGCCAAACTTGTTCGTGTAGTCGACCCACTTGACCACGATCTGCGGCTGCTTGGACAGCACCCTGTCGCGGGTCGCCGAGATGAAGGCCATGGTGCGTGCGTTGAGAGCACGGTCCAGCTCCGCCTGCAGCTTGCGCAGGCGCGCAAGAACGGCGTCGGGCTCGCTGTGGGGGACAAGCTCCTGGTGCTCTGTGGGGCTGAAGAGCGACGGCCGCTTGTCCGCGGCGCACGCCAGCTCGTCTCGGTCGTCTCTGCTGGCGGTGGTCGCCGCCGCCGCCGCCGCCACCGCCGCCGCCACTGTCCTTGATTTGGGTGCCGGATCTGCCACGGCGGGCGGTGCGGATGGCTTGCTGCTTGGCAGCTGTGTGCGCACGCCCCGGGTTGTGCCTCGTAATGTCGTGGTTTTTGTAGTTGTTGCGGTGACGGTGGAAGTGGTGGCGGTGGTGGCGACGGCGACGGTCGACGTCGTCGTCTGTGAGGAGGCCGTCGCTCGCTGCTCGCGCGCTTGCAGTGACAGGGCATTGCTAAGAGGCACGTCCCGCCGCGCCGACGGCCGGCGAACGAGACTCGGGCCTGTTGCTTGGACGGCGGCGGCAGATGACGTGGCGGACGGTGCGGCCGTGGGTGCGGCCGTGGTTGCGGCCGAATCGATGGCGGCTGCCTCGGCGGCGGCAGTGGCAGCAGCGGCATGCGTGCTTCGGGCCGGCCGGTTTTGCGCGCGCTGCTGGGCAGCAAAGCTCTGCGGCGGTGCACGCAGCAGGCTGGCCGGTGCCAGAGGCAGCGCGGCGGTGGCAGACGCGGCAGCGGACTGTCTCTGCGCCGCGGACGCCTCCATGGCATTGGCCACGACGATGGCCGTCTGCGTCGACCACTCAGCGAGCGGCGGCGGTCGCGCCGACGTGGACGAAAACGCCGGTGCCGAGGCGGACTCGGTGATGGGGAGCAGGGGCTGCTGTCTCTGGGCCGTGCTGCTGCTGCTGCTGCTGCTGCTGCTGCTGCCGCCGCCAGCCTGAAAGAGCTTGTTCTCCTGCAACCAGGTCTCAAACGGCCGGTAGACGACGTCCTCGGCGAGTGGGATGGCGGGGGTGAGGCCGGCCTGCTCCTCGGCGGCCATCTCGCGCCAGACGGGCTTGGCGACAAACTGGGTCGGAGTCCAGGGCCCGACGTTGCAGGCCTCGCACATGGCCTTGAGGGTGTCGAGGTTCTGGGCCTGGACGCGGCGGCTGCAAGGGTGCTGGTAGAAGACGTCGCGGTCGGGCGGCAGCTCGCGCAGGCGCACGGTGATGTCGGCCGGGGTGGGCATGTAGCCGGTGACGAAGAAGGGGTGCTCGACGATGGCGTCTGGGTCGGGGCGCATGTGGGCCTCCTGCAGCATGGAGGCGACGACGTGCTTGGCCTCGTCGCTGATGAACTTGACGTCGCGGGCGGGCCATTCGTAGTCGCGCTCCTTGGCGCGGCGGTAGATCTCGTCGGTGGTGGTGGACTGGAAGGGCGGCTTGGAGGTGAGCATGGCAAACATGATGATGCCGAGGCTCCAGATGTCGACCATGTGGTCGTGGCCCTTTTTGCCCTTTTCGAGGATCTCGGGGGCGATGTAGTTGGGCGTGCCGCAGAGGGTGGTGCGGCGGATGGTCTGCATGTCGCGGCCGGTGACGAGCAGGGCGGCGAGGCCGAAGTCGCCGATCTTGGCGTTCATGTTCTTGTCGAGGAAGATGTTGCCCATCTTGAGGTCGCGGTGGATGATGCCCTTGGCGTGCATGTACTTGATGGCGCCGGCGATCTGCACGGCGTAGAAGCGGACCTCGGGCTCGGTCACGCCCTTGCGGCGCTTGACCATGTCCATGAGCGAGCCGTTGGGGCACAGCTCGAGCACGAGGTACGTCGAGCGCTCAAAGGAGAAGGCCCGGAAGAACTGCACGATGTTGGCCTGGCGCATTTTAGAGTGGATCTGGAGCTCGGTTTGGAACTGAAGCAAGGTCAGCGACGCCGGCCCGGCCGAGGCATACACGACCGCCACCCCCCCAAGCATACCTTCTGCTCCATCTTGGTCGGCATCTTGCTCTTGACAATCTTGAGCGCGTAGACCTTTTTGGTGCCGGCCAGGACGCCCGAGTAGCACACGGCAAAGCCGCCCTTGCCCAGCAGCTTGCCGACCTGGTAGACGGCGCCGTCCTTGCGGTCGGCGCTCGGCGGCTCGGTGACGTGCAGCGGCGGCGGCGGCGGGTGCTCCTTGTCTTTGGCGGCCTTGAGCTGGGCCGCCGCCTTGGTCTTGAGGTCGGCCACGGCCGTCTTTGGGCGTCGGGCGTTGGCATCCCTAGGCGACAACGCCTCCATGTCGACGCCCTTGGCGACCATGGTGCTTGCTGGGCGTCGGAAAGGTCGCGGCGGCGGTCTGGACCATGCGGAGGAGCTGACGGGGTTAGAAAAGAAAAGTGACGTCCAAAGGGAAGGTGAAGCAAAAACGCACAATGGTCACACCAAACGACGGCACTCAAAAAAGCCAAAAAAGAAAAAAGGCTCGCTGAAAAGACACCCTCGGAAAGCAAAAGCCAGAACACAACCCGGGTATCGAAGAGGCCGAACGGTGCCGCGCGTCGGGAAAGCAAGCAGAAAAGCAAGCTGTGGCGGGAGCTATGGCGAGGATCGTGAGACGAGATGCAAGTGAAAAAAAAGACGGCGGAAGGCAGAAGGCGGAAGGCGGAAAGCGGAAGGAGAGCTCGAAGACCGTGCGAATGCGGGCAGGCACGACGTTTCTGGCAGAACGTCAACAGGCGCTGGGCCGCCCCGACCGCTAGCAGTTGCTGGGGCAACAACGAACCGGTGGGCAAGGCTGTGCGCGCGGATTGGCTGCCTGACATGATTACATAATAATGATCGCCGGTGCGGCGGCGGGCCAGGATGCACATGGCTTTTGGTCTGCCTCCGGGACGTTCCGGCGACGACGACGCAGCAGCTCTGCCCGCGGCGCAGACGACACAGACAGGCAGGCAGGTATGGTGAGGATTCGGGGGACACAGGGCCGCGGGGGGGGACGTGGGAGACGGGGGAGACGGGGGAAGGGGTGCCGACGAGTCGATGCTAACATCCGGGCAGAGAGATTTGGGGTCCTCCAACCGACGGCGCCGATTGACGATCGACGACAGCACCGGGTTCCGATTCCTGTCGCCGCAGGGCATGCGCACGCAGCGCGATGGTGGCGCTTCCTCTGTTTAAGCTGGGCGCGCTCTTTGTGCGGCACATTTCCAAGTATGGGGCGGTACGTATCCTCGGGGAGACGATGCGAGGCGAGGCGAGACGAGGCGAGGCGAGACGAGGCGAGGCGAGGCGAGGCGATATGAGACGAGATGAGACGAGACGAGGCCCTGGCTGACGGACAAGAACCGGATCAAGGTGCGGGCGCACGAGCACGAGCGGTTCCGGGCGTATGCGGCACGGTACGGACAGGCGATCCATCAGCTGAACATGCGGATGTCGGTGGCGCTGCTGCGCAACAACAGCGCGGCGGCGCAGCGCGCGCGCGACAAGGCGGAGGCGGCGGACACGCCGACGGCCAAGACGCGGGAGCAGGTCGAGAAGGAGGAGCGCGAGCGGGCCAAGGAGGAGGCCGACCGGGCCAAGTACGGCACGACGGCGCGGGAGTCGCACCCGGCCACGGCCGGCGGCAGTGCCGGCGGCGGCGGCGGGCGCGTGGCGAGCATCTGGAAGCGCAAGTTCCGGCCGCTGCCCGAGGCCAAGGCCGTCGACCTGTTTGCCGACGTCGTGGGCGACGCCTTCATCCTGCTCATCGCCAGCGCGCTCGTCCTCTTCGAGTACTACCGGTCGTCGGCCAAGCCCGACGCCAACGCCGAGCGCATCGCCGAGCTCGCGCAGCAGCTCGCCGCCCTGCGCCAGGCCGAGGAGGACCGCGCCCGCGAGGCCGCCCAGCGCGAGCACCGCCTCCTCGCCATCGAGACGGCGCTGCGGGCCTTCCACGACCCCAAGACGAAGCAGCCGCTGCTTCCGCCGCCGCCGCCGCCGCCGCCATCGGCTTCAGACGAACGAGACGCCGCCCCGGGGCCCGAGGTGTCGCCGCCAGCGCATGCAGCGCCGGCCTGATGGGTGTGTCGGAGCGCCGCGCCGACATCGACAGAGCCGCACGGCGGACTCGGGCTGGAGAGGATCTGGTCCGGCGGTGGACAGACCGGGAAGGAGCGGCGACGGGTCGCCACGGCGGTGCCGCCTTCCTACTTCATGTACATAGAGAGCCGTTTGAGAGAAACGATAGACAAAAAGAAACGCCCATCTCTTTTGTTCTTTTCTCTCTCTCTCTCCCTCCAACCTGCCTCAGCGTCGACATCCACCATGTCCGGCCGGCCGACACTGTCGTCGCAGCGACGAGCAGGCCCGGCTCCGGTAGTGCCGGCCACGCCGGCCACGCCGCCGTCGCCGGCGGCCGCACGGATCGGCAGCCGCATCTTTTGCGCGTCCCTCCAGGACCGCCCCGAATGGGCTGCTGTGGTGCCGCTGCTGCTGGCGGGCCGCGCGGAGCCACGGTGGGAGAAGGCGCGTCTCAGCTCGCATGACCTGGCCGTGCACATCGCGCCGCCGCCGCCGCCGGCCGGGCACCCACCGCCGGCCGGGCACCCACCACGGTCGGGACACGACGTCTTTCGGTTTCTGCTGGTGGCGCCGGCCGACGTTGGCCTGCCCGAGACGGACAAGCGCCTGCAGCGGCTGGCCCAGCGCAAGACCGGGCTCGGCGGCGCTGTGCTCTTCTTGCTAGCCAGGGCCAGCGGCCAGGCAGCCTACGGTCGGCTTCAGCAGCAGCTACAAACACTACAGCATCAGCAGCAGCAGCAGCAGCAGCAGCAGCAGCCGCAGCCGCTCTCCTTGCTGCCGGTGACGGCTGTCGAAGCGCTGCCGGCGACAGTGGCGGCCTTCTGCAGCCAGCTGACGGTGGCGCCGCGCCCCAGGCCCTCGCTGTTGCCCCTGTATCTGGGTCTATTTCTGGAGGGGGAGGCGCCGCTGCCGGCGGACGCAGTCGAGCGCCTGCTGGCGGCGGCGGCAGAAGCAACCAGACACGGGGCTGCCGCCACACTGCTCGACGTGGCCTCGTTCTTCGCCGACCTGCTGACCCACGACCGACGCAGGCTGGAGGCAATCCTCGGGCCAGACGCCGCTGTCCGTCTGGTCTGCCAGCCGCCCACGGACGACGAGGCCAGCCAGCTGCTAAGCGCCCACGAAGACGGCTAGCCAGCTTGGGCTCTCTTCCTCGGCGGCGGTGTTGTTCAACAGCAGTGGTGTGAACGGCACATGCAGGATGGACAACAGACAGACACGAGGAGGCTGGCCAGCTGCACGGTCAACCAGGTGTGACGGGGTGGTGGCTAGACCGCTTTCAGTGGTGAATGCGGTCCCAGCAGTAGCTCGGTTTATGCTGGCTTGTCAATGATACGGTGACGACTAGCACGCTGCCACGGTGATGCGGTGAAGCGGCCGAAAGCGGCCAAGGCCGCATGCCCGCACGGATGGAGCACAACGGCAGCCAAGTGGGTGTTCTGAGCATGCGGAGTAAAGTACTCGGTAATACTCGAGTGACCACAAACGGCCTGAAGAACGTCGGGACTGCCATCGACTCCGGGAAAGCGGTCGTGCTGTCTCCTCCGCCCGTCTGTCCATTGTCCTCCATCCCGCCGTCAGGAACGAACTGCGGCTTGCCTGTCTGTTGGTTGGGAGCGCTGGGATGGTGCTTGGGGGCCAAAACGCTCCAGCGGTGACGCTCGCTTCTATTTTGGGAGGTGACGAGACGAGTTGAAGCTTAAGCATATGCATATAGCGGCCACCAATGTGCAGCCAATGGGCGGCCGTGTGCAGCCGCCCAGGCTAGGTGGGCGGCTCGAGCGGGACCCGTGGGGCCAGGCCAGCCCGGATTACTGCATGCGGGCCATGCACCTAAGCGGCCGTCACACGCCAGGCCGCATTTGTACTGGTACTCCGCACCTGGGCAACTTCAAACCGCCTTTGCACCAGGACCGGCTGGCCAGGCGTCGGATCGCCGGCGTGGCGTGTCAGAGCGTGCACGGTGAAATGGAGTCGACGGGGCTTCTTGCGATGGCATGCTTTCGACGAGATGCCGTGGTCTCAATGCCTGGTACGAGTTGTGTGCTTACATATCGCTGTATACACAGGTACGAATAGTTGTACAACTACAAGTACAGGTAACCGGCACTATTTGTCCTTGCACAGCACGGCCCGCCATTAGTTGTAGTTGTACAATACCTACGGAGTAATGTACAACTATCTGAACTCTGGACGAATGCCTCGGTGCCGCACCGCTACCTGCTTGCCCGGCCAATGGCGCGCCCGCCCCTGTTTCCAGGGGCCGCTCCAGGTACCCCCGCCCAGGCCCCTGCTCGGCCAGCACCGACCCACAGCCCCTGTGCGCCCTGATTGGCCAGAGCCCCAGACCGCTAACCGCCGACCTCGCCGCTTTCTTGTGCTCGTCAACAAGCCGCCGCGCGCGCGGGCCTGCTGGGCTGCCTGCCGGCCCTGCTCTGCCCTGCTCGCGCGCCGCAGGCGACATGTCGTCGATTGGGGACGGTGCTTTCCTCGCCGTGGGCCGGCGTGGGCCGTCGCGGTGGCTGGGCAGGCCCTCGTCACCGGCCGACGAGATTGCTTCTCTTCGTCACGAGGGGACCCCGGCTCGCGGATCCAGCCACATACGACGTGCAGTCCGTCGTTGCACGGCGTATTCGAACAGACTAGCGTCTGCTCTGCTCCATCGCCTCCATCGCTTTCCACGGCGTCACTGGTCTGGGCCGCCTGCACGCGGCCACACCCGCCGGCTCATGCACGACGGCCGCCTGCAGCCGCGGACGAACACCCCTCGAGAAGCTGGCCAAGACGTCGTCTTCGAACGAGAGTCCGCGTGGACCACAAAAAGAGACGCCGGCGCTAGACAGAGAGGAAAAGTTCAAGCTCCGAGTACATATGAAGCCGCCCGCCCTCTGCACCCTCCCCTTCCCCCCTCCCCCCCCCCCAGCAACAACTTTCGAGCTTCTCTTTCCCTTCCCCTTCTTTCGTCTATCAAACCCAACGTGTTTCCAACGCAACAAGTGAACTCTCCTCTCGTCTGGTCCTCATCCGTTTTGTATATACGCCCTCTCATACATGCCTGTCGTCTCGTCTTGGCCCACTGCCTCAGCGCCCCCGGTCTCGGCCTCCCCTTACACCTCCGACGCCTCCTTGAAATCGGGCTGTGTCTGATCTTCAAACGGCCTGGCCTCTTTTTTCTCGTGTTCTCGTGGCCTGCTCCCCCCCCCCCCCCCCTCCCCCTCGACTGTCAAAGCTGTCAACCATAATCTTGCTCGGCCCCCCCGTCTCTCCCAAACATCTCGTGGATCCCTCGCTCGGCTTCGCCTGTCTCCGCCGCCCATCTGCCCGTCGGTCCTCCTCGTCCTCCTGGACTGCGGCCCACCGCCCACCCATTCAGAAACAGTAGCTGCTTTATGCCGCTCGGATGCCCGCTGTCGTCAAAGACCAGACCGCTCGAACGCGGATAGCGAACAGACGACGTCACGGTCTGCCACCACGAGGCACCCGCTCTCTCTCTTCACTGCTGCCGGCCACCATTACCACCACCACCACCACCACTACCGCCACTTCCACCACTTCCACCACTTCCTCCACCCCCTCCGCCGCCTTCGTCACCCCACTCGCGGTATCGTTCGACACGGCACCATCCCATCGGAGACGGAGCCGTCGGACCCAAGACACTCCCGGCCTCGGGTGCTGCCCTGGAGGCACCGCCAGACCGGCCAGGCCCTCTCCTCCCCGCCCACCACGCCCATTATAGCCCTGCTGCTCCTCCCTGTGCCCTGTGCCCAGCGACCTGCGACGGGGTGGGCCGCCCAGGAAAAGAAAACTCCCTCTGCTCCCGGCTCCAGACTTGCCACCCTTCCTCTCTTCTCTCTTCTCTCTTCTCTCTTCTTGTTCTCTTCTTCAGCGCTGCGCACTCGCTTTTGTCGATAGCCTTCTTTCATATCGACACTGGTTGTTGTTTTTTCTTTCTTTTCTTTCTACTGTTTTCCTTGTATTATTTTTGTGCATAATCTCTCTCCCTCTCTCTTCTCTCACGCAGGTCCGGCTACCTGCTTGTTTGCGTGCTTGTCTTTTTCTTTCAGCATTTCGCGGACGGTGATTTGTTTGGGACGGCACGATATACCGAGCATTGTACGACATCGAGACGACCATAAAGACCAAGAAGACGACCGAGACGACCAAGACAAACCGGGGTCCGACCGCCTGAGCCGCCGCTATGGGCCGTCTCATCAAGAACCACTGGGCCAGACTGATTGTCCTCTCCGCTGCCGCCTGTACGTGTTTCCTTTCCCGCAATTGTTCCCAGGAGAGACGTGGACTGACCCGACCTCTCTAGACCAAGTCGCCGCAGCCATCGAGGGCTTCTTCTGGCCCAAAGTCTTCTGGGACTTCTTGACCCGCAACCTCGACCCCATCGTCAAGCCCGTACCCGTCTTGCAGATCATCAACCTGCTCCTCGGCCTCTTCGTCCTCGCCTGGGAGTGGCCGCTCAACTTCATCGCCGGCTCCTCCCTCCACCGCAGCCTCGAGACCCGCCTCGCCATCATCCCCCTGGCCGCGCTCGCTGCCGTGCTGCTGTACCAGGGCACCAACGCCGCCATCTACTATGTCATCGGCATGATGGCCTACTTCTGGGCCTACAGCGAGGGCGAGGTCATCTGCGCCAAGCCCTGGACGCTGCCCCAGCGTGGCCGCTCCGGCGGTGGTGGCAACCGCAGTCGCGCATGAGCGAGCGGGCGCCGGTCAACGGCCATATCTCGCCCTGCCCCTCACATCCTGCGAGCTTGCCCACTCGTCTCGGGTGCCAGCAAAGCCGGTGCCACGTGCAAAACGAGGCACAGGAGACGAGAGAGACGGATGTTTCTCTTGCTTTTTTTCTTCTACCCCTTCTTCGGTTTATAGCCTTTCATCTTACCGTCTCTTTTTATTTCTCTGTACCTCGAAGCTCGAGGGCAACGGCATCTCCGAAAACCACCAAAACAGAAAAAACAACTGGGCATTTTCCCCTACTGGGTCTTCTATGTACATAGAATAGACAAAGAGAAACCAGAGGACGGGCGGGCGCATATACCCTTCCGCCCCAAGCATTTCTCATGGACAAACGTTTTACGAAGAGCACGGCACAGACAAGTGAACATGGGCGTGAAGACGAGCTGAAACAGCGCACGTGCCCGTTGACAAGACGGCCGCTTGGCTAAAAATATTTGCGAGACGAGGACAAGGAACCGCGTCTGTGTCCGGCCTGCCATCTCGTTGCTCTGAAACGCCGACAGCGAAGAAGAAGACGACAAAAGAACAACAGCGGCCGGCCGGCGACAGGGCTCCGAAACAGGAGGCTGTGCAGAGCCGACCCGAGCTCCATCGCCCGATCCCTTGTGCACGCCCGCACAGAGGCTCCTCTCGGCAGTTGGCTGCACATCGTCTTGGTATTTCCGTTCTTGTTTTTTATTTTTGTCTCCTCTGCTGCCTATCCGCTGGTATGCAACGTCGTCCGGCCATGCCATCCATCGCAGGCGGCCAGCATCCTCGTCGCCCTGTTCCGTTGCTCACTCAGTGCGCCTGCCGCGCGCCCTGCGACTCGTTGCGGAAGCCCTGGCGCTCGGGGGCCTGGCTGTCAGCAGGGAACAACAAGAGAGGACCGGCAATGAATGGGACGACCAACCTCGGTCTCCTGCAGCGTCCCCTTCTGGAGGATCTGCTTGATGACCTCGTCAACGGCGTGCGTGCCGAACTCGTTGTCCAGCGTGCCGTTGGCCGCCGTGTTCAGCGGCCCCTGCACGCCCTGCCGGTGCGTCGCAAACACCTGGAACGTCGACACAAAGTGCGCCAGCGGCACCGACGGGTCCGCGCGCCACTTGCGGTAGTCGTTCACGTCGTCCACAAACACCACAAAGTCGTCGTCCGCGCCCCGGTAGTGCACCTTGGTCTGCGTGGTCTCGCCGCGTGCCATGTTGTGTGGTGGAGAAGAGAGAGGACCGGTGGGATCTTGGGATCTGGATCGGCGTCGAAAAGCTCGTGCGAGAGGTGGCTGTTGGACGTCGTGGGTGGTGGTTGGTCTTTGCCGAGAGAAATGAGGGGAACGAAGAGGTCTCGCCTTATATACGGCCGGCCAATGTGGCTGCTGCCCTCGCTGCCTCTCTTTGACCGCTCGTACCTGCCCGTTTGCTTACACCACGCGCAACAAGACGTCATCGGTGCCGTCGCAGAGCTCTAGAGTGGGGCGCCGCCAGCTGGGCGCGCTACTTGCTCGATCAGCAAATTCAGTACGGCGTATGGAGTACCTGTACAAGTACCCCGTACAGAGGCAAAGTGTCAGTGACTTACAGCGCTCTAGAAGGTCACCTGTTGGCCCGGCCGTTTCTTCCCGCTTCGGCCGCCCTCGTTGTTTTTACGTCATTGTGGACCAGCGAAATGCAAAGCATCATTCCATGGAGGACGATGGCATGCTTTAAGCATACAACTATTCTCAAGACCTGCTTGTCGGTGTGCGGCCGGTCTGGCTGGCCAGACCGGGGAAAAAGAGGCGACTAAAAACTAATACGACGTAATAAGATACAAATACAGAATGCCAGTGGAGGCCAACCAGAGAACCAAAGACATCAAGAGGCCGAAGACAGCGTGCCTCAGTGCGGCAGCTTGCGAAACGGCCGGTGGAGGCTCCTGCGGTGGAACAGGGCGTTGCCAAGCCAGCGCCGGCCCGGTTTTGCCGACGACGACGACGACCCTTTGCGCGGCTGAGGCGTCAGCGGCGGCATCATCTTGAGCACCGAGCTGGACGTCGACAAATCTGCCGTGGATCGCGCCCCCGTCGTGCTGCGAAACTTGAAACAGGCTGTCTGGCCCATGCCCTTGGGCACGGCCGTCTTCACGCTGGCCGCGCCCGCCTTCTCCGGCTCGCCGAGCTCTCGGTCAATCTCTTCGATGAATCGAGCAAACGAGCGCCGAGACGTCTCCGTGGACGTCCTGGGCACGCTCTCGGATCTGAGGTGGGAGTCGCCCTCGCCCTCGTCCTCGGCCGCCGCAGGACGCCCTCCCTCCAGAGCGTACAGTCCCACGCCCTCCGTGTCAAAGGAGTCCTTGAGAAAGCAGTCCGCCTGCTCTTCCGAGTCGTCCCTCTCGTCCGCCTGCCATTCCGGCACTTTTGTCGGCCCAGAAAGCTCCTTGGTCGCCGTCATGCGGGACACTGACCGCCGTCCGAACGTCCCGGACAAACTGACCACGCTGATCTTTCGAATGATCGACGATGCCGACGAGCGTCGGAGACGCTCACCCCGTTTGCGCAGTGTCAGCCCGGGGAACAAGAAGGTGTCCCGGGTCCACACATCGGCAACTGCGGCTTCGAGGCGCGCCCGGTCCGCCTGGGAGGGAACAAGCACGGGGATACGCGAGTTCGTCTGCAATGACTGCGACCGATTGATGCCTGTCCGCCTGGGCGGTACCTCTGGTGGGCTCTTTTCGGAATTGGTGTGCTTGATGATGACCTGGACCCGCTGTGCTTTGGAAGCCACCGTTGTGGCCCGCCGAATGGACAGCTCACGATCCAGCGTTCCTGCGAGGCCGACATTAGTATACGCATCCCCGCAGGAGGCAACAATCACATCTGCACCTGCAGGGGACCCATACCTGGTCTCCTAAAGACCGTCCCGATGGACTTGATGTCGAGGCCGAGGTAGCAAAATGTGGCTGTCCCCGGCTGAATCTGGCCGTCGAACGAGCCACGCCAGTTGCCGATCTGTCGCCACGCGCACTCCTCTTTCTTGGAGCCGGCGGTCAGGAGCATCTCGTGCATCTGAGAATGGCACTCAAAGATAACCTTCCACGAAAACGGGGCCGAGTGGCATTGCAGGCCTGCTCACGTCAGTTGTTGATCTCTCCAGGTCGAAAGAGCGGCTCAGACCTTTGCCATTATCGGCTTCTTCCAGCGTGCAGCTGCTCAACGGAAGGCAGGCTTGTAGCGTATAAACCTTCTCGGGCTTTTCCACCACGGCGAGACACAGCCAGTGACGGTAGAGCAGACAGATCATGTACCTGCCGGTCACAGACGTCTTTGTCTGCCAGCAGACATGAAGAACGCCACAGAGTTGGATGCGGCCGAAGGAGCGGACGAGGCTTTTGGACGCTCCGCGCGAGCTCTAATACAAGCGCATGAGCAACGCATTCTTCTTCGGCGCAATGCCTCTGTACAGCGCCAGCTCTTACCTCGTTAGGCAACCGGAGACGGTTTTGGAGCGTCCATGTCTTTTGGAGGAGTGCCTTTCCAACCATGTCGTCTGTCGCCCGGTTCATGATTGCTGCTACCTCCTCCAGATGCAGCAGCGTGTTTTCGATGTCCGCATGCGCGCCCGGGCAGTCGCAGACAGGCGTCGATTTTAAGAGCTCTTTGAACAGCAGGGGGTACCGGCAGGCTGTTTGGATAGGCTATGTGCGGCACCGTTAAGCAATTGGCATGCTTTAGATCACAGTCGAGAGTGGGTGGCATACCTTTGCGAGCAGATCGTAAATGGATACGGCCCTTCTTGGATCGCGCTTGTCTTGCTTGCATGACACGAGCGTTTCGAGCCCCCTCTTGTGCTTGCTCCAGGACGCAGCCGATCGGTGGCCGGCTTTGAGATCATCCAGCACCATGCCGTGGATGGCTCCGTATTCTTCGTAGACAAAAAACCAACTCATCTGTCACAACGTCAGTCTCGCACAAAGTAACTGGCTCTGTCGGAAGTAACAGGGGTCTTGCCTTTCCACTAAACACCCCTGCCGCCTCGGCTGCCATATGGGGATCGGCTGTCCTTTCAGAGGCCTCGTACTGACGTAGGCCTTCCGTCTTATCTTCGGGTACAGCGTCGAGATTTCGAGATGGCCGGCTTCGCAAAGGCGGGCAAGCAAAGGAGGAGTCCCGAGGCCAAGCCTGTCCCTCCTCCGTGATGGGGACAACCCTTCGGAGGTCGTCCAGAATCTCCTGATGAAGCCCGACAAGGTCCATCACACTGCTGTACATCGCTTGGCGAAGGCCGGTCTCTGAAGGTGGCATAGAGGCAACAATGGTCGGGTACACCTACACGGTTAGTTGCAGGACGTCAATTCCCCCAACTCCTCCCCGCCCAAAAAAGACACAAGTCAGGATGGGCATACATCCATGAGGGCCCTGAGATCGCCCACATAGCCCTCTTCAAGGCCGATGATCTCCTCAAGAATGCGTCTGCGTAGCTGTGAGCGCTCTACAACGGCTTCTTCTGCCGCCTGCTTCTGCTGCCGGTCGTAGGTCGAGGTGGTGCCGCCGTCCTCGGAGGTCCGTACCGAATACGACGCGTGGCTGCTGCGGTCCGTCCTAGACAGACCTTTGGAGGACCGAGATTTTTGTTTCCGCGACGAGGGCACGATGCTGGCGCTGGCGCCGCTGAGACTGGCGTCGCGGATGGCCGCGACGTAGGCAAACGAGGAGACGGACGAGTGTCGGTGGTCGCTCGCCGCGCTTGCCTTGGCTTCAGCAAGGTCTGTGCCGTCGTAGAGGGGAGCAAATGCCCGGTCGCTCGCAAAACCCAAGCCTATCTGGTGAAGGCGCCGCCGCTCCGTGTGGCGGTGGTTCAGCGTCTTCACCCACTTGTGAAAGGGCCGGCGATGCTGGACAGACGGCGGCGAGCTTGGCTGCTCAGAGTCGACGACGTCGGGCAGGATTCGGGGCACTTTTGAGCAGTCAACTTCTTCGGTCCGTGGCGACGCATCATGGCTCCTAGGCGGGCCGCCACCGTCCGAGGCGCTCGGCGACAGTGTTAGACAGCCGCCCTCGGCGGCATCGTCAGCGTCGACCTGCCACAGTGTTGGCCGCGTGTTTTCGCGCGGCGACAGGATGCAGGTGGTCGACATGCTCGTACTCGTGGAAGCAAGAAGGGAAGCAATGCAAAAACGGTATGTAAATGCAAAAGCAGAATAAAATTCAAAGCCAGAAAGAAACGAAGAATACTCTGAACGGCCAGCAGGGGCGGTTGGACGTAGGCAAAAGAAAGATGAAGACGAAGAGAAGTCCGGACACAATCAACAGCGTGTTGAGAGAAGAAGCAGGCAGCAAGGCCATAACTATATCATCACGGGACCCATCTGACAAGGGCCGCTGTTTCCCCCGGCTGCGTCACCGACAATACCAACCTGAAAGGAAAGAACGACGGTGCCAGCGCTCCTTCTCAAAGAGGCAGCAGGCCGAGACGCCCGAGACGAGGCACGTCCATTGGCCATGCACACGTGACCATACATGGCAGCTACAAGATGACCACAGCAAAGGACAAAGATAGCGAAATGTATGTAGAGGCTGTGTAGCGAGAGATTCCGTGTACGCAGACAAGATGCGGCGATGGCGACCGAGTGTACGGAGTAGGTGGTGATCGTCTTGGCGCGAATGCGCCTGGCACGTGCCCGGCAGCGGCTGCAGCCCCGCCACTCACGCGCGTCAGCGCCTGCCTTGCAGTGCAAGCTTCAAGGTGGACAGCATCCCCACTCTCTTTGCACATGACATCAAACGCCCACGGACGGCCATGCTCGTCTTCTTCGCACCACCGCGCGTTGGCTGAGTATGGGACTGCCGCTGAGAATGAACAACATCCATGCGCCGACCGTGCCCTCGGGCCCGACGACGGCGCGGCAGACCAACGGAAATGCGCAACACCTCTCGTTTGCTGAGTTGCAGCGCAAGAAGGACGCCATGGAGGCGGAGCTGACGGCGCTCAGCAGCGTCCTCGACTCGGTGCGACGTGCTGCTGCTTGATCTGGGTTCTCTGCCTCCTTCTGACCGCTGTGCAGCACCATGTCGACATGAACACGTCTCTGCTCACGCCCGACGGCTTTCCGCGGGCCGACCTGGATGTCGCGCAAAGTACGGCCCTGGGTCCTGGCTTCTCTTGTGTCTCTTTTTTTTCTAGCTGACCTTGGGCGTCCAGTTCGGACAACACGGGCACGAATCATCCATCTGCGGAACGACTATAAGGAGCTGATGGGAACCATTGAGAAGTTTCTACACGAGCACTTTGCCAGCCTGGCGGATGCGGACGGCGACACCGATGCCACTGCCGACGCCGCCGCCGCCACCGAGAACGCTGGTGTTCTGCCTGACTCGGTCCCCGAGGTGCTCGAGCCGCCATTCGCGCGGGTGAACAGTGTCGTGGACGGCAGCCCCGCCGCCGAAGCTGGGCTGCGCGCGGGCGACCTGATCCGCGCGTTTGGCTACGTCAACCACGCCAACCACGACGGCCTGAAGCGCGTTGGCGAGTGCGTGCAGGGCAACGAGGGGGTAGGTCATGCCTTTGTTGTCCTTCTTTTGGGTTCGAACACGTAGTAACACCCGCCAGAAAAACATCCACGTCAGGATCGCAAGGCCCGCGGCCGCCGGCCAGGTGCACGAGATGCGCCTGACCCTGACGCCACGGCGGGACTGGGGCGGACGGGGGATGCTGGGCTGTCACATATTGCCGGCATGAAAGCGCGGCTGGAGCTCGGACGCGCGCTGTACTGCTGTCTGCTGTCCTGCTGTCCTGCTGCCCTCCTGTTCTGCTCTCGCAACGCCCGAGCTTGGCAGGCCGTCGCAGCCTAACGTAGGGCGGATCGCCTCTGTGGGCCAGCAGACAGCACACGACTTGTACGAATACAGCTCCATATTTTGGGCACCGCAAACTGTAAATATACAGAGTAGCCAGAGCAGTTGTCGGGCGCCGCCGTCAGGGTGTCGGTGCCCAGCACCAGCCTGCCGCCACGACCAACATGTTTGCTGACAAATAAACACGTGATATGCCTGCTTGCCCCCGCCGCCTCGCCGGCGCCCAACCTTGGGATCTGGCTGCCCTGCCAAACCGGCTTGGTGCCTACTGGAAAGACAACACCAGGGAAAAAACATCATTAAAAAAAAGATTCTTCCACCTGCGCTTGCCTTCCAAACCCACTGCGCCTTCCCCTCCTCCCTCTCCTTCACTTTTTCGGCCCTTCTCCGTCTTTTCCTTCTTCCACGACACTCCATCCCCCACAACAAACCCATCGAATTCTCGACGTCACACCTCTGCGAAGGTAAGCCCGGTTCCCCTGCCCTCCCTTCGCTCTCTCCCCTTCTGTTGGCGTTGCTTTTTTTTTCGCTCGTTCCCTTTCCCCGCCACCTCTTTGGCGCCTTCTTGCGGCGAACGACCGTATCTCGCGCGCGATTCTTTCCTCGCCATCGTCCCTCTCCCAGCCTCTTCTGTTTTTCTCTTGTCGCGTCCTGTCGTCTTTTCCCCTTTTTTCCCGTCTGTTTGCAGGATCGCCAAACGAGCGCGCATCAACACGGGCGGCGGCGAAAACCAACTCGCAACGTGCCGATCAAGCTAACGCGGGGAAACAGGCTTGACGGGTCATCTTCTATTTCTTCGTCTCCCACCACCTCTATACAATCATGGCCGAGGCGGCTGCAGGCACCGTGCCGACCTTCAAGTTGGTGCTCGTCGGCGATGGTGGCACGGGCAAGGTAAGGCTGATGGAGGGACGGCCACGCCGCGCCCGGTCTCGGGGCCGAATCTCGAGCATGTGTGCTGACCTTGCTTTTCACTCAATGTAGACCACCTTCGTCAAGCGCCATTTGACGGGCGAGTTCGAGAAGAAGTACATCGCCACTCTGGGCGTCGATGTGCACCCGCTCGGCTTCACAACGGTAAGACCCATGGCTCCCCGGCGCCGAGCAGATTCGGGCAAATTGGGGACTGACGGTCGCAGAACTACGGCCCCATCCAGTTTGACGTCTGGGACACGGCTGGCCAGGAGAAGTTTGGCGGCCTCCGCGACGGCTACTACATCAACGGCCAGTGCGGCATCATCATGTTCGACGTGACGTCGCGCATCACGTACAAGAACGTTCCCAACTGGCATCGTGACCTTGTCCGCGTTTGCGAGAACATCCCCATCGTCCTCTGCGGCAACAAGGTCGACGTGAAGGAGCGCAAGGTCAAGGCCAAGACCATCACCTTCCACCGCAAGAAGAACCTGCAGTACTACGACATCTCGGCCAAGTCCAACTACAACTTCGAGAAGCCCTTCCTGTGGCTCGGCCGCAAGCTGGTTGGCAACTCCGCTCTGGTACGCTCTTCTGCCGTCTCTTGTTGTCATGTGCACGTCTGACCCCGTCCCAGGAATTCGTTGCGGCCCCCGCTCTTGCGCCCCCCACGGCGCAGGTCGACGAGACGCTGCTGGCCCAGTACCGGAAGGAGATGGACGACGCTGCCGCTATGCCGCTGCCCAACGACGATGACGACGACGACCTGTAAAGGATCCTCCCAGACCAGCCTATTCCTTTTGGGCGGGTGGTGCTGCGCGCTTTGAGACAAGATGGCATCCTTTATGCTTGGGGGCGCGTGCTCTTTTGGACAGCCTGACGGGACGGAGCGATCGGGAATGACGACGAGGCTCAAGAACGGCAGCAGAGGAGCTAGGGCGTTGCTGTAGCGAGGAGGGTTCGTTCGACTGAGGGACTGAGACGAATTTTGCTTCTTACAGTTTGCACCGACGAAAGAAAGGATAGATAGACCCCCAAAAAGGACTGAATGGCAAACGAGTCAGAGGCCAAGCGACGAGCCGAGCGGCAGCGCACAGCACGAGGGACGGCCCGGACCATGCAAAGACTGTTTGTGTGACGACATGTGGCCTGGCCCAGCCATTCGCTTGTACTCTGTGCTTGCATCTTGAGTACCATGTCTCACGATCGAGTGTTTATACCATGGCCGCCGCCCCGATCGTTCGCTTTCGTACGGAACCTTTTTGCATCATTCATTTGTATTGTACAACGCTTGCAGCGTTTTACTCGTGTATCCGATAATGGCATCTGATCTCACGATGTAAATGTCTCTGGCCAAGAAGGCGGTGAAGCTTCGCGTGCGGGTGGCGGGCAGACTTTTTTGGGCCGACTTTGGCGGGGTAGTTCCGAAGTGGAGGAGTTGCGCACCGTAACAGAAAATCCGGGCGCATTCTCCACTTGTTGTCACGTGCTTTGCCGGCGACGACGAGGCTCGGCATCGAGTATCGTTTATTTACGGGGTGCTTTCTTCTCGAGCACGGAGTGGCCAGTGACGCAAACACACTCCCACACGAGAAGGGATACAAAAGTCCCGGTTTCCTTAGGTTGTGGAATTTGCTTCTTTATTTTGCAGAGTATGGCATTTTACCTGAATTTACTAGAAAAAAATGCAATATAACTCTTGTCAATTGATTTGAATTTTAGAGCTCATGGTGGCACTCATTTTCGAGCTATTCAAATTGCTACTTGTACAGAATCAACAACACACGGAGGAACACACCCACGATCCTCAACTGATACTCCGCCTATCCGCAATACACTGCAACGTGCATGGCCAACCAGCAAGCCAGCTCATCTACTCAACACCACGACCGACTGAACACGAAACGAGGTCCCGAATAAGAGAGTACTGGCCGACACTCTACAACTACAAGCATCGCGGAAAGCCTGTTCGGAGAGCATGGCCTTTGGGTTGCACATTCCGGCAAAACAGCTCGTCAAATCTTAAGTGTCTGTACTCCACAGCCGAGATGGCTGCATTCTTGGAGCCTGGGGAGCACCCAATTGTCATCGAGTGGGCCACGTGCCTATGCACGATTGGGATGAGCGCTGCCATTAAAAGAACTGTGCCATTCCAAGCCTGCGGTCTATTCGTGCAATTCTCGTATTCTGTACAAGTAGGGCTAGACGGCGCATACTGTCTAATTGCCTGCAAGGCTTATTGTCTATAGTTATGTCTTTAGCAGCTGGCATTGGAAAGCAGAATTCGGAAATTGAAAGCTTGCGAGCTTGGGATGGGGAGCCGAACAAAGTTCGGCGGACCCAAACCATCTGTCAAGATTGCATTTGTCTCGGCAGGCCTCGCAGCTGCACGCCGCCCTCCAGCGCACGAGAACACCTTGCGCGTGTCGGCAGTCCGCTGGCGACGCGAGCAGAAGAGGCATCTACGGAGTAAAAACGAATGGCAAGCCGGTGGAAACGTCATGCACGAGCACGGAGTATGCAGCATAGGTAGCATGACCGTGCGCCTGAAATTGCTGGCCGAGACGCTCTCGTGCCAAGGTGGCCCTCTTTGGCGCTTTTCGGCCAGCCGAGGCGCGTCCTTGCAGCAGAAAATAACTACGCAGCATGCTTCGAACTGTACAAGTACTTGTAGATTGCAATGAAGCCACAAATACAACGCGTGTTCACGGCCTCGAGTCCTGTGCGGACGGGAGGAGAATAATTAAGGTCCGTGTCTGTTTGAGGAGGTTGCGCCGCCAGGACCCGCCGGCACGACGCCGACGCGACGACCACCGAACTTATATTGTACTCCGTACTTGAGCCGCTGCTAGTTTGCAAAAGGACGCATGAGCTCAGTGCTCACTGGGCGAGCTCTAGAATCGCGGAATCGCCTCGCCCGGCATTGCAGAAGCTTCGTCTGTTTCTGGCAAAAGATACCACGCGACCGCCTGATCATTGAACGCGCGCTCGTACGGTGTATCCTTGTGCTCTGAAAAAAGACCCTGCCCATGTCCTCGTCAGGATTGCGCGCTTCAGAAAGAGGGGCCTCATTAAGGGCGAGACGGGGGGTTGGAAACAAACGCGCTCTAAAAAATGGAGTGCTGGAGCTGCCGTGCGAGTCGTCTGGTCAACCTACAGACGGGTTTGTTGCTTAATTGCCCCTTTGGGAAATATAAGCTGGCAGACGCGTCTTCTTATTGGCTGACGCGACCACGAGTGCTGGAGAAGGCACGAGCAGGGGTGGGGCGGCCAAAACGAGGCAGGTCCTCTGCGAGTATTACGGAGTCGCTGTATATTTGCACGGAGGTACTGACACGAACGCTCGCGTCCTCTCTGGCGGCAAGCACGACCGAGCGAGCTGCCCGCGAGAAAACGAACACTTTTCTGTCCGTGGGAAAAGGATCAAACCTTCCCGATTGGCTCGGAAAGTCACATTTGCATGCTCGTCTTTGATTGCTCTGCGGGTTGGTTAGTTGTACTCCGTACCTCGACGTGCCGGAAGACTGCTGCGGGCATTGCACGAGACACTAGCCGCTGCCCGCCGCGCCCGCAATCCACCGCCCTATATACAACACGCTTCGCGGTTTCTCGTGTCTCTTGTCACCTGGGCTCCGTCGGCGGGCGTCTGCGAGCCGTTCTCGTGTCTTGTGCGGTCCGCTTTTCTCACCGCGCCTTCCTTTTCCACTTTCCCTTCGTGTGTTCTTTCCTTCTTCTTTTTCTTTCCCTCCTCGTCTTGTCTTCTGCTTCCTCGTTCCTTCCCCGAGCAGCTACGCGTCGTGCACGCCTTCTTCGTTCCCTCTCCCCTCGCCTCTCGCCTGCACACGCGTCTTCTCTCTTCCTCTTCCTCTTTCTTTCCTCGCCTCGCGCTCCCGCCATGGCGTCCACGCTGCCCACCGCGTCTCTTCTGCCCGGGACCCCCCAGCCGGACAGCCAGCCAGACCGCGAGGCACCGCGTGAGCCGCCCTCTTCATCGCCGCGGAGCAGCAACAGCAGCAATGGCGGCAACAGCAGCAGTGGCAGCGGCAGCAGCAGCAACAGCGGAAGCAGCAACGACAAGGCTGACGAGTCTCTCGCGCCCTTGTCCGATGCGGGCGACTCGAGCGTTCTGCGGCATCCCAAGGGCAAGCGGAAACGGACTGCGTACGTTCACAGCACCGGTCGACGCGGCAAGACGCGTTTTCCCCGCGTCTCTTAGCTAACCAATGCCTCCCCCTCCTCCAGTGCCAAGGACAAGGCCATCCTCGAGTCGGCCTACCTCGCCAACCCCAAGCCCGACAAGGCGGCGCGTCTCAGCATCGTCAGCCAGGTGTCCCTCAACGAGAAGGAGGTCCAGGTGCGTCCGCCTGGCCAGCCATGCTTGTCCAGCGGCACCAATTGCTGCTCGACGCGCTTCGACGCGTGCCCGTTGTTGCAGAGAACTGACCGCGTTTGATTCCTTGCCTCGTACAGATTTGGTTCCAGAACCGGAGACAGAACGACCGCCGCAAGTCGCGCCCCCTGTCCGCGGAGGAAATCGCTGCTCTTCGCTACGGCGGCCTTCACTCGTTCTCGTCTGATCCCCCGCCGCCGTTTGGCCACCCGCCCCTGATGCAGACCGGCTCGAGCTTCTCCGCCCCCTATACTAGCCCGGACACGTCGTCGCCTCCGCATCTCAGCAGCCACCGTCATTTTGCGTCCTCCGCTTCTATGAACACAAACGTACCATCGATGACACCCGCTTCGTCTCCTGAGCTCGGTCCGTGGATGCCCGAGGCGCTGGCGCAGAAACTGGCAGAGGAGCGTCGCCAACAGCAGCAGCAGCAGCAGCAGCAGCAGCAGCAGCAGCAGGCAAGCGAAGGGCCGCGAGACCGGGCGCCAGCAGCAGCCACAACACCAAACACGACCCTTTCCTTCTCCAGCTCTATTGGGTCCGTGGGCTACCTGGCCAATCGTTGGAACTTGCACAGCTCGTTTTCGACGCCATCTTCCTTGTCTCTGGGCGGCACAGGCTCTACGCCAGGCGGGGGCGCCGGCAGCAGCAGCGGCTCGCGGAACGAGCCCGTGCGACTGGAGCCATTTGTGCGTCCGTCGTCTGCTACCCCGGTCCTCCCGCAGCCGGCACCACGACAGCAACAGCAGCCGCCGCCGCTGCAGCAACATCGGGGCTCGCAGACGAGTCACTCGCGCCCCTTCCGCCTCTCGCTTTCCCTCGATGGCAAGGCGGAAGTCATTTCCAGTCAGTCCCCGTCGCCGCCACGACGCCTTCCCCCGCCGCACTCTACTCTTGAGATCGGACGGAGAACAGGAAGCAGCGGCAGCAACAGCAGCAGCAGCAGCAGCGAGAGCCCCCTGTCAGCGTTGCCTGCAATCCGGCGGCCGGGCCTTTCCCGGAGTCACTCGGCTCTGCCCAGCCTGGGCCTCACGCTTCCGCCCATCTCGAGTTTGACAAGCTCATTGTCCCGTGGCAGCAGCAGCGGTGGCTCGATCTCTCTTCCCTTGCCGCAGAATCCTGTCCACCCACCTCGCCTGCTGCGGGGCCGCTCGCGCGATGTGCACGCATGGGAGTCTGTTTGCGACGCGGAAACGCGCCTGGATGACGAACTCAGCGCGCACGCCCAGCAGGACGCTAGCGGCTCGGCTATTGCTGCCATTAGCCTGCTGCGCTCGGTGTCGTCGAGCCGACACATGGCTCTGGCGGCAGCAGCTGCCGCGTCCTCGTCGTCTTCTGTTCTCCGGCCGAATGGCAGCAAGCGCAATACGGGCGCACGAGCCGGCGGCCTCCGGCATGGCATGAAGCGGGCCAAGCTTGGCCGGGCCTTGAGCAGCGTTGCGCGGATGCAGAGCGAATGCAGCTCGGGCGATGCTGCCGGTCAGCGGGATGGCGAGAAGGACAAGGTGTGGGCGGACGACGACAAGAAGAAGCGGCTGAAGCTGTCGACGCTGTTGTCTGGAAACGACTCCGACAAGGAGAACTGGAGCCCCGATAGGGAGACCAGCACGCAGCAAGATCGGCACGCGCAAGTCACGGGCCGGCGCCCGCTGCCATCGTCACGGAAGGGGCAGCAGCAGAAGCCCGTTCTCGGAAGCCAGAAAAATGCCCTGCTTGCGACACGCTCCATGGCAGGCGGTGGCGGCAAGGCGGGCGGCAAGGGTTTTGATGGCCTCGACATTTACGAGGACGGATCCTCCGAGGACGGAAATGGCACGCCATCACGGCGCCTTCCGCTGACGCGGGCAGCTACGCTTCCTGTCTCGGGGTCTGGGTCGGTCCCTGCTCCTGACGAGGTCGAGCGCTTTATGCGCGGAGCCGACGTTAGTCCGAGCAAGAAGGGCGACATGGACTGTGTCGCCGGTCTGCTGTCACTCTCCCAAGGCAACTGGCGCTGAAGCTGCGGACGAAGATAGTCTTCGTTTCTGCTTGCTCAGATCGGTGGCCCTTTCGCACCGATTCGTTCGGCACAGTCACGGTTTCGTTTTTAACGGTTCTGGCTCCATTCCCTCTTTCTCGTGTCCGACTCAACACCACGCGGAAGTCATACGAAATGCACGAAGCAACTTGATTCACGGGGCATCCCACATACAATGAAAGCAAAAGCAAAAGCAAAATCAAAAACCAAAATACAGGCACGGCGGAACTGAAAAAAAAAACGCACGATGGACGACTACGACACGGAGTGTTTTTCTCTGTGTGCATCTTCCAGTGTGCGATGCTGTCATGCCAGGGTGTGGTTCAGAAGGGGGCTTGGGAGGAGGGGAGGGGATGGGCTGTGGATATGTTCGGATACGACGGGACTCTCTTGTTTTCTGGTCTTTTTTGTTTGGTTTTGGTTTTCTGTCGTTGCTATTTGGCGATCCGTTCTGGCATCCCGTCTATCTGGTGCCTCTGTTGAGGTGACCGCAGGATGCCGGTCTTTTCGGGGCGTGTCAACCCGTTTTGCACCTCACTTGGGGCAGCATGCTCTTTTGTTCGAAAAAGATAAAACCGATTCACATGCAGTGCCACTGTCCTCTATGAGCCCTACGCGGATCTGGCCTACATACAAGAGCCTCCTCATCTATGGGTCGTGGGGATCTACGCACAGAAGCGAAGACAATGCAAGCCAAAAGGGGAAAGAAGTCTATAGGCCTCGGAGGCCTTGTATATGTTCGTACCAATCATGTAAATCTATGAAAGAAGTGCAAAAAGAACGAGATGTGGGACAATTCGAACCGCAATGAGTCAAGGAGACGGGAGACGCAACAGACGCTGTCAGAAAGGGCTCGCGAAACGCCTTGGCCAGCTAAAAACACGAAAAGCGCAAAAAGAGACGACACCATGAGGGGGAGAAGGCCCCCGTGTCACATGCCCAACAGGCTCATTTGCCGGCGCAGGGGACTGGCGCTGGCACTGCCCTCCTCGCTGGCGTAGTAGCCGGAGTCGGTATCAATGTCCCAGTCCAGCTCGTCCTTGCCGGCGGCGGCGGCGGCGGCGGCGGCGTCGGCAGTGGCGTCGCCGGTGTCGAAACCCTTTTGGGTGGCGGCGCGCGTGTTCCAGCGCAGGGTGCGCGAGACGGAGTTGAACCACTCGGTGTCGGTGCGGGTGACGGTGGGGAAGGGATACTGCGAGGCGGTGATGGTGACGCAGTCGCCCTGCTTGAGCTCGAGACGGCCCTTGCCGTCAAAGGCGCAGTAGGCGGTGGCGCGGCTGTTGCGGGGAATGGACACGCGCAGCAGCATGGTGTCGGACAGGACCATGGGCCGGAAGGAGAGGGTGTGGGGGCAGATGGGCGTGAGCAGGATGGCGGGAATGTCTGGATGGACCAGGGAGCCGCCGGCCGACAAGGAGTACGCGGTGGAACCTGCAAGTCAGCGAGACGAACGGAAACAAAGATGAAAAGATATTAGAGTGCAAAATAACGTACCTGTTGGCGTGGAAAAGATGCAGCCGTCGGCCTGGACGACGGTCAGGAGCTCGTCGTCGCCGAAGAGCTCGAGGTTGGACACGTAGGGGGACGGGCCGCGGTCGATGACCAGCTCGTTGAGGACCTCGAACTGCTCGCCTTCCTCAAAGGGCTGCTCGCCGGCGGCGGCACCGGCGGCGGTGGCAGCGGCGGCGCCGTCGCGGTAGACGGTGCAGGTGAAGCGCATGCGCAGGTTGACGCGCATGCCCTCGCTGCCCATGATGCGGTCGAGGTGGTCGCGGAAGCGCTCAAACTCAAAGGTGGTGAGGAAGCCGAGGCTGCCGAGGCTGAAGGAGAGGACGGGGGGCACGATGCGCTGGAAGAGCCAGGAGGTGAAGAGGACGGTGCCGTCGCCGCCGAGGGTGATGACGAGGTCAAAGGTCTCGGGCTGGGACCAGCACAGGTCGGGGGTCCAGTAGCGCAGCATGGACTCGAAGCGGGGGTCGGCGGCGAGAATGCTGGGGCTGTCGAAGCGCTTGGCATGGCGCAGCTTGGCGTCGACGTAGACGTTGACGCCGACGTCCTTGCCGTAGCGCGGGGTGGCGAGCAGCCACTGGGCGAGCTCGCGGGTGAGGACGACGAGCTGGTTGTCGCGGGCCTTTGTGACGATCATGACGTTGCGGACGGCACGGCGGATGGGGCGGCGCTGGAGCTGCTTGGAGACCTCGCGGACGCCGGTGGCGGTCTGGACGAGGCGGGAGTGGGACATGTACTCGTCGTTTTTGATCTCCTCGAGGACCTTGTCGATGTCGACGGCGTCGTCGAAGCGCTGGTGGTAGAAGCAGGGCGACTGGAGGCTGGACAAGGCGGCGGCGGTGGTGGGCGTGGCGTTGCTGTGCAGGGCGAGGCCGTTGAGGGCGTCGCACAGCTGCTGCGAGGACGACGAGCCCATGCCGATGCCGGCGGGAGCGGCCGGCGTGGCCGGCATGCCCGGCGTGGGCTGCTGCTCAGCCGGGCCGTCGGCGGCAGCCTCGGCGGCAGTCTCGGGGGCAGCCCCGGCGGCCGTCTCGCTGGCGCTGGCGCTCGGCGGCTGGGCGGGGGAGCGCATGGTGGCGCTGAGGACGCTGCCGAGGGACAGGGCCTCGGGCTTGTGGTTGCGGGCGACGGAGGCGAGGGCCTTGATGATAGTCTGGCGGGGGATGGTGTCGAGGGGACCGTGGTGGGCGCGGGCGGACTGGGGTCGGCGCAAGACAGGGGGCTCGCCTAGGCGGTCAGCATGCTGCTGCTGCTGCTGCTGCTGCTGCTGCTGCTGCTGCTGCTGCTGCTGCTGCTGCTGCTGCTGCTGCTGCGGCGGCGGCGGCGGGTCTTGCTCCAGGGCGCCGGTGTCGGCGGCGCTGTAGGCGCTCCGGGGACGCTGGAGCTCGCGGTGGTCCGGGTCGGCGGCGAGCGAGAGGGGCGCCGCAAGAGACGGCAGCGACGGCAGCGACGGCAGCGCGTTGATTGACGATGCAGGTGCCAGAGCCGGGTGGATGGCGGTCGTTGGGGACGAGAGCCGGCTAGCCATGGCGTTTTTCTCGTGCGTGGACGGCGTGCGGCGGTCTGCTTATAACGCTTGCGGAGCTTGCTGAAGCCGTCGGTTCCGCCAAGAGGGCTCGGAGTTAGTTGATTGGACCGGAAGGCTCGTAGCGGGCCGCGCTGCGCGAGGCCAGGCCAAGAGTCCGGACGTAACAAAGGTCACACAAGGTCGTGGGGCCTGGACCTGGGGCCGGTGGGGGAACTGCGGCAGTGGCTGGTTGCTGCAGAATGACGAAGCTGGGAATTGCGGCGACCAGGCCTGGCTTTTATCCTCGTTTCCACAAAGGCCGAGACCGAAAAGGGGGAAACCTGGATGCAAGTCAGCGCGTTTTCTGTGACGAGTCTGCAAGCCAGGAGCACGGATGCGTACTGTCGGGCCAGCCGGAGGTGACACGGCGTGCGCAGCACTGCCAATTGGCCCAGCGGAGCGGGGAAAAGGAGGAGGAAGAGGAGGAGGAGGAGGAGGAGGAGGAGGACGGGAAGGGCTGCGGTGGCGCTAGCGAGTGTGACGGCGACGCGGACCGGACGACGATGCCGAGAAGAGAAGGCGAGGCAGAAGAGCGGAAGCGAAGACAGAAGAGAAGCAGCGCGGACGCCTGGTCTGCTACTGGACGATGCGATGTGACGGCGGGCGGGAGTCGAGCAACGAGAGGTCGAGGTCGAGCTGGCGCTTGCGAGGTGCTAATGCAGTGACATGCAATGTGACGAGGGTCGGCTGATAAGAAGTAGAAGAAAAAGAGACGAAAAGAAAGAGAGAAGCGAGAAGAGAAGACGAGAAGAACAAAGACGAGAAGAGACAAGAGAGCGAGAAACAAAAGCAGGCTCCAGAGCCGTGCTGTAAGGACGAGAGGCGAGCCGACTGCAAAGAAGACTGGAGAGCCAGAGAAGGGGAGAGGGCCGCGGCGGCCGGCCGTTAAATAACGAGACGGCTCGAGCGAGCGAGCAGGCGTCTGTCCCTCCTCCCTCTGCCTGTCGCTCGCTCGCTCGCGCCCGCCGCTCTGTAGTCCGTTCGCGTCGACGAGCGCCGGCGAGCTCTGTGCATGGGATCTGTCGCGGGACGCACAGGGGGCAGCCCTCCACCGGCGGTGGGCCTCGTCCTTTGGCTGCTGCCGGGGTCTCCATCTCCAGACGCCAGACGCCGTCCTGCTGTCGTTTCCCAGCTCCTCCTCCTGGCTGCCCTCCTGGCTGCCAAGAGGCAGCAGGGCAGCCCTCCTGGCCAGCCCCTCTCCCTGCTCGTCTCGTTTTGTGCCTGGTCCGCCAAAAATAGAGCGGCCGGGCAGCTGGTGCTAGTCGTGCCGTGGCTTGTCTTTGGTGCTCTACTCCGTAATTCTCTGTCGTCTTTGCCTGACCGCGCCCTTGTTTTCTTCGTTGACCGCTGTCTAGCTGCTGTCCAGCGCCTGCGGCTGCGATGCGCACAGGGATCGGGCGGCAGCCAGCAGCCAGCAGCAGCAGCCGGCAGCAGCAGCCAGCAGCCAGCAGCCAGCAGCCAGCAGCGTGTTTTGGTTAGGGCCACGATGTTGCTCGGAAGATGAAGCAGCAGCCAGGAGTAAGATAGGCCTACGTATACAAAGCGCGACTACGACACGATACGGAGTACGTGGACAGAAAGGCAGGGGCGCACGCTCGGTCGCTCCTTCTGTCCTGTGCCCTCTGCACCGCGAAGCGACAGGCGTGATCGCGCCGTGCCTGCCCATTGGCGAGAAGCTCTGCTCCGTATCTCTCTCTTCTCCCTTGCTCCTTCCCGGTCCCCTGCCTCATCTCGTCTTGCCTCTTGTTGCGCTCCTTTCCCGTTTGACCCATGCGGATCACACGGCTGCCAGTGCCTTCCCTCTGGGTCCCGCCGCCAAGCCCGAGCCTGCCTGTATTCGTATGCTTACGAAAGATTTTCTACACGGGGGCTTTCTGCGGAGTATTACTCCTTAGCACACGGAGCGCTGAACGCGCTTGTCTCTTGTCTCACCAAAGAGGGCCAGCCCGGGCGGCGGCGCTGACTGGCCCGGCCTGCGGCGCCTGTGGGCGAGTTGTGAAACAGAACGGCCTCGTCTCGTGGGAGGCATATCCCAAACGCAACCGTGCCAGTTCGACCCACCGCGCGCCCCATCTGCTTGTTTGAGATAAGCCGAGTTTGACGTACGGGGAGCTATGCAGTAGCTGTACGGAGTCTTATAGCTGTAAGCATACGGATATATACACACTTTGATACGGACGAGTGGCGGCGTATCGCCTCGTCACCGTTGCCCCGGCACCATGCTCGCGCGCGCGGCGGGGAGCATGAACGCTGCCGTCGGACGAAACGGGCCGCCGCGCATCCCGGCCGCTGGGGCGCTGCGTCTTGCTCCGACGACGGCGGAAACAAAAAAAGAAACCAGCAAGCCCAGCAAGCCCAGCAAGCCCAGCATCGGCGTGTGAGCGCCCGGCGTTTGTTCCTGCGCGGCGGCGTCCGGCGTCCGGCGTCCTGGCGCGGCAAGGTCCCTGGCAATGTCCCTGGCGCCGCGACGTCTTGGCTGCTGTCGTCTCGTCTCGCGTGCGTGGCCAGCGTGGCCGGCGTAGCTGGCGTGGCTGGCGTGGCTGGCGTGGCTCGCCCTGGCTGGCCCTGGCTGGCCCTGTCTGGCCCCTCGTCTCTCTTCACCCCGCCGCCGGCGCCGCCGTCTTCCACTGCAGCGCGTCCGCCACCCGGTCCTGGACCGCCGCGCGCAGCACGCCGCGCAGGTCGGTCGCCGCGCGCGGGTGGCTGTCGCCGCCGTCGTCCAGCGCCATGCCGTCTGCGACGCCGCCGTCCGCGCCACCGCCCTCGCAGCACAAGGCCCGCGCCGCCGCCAGCGCCGCGTCCCACTCGTCCAGGGCAAAGGCGCCCGTGCTCTCGGCCAGCAGCAGCCGGCCGTCGTCCGCCGCAAAGGCAAAGGCGTGCGTCGACCGCGCCGCCGCCGCGTCGCGGGGCGAAAAGCTGCTCACCAGCGTCGCGGCGCCGCCGTCGCCGTCGCCGTCGCCGCCCACAACGGCCACCGATGCCGCCGTCGCCGTCGTGCGCATGGGGATGCTCGCCGCCAGCAGCGCCAGCACCGCGCTCTGCAGCAGAGCCGGCAGCAGGCCGAGGTTCTGTTCTTGTCAGACGATCTGTCTCCTCCTCCCTCCTCCTCCTCCTCCTCCTCCGCAAACCTACCAGCCCCGGCATGTTCAGCCGCGTGTGCGCGTAGTCGTTGGGCGGCACCGCCTGCACCTGCAGCACGACCTGGATCAGGCACCGCGGAAAGTCCTGCACCAGCACCAGCTGCCGCAGCGTCGCCCGCAGCACCGACTCCAGGTGCCGCTCGCTCGGGCCGCCTACGCCCGCCGCCGGCCGCACCACCACGTCCACCACCGCCTCGTCCGGCTTCTCGTCGCGCCGCTGCGCCTCCAGCGGCCCGTTGGCCGTTGCCGTCACCGTGTAGCCCGCATGCGTGTACGTCGCCGACCCGTCTGCCCGCGGCAGCGTGCCCAGCACAGCCTCTGGATCGGCGGTCATGGTGTCGTTGCGCAGGTTTTGAGACTGTATAATTTTTTCAGTGGATCGAAAATGTGTTCCAGCTACGATACAAGCAAGATACATACCCAATGTACCCCGCAGGTTCTGTTAGTCAGCGGTCTTGAGTGCCTGAGCGCCGACGGCAAGACGCCACCGCCACGGACAAAAGGTGGTCATCCGACCGTCCTCCTCATCGACACCAGCATACACAACCAGATCCCAAAACCGACCATGGCCGCCGACAGCCGTGTTCCTGCTCCCGACCGCGGTTCTGCCGCCGCCGCCGCCGCCGCTGCTGCTGCTGCTGCTGCTGCCGCCGCCATCCCCAACCTCCGCGACCGCATCCCCAAGCTGCAGCCGCGCCGCCGCCCGCCGCCGCCGTCGAACCCGACGCCCGTGCCGGCGACACCGCCTCTGCCGCCGCCGCCGGCGGCGGCGCGTGGAGCGAGGGCCGGGCCCTTTGTGCTCCCCCGCCGCCGCATTCTGAGCCCGCACGACCACGAGCTGTTCCTGGCGTCGCCGACCTGCACGCTGCTGCAGGCGTGGGTGTTTGGGCTGGCTGACGCCGTCGTGGACACGCCGGCGGGCGTGTTTGCGGAGGCGCTCGCCGAGGTGGAGGCGGAGGCGGAGGCCAAGCCCTCCGCGGCGGCGGCCACCGGTGCCGGCGCCGGCGCCGCCGCGCTGCCCGGCCAGTGGCAGCGCCCTTCCCACCCGGCGTACCAGAAGACGAGCCTGCCCCAGCGGCCGCTGTCGCGCGTGGTGCGGGCGCTGCTGCGCGTGCTGGACGGCGTCGAGGCCCTCGTGTACGCGCACCCGCCCGACGACGCGGGCGGCTCGCGCTTCGGCAACAAGCGGTTCCGCGGCTTCGTCGACGCCGTGCGCGCGCAGGCGCCGCAGTGGCAGCGGGACGTGGGCGTGGTGGACGAGGAGGAGGGCGGCGGCGACAAGGCCGGCACCGTGGGGGCCGTCGCCGAGGCCGCCGCCTACTTCTGCCAGTCCTTTGGCAACCGCGCGCGCATCGACTACGGGTCCGGCCACGAGCTGCACTTTGTCGTGTGGCTGCTGTGCCTGTACCAGCTGGGGCTCGTGACGCTGCGCGACGGCGACGGCGACGGCGACGGCGACGGCGCCGCGCTCGTGCTGGTCGTGTTCGCGCGCTACCTCGACGTCATGCGCCTCGTGCAGACGACCTACTACCTGGAGCCGGCCGGCTCGCACGGCGTCTGGGGGCTCGACGACTACCAGTTCCTGCCCTTTCTCTTTGGCGCCGCCCAGCTGCTGCACCACCCCTACATCACGCCGCGCGCCGTCCACCAGCCCCTCACCCTCGAGCAGTTCGGCGACGACTACCTCTACCTCGGCCAGGTCCGCTTCGTCAACGCCGTCAAGGCCGCCACCACCGCCCCCACCGCCGCCGCCGCCGCTGCTGCACCAGATGTTGCGCTGCCTCCCGCGGCCCGCAGCGGCGGCGGCGCACCTGCAGCTGCGACCGGCTCCTCCTCCTCCTCCTCCCACAGCAGCCTGCGCTGGCACAGCCCGATGCTGGACGACATCTCGGCGGCCAAGACGTGGGAAAAGGTCGAGGCCGGCATGCGCCGCATGTTCCTGGCCGAGGTCCTGCGCAAGCTGCCCGTCATGCAGCACTTTTTGTTCGGCTCGCTCGTGCCCGCCGCCCCCGGCATGGCGCCGCCCCGCGAGACCGGTCCGGATGGGAAAGCGGACGAGCAGGACGACGACGACGACGACGCCGTCGAGGACGCCATCGCCGACGGCAACGACGCCGTCGACGTCTTTGAGCAGGGCGGCGTGCGCCACATCCACACCCCCACCGGCTGGGGCGACTGCTGCGGCATCCGCGTGCCCAGCAGCCTCGGCGCCGCCGGCGAGATGCGCAAGCGCGGCGGCGAGGTGCTGCGCCGGATTCCGTTTGACTAGGGCTGGCTACGGGACGGGCATGGGATGGATGGATGGATGGATGGACTGATGGATGGGATCGCGGCGTTGGGAGGCAAAAAGGTTCTTGAGAATGCGCATGATTTCACAGGCACAAGAATCAAATGGGACATCAAACCAGTGTAGTCCGTTGTCTGGGAACCGAGTCCTAACGAATGAAGCAGACGTGTCGTAGAATGCACGCTGGCCGTCGTGGCAGCAAAAACAAAGGACATGGACGCAAAACAAACAAAGCGGACATCAGGCGCTCGAGAGGAAAGGAAAGGACAGGAAAGGAATACTGCAATATGCCACAAGGGTATCCGAGCAAAGACCCGACGGAGCGCCGTCCGTCACATGCAATAGAAACAGGTCCTGGGAGGACCCATGCAGAGCAAAACGGCCAAGAAAGAAGGAAACCAGCCAAGACAAGACACGCAACGTCAGTCCTCCCAGATGGTCTCCAGGTCGAGGTCACCACGCCGCTCGGCACCGCAGACGCTCCAGCGCTTCCGCTTGTCGCGCGCGCCGAAGCCAAGTGTGCGGCCGCGCGTGGGCACGTCGAGGCTGGTGCCGCCGGTGCCGCCGGTGCTGCCGACGCCGCCGGCGCTGCCGCGGCCCTTGCCGTCGGCGCTGTCGGCGGCGTCGGCGGCCGCCTTGAGCTGGGCAATGCGTTCGGCCTCCACGGCGGCCTCTTCGGCGTCTGGCGTGTCGGGAATGGTTTCGAGGCTGGAGATGCTCGGGCTGCGCGACCGCGTCGACGAGGGTGTCGAGGGCACGGAGGACAGCGAGAGACCGCCCAGGCTGCTGCTGCTGTACGAACTCGGCGCCGACAGCAGCGAATCCGACGGGCGGTAGAGCGGCGACGAGGCAGCCGACGACGCGGGGGTTGCGGAGGCGGCGGAGGCTGCACTCTCCGGCCTGGCGGAACTGCCGGACGCGCTTGCGGGTGCGGTGAGGCTGTTGTTGGCACTGCTGGTACTGGCGCTGCTGCCGCCGCCGCCACCGCCGCCACCACCGCCGCTCGTGAGAGACGGCGCCGAGACAGCGGCCGGGCTCAGCAGCGGGCCGCCGGTCGGCGAGATGCGCCGATACGGGGAAGACGGTCGATGGGCGCGTACAAGCGGCTGGCCGGCCACGCCACCGCTCCCAACAAAACTGCCGTCCTCGGGGATCGCGTGGACGCCGAGGCAGGGAGAGCTGTTCCGCTCGTGCAGCAGGCGGTCGGGGTCGTGGACGACGGAGATGCGTGTGGGCGACTGGGGGAAGACGTCCTCGACGAGCGTCTTTTTCGGCGTGCGCGTGACCAGCGCCGGCGGTCGGTGCGGGTGGCTGTGGTGGTGTGGGAAGCCGCTGGGGCCTGCGTTCGTGGTGGGCGGCGGCGGCGGCGAGCCCAGAGCCGAGGTGGACGCGCGGGGGTCGGCGGCGAGGAACTGCAGGTGGCCGGCGCCGTTGACGCCGGGCATGGACTGCGTGCGGCCCATGGCGGGGGCGTAGAAGCTGCTGCTGACGCTGGCGGTGGACCGGGACCGCATGTGGGCGCCGGAGAGCGGCGAGGCGGTGCGCGGGCGGTAGGGGATGGCGGGCGGCGAGGCCCAGGCGGGCGACGACGACAGGGAGAGCGAGAAGGAGGGCGAAAAGGCGGACGCAAACGAGGGCGATTTGGGCGAGCTGGGCGAGGCCGGCTCGGTGGCCCGTCGCAGGCCGGAGGAGGGGGGGAGACGCAGGCTGCTGGCGTCGGGGTCGGCCGGGCCGCGCGGCGAGAGGGGAGCCATGGACGGGGACGAGGCGGAGGCGGAGGCGGAGGCGGAGGAGGGGGAAGAGGGGCCCTGCAGCCGCAGCGTGGGCAGCGGCGACGATCGGAAGGCCTCCATACGCTCGGTCTCGGGGACGGGCTCCATGCTGGGCGAGGCGAGGCGAGGCTAGCTGGCCGGCGGCGGCATGGAGAGAGAGAGAGGTCGGAAGTCGGGGGTCGGGGGTCGGGGGTCGTGAAGGACAGACAGCGGCGGAGCAAACAGCTGCGTTTAGCCGGCGGCCATTCTACTCCTCAACTCGCGTGCACGAGCAAGCTCGTCGCAGCAGCACAAGCCAGGGGCGGCGGCCGCCGTTCCAGCCGACCTGCCGCTGCCGTGCAACGTCGGAACGCAAGCGAACGCCAGCGGACGCCAGCGGGACGAGCGCTGCAGCAGCGGCGCTGCTTTGTGTTTCGTGTCGAACGCGAGTTCGGGAGCGTTGGCCAGCCGTTTTGCCGGATGGCCTTTTTGGAGGGCCTTTTTGGGCGATGGTCCGAGGGCTGTCTCACGACGGCTGGTTCGGGAGGCGGTCGAGCATCGCCCGGGGAGAGCGGGCGCGGTGGGTGAGGGCGGCGGCAGAAGAGAAGAGGAGAGGAGGGGAGAGGATGGATAGGAGAGAGGAATAGGAGAGGAATAGGAGAGAGGAAGGAAGAGGAGTTGCGAGCGTGAATCTACAAAGTACGGCGTAGTTGTATACCTTACGTGAGTCGACCGGTACAGCGCGTAATACGCACGGTGAGGCAGGCACGGGAGGGGGCAAAAAGCGGGGGAAGGAGCGCCCAACAACAGGAGGCGGATGGGGCGTGGGCGGGCAGAACTGGGGGGGCGGGTCCTGGGCGAGGAGAGAGCACAAAGGGAAGGAAGCAGCAGCCCAGGCAGCGCCTTCAGTGGGCGTCCACGGGGCGCGTCTCGCTGAAGAGCGAGGTGGAACCGGCAGCCAGTCGCCGGCGTTCTACAGCGGCCAGCCAGCCAGTCAGCGGCTGCAGCCAGTCAGCGGCCTGGCCAGGCCAGACCGCCAGCCAGAAGAGGAGGCCTACGGGTGGGCCCTGGATAGCGCTAACCGCTGGTGCTGGGATTGCGATCATGCGGCCAAATTACGGCGGCCGTCTCGTCATGCTGCCTGTCATGCGGTCATGCTGGCATGGTGGCATGGTGGCCGGGACGCTGTCACCGTGCCGCGCCGTCGAAAGACAGGATGGTATTGGATTGCTATCGCCTGGTCGTGTACGGAGTATGTACGGAGTAGTCGGACAAGAGGCAGAGGTACCGAGAGCAGAGATGCCGAGAGCAGAGGTGCCGAGAGCAGACGGAAGCGCCGGCGGCCAGGAAGGCAGCCAAGGCAGCCAGCCCGTGGGGTGGTCGTCCTGTGCGTTCCCCGTCGAGGTGCTGCAAGGCACGGGCGGATCAGCAGCCGGCATGCGTGCGTAAATATAGATGGAGCGAGCGCCCGCGGTTGCTGGTCCTGGATCGTCGCCGTGGCCGAGACAGCTACCGATGCAGCGCCTCCGGGCCAAAGGACAGCGGCAGCAGCTGTGCGGGTCAGCGTCGGACGGGAGAGCACGGCTGGCCAGCCGCCACGGGACAGACAGGGGCACACCTACCGCCTCCAGCCGCACGCCAATGTAGTGGCCGTCCCGCGAGAACATGAGCACCGGCATGTCCAGGCCGCAGAACTCGCGGATGCTGAGGTCGTCAGCCAGGAAAAGACGAGGAAAAGACGAGAGAGGGGGGGCCGCACAACTGCCGACACATGCCGCAGGGCGAGCTCGGCACGTGCGCCGGGGCGCCGGCGGCCAGCACGGCCAGGGCCTTGAAGTCGCGGTGGCCCTCAAAGACGGCGCGGGCGAGGGCCACGCGCTCGGCGCAGGTGCCGACGGGAAAGGACGCGTTTTCGACGTTGGCGCCCAGCACGAAGCGGCTGTGGCCGCTGCTGGCCGCCGTGCTGCCGACGCCCGCCGGGCCCTGCACGCCGTACCGCGTCAGCACCACCGCGCCCACCGGGAACTGGCTGTACGGGCAGTACGCCCGCTCCGCCGCCGCCGCGCTCTGCCGCTGCAGCTCGCGGAACTCGTCCACGCTCAGCCCCAGCTGCCGGCACGACGCCTCCACCTGCGCCACGTCCGCGCTCGAGTGGACGGCTGCGGCCGGGGACATGTCTGCTTGTGTTGCTGCGTCGTGTCGAGTCGAGTCGAATCGAGTCGAGTCGTGTCGTGCCGTGCCGTGTCGTGTCGTGTCGTCTGTCTGAAGCCGGGATCGTGTCGTGTCTTTGGATCGTTCTGTCGTCTGTTGCTCGTACGATCTCGGCCTAGCTGCCATTCGCCACCGAGAGCTCCCCACCAACAGCTATCGGCAATCGACCTTATCTGCTGTCAGTACGGCATGCTCCGCGCTGCGAAGAACCAAAATACAAGCATACTCACACTCGCTGTCGTGCATCGGTCAAAGTTGTAGCTGAGCTGCACCGCTTCTCGCAATTGTCTTGCGTGGCCGCCAAACGTTGCCTGTTCGCACACGACACACACGATCCGTGCGAAATCGCCGTGTCTGCCCTGTCCGAGCTTCTGAGCTGTCTAGCTGTCTGGCTGTCTGGCTGTCTGGCTGTGTAGCTGTGTAGCTGTCTAGCTGTCTAGCTGTCTGAATCTGATGAGTGCTTGCGGTGACGCCTGCAAGTTTCTACCGCCCCCGCACTGCAACTCAGTGCCCGAAAAGGCAGCGCCGCAACTGGGTCGCAGCTTCCTCGCCCAGTCCGCAGCCTTTCCTGGCCGCGCGCATCTGATTGGCTTAGCGGGGCACGGACCGCGCCAACCCCTGACTTGTATTTTGTAGCATCGCGACGACAAAACGGCGGCGACGAGAGCAAGACGAAGCACCCGCGACGGGGACACAGGAAGGACACAGCGACACAGCGACAGCAGCAGCAGCGACAGTAGCAGCAGCAGCAGCAGCAAGCTGGCATCCACAAAGAATACAACACCCCCGCCATGGACCAGGCCGACATCCCCGCGCTGCTGTCGCGGCTGGCGAGCGACGAGGATGCGGCGCGCAAGATGGCCGTGTTCAAGCTGCAGTCGTCGATCAACGACCCGGCGTTTGCCGACGTGTTCATCGCGTCGGGCGGGCTGACCATTCTGCGGCGGCTGATCATGACGACGGGCGGCAACACGCTGGCGTACTCGCTGCAGTCGCTGAGCCGCCTGCTCGAGGTCGACATGGGCTGGGACGTCTTCGAGGGCCCCGGCCCGGCCGCCGGCGACCTGGTCGAGCGCATCGTCGAGCTCATCGTCACCAACCCGCTCGTCAACATCCTGCGCGGCGCCATGAGCATCCTGGTCGCCCTCGTCAGCCACAGCCAGGCGTCGCCCGCGCGCAGCGTCGGCGTCGGCGCACTTGGCCTGGGGGCCCCCTCCTCCTCCTCCTCCTCCCCAGCCATGGCCTCCGCGGCCGCGGCCGCGGCAGCAGCCGCCGCCCTGCGCACCAGCCCGCCCGCCAGCTTCGGCTTCCGCGCCCTCAAGCCCGCCGTCGCCGTCTACCCGCAGTTCTTTGAGCTCGTCATCCAGCAGCTGCAGTCGGCCGACCACGCGCTCTGCGCCAACGCCCTCATGCTGATCAACGCGCTCATCCGCGACGCCGTGTCCAGCGACCCGGCCACGACCGCGACCGGGGCAGGGGCCGAAGACTGGACCAAGCTCATCAAGCGCCTGCAGGACCTCGGCCTCATCAAGGCCGTGTACCACCTGATGCAGAGCTCGGCGCTGCAGGACCTGGCCCACCCGCTGCTCGAGTTCCAGTCGCTCACCAAGGTGCTGCTGCGCCGGTGGCGCGCCGTGCGCATCGACCTCGAGCGCCCCGAGCACCGCCGCGCCCTCAAGGGCCTGCACCTGGCCAGCGCGCCGGACCGGCAGCCGCACCCCGTGCACAGCCCTCCTCTTGGCGCGCCCGAGGCGGCGCCCGCGCCCGCGGCCGCTGCCAAGGGCAGCCGGCGGCACAACCCCGAAAAGTGGCGGCGGCTGGGGTTCGAGACGGAGAGCCCGGCGTCCGAGTTTGAGGCGACGGGGTTCCTGGGCATGATGGACCTGACGGACTACGTGCGCAAGAACGAGGACGGCTTCCAGAAGCTGCTGCTGGAGCAGGCGGCGCGGCCGCTGCACGCGCGCTGCCCGGTGGCGCGCGCCAGCCTCGACGTGACCATGACGCTGTACGAGCACTTTGAGGTGGACCGCGCGGACCGCGAGGACCTCAGCAAGGACCTGCAGGGCTACTACCAGAGCCTGGACGGCGACGGCGGCGCCGACAAGGACGCCGACCGCATCTTCCGGCCGCTGCTGCTGCAGTGGTCGCGGCTGCACACGGCCGGCCTGCAGGCCTTTTTCCGGCTGTGGAAGGCGACGGGGGCGGAGCGCGACGACTTTGAAAAGGTGGCGGAGCTGGTGCGCATCCTCATCGAGCAGGTCGTGGGCCAGGCCGGCCGCACCAAGGACGTGCTCGAGGTCGAGGAGGAGCTGCTCGAGTTCGACTGCGCGCGCCTGCGCGCGCTGCAGATGGGCCTGCTGGAGCTGTCCTTTGAGGACCAGTGGGGCCCGCACATGCTGCAGGTGCGCGACGAGCTGCGCATGGAGGCCCTGCAGTTTGTCAAGGAGCAGCGCATCCGCTGCCTGCTGCAGGGGTCCTGGTTTGCGCGCCCGGTCCCCAAGCGCGACCGCGACCGCGAGCAGCTGCGCCAGCGCAGCCAGAGCGCGCAGAGCACGGCGGCCAGCGGGCTGGCCACCAACGGGCTGGCCACCAACGGGCTGGCCAACGGGCTGGCCAACGGGTCGGCAGGCACCCCGCCGGCGACGGCCCGGCGCCGCCTGTACGAGCCCAAGGCGTGGCGGTTTGCCAAGCTGTCGCACAACCGGCGCTACCTGCACTACGCCGACTTTGCGCAGCGGACGCTGCCGGACCCGGGGCTCGACGCGCTGACGGAGAAGATTGACCTCGGCACCATCAGCTCCGTCGTGTCCAACGTGTCGTCGACCAGCAGCAACGACGACGGGGGCGGTGGTGGCGGTGGTGGTGGTGGTGGCGGCGGCGGCGGCGGCGGCGGCGGCCCCGCGGGCGCGCGCTCGACGACGACCAAGATCACCGTGTACGCGTTTGAGGCCGAGGGCCGTCCGGGCGGTGCCAACGGCGGACCGGCGAGCGGCGACGGCGGGGGCGAGGGGGGCGGCGAGGGCGAGGGCGCGGGCGCGGGCGGCGAGACGGGCGGCGGGCGGCGCGAGGTGGCGGTGCTGACGCTGCACCCGGTCAACCACTCGCTGGCGTCGGAGTGGCTGGACGGGCTGCTGATGCTGCTCAACCAGGCGCCCATCACGGCCGAGACCAACAAGCTGGTCTCGCTCGTCAGCGACTACGGGCTCAAGATCCGCCTGCTCAACGTCCGCCTCGAGGCCGTCTACGCCGGGCCGCCGCCGGGCGCCGGCGCCGTGCCCAGCCGCGACGGCCTGGACGACGACTACTTTTACGAGATCTAGGCGGCTGCGTCTTTGTATGTTTACTATACCCTGTAATGTAACTGCTGCGGCGGAGACTATCGATACTCCTATGACACACGTACTGTGTACAAAACAGGCGCACTGTGTCCTCGTACGGAGCATGTTATTTGCCAGCCTCCTCAACGTCACACGAAGCGCGCAAACTGCACGACCGCACGACCGACCCGCCTGGCCAGCCGTGCCGTGTCGCGCTCGCCACGCCTCGCCATGCCTCCTCGGACGCCCCGGACGCCGCGGACGCCGCGGACGCCGCGATCCAGGACGGCCGCGGGCACGCCCGCCACCACCACCACCACCACCTCCACCACCGCCACCACCCCGTCCTCCGGCCGCGGCAGCAACGGCCTCTTTGCCGGCGGCCGCTGGCTCTGCGACTGCACGCCGCGCCGCCCGGCCGTCCTGCGCGAGACCCGCAAGCCCGGCGCCAACCAGGGCCGCTGGTTCTACACGTGTCCCCAGGAGCGCAGCCGCCAGTGCTCGTTTTTCCTCTGGGAGGACTACGCGGGGCCCAGCGGCGGGGGCGGCGGGGGGACGCGTCGCGGAGGTGCAGCAGCAGCGGGCGGCCCACAGCCGACCTACCGGACGTCTATCGGACGGCGGACGACGCCGCCGCCGCCGCCGCCCGCGCAGGCGCAGGCGCAGGCGCAGGTGCGGCAGCGGCCGCTTCCGCCGCCGCCGCCACCGACAACGCCGGGCAGCCGGTCGCGGCAGCGCATCTTTACGACGCCGACGAGGAGCCGGCCGGCAGCGGCGGCGGCGGCGGCGGCGGAGAACGACGACGACGACGACGACGACGCGTTTGCGCCGCCGCCGACGCCGACGCCCGTGCGGACGCGGCCAGCAAGGACCGACACGCCGAGCCAGCGCATCACCAACTACTTTCCAGCGGTCGGGGGGGTGGGCGGCGGCGGCGGCGGCGGCGGCCCAACAACAGACGACCACGGCAGCAGCCGGACTCGTCACGGAGAGACGGCGACGGCCCCGGCCCGGCCGGTCCTCGCTGCCGGCGCCGCCACCACCGCCGGCGTCGCCACCACCGCCTCCGACTACAGCGACAGCGAGTTTGACAGCGACATGGAGCGCGCGCTGGTGGCGCTGGCCGAGCACAGCGAGCGGGCGCAGCAGCAGCAGCATGACACGACCGCGGACGCCAACACCGAGCCCATGGAGGTGGACGGCGCGCGCGGCATCGTTGTGCCCGTGCGCGAGGAGGCCCTGGCCGAGCCGGCCACGCCGAGCCGCCGCAGCAGCCGGCGGCGGCTGCTGGTCGCCTCGGACGAGTACGCCGCCAAGGAGGCGGCGGCGGCGGCGGCTGCCCGCGACGCTGCCGTGCCACTGAGCTTCGCCTCGACGACAACCACGACCACGACCACGACCACGACGCCGCCGCCCTCGCAGCCGCTGCTCTTCTCCCAGACGCCGGCCACCCAGACGACCGCGACCACCGCCGCCGCCACCACGCCGCCGCCGTCGTCGTCGTCGCTGTCCTTCCGGTTCGAACCGGTCCCGGCTACGGGACGGGCAGGCATCGCGGCACTCGATAACGGTATTCGGTTGTGGTACCAGGGGGGGGGGGACCACGACCACAGCAGAAGGAGCAGCGGCAGCAGCGGCGGAGGCGGGGCCGCGGCGCAGGAGGACCCCTTTGCGCCGTCGACGACGACGACGACGCCGTCCAAGCGGGTGCGTTTCCGCGGGGCGCAGCAGGGGCACGACCTGCACGACGGGCCCGGCGGGCACGGCGGCGGGCGCTGGGACGAGGACGGCGAGATGCACGTGGACGGCGGGGAGGGGGAGAGAACGGAGACCAAGGTCAAGGTCGAACAGGACGACGACACGGCGGCCGCGCCCGTGGACCCGCCGGACCACGACGTGACCAGGGCGGTGCTGCAGCTGCTGGCCAGCCAGCCGGTGGACGCGCGGGTGCTGCAGCAGGTGCGGGCGCTGCTCAACGGCGCATTGGCCGCCAGGGCCTGAGGCGAGGACGGCGGCCGCGGGAGGTCGACGCCGAGCGATGTTTGGATACCCCTTTTTTTGTAGCCCGTGTCGTCCTCGTGATGGCACGTCCCCTTTTCATAAAACGAAAACGTTCTTCGTAAAAGAGCTGTTTACAGCCGACCTGTACTGCTGGCTAGAAAGGCAAAGGCCACCCCGGCAACCAAAGAATATACAAAAAGAATAGGGGATATCATGTAAGAGCACCTCTCCTGACGCCGTGCCACAAGAAGAAAACAGGACGGCCCCGGCAAAACACGGTCAACACCACGATGTGATCGGCCGGCCGTCCGGCCCCGTTGGCGTCGGCGCGGCATGCTTCTGAAGCAGCAGCGCCTGTGCCCGCTGCAGCCGCGCGGCCGTCTCGCGCTGGCGCCGCCGTGCGCGCGCCTCCGGATCGTCACGATCCTCATCATCGTCGTCGTAGTCGTCGTAATTGTCGCCATAGTAGTCGTAGACGCCACCTCCAACCTCGTTCGAGAGCGGCAACATCAGCATCTCAGGTGGCAGCTCGCCGCTGGCGAGCGTGAGGGCGCGGTACATGGTGGTCCGTGGAAAGAAGACCTGCATGTCGGCGCAGTCGTCGTCGGCATCGTCGGCATCGTCCACATCGTCGGCATCACCGTCGTCGCCGTCGTCGCCGTCTTCCGCGCCACTCTGGCCGTCGCCGTTGCTGCTGCCGCCGGATTTGTGCCGAAGGCGCTCATACAAGCGCTCGCAGTTCACCTCGTCCCACTGGTCCCAGGCGCGGCGCCGCGTCGGGACCGAAGACGACCGCGCCTTGGCTTCGTAGGCGTTGCCGTTCTTCTTCTTTTTCGGCAACGACGACGCCGCAGCCGGAGTCGAGCCGTCCAGTCCGCTTGGAGGGGCCGTTTTGGCCGGCCGCAGCAACGGCATGCTGCGCTTCTTGCCCAGGGACAGGAAGCCGCGAACGTTCTTCAAGACCTTCCGGATGCTGTCGCCGGCGCCCTCCTGCGTGCGCCGCACTTTGCGCAGGAGGTCGCGTTCAGACCCGTCGGCGTTGTCACCCACCCAGACCACCGGCCGGCACGGAAGCCGCTCGCAGCCGCACTCGCTGCAAGGGGTCGGCGGGGGGTCGAGCGTGGCCTCTCTCTCGCCAGCCGCGGCGGCCGCGCCGGCCGGAGCAGGGCTGACGATGCCGTCATCCGGGACCGGATAGCCCGCCGCACAAGCGCAGCACACTGCGTCGCCAAAGGAGCGGATCTCGCTCTGCCAGAGCAGGATCTGGGTCACCTTCCGCCGCTTCTTGGTGGGGTCTGTGCCTGGCCAGCCCCTTTCGCACCGCTGCATAAACGACTCCAGCAGATCGGCCGGGTCGCGCGACAGCGGGATCGCCGCCGGCCCCAATGCCGGCGCCAACGCCGATGCGGACGAGGAGGCCGCCGGCGACAGGATGCCCGTGGGGCCGTACGCCGACGGCGTCACCATGGTGTTGACCAGGTAGGCGATGCGGAGACACGTCTGGTTCCACGCGAGCGTGTGCGAGTCCACGCTCGCAACCTCGTCGTCGTCGTCGTCGTCGTAGTCGGCGCCGTAGCCGTCCCGCTTGCCACCGCGATCGGGATCCCAGCCGTCCTGGTCGTCGGCGGCCGGCCGGCCGCCCTCGGCCTCCTGGGACGGCCGCCCGCTGTGGTTCCGGCTCTGGCTTGCACTCTGGCGGCCGCTCGCGCGCCCGCCGCGCCGCGCCGAACGCACGCGGCCGCATAGGAACGGCGACGGCGATGCCAGCAGCGACTGCGTCTGCGGCAGCGGCGCCGCGTACGAGAGCATGTGCGGCACACGGACACGCTGCGCACCGTCGCGGTGGTCGCGGTCCTTGCCGTCGTGGCCCTGGTCGCCGCCGCCACCACTACCACCACCACCACCACCACCACCACCGCCGCCGCCGCCGCCGCCGCCGCCGCCGTTAACGTCGTCGCCGTTGTCCGCGGCGGTCACGTGGACTTCGGGGTCAAAGTGAGCGAGAGGGCTTCCGTGGTAGTCATCGTCTAGACCGCCGGCGGCGGCTGCGTGCTCGTGGGCGTGGGCGTGGGCGTGCGACGTCGACGAGGGGAAGGTCGAGAGCGGTGTGAAGACGGACGAGGCCACGGAGCGCGTGCGCGACGGCGTCGAGGTGTCGGAGGCGTACGTGGAGGGTTTCGCGTGCAGCTGTGGATGCTGTTGTTGATGTTGTTGATGTTCATGTTTTTGTTCGCTTGGATCATTCGGCGGCAGGTCGACATCGGGGTCGGCGAAAGACGCCGCGGGCGACGGCGCCGGGCTGGCGGCAGGAGCGGCAGCGGCCATGGTCGGCGGGTGAGGGTGCCGCCTTCCTTCTGTCCTTCTGTACGGCGTAGTTGAACCGTGGGCCGACCGTCTCGGTTCGCTTTCGGGGCAGGACAAGTGCGACACGCGACACTCGATGGCACCTTCTCGTTTCTATGCTTTATGGTGCCTCCATCCTCGACGGGTGGCAATCGACAGTCATGGAAGGGCAGGCAGTGCGAGTGCGGGCGAGGGCGGGAAAGTGCGACCGCCGCTGCTGGCGAGGAAATCGTCGTGCGGGAAAGAGATAGGAGGTATGCGCGGCGCGCTGCAGAAAACGGCAATCGCAAGGCAACGAGGTGCAAAGAGAGACAAAATGGGCAGGCGCAGGCGCGTTTGGCGGGGATGTGGTCACCTGCACACACGAAAAGGGAAGGAAAGAAGGAGGAGGGTCGGGGAGGGAGAAGACGCTTGGGGGGGGGAAAAGTTGGCAGCAAGCGGACGGAGAGCGGGCTCGAAAACGGATTACTCCGTAGACCCAACGGGCAACGGGGGGGACGGCTGGGGACGGCTGGCCCAAAAACAAAGGGAAAATGACGTCGTTAGGGCCGAGCAGCAGCCAACGAGCGTAGCGGAAAGAGGGAGCCGTTGAAGAAAATCTTTCAAAAAAACGCCACACCGTGCTCGTGCAGAGCGCCAACAACCCGTTTATATAAGATACAACGACTCTCTTGCCAGACAATCGAGCACACCACGGCGCGCGCGAATCAGGCAATCCCGAGCAAGAGCGACCAAGGCGATGCGAGGCCGGAGACGAAAGCAGAAGGAGCGAGTCTGACACTGGCAGGCCCCACATGCTGCTTCCGCGTCGAGTTAGTGCCGCAGAGAGTGTGATAGTCTAGCAGCGCGGGAATTCGCCGTAAATTAGGGGTAGCCTGCCCCGTACGGAGTACGGAGTACGTACAAATTGCGCGCAACGAGCCTACACAACCCACGTACTCCGTACTTGTATTTTCTATGCTTGAGTAGTTGTATATGCTTTCAAGTATTGTAGCGCAACACGCCAAAAGGCGCCGACCCAGGACGCTGTCACGCTGGCGCATGGCGCCGCTATGCCAAGCAAGCGTGGCCCAACGGCGGGCGACAAGGCGCCCTTAGCGCCATGATAGCGGCTTTCCCCCCCCTAAACCAGCCCTAAGAAACGACGCCAGCGGAGGCACGAGAGAAGACCAAAAAAACCACGTCCAGTGAATGAGCCGGAGCATTTGCAGCGGTTCCGTATTCGGATGGTCTGTCAGTCAAGCCAGCCACCGTTGGGGGTTGCATTTGTGGCCAGGTGGGATCGCGTCGTCGTGGTGCACCGCGGACTCCGAAACAAGTCCAAGGAGCGCGATAAGAGACGGATGGGAGGTGGATGGGAGGTGGATGGGAGGCGGAAGAGAGGCGGAAGAGAAGGCGGAAGAGGTGCAGCAGATAGGCGGCAAGATCCGAAGAGAGAGCGCGTAGAGGCACGGCCGGCCACGTGGATGGGGTGGGTGGATGCCTCACGACGGCTGCAGCGGCTGCCAGCGGGACAGGTCGCCGTCGGCGTCGTCGCCGAGGAGGTCGACGTTGGCGGGTCTGGCGGGTCTTGCGGTGACGGGCCGGCCGTTGCTGCTCAGGCCGCCGCCGACTGCGCCCACTGTGGGCGCCCGTCGTGGCAGCTGGGGCGGCGTGTCGCTGTAGGGCACGGAGACGGAGGCCGGCGCCGCCAGGTCGGTGCGTCGGCGCGGCAGCGGCGGCAGCGAGGAGGCCGACGGCGGAGCGAGCGCCGCCAGATGCGCGGGCTTCTTGGCGACGGCCGGCGGGGGCTTGGCCGGCCGCACATCACCGCCGCCGCCACCGCCGCCGCCCTTGCTGGGCGTGGCAAAGACGGGCGACGCCGACCGCGCCAGCTGCATCTCCTCAAACGCCTTGGCGACGGCGCTGACCGTCGACGCCGCGCGCGCAGCCGGCGTCGGCGTCGGTGTCGTCGTCGTCGAGGCCGGCGGCGTGTCCTCGCGCCCGCTGGCGCTGGCGCTCGCGCTCGTGGCCTGTCGTCGCGGCGGCGGCGGCGGCGGCGGCACGGCCGACGCGGGGGCTGCCACTCCCTTGCCCGGATGGCTCACGTGCTCGTACGGCGACGTCGACAGGCTCGAAAAGGACGACAGCCGCGACTCGGCGCGCGGCACGGCCACCCAGTCGGGCTCGTCGGTCGGCGTAAAGGGGTTCGACGGCCGCTTGGGGTTGAGCACGGTCGTCTGCGTCGCCGGGTTCGGCGGCGGCGGCGGCTGCACGGCGGCCTGCGCCATGCGGCCGTTGTCCAGCCACCACTTCTGGCGGTCCGAGCTGGCCGCCGGCAGCCCCGGCTCGACGGCGTCGTAGCCGATCAGGTCCTCGTCGTCCGTGTCCTCGGCCACGGTGCTGGCCAGCGCGTCGCCCACCTCGGCCTTGCGCCGCGCGTACAGCGCGCGGCTGATCTGGTCGCGCCGCGCCTCGTCCACCAGCGTCACCGTGCACAGAAAGTGCGCGTAGACGGGCCGGTGGTCCGAGAAGCGCAGCGGCGCCGCGCCGTAGGCCGTCTGCCGCAGCAGCGGGCCCTTGCGCAGGATGCGGTCCGTCCACGCCGGGATGCGCTGCTTCTCGGACGTGTCGTAGTCGTCGCGGCCCACGTCGAACTTGTACGTCGGCGGGAAGGTGATGCGCGCCTCCGAGTAGTAGGGGAAGGCCAGGCCGGCCACCATCTGCAGGTTGAGCTGGTCGTTCTCGTACAGCGCCTCGTAGTTGCGCGCCCGCACCAGCTCCAGCGCGCGCTCGCGGCCCAGCCCGATGCGGTAGTTGAAGTCGCCAAACCACAGCACCGCGTCGTGGTGGTCGATGCCGCGGTTGCGCTGGAACCGCAGCCCGTGGTGGATCGTCAGGTAGTCCCGGTTGCGCTCCTCGTAGTTGGCAAAGCCCGCCGCCAGGTGCGCCGTCACAAAGCACAGCGGCGTGCTCGCGTAGTCCAGCCGGATCGCCACCGCCCCCTTGTTGCCCGCCATGCCCGACAGCCCCGTCTTCTTGACGCTGCCCTCGACGTTCTTGATGCGCCCCAGCGACGACGCCTGCACAAACAGGCACAGCGCCGCCCCCACCAGCTGCCCGCTGCGCAGCAGCACGTACGGCTCGCCGCCCACCGCCGCCGCCTGCTCGTTGAGCGCCCGCCGCACCGCCGCCTCCCACTGCTGCTTGCGCGTCGGGTCGCTGTTCATGATCTGCTGCGGGCTCAGCTCCACAATCTCCTGGAACCCCACCGCCATGATCTCCGGCAGCTGCTCCGCCGACGTCACCTTGTCGGGGAACAGCCACGGCGACAGGTCCTCGCCGAGCCCGTCCAGCCGGCCGTTGAGGTTGAACGTGCCGACCCAGCTGTTGTGTTAGATATCACAGACGAAGAGCGCAAGAGTACCCCCGGACGTACATCTTGATCACCTGCGTCGACGAAAAGGTCGCCGCCTGCTTGCTGAGCTCCGCCGTCACGTAGTCGCTGATGGGGTCGAACAGCACCACCGGCGCCTGGCCGTACAGCCGCCCCAGCAGCATGTCGATGGTGTTCTGCCGGCCCTTGTCCGCAAAGTTGTTGATGTACAGCCGCGTCGCCGACTTGCGCGCGTCCGCAATCGCCCCCGCCAGCGACATCTTGCCGTGCCGCGTAAACGACGACTTGAGCGCCCCCGTGCCCGCGTAGATCTTGGACAGCGCGTCGCCGTTGTCCGCCCACAGGTTCGAGTGCCGCAGCCAAAAGTCCGTCCGCGCCCGCTCGTGCCGCTGCTCCAGAAACGTCTCCACCGCCATCTGCGAGATGATCGTCTGGATCAGGTTCGTCCGGTCCAGGCAGTCCAGGCAGTTGGTCCGGAACACGCCCTCCTGCTGCAGCACCACCACGAACCGCCGGTGGCCCCCGCCCGCGGCGGAGCTGCTGCCCCGGCCTCCGCCTGCCGCCTCCGCCGCTCGCTTCCCGCCCCCCTTGCCCGCGTCCTCCACTTCCATCGCCAGGTAGTACGCGAACCCGTCCGCCGAGTCCGCAATGTACCGCCGGATCTCCTGCGCCGCCTCGTAGCCTGTCGGCCCCTTGGTCTCCGCATGGAAGTCGTACTCGGTGGCCCGGATCAGCGCGTGGTCGGACGGGGCGCCGCCGTCGCCGCCGTCGCCGCCGCCGCCGCCGCCTCCGCCACTCACATCGCTCCGGCGGCCCGCGCCCGGCTGCGTGCTCCGGCTCAGCGGGCAGTGCCGCAGGCCGTAGCGGTAGCACTGGCTCAGCTCGGCCTCGCCCTGCTTGGCCTCGCTGAGCAGGTTGATCACGTGCACCGCGCCGTAGTTCGTCTCGAGGTCCTCAAAGTGCTTGTCGAACGCGGGCTGCGTGCCGTCGGGCGAGCGCGTGACAATGATCTTCTGGTGGCCGGGCAGCAGGCCGGGCGACTGCTCCCAGAAGACGGGCACGGAGCCGCGCACCTGCACGTACGAAAACACCACGCCGCCCGGGCTGTAGTAGATGGTCTCGGTCTCGACAAAGTTGGCCACGTTGCCGTCGTCGTCGATGCCGCGTGCGTTGAAGCGCGTGCCCGCGCGCCGGCACGACAGCCGCGAGATCACCGTCAGGTACGACGGCATGCCCGACACCGCCGTGCGCAGCGGCGCCACCGACTGCGGGATGGTCACCGTCAGGCAGAACCCGCGCACCGCCGACGTCAGGATCCGCGACGAGTCCAGCGCCTCGCGCTCCAGCGGCTGCAGCCGCGACCGGAACTGCACCAGCGGCTGGATCATAAACGAGTTCCACAGAAACGACTCGTCAAAGTTGTCAATGTCAAACGACGACGCGTCCGCCGACCGGTCCTGCAGCCGGTTCGTCAGGTCAAAGTCCGTGCTGTAGTAGAAGCTGCGGTTGCCCAGCAGCTTCATCAGCTCCTGGCACGGGTGCTCCACCGGCACCTCCCGCCGGCTCAGCCCCGGTCCGTACACCGACCCGCCGTCGCCGCCGCTGCCGCCGTCCGCATCCCACGGGTCCGCCGACGCTCCCGCCACCGCCGCCGCCGACGACAACGAGAGCACGTCGTCGTACTCGTTGCTGTTGAGGCAGAAGAACTGCACCTGCTGGATCATATCCACCGTCTCCCCGGGCCGCAGCGTCGCCACCCGCAGCGCCTGCGTGATCACGCTCAGGAACACGTCCGCGCCCACCGCGATCAGCCCCAGCGTCCCGTACACCGGCCGCGGCGTCAGCGGCCGGTAGTCGCTGAGCAGGTCGTCCGAGACGGCCGTGAACTCGACCATGCACTTGGACACGCCGTTGTGGTTGTTGTGCACGTGGTTGTAGTACGTCTGCCCGTCGCTGCTGGCGGCCGCGCTGTGCCGGAAGATGAGCGCGTGCGACGCCGACACGATGGCAATGGCGCGGTGCGGAAAGTCGCGGATCAGCAGCCGGCTCGCCTTGTCCGGGTCCGGCGGCTGGCCGTTCCACGACACCGTGCTGCCAATGTAGTCCATGGTGGCGGCTGTGCTGCCCGAGCCGGAGGCCTTGGGCGGGGAGGCTCAGCACGCGCGGCTGGCCGGAGGTGCCGGACAAGAAAAGACGGCGGCAGCTGGGGCGTGTCGGTCCGTGTCCAAGAGCATGGCCTGGCCGCACACGTCAAGATATGGACAGATACAGACGTCCGGCGGAGTCCGGTCGAGTCCGGTCGAGTCCGGCAAGCCGAAACGCCGAGATCGTGAGACTCGTGTTTTTTTGTAGGGATTGGGACAAGCAGCTGCCGGCCGTTCGGACAGCTTCTGTGAGCGAGGTTTCTGCGTGCCGACTCGCTTCCAAAACGGGCGCTAAGCACCAGACCGGGTCGCGTCGTCGAGGGCGGTGTCGTGAGCGTCGGGGCGTCGATGCGTCGGGCGTCAGGCGTCGGGGCGTCGTGGGGCGGGCGCAGCTGAGACGAGGCCATGACGCAGTGTCGTTGTACCAAATACGATGCGGTGTGGTGCGGGATGCCAGCCTACACGTGACCAATTTCAGCCGCATCGCTGCTGACGTAAAAACGGGCTAGTGCCAAAAAACCAAAACAACGTCCAATGGCTGGGATGCGCTGCTTTCGCTCTCATCAAACTTCCCGTCTGTCCACAGCCGCGGCGCATCTCTTCGCAACCGGCCACGCACGCGCGCGCATTCCCCTTTCTGTGTACGGAGCGTCTGCTTTTGGCTTTGGTCTTGCCATCGGTGCGCCGACTCCTCTTGTTCAGCCTGCACGACGTCCCGACCCGACGACGGCGCGTCTTTTCGCCACCATGTCCGACTACAACTATGGCGGCACCGAGGACGAGAATGCCGAGATCCGGCAGATGAGCGCAGACCTGGTGGGTGCACGCCCTGGCTTCTGGCTGCTGGCTTATGTGCGCGTTCTGACCTCTTTCTTTCGCAGGACGCCGACCCCGACAACTTTGAGCTGTGGGAGAAGCTGGTGTACGCCTGCGAGGCGCTGGACGGCGGCCTCAACCGCAACTCGAGCCCGCAGGCTCTGGAGATCATGCGCAACACCTACGACCGCATGCTGCTCAAGTTCCCGCTGCTCTTTGGCTACTGGAAGAAGTACGCCGACTTCGAGTTCAACATTGCTGGCCCCGAGGCTGCCGAGATGGTCTACGAGCGCGGCTGCGCAAGCATCACCAACTCAGTCGACCTGTGGACGCAGTTCTGCGCCTTTAAGATGGAGACGACGCATGAGCCACAGATCGTGCGAGAGTAAGTCCTTGCCGAAAAACTATCTCTCCCCCATCCCCCCATCTCTTCTCCACCCCCCTCCCCCCCGACCCCCTACTCCCTCCTTGGAGCCCCCCCACTCCCTGTATACCCATAACCAGTAGCACGGCGAAAACGTGACGAACGATGGGGCATCTGGATCCGGAACACAAAGAGGAGGAATACGGCCGAAGGGCGTTGCCCGAGGAGACGCGCGTGGCGGCTTTGCTGTCGCAAGCACACGCGCAGAGGCGCGGGCATAGAGGAGCCGGGAACCAGCACACTGCATCAACGTCCACTTCACGGTGAGAATATCCAGAGATGGCCATTCTGAAAACAGTCCTGCTGGATTCTGCTCGCTCTCTCACAAGACCACACAAAGCTTCTCTGTCCTTCAGGGCTTGGCTCAACGGACTTGGCCCTCGGCTGCCGTGGAGCTGGCAGCCTTCGCCCGCTCGCCCAGACGCCATCCTGCTTGATTTATCCTTTCTCTGATCGAGCTTCCCTGCCACCCGGACGCACTCTTCCATGCCAAATTTTGAAAAGCAAACCTGTCAGGATCAAATTTTGTACTTGGCTCCCTTCCCCCCCCCCCCCTTCACCCCCCCTCCTTGGTCTTTCTCCCTTCTCCTTCATGCTTTCTGTCGGCTGTCTGGTCTGTGCTGGTGAATATGGCCATTTTGGCGACCCTTGGGTGCCGAGACGTGGGGACTGACTCTGTGCAGGCTGTTTGAACGAGCAGCGGACCATGTGGGCCTGGACTTTCTGGCCCATCCCTTCTGGGACAAGTACCTCGAGTACGAAGAGCGGCTCGAAGCCACGGAGAACATCTTCAACATCCTCAAGCGCATCATTCAGATCCCCATGCACCAGTACGCGCGGTATTACGAGCGGTTCCGGCTGCTTTCGCAGACGCGGCCGGTGACGGACCTGGTGTCGGAGGAGGTGCTGACAGGCATACGGAGCGAGCTGGAGAGCGGCGACGCGGCAGGCTCACCGGCGGCGGAGCTGGAGGTGGCGCTGCGGACCAAGATCGACGCGGTGGTGTACGCGACGTTCACCAAGACACAAGAGGAGACGAACAAGCGGTGGACGTTTGAGGCGGAGATCAAGCGGCCGTACTTCCACGTGACGATGCTGGACCACGGGCAGCTGGCCAACTGGCGCAAGTACCTCGACTTTGAGGAGGCCGAGGGCGACACGGCGCGCGTGGTGTTTCTGTACGAGCGCTGTCTAGTGACGTGCGCGTTCTACGACGAGTTCTGGCTGCGGTACGCGCGGTGGCTGGCGGCGCAGCCTGGGCGCGACGAGGACGTGCGCATTGTGCTGCTGCGGGCGGCGACGCTGTTCGTGCCGGTGAGCCGGCCGGCGGTGCGGCTGCAGCTTGCCTACTTTGAGGAGAGCTGCGGGCGCGCGGACGTGGCGCGGGCGGTGCACGAGGCGGTGCTGGACCGGCTGCCGAGCAGCGCGGAGACGATCGTGTCGCTGGCGCACCTGGAGCGGCGGCAGGCCGGGCTGGACGCGGCGATCGAGGTGTTCAAGCGCAAGATCGACGAGCCGGCGGTGGACCTGTACACCAAGGCGGTGCTGGTGGCGGAGTGGGCGTATCTGCTGTGGACGGTGCGGGGGTCGGCCAGCGACGCGCGCACCGTCTTTGTCAAGAACACGCAGTGGTACGCGGATAGCCGGCAGTTCTGGGACAAGTGGTTTGCGTTTGAGCTGGCGCAGCCGACCAGCGCGGAGGCGGAGGCGCAGGTGGCCGAGCGTCTCGAGCTCGTCGTGTCGGAGATGCGGACGCGCAGCCGGCTGCCGGCCGCCACCAAGCGCGAGCTGTGCCAGGCGTACCTGGCGTATCTGCAGCAGCGCGGCGGCAAGGAGGCCATGAAGCGGTATCTCGCGCTGGACCGGGAGATCTTTGGGTATGTCGTCTTGGACACATTTTCCCCCCCTGCCCCCCCCCCTTCTCCCCCCTGCTTCTGCTGACCACCACCAGACCCCCTTCGGTGTCGCTTGCGGCGCAGAAGCTCAAGGAGAAGGAGACCGGCGAGCCGCTGGGCGAGCTGGACGAGGCCACCGCGCAGCGGGCGGCCGCCCGCTATGTGAGTTTCTATGAGGCGCCGTACCCCGATCCGGACCCAGTGGCCACGGGGCCGGCCGGCTTCGAGTAGAGCCGGGCGTAATTACCACAAGGTGGTTGTCCCTTTGCGAGCATCTCTGTTCTGTTGTTGTATGTTTTGTTTGTTCGATTTCACCCTCCGTCTACCAGTGCGCCATTGGGCAAAACACGTGCAGACAAGGAATGTTGCTATACGGGAAGCGTTCCTCTAGGATATTGGCAAAGGTGTAGGCTGAACAGGTGGTTCTTTTCTCTGTTTCCTTCTCTATGTTCTTTTTTTTTACTTTGTTCTTCTATTTTGCGATTATTTTCTGTATTTCCACTTATTTTGCCCTGCCCGACGAACGCAGGAGACGAGCGTGCACGCCGAACAGATAGGAAACAAGACGAAGCTCTCCCGTTGTGTGGTCGTTGCCTCTATGTCTTTGCCTCTATGTCGTTGCCTCTATGCTATATTTACTCCAGGCTCCGCGTGCGGTCGAGACGTGCCGCCGTCTTAAAAGCTGTGTTAGCGGCCGGTCCGCCAACCAGCGCCGGTACACGGCGCGTGCCCCGTCCCTCGTGGCGCAATTGGCTAGCGCGTTAGACTGTTATCCATCATGATAGTCTATCTAAAGGTTGGTGGTTCGAGCCCACCCGAGGGAGGCATTTGTTTTTGCTTTTTTTGGTTTTTTTGCTGTTTTTCTTTGTTTTTTTAGGTTTTGCTCCGAACGTCGGCCAGTGGCTGTGCCGTCACATGACCGCCCGCGCTCGGCGCCGTGCCCGCGGAGACCACTGTCCGCCGGGCGCCCGGCGTCGCCACACCGCCGTACTTGCGCGGAGCAGCTCGTATATTAGGCCGGTTTCGACACGGTTCGCCGCCTGCATTTTGCCTCCCGGCGCGACTGCTGTCAAGGGTCCATGCGAGGTCCGCGGCCGCACTAGGCGGAGGCTCGTGAAGTTCTGTTTTTTGCCCTAATTTGTAACCACCAGCCATGGGCTCAACGCGACGCGCCGTATTTGTAATGGGCACCGTATTTCGGCGGCGACTTCGGTCGTTTCCTCGCTGGTTTTCGCCTAATTAGCCCTCTACCTTCTATACGGAGTAGTCACTCGGTCTAAGTTCGCGATCTCTGGCGGCCGACGTTTTCGTATATCTAAGCATACCGCTGCTCTGCATCTCCCGCCAGCTTTTTTTTTCCTCTCTCATCCATCTTCTCTCCTTTCTCTTGTCCATTGTCTGTTTCATCACATTCATTCTCTGTTTCTTTTGTGATTCCCGTTCGTTCTCATCGACAACCCATCTCGTGATTCCCGTTCGTTCTCATCGACGACCAATCTCGTATACATTCCTCGACAAGACCATCGCATGCGAGACATGCCCGAGACACCTATTATTGGCCTGTCACAGCATGGCGAGGCCACCACACGTGGCTTTGGCCCGGACGGCGAGCGCACGCTGACGGCGCCGCCCATGTCGGTCTCCTCGTCCACGGCGTCCTCCGCGACCGCGGCCTCGTCAGAGATGTGGTCCAATGCCTCGTCGCGGCGTGGCTCCAACGCGTCCAGCATCGTGCCCGACTTGCCGTCCGCGGCCGGCCTCGCAGCGGCCAAGGAAGGCAGCGGCGTGCCGTCCAACACACAGGCACAGGCACAGGCACAGGCGGCAGCGCGGACCGTGCACAAGCACGCGTCGGACCCGCTGGCCCGCGTGTACCCGAAGCCGGAGCGCGAGCTGGACGTCGCCGAGGCCCTGATGCGCGCGCCGCCCAAGTGGACGCTGGGCTACTGGGCCAAGAACGCCCGCGACGTGGCCGTGCCGGCGTCCTCGACGCCGCAGTCGGCGGCGGCCAAGAAGCGGTTCCAGGACACCAAGGACGAGCTGCGGCGGGCTCAGACGGAGCTGGACGCCCGGGGCGGCCCGCGCTGATCACCATGTGCAGCACCGACACACGATCTGGACGCTGGATGCGAAGAAGAAGCAGGCCGGGCGCGGCTGCTCGTCACGGCCATGAATGGACGACACGACTTGATACCCCTATTTGTTTTCGTATTCAGAAACAAAATCGACGCAATGAAAAATGCAACATGCAAACATGCAAACATGCAAACAGAAATCAGCGCCATAACCGGTGGTGGGAATGCATCCTCCTCATGCAGAGCCTTGGCAAGTCCTCCAGGCGCTCTCTGCTGTCATGCTGTCAAAGCCAGCCTCAGTTGAGGCGCGCAGAGAGGGTCACGCCGTAGACGAGGGCCATGGCAAAGACGGTCAGGTTGAGCAGCGACGAAATGCCGTGGAGCTTGCCGAACTTGCGGTTCAGGGCGAGCATCTCCTGCGAGTGCGGCGCGGGATCGTAGCTCTTCTTGCCATCCTTGCGCTCTGCGCGTGTTAGCAGTGTCAACAGGGGGGGGTGGCCTATGCCGGACGAGCACGCCGTACCCTGGGCATAGCGCTCGGCCATGCACTTCTTGGTCGCGGGCAGCAGAACCAAGAGGTTCGCGAGGCCGCTGGCACACATGGTCGCAATCGGCACGAGGGCGCCCCAGCGGTTGTCGGCTTCCAAGAGGCCCGTGATGCCCGTGGCACTGCCAAAGGCTCCGCCGCTGCCGGGGAACGTCACGGCCAGAACGAGCGGGATCGCCGACTGCATGCCAAAGTAGATGGGAAACAGCTTCGTCTGCACGGCGGCGAACTGCGCCCGCGGCAGAGTCTTGAACTGGACGATGCCACTGACAAACGACTGGGTGAAAGAGGTCAGCAAGGTGCGGCCCCATTGGACACGCGGAGACGGGTCTCCTACATTGAAAAACGTCGTGCCCAGCAGCGTGCCGTAGCTGGACCAGGTCCGTCAGCAACCTGGGACCCCATGCAGTCTTCCTTCGGAACCAGAGAGCCGCCCTTACGAGATGATGTGGTACGGCGCGGGCGTCAGCAGAACCGGTGTGCCGGCCATCGTGAAGAGCAGCGTGAGATGGATCGCAGGGTGGGTGTCACAAAGGCAGTGTGGCCTTCCTTGCAAATGTGCCCTGAATATGCACGCCGTACGGAGTAGAGTCGTCAGGCGATGCCTGCGAAGCGGAGCTGGCGTGATCGCAGATGGCTCCGGCCAGCCTCGGAGCTGCGGCCCACCCCCAGGGCGGTTGTAGGTCACGTGGTTTCGTGACGCACTTTGCGCGTGTGCTGCCTGAGAGTCGTGACCCACTCAGCGAACGTCTGTCCATCGGAGGACGACAGCACACCCACCACGCGAGCGGCGCAGACAGGACACCGAGGTCCACCGCCATGGCCGACAAGGAAGCCACCGTGTACATTGTGGACGTGGGCGCTACGATGGGCGAGCGCCACGGCGGGCGGGCGGTGTCGAACCTCGACTGGGCGATGCAGTACGTCTGGGACAAGATCTGCACGACGGTGGCGGCCAACCGCAAGACGTGGACGGTCGGCGTGCTGGGCCTGCGCACGGACGAGACGCGCAACCCGCAGCAGGACGAGCAGGGCTACAACAACCTGGCCGTGCTGCAGCGGATCGAGCCCATGAGCCTGACGGCGCTGCGCGCGCTGCACAGCCGCATCCGGCCGAGCCAGACGCGCGACGGCGACGCCGTGTCGGCCGTCATCGTGGCCACGGACATGATTAGCACGGCGGCACCGAAGCGCCTCAAGTTCACGCGCAGGATCGTCCTCGTGACCGACGGCCGCGGGCCCATCGACGGCGACGACTTTGACGACCTGGCGTACCAGATCAACGACCTCGGCATCCAGCTCGTCGTTGTGTGCGTGCCTTGTGCACCCTTTGTTTTTGTTTTCGGGACCTGGCTGACACGCTTTCAGCGGCGTGGACTTTGACGATGCCGAGTACGGCTTCAAGGAAGAGGACAAGCCGAAGATCAAGGTCGGTGGCCCCGCGGCGAAGAGGACGACGGCTGGGACGGGCGGCTGACGAGGGAACCAAAGGCCAAGAACGAGGCGCTGCTGCGCGCGCTGGTGGCCAAGTGCGACAACGGCGTGTTTGGCACCCTTGCCGAGGCGCTGGACGAGCTCAAGAAGCCCGCCGTCAAGGCCTACCGGCCGTACAAGACGTACGACGGCCCGCTGACGCTGGGCGACCCCGAGACCTACGAGAGCGCGCTGTCCATCAACATTGAGCGGTACTTTCTGACCAAGGTGGCCCGCCCGCCGACCGCCACCACCGTGGTGGTCCGGCCCGACTCGGCCGACGCCACGCAGTCGACGCACACGCTGGACGGCGTGGACGGCATGGACGGCGTGGAGCCGGCCGAGGGGAGCACGGCTTTTTCGGCCGTCCGTAGCGCGCGCGTCTACACGGTCGAGGATCCCGAGGCGCCGGGCGGCAAGCGCGAGGTCGCGTTCGAGAGCCTCGCCAAGGGCTACGAGTACGGCCGCACGGCCGTGTACATTGACGAAGCCGACCGCAACATCACGCAGCTGCGCACCGTCAAGGGCTTCTCCATTGTCGGGTTTATCTCGCGAGCCAATGTACGCTTCCGCTTCTTGCTCTCGGGCTCTTGATCTGCTGGCTGACCGACCCGCGGCCAGGCTGTGCCGTATCTGACCATGGGCGAGAGCTGCATCAACCTGCCGCGCCGCTTCAACGAGGCCGACGAGCTCGCCTTCTCGTCGCTGGTGCACGCCATGGTCGACACGGACACGTGCGCCGTGGCGCGCTTTGTCCCCAAGGACTCCAAGGACCCGCAGATGCTGCTCCTCTACCCGACCGTGACGCCCAGCCTCGTGTGCCTCTACGACGTGCCGCTGCCCTTTGCCGAAGACGTGCGCTCCTATCCCTTTCCGCCGCTGGACAAGGTGATCACGGCCACGGGCGCCGTCCTGACCAAGCACCGGCTGCTGCCCGACGACGCGCTCAACCAGGCGATGGAGAACTACGTCGAGGCCATGGACATTTCCATGTTTGGCACCGACGACGACGGGTAGGCATGGACGATGTGTGGTTGGGTGGTTCGCGAGGCTATCTTGTCTGTTTGTTCTGCTGACCGTCCCCCTCCCCTCAACCCAGGCAACCGGCCGAGTACGCCGACCTGGACGACAACTACTCGCCCATCATCTACCGCGTCAACAAGGCGATTGCGTTCCGGGCCGTGCACCCCAACGAGCCCTTCGTGCTGGACGACAACGAGTTCGTGACCCGCTTCGACCACCCGCCGCCGCGCTTGGTCGACAGTGCCAAGGCCCAGATCGAGGCGCTCATCCGCGCAGCCGACGTGAAAAAGGTGCCGCCCAAGGCCAAGGGCCGCGCCGGACGCGACGCGCGGCGGGTCAAGCCCATCTCGGGCCTCGACATCGACGCGCTCCTCGGCGGCGGCGTCAAGAAGGAGGAGGGCGACGCAGCGCCGGCCAAGAAGACCATCTCGGCCGACAACGCCGTCCCCGAGTTCAAGCAGGCGCTGGCGGCCACGGCCAGCGTCGAGCAGATCGAGGACCTGGTCGGGCAGATGGGCCGCATCGTCGAGGGCCTCATTTCCACCAGCACCGGCGACCTGCACTATGCCCGGGCCGCCGAGAACCTGCGCGTCATGCGCGAGGAGCTGATCGCGCTCGAGGAGCCCGCTCTCTACAACGCCTTTGTGACGGGCCTCAAGGAGCGCCTGGCCGCCGACAAGCTGGGCGGCCCCCGGCTCGACATGTGGTGGACCATCCGCACGTCCGGGCTCGGGCTGGTCACCGCCGCCGAGTCCGACGCGTCCGACGTCACGGACGAGGCAGCTCAAGCGGTAAGGCCACCCCCGTTGGACGGACATGGATGGCCGACAACGCTGACCACCAGTTTCTCCGGCTGGCCAAACCAAAATAAGCACCAGCCACGGCGCTCTGGTAAGGGCAAATCCTGCTCTGCTCCGGGCCATGCAGGGCTGCCACATGGGCAGAGCCTCGCGTCGTCACGCCCCCGGTTGGCCGCCGGCCGCCTGCCGCCCGCCGCCTGCATCTCCTAGCCAAATCACGCCGTTGTGTAGATCACGCCGTTGTGTATCTGATTTTCTGCTTGCGCATCTGAATCGTCCTCCTGGCCCAGCAGAACGGTGATTGCAATGAGGCCGGTTGTCGGCTGTCTGCCTGTTTGTGTCTCCAGCTGGGTGCAGCTGCGAGCTCGCTGCCTTGAAGCGGCCGGCCATGCACAATGTGACACTGCGTAGGTGCCTCTGAAACCACAACATATTGCACGACTGTCTCGACCCCGCATGCCTTTCGGCGGGGTAGAAAACAGCCTCTTGCTCTTATTCACAAATGCTGCCAGTCAGTCGCTCCTTCCGTTTGACGCATCCTGCCGCCTTCCTCTGGGACTGGAAAGTGGGGGTTTCCCGTTTCTAGGCCCATTTCCCCGACGAGAAGGAGCGCGACGCGCTCTGCCCGGCCTTGAAATCGAAACGCGCTCCCGCTGTTTGCTAGCATCGTCAAACGTCTGGCTGCCGATTCTGAGATCCTGTCTGTGCCGACCGGACGGCTGCGAGGTGCCGGCTTGGGCGTGTCGGACGGATACGCAAGCAAGGCACGTACACTCAGATTCACATCACGAGGTCAGCAACTTGCCCCTCACCTTTTGATTTTTCAAAATGGCAGCTCGGCCGTCGAGCTCTATCTTACCAGTTTCAAGCGCGACGGTGATCTGATTTGTCTTGCAAAGTGACCGGTGCCATGGCCGGACGCACCCTCTACGACCGGGTGCGAGCAGTCTACAGCCTGGGTGATGAAGACGACGGCCACCGCGAGGACGACGGCTTCATGGCAGGACCATCGCCGAACCGGCCAGACGAGATGGATCTCATGGCCTTTGATGACGACGACGGCGGGGCCAACCTGGGCGACGCGCATCGCTGGGACACGGAGAATGCTCCGAGCGTGGGCGCCGTCGGCCGCGAGGCCAGCCCGGACGTCCGTCTGGGTGGTGGCCCCACGCCGGCCATCCATGCCAACAGCATACGCGTTCCGTTTGACCCGGAGGAGCAGTCAGACGACGAGGTCGTCATCACATCCGTTTACGAGAGGCAGAACAACAAGAAGAGCGTGAACGGCAACAGTGGTGGTGACAACAGCAGCAGCATCAGCAGCAGCAGCAACAACAACAGGAACAGCCAGCATGGCGGAAAGGGTCACCAGCGCTCTGAGAAAGCAGGGCCGTCAGCCGCGGCCGCGTCTGGCTCCGCGAGCGAGACCGGCTCCCCCAATGGCCGGACTCTGAACCAGAGAACTGGCTCCGCCGGTCGAGGTAAGGCCTTGTCGGCAACGGCACCTCCGTTTCAGCCGCGGCTGTCATCCACCCCCGCCGCCGCTGTGACGCCCCTGCTGCCCGCCCTCGTCGCTCGTTCTGGAGAAGCAGGGCGGTCCAGGCCACAGCATGGGGCAGTCTACCCGGGACACCACGCCCACTTCTGCCCGTGGGACATTGTCACCAACTACCACGCCTGGTTTGTGGGCAAGCAAAACGGCGAACGCATCCGCCCCTACTTTGAGACGGACACGCTCGTGCGGTGCCAGACCTGGGACTTTTGCTACGTGCGGCACCCGGCCCGCGACAAGAAGGACAAATACGCCCTGCTGGTCCCGGCCGAGCAGTTCCTGCAGCTCCTCGACCGCATCAACCGGACGCTCGCCATCCAGCTGACGGTCCCGCCGGGTGCAAACGGAAACAAGTTCCGCGTCCGGTTTGGCCAGAAGGGCACGCCGGTTCCGCGCTTTCTGGGCCACGCGGGGGACGCCAAGGGCCTAGCAGCGCTCGTCAAGTCCATGCCACCGCTGCATCCTGACGATGCCGTCTACGAGCTCACCCACCTGAAAAACTCGACGCGAGAGATTTACGTTCAAAAAGTCAACAGCCTCTCCTACAAGTACGACAAGTCCGACCGCAGAAAGAACAAGTCCGAAAAGGCGCAGAAACGGCGCGTCCACGATCGCAAGCAATGGGGCAAGCAGCTCAAGCGCGTCCAGAGATACTTGGGGCTGCGTGGGAAAGCCGGTCTGGGTAGGCTCTCCTCTCCTCTATCACGCCTCCAGCCACGCAAGCTTGCTTCGCCAAAGCTAATCTCTCGATCCTTTGCGCAGGCTCCTTTCAGCGTTCCCAGGCCCTTGATCTGGACAAGGTTACTCCGTATCCACATGAAGAGGACGTCGTGTTCGTGTCCATGGACATTGAGTCCTACGAATTCAACCACGGCGTCGTGACCGAGGTCGGATTCGGTGTGCTCGATACGCGGGATCTGGCGGGCACACCGCCCGGCATCAACGGCGAGAACTGGCACGCCCTCATCCGCGGCCGCCATCTCCGCATCCGGGAACACGCCAGCATGATCAACCGCACATTTGTGAACGGGAATGAGTGCAATTTCAACTTTGGGTCCGTTGCTCGCGCTCGCCGTCGTCAACCTCTTCCTCTTTGCTGACAGCATCGCGTACCATAGGAAGTCGGAAATGGTTCGGTTAAAGGACGTTTCCGGTATGATACGGTCGGTTCTCCAGCCTCGGCTGCCCGACGGCCAGTGCCGGAATGTCATTCTGGTGGGCCACAACATCAAAGCCGACATCTCTCTGGTGAAAAACGTCGGGTTCTCCATAGACGACCGCATGTTCCTGGAGATTGTCGACACGCAGGACTTCCACCAGCATTTCCGAAAGCTCTCCCAGCAGATGGGCCTCCGAGGGGTGCTGAGCGACCTGGAAATCGAAAGCCACTTTTTGCACAACGGCGGCAACGACGCTGTCTACACGCTGCAAGCCATGGTCTCCCTTGTCTTGAAGAGACGCCAGGACAGCCTCCGGCGGCAGAACGAGAGATGCCAGGCCACGTGTGTTTTTCGTTTCCCTTTTTTGGTTCTGGGAGAGCCTTCCGCTGACCATGTCTAGCTACAAGCCGGACCCCGAGGCAATTCAGCAAGGCTGGGAGACAGGCGGCGAAATGAGCGACGGCGGTCTTCCGAACGAAGCAGCTGCGTTTGACGACGCGGAGGCGAGTGCTGAAGAGCAAGGTGCACAGCCTGCAGGCCCATCTCCCGAGGTCGCATCGAAAATGGGAATGCTCCGACTTGCAGCGACGGGCGACACGGAGGATCTCATTTCGCTCTGAAAAGCGGCAACACACCAGTGGACAAGCATGCAGACCGTTTAGGTTTTTTGAGACAAATGTGAGCAGAGAATTGGAGCCTGGCTTGTATGGATATATACAAAGATGAGTCGCCTTCCGTCATGATATACAGCCGCGGAGCAGCCACCCTTCGACACTCCCCGCCAAAACCAGTTCTGCCGAAGAATGCCGTCCTCTTCCCAATACAGAATCCCCAAACGCCCGTGCTATGAAAAAGAGATGGTGACCCGTGTGTGCGACGAAAGCCCGATGCAGCTGCCCGTTCGCTGGCGGGCGCGGTGTTGTTACATGGCGACGGACGGGTGCCTGCAGGGGTGCCGTCCGCAGGCCGCCGTCGCGTCGTCGTCGTCGTTCCCCTCTCCGACCGGCATCCGCGCATGGTCATGACGCGGATTTCTCGAGCAGCTCCTTGGCTTCGTTGACCTTGGTCGCCAGGTATGGGCTGCCGCCGCGGTCGGGGTGGTTGAGCAGCATGAGCGTGCGGTGTGCCTTGCGGATCTTGTCCTTGGTGACGGCGCGCTCGCTACAGATGTCAGTCGCCAGGGACAGAGAGGGAGGGGGAGGAGAAGAAGAAGAAAAGACGGACTTGAGGGACAGAATCAGAGTCGCCTCCTTCTTGGTCATCTTGGGCTCGAAGCCGCCCTTGTAGAACGCCTTGCCCAGCGCACCGGTGCCACCGCGCGAGCGCCGAAAGGCGACGAGGCCTGCGCGTCCCTGTGTCTGTTAGTCTGCGTGCTGACGACGACAGCTCGGCCAAAGTCGAGCAAGAGAGGAGGCTAGGCTGCCGTACCAGAAAGGCGGCAACGGCCACACCCGTTCCGATCGCAAGCGCAGACGCCATGGTGCCTGTGCGGTCTGAATGTCGTGGGAGGGGGGGGAAGGGGGTCGAGTCGAGGTTTCCGGAGGAGGCCCGTTTGCAGTGGGAGAGAGAGAGAAAAATCGTCGGGCTCAGAGAGTGGCGGCGGAAGCGGACGGAAGTCGGATCGTGAGGTTGAACGAAGAAAAAATGAAGGAAGGGGACATCTGATTGGCCACTGGAGCCGTTGTGGCAAGCCACGCGCACCAGCCACACGTCGGCGCCGATAACGATAAGGCCCCACCACAGACTTTTTTAGCAAAAGCGAAAAAAAAGTTCACCAGAGACGAAGAACCTCGCCGCTATTTTCTGGTCTCGCCGCAGAACGACGTTGAACAGCCCGCCTTCTCACGACGACGTGCCGGCGCTGATCTGTACGACGAACCGAACGATTTCCGATCTCCTTGTTCTCTCTGATCCGTCAAGATGAGGTGAGACTTTTTTGGATGCGCGAGAGAGAAGGAAGAAGGGGACGAACGGTCTTGTGCTAACCAAGTCCAGAATCGAAACATGCTTCTTCTGCTCACGGTGCGCACCTCCCAGACGACGGCGACGGCGACGGGTGAGGAGGGGTCGGGAAACAAAAAGGAGTGACAGCTGACTCTGCCAACCAGGCCCACGTACCCGGGCAAGGGCATCATGTTTGTGCGGAACGATAGCAAAGTGTTTCGGTTCTGCCGGAGCAAATGCCACAAGAACGTGAGTTTTTTTGGGGAGTCAGGGAGCAAGAACTTGGGGCTGTCCGGACACGGCTGACAGTGTCTGCAGTTCAAGATGAAGCGCAACCCGCGCAAGCTCAAGTGGACCAAGGCGTTCCGCAAGGCGGCGGGCAAGGAGATGGTGGTGGACTCGACGCTGCTGTTTGCGGCGCGGCGCAACGTGCCGGTGCGGTACAACCGCGAGCTGGCGACCAAGACGCTGGCGGCCATGGACCGGATTGCGGAGATCCGGGCGCGGCGCGAGCGCGCCTTTTACAAGCGGCGCATGGTGGGCAACCGCAAGCGCGAGCTGGCGGCGGCGCGCAAGCTGGTGGCCGAGCACGGCCACCTGCTGCTGCCGCAGCCCCAGCGGCCCAAGCACCCGAAGCTGCGCGCGGCGGCCGAGGCGGCGCTGCTGGCGAAGCAGCTGGCGGCCGACAAGGAGGACGGCGAGGAGGTCGAGGTCGACGCGACCGACGCGCTGCGGGCCAAGACCAAGACGGCGGCGCGGAGAGCCGTGCGGCAGCGGATCGGGACCGACGGGCAGATCGAGGAGGTCGCGGACGAGGTGGCCGGCGCGGTGCAGATGGTCGACGACGACGACGAGGAGGAGGACGACGAGGACGAGATGGACACCGACTGAGCCTCTCTGCATTTACTTCTCCCCCCCCCTTCATGTCCAACGCTACGATGGTTTCTTCCTCCTCGCTGTGTCTGGGTCAGGCGTTCTCGGCGTGCATCTTCTTGCCGGTCGTTTCGTTTTCTTGTGCTTGTGTTCTTTTTTTATAGCCGAGACGTGCTTTGGCATCAATTTGTCTCTCCTTTTCAAGAGGCGTTGAGTTGAAACAAAAAAGTTGATACCGCGACGTCAGCCTGCGGCGCAGAGAACCTACAAACGGGAATGGGTGACACCAGAACATCAGCACCAGTCAGACAGCACCAGATGCGTCTCCCTCGGGCTCTACTTCTTCCGCTCCCGCGCCACGGGCGCGGCGTGGTACGTCTGCGGCGGCATGGGCAGGCTGGCGGCGACGTCCTGCTGGATCTGGGCCTCGATGGCGGCCTGCTTGCGGCGCCGCGCCTCCTCGGCCTCGGCAGCCTCGATCTCGGCGGCCGACGCCGCCGCGCCCCAGTTGCCGGCGCCGCCGCGTCCCGACAGCCCGGCCTTGGGCCGGTTCAGCGCGACGGACGCAGCGGGTGCGACCACGGTCGGCGGGGTCGTCGTCGTCGTCGGCGTCGTCATCACCGCCGTCGTCGTCGTAGCCTGCACGCGGGCAGCCTCGGCGGCCTCGTCGCGCTCCGCGGCAGCCACGGCGGCCGCGTCGTAGACGTTGCCGGCGCCGCCGCGGCCGCCGCGGGTGTACGGGGACTGCTGGGGCAGCGGCGCGGCGGCGGCGGCGGCGGCGGCGGAGGCAGAGGGCTGCTGGTGGGCTTGTGCTTCGAGGTCCTGTGGTTCGCGAGGGCGGCAGGTCAGGATCGGCTGTGTCCTCGCAGATCGGGGCAGCAGACAGAGCAGACAACTCCACGCTCCACTCTGGCCGTCGCACAATGGACAGACAGTCCGAGAAGAAAAAAAAGTCGTGACCCACCCGCTTTTCGAGCTCCTCCTTGTCCTTCTTGCTGTACCAGTTGCCAGCGCCGCCGCGGCCGACGCGGTAAATGTCTGCGGACATTGTGCGCTTTTCTTTCCCGGAGCCGTCGGTTCAGTCGCGCGGGCTGTCGTGCGGGAAGGCTGAAGAAAATAGGGACCGACTCGACTTTAGCCTCGGCGGAGCGAGAAAGGGGCAAAAGGAGTCGTCGCGTCACCAGGCACCCAGTCAGGGCGTCTCTCGGGAGCACGTTCAGCGTCTGCTGAGCGGTCTGCTTATAACTACAGTGCTTGTACTCCGTACAATACTTGTAGTTATTGTCGTTGTACAGACGACAAAGTATAAAAACAGCAGCGGTCACTATCTTTGCCAAGCCTTTTTTGTTCTTTGCAATCGACGATCCCTCGTCCGCAGACAGCCCTCGACGGCCTATCTTATCCTCACGGCCGTCCCTTTGCCGACGGTCTCGACGGACCGACCAAAAAAGGATCGAGCCCTAACTAAAATAATTTGTGTGCACAGCCGTCGTCGCCCTTCTGGCACGCCCTCTCGTGGGTCTTGTTTTTGCTCTGTCGAGGGCAAGGACGGACCATTGCTCCGCCGTATATGCTTACAACACGGAGCCACGCACCGGGCGGCGCCTGTTCAAATTGCCGCACGCGGGCGTCCTCTGGCTGGGCAGCAGGCAGTCTCTGCTCGTACGACGACGGAGCGCTCCGTCCACAGCGGCGCAGCAGAGTCGCATGGTTGTGCACCCCGCGGCACGCCCGAGTGGGGGACGGCCGCTGATGAGTCAAGCGGTTTACGGAAGGTTATCGGGGTATCGGGGCGTGATTTACAGCTGGCGTCAGGGCTCAGTCCAGCTGCCGTGGTGCGCTCAGGCTTTTCCGGATCCGTTTGCGGACGTATTTCTCGCTGGGCCCACGAGCTGCAGCGAAAGCCGTCTCGGAGCACAAGGAATGCTCTTGCACATTCTTGCCCTATTGCCTGTCCTCGTATTCCGCCCGACTGCAGAGCCTGGCCCCGTCCAGCCGTCGCCGGTGCCTCTGGGGGATCTTCGTGCTCCATGTTTTTCCGGATAGTGGATGGAGCACTATGGGGCTCCCGAGTAGGGTTTGGAAGTCGGTACAACTAGTACTTTTCGACGACGGCAAGCAGCACAAGCACAGCTGGCAGCCGCCAGGACGTTGAAAGCAAAGGCCACATCCACTCGTCGGTTCTCCGTTCCTGGCTGTCTGCCCGTCGAGCTCTGGGCATCGTGCCGTCTGGGCTTTGCCCTGCCGTCTGCCGTCTGCCGTTTTCTGTTCCCCGCCTCGGTGTCGTAACACTTGACGGCTGCAGCCAGGGTCGCATTTGTGCACCGTTCCTGCTGGCTGGCTGTCCTCCTCCGACTCGGAGCGCAGAACGGCCCTCTCAGTCCGTGTGTCCGTGTGTCCGTGTGACCCATGGGAGGGGAAGCACATTGCCGGGCGGTGCGGCTGATTGGTGCCGTCCACCATGCCAAGGATGTCAGAATGCTGGGAAGCAGTCGAACAAATGCCCGTCTGGAAAGCAGTCGAGCTGTGTCTACGGAGCACTGGAGAGCGCGAGTTTTACTGCTCTACACCTGTAAGATACGGAGTACTCCGTACTCCGTACACAAGTACGGCCTCCGTCAGCTGTCTGACGCCCTCGTGTCTCGGCTGCTGATAGGCCCATTCCTCAAATGAAATTGGGACTGGCATCTCTGGCCGGCCCCCCTTTTCCCAAGACCCTCCTCTCCCCCTCGCTTCGGTTTTATTTTACGGCGCAGGGGCAGCCGCAGCCGCCTGCATTTTGTGCTCCGTAGCTAGGAGCGCTCCGTGCCTGCTCATTGCTTTTGGCTCCTCCTTGCGGCCCATCCGGCCTGCTCCTCCGCCCATGGCGCCCTCCAGGCTCCTACTCCGTAAGCATATTATGGCTCGTCAGCGGCTAATCGTGTCTCATCCGTGCGCGGTTTTGTCGATATGCAGGGTAATAAGGATGTTCACGCCGCTGCCAGCACAGGCACGGAGCCCTCGCGGTACGTACAAGTACTCATAGTTGTACTCGGCACAAGTACAAATACCTTTTCAAGCATACAAAACCAAACAATTACCAGCTCTCCTCTGCGGGAGCCACGAGAGTCGACGCCGGCCCGGATAAAAATAGAGGGCTAGGACGCGCTTGCGGGGAGAGCCAGGGGCAAGCGACAGCAGAGAGGTCTCGCAGGTCGTAAAAGCAAAAAGCAGTGCTTACGGAAATTACACAGTCTTGTATATTTAGGCCTCCTACGCACTCGTATTTCGTACTCGTCATGGCTGCTCACTCGCTGTTGTTGAAACAGAAGAAAAGAGGGCCGCATTGCGCGATCCACCTCTCTCTCCGTGCAGGGACGGGCGTGCACGGTGTGTCACAGGACCATTCTTATTCATACGCCCCCGCCCGGCGCTGTGGTCACGCAGCCGAAAAGACGGGCGCCGGCGCTTTCCCAGCGCCGCACGCGGCCAGGCCACACAGTGCGCGCTAGCTGCGCCGCGACAACACTGCGGTTTCCTATTTCGGAGGCGCGGAGGAAGGAAGAGAGAGGGGGTGTTGGTGTCTCTCTCTCTCTCTCTCTTCTTTCTCGTCCCCCTCCATTCTACCAGAACGGCGCCTGCCTTGCCTGTCTGGCCCTGCCTGCCTGCCATTCCATTCCATTCCGCTCCGCCCTTTGTTTCCAACAGAAGTCGCTGCCCCGTACCTTTTTGTGGAGAGCGGCTGCCAAAAAGTACGGAAGCGGTACCTTGCGCCTGTCTCTGCGATTTCGCCCTGCGGCCGCATTTGGGGTCTTTCCATCTTGTTCTCCCCTGTTCTAACTGCCACGACACCGTTTTGGCCACCGAGTCGTTGTGTCTAAATAATCACTCCGTAAAAGGGTACTTTCCAAACACGGCTGCCTTGTCATTAGGGCCAGCCACGCGCGCGCGCGCGCGGCAGGACGGGGGGGGGGACAATGGCGAGTGCGAGACAATAAAAATAAAAATAAAAATAAAATAAAATAAAATAAAAACCGCCTAATTGAGGTCTCGTGGCTGCCTCAATGCATTGCCCCCCCGTCCCGTGAGCAGGATCAACAGAAAACAGCAGGCGCGGGAGGCCGCTCTTTGTCAACCTGCACTTTCCCTCTTTGCCGTTGCATTTCTTCTCTCTCTTCCTCCTCTGCTTTGGGCTCCTCTGCTTCGGACGGGCTGTCACTGCTACTACTGGGCTGCTTATCCTCAACGGCTTTGGCTAGTTGTTCTGCCGAGACGTGCTCGGAAGCTACGCCCTGCGCATTCTGGCGCCGTCGCAATCAATCTATCGCCCGTCACTCGTACCTCGCGCTTGCTGCGCTCGCCGTCCCCTCTTTCCGTCCCTCTTATCCCTCGCGCTGGCAAGCACGAGTGCGTACTTTCTGCGCGCACACCCACGCCCAAAACACACACACAACGCACACACAACACCACGCCAAAAACCACCCACCCCCCCCCCCCCCCTCTCTCTCTCTCCCCCCCGACCACACGCCACCACAATCGACGCCTGAATTTCTGCTGTTGGCATATTATATAATTTTTTTATTATTTTATTTTTTTGTTTTTACCTTGTCTCTTTTTTTGGTCGGCCTCCTCTTTCTTCTTTCGTCTTCTCCTGCTCTCTCTCTCTCTCTCTCTCTCGCTCTCTCCTCTCCCCCCCAACCTTTTTTTTTTGGTTTACGCTCCCAACTGTTTTTCTGTGACTCAATTTGCATCTGGCCTCTCGCCCTCTTCTCCCTTTTCCCTCGTTTCGTTTTGGAATACCCCATCCTCGGCTCTCTCCCGACCAACGGTCCCTCCCCCCTCTTCTCCTCTTGTCACTCGGCCGTGACGTGACCAAGGACACCCAATCCATTCCCGCCTACGCAACCTGTACGACGTTCGAACCTCTCTTCGAGGGCAATCAACCAGAAAAAAAAGAACAACCTTGCCGAACACTGGGAAACACGCTGCCGAGAGCTTGTCGTCTTTTTTGGGCCTCGTTGTCTTGTTGGCTGCTCGGGTCGCGCTTGTTCGGCATCTCTCTCCGTCTCGCTCCAACCCCGCCCTACGCCGCCGAAAGCTGGGAGGAGTCGAGATCCAGAGAGTGCTGCATTCGGCTTGCTTTGCGTCGTTTGCGTCGTTTGCTTTTTTTTCGTTTTGGGCAGCCTCGTCGACGGTTCGCGTCCTTGCTTCTGCTTCGGCACAACGGCTGAGTCAATGGCGTCGTCCAAGGTCCGTGCCCGTGTTTCCTCCCCCGTGTCGTCGGCCTCCGTGTCGTTGTCGTCGTCGGCCTCGATTGGCCTTCCAAGGGGGGGCAAGCCTGCTAACTCGCCTCTCCTTCACCAGGAACTGCAGACGTCGCCGAGACCCCTGACCCACCGTCCGTCGCTGTCCAACGTGTCCAGCGGCGCCGGTGGCCTGTCCCCCAGCCTGGCCGCCAACGGCATCGCCGGCCGGCAACCGCACGCGCGAACCGGCTCCCACTCGATCATCGGCGCCGCCCTCAACGCTGGCCACCGCATCAGCCGCCGAAAGAGCATGACGGGCAGCGGCGCCGGGGCCAGCAGCTCGTTGGGCGGCTTCCCGCGAGGAACCAGCGCCATGGCTGCGGCCATGGCCGCTGCCGGGCACCACCACGGAACCATTGGCAGCCTGCCACTGCCGTCCCCACCCGCGAGCCTGCCCGGCCGCAAGTTTGTCACGGCCGACGGCAGCGCCATCGATGACGACCTCAACGACATGTCCGACGGCGAGGTGGACCCGGCTGGCCTGACCGACGCCAACGCGATTGCATTCGAGATCGCCCGCGTTCGCCGTGCCAGCGACGGCCAGCCGCTCCTCAAAGAGGGCCGGAGAAGCAGCCGCGCCGATCTTCGGTGCCAGAAGTGCGGGAAGGGGTACAAGCATAGCAGCTGCTTGACCAAGCATCTGTACGTGTCGCCCTTTTTTGGGGTGGGGGGGGAGGGGGCGGAGTGTACCCGACGTGGTTTTTGTACTGACTCTTGCGCAGGTGGGAGCACACGCCGGAATGGGCTTTGACGTCCAAGCTCCTGATCTCGAAGCACCAGCAGGTGCAGTTGCTCGAGGCGGCATCTGTGCTGGTGACCATGAACCACCAGCCGGTGGATGGCGATGGCGATGCCGTTGCCGTGACGCCGCCCGACTCGACCCGGGATTCTGCGAGCGACCAGGACTCGGATTCGCCGCCGGCGTCTGGCTATTCGTACCAGCACGACGGCCGCAGCTCGGTCGACACCACGCCGCCACCGCTGGCCCATGTGGACGGTGCCATGGCTGTCGACGGCGTGAAGCGCGAAATGTCGGCAGCCCTGTCGTCTCCGCCGCCGGCGCCGTTCTCGGACTACGGCCACGGTGGCAGCAGCTTTGCTCACTCGTACCGGTCTGTCCTGTCGGGGGCTGCGCGCCCAGCGTCGTCGGGTAGAAACGCAACGGGCCAGGAGGACAACGAGCTGGCGGCGGCGGTCGAAATGCTCAGCTGCAGCTTCAACAGCGGCGCGGGCGACGGCAACATGGCGGCGGTCGGTGGTGGCTCGCTGGCGGGTCTCGGTCCCGATGTGCCCCCGGTTCCCCTTGTGCCGGCGCACTATCTGGGCCAGTCTCTCGGCCAGTCTCTCGGCCAGTCGGCGACGCCGCTTGGCGACACCAGCTTCATCAACAGCTTCCCGAGCCGCGCGCCGGAGAGCTTCACGCGCGGCGAGCGGCAGCGGTCGCACGTCGTGGACGACATCAAGATGGAAGGAAGCAGCGAGAGCGCCATGGACGAAGACGACGACGACGCCATGTCCCGCTCGCGGCGGAGCGACGACGACGACGACGGCGTGTTCGGCCGCATGGAGGAGTGACCGAAAAAAGAGAAAACGAAACCGCAGCTCCGATCCGACCCGATCAGAGAACTGCAACAAACATCGCTTGACCTGAGAACCACACACGACAAAGGCCTCGTGCAGCCTTTTTTTTGTTTTCTGCCAACCCCAACGGACAACCAAGAAAAACACGTGAAAAAGAAAAAAGACCAAAAAAAACTGGCCAAGTGACACCAAAGGCGACAACTCAACACACAAAACGACATTATGAAAGTTTCTCTTTTTTCCCCGCTCCGACTCGTCGGCCGACACGATCGACGTATGCTTCGTTCTTTCTGATTGCTATGCGCCTCTGTTCTCGGGCAGAGGCAGACGGGGGGAGTGGCTGGCTTCTCCTGTCCAAGGTTGTATGTATCACAGATGGTTTGCTCCGCCTCCCGGCAACTCAGCACCGAAGAGTGGGAAACGAGCTGGACGGTCCCTTGCCCGGACTGGACGGCGCGATTCGCCCACGAGGTTAAAGTGAGGGTCGGCTTTGGCGTCGAGCAGGTTTGTGATTGTATAGCACCAACGTCCAAATAACAAAAAAAAAACACAATGGCATTCAAAACACATGCGAGCATGCGAGGACAAGGTTGACTGACTGCCGCCTGCTCAAGCCCTGCTTGTCGTGCGGCCTGTGAGGCGACTTCGCCACGGCAAAATGCCGCAGGACAAACGCGGTGCGGAAGAGGGTCGATGACAGACAGGACAGCATCTGAGAACAGGCGTCACGCACGGCAAGCTTTTGCCTGTGTGCGGTGCATGGTCCGGCAGGCAGCACTGGCTGCTGTCGCGAACGGGCAGATCTGTGTTCCGATGTGAACCAAGACAAAGTGGTGAGAACAGAAAAGAAGCAAAGGGAGAAGCGAAAGGAGAAAGAAGAAAGTTCGGGCAGAACAAAGTACAGGCAAGAGGCAGCAGAGCAAGCGAAGCCTTACAGCAGATACGCAACTTGGAAGAAGCAGGGCATGTATTGTAGGACGACGAGGAGCGCACAGGCGAAACGGCGGATGCGGTGTTGATTTTGCAGCGGCATTCACGGGCGGTGAAGCGAAAACGGCAGAGGAATGGGCGGGTGGTGATGGAGGCGGTCAGACGAGAAGGAAAGGGGGGGGGCACAGACGGGAGAGAAGGGCAGGAGGTGTGAAGGTACCGGAGTACAAGGTGGGGTCGGTGGGCGGCGGGGACCAAGAGGGAAACGAAAGACGTCACAACTGGAGCGATCGACCAAGCTATCGCTCTGTCCCCCACTAACTACATACGCTGTATGCAAGTATCTTACGTAGTGTACGTAGTGTAATACTGTCCGGTAGCGGGTATGCAATTAGTGGGCGACCCGAGACTTATCTGCTGGAAGGCGCTTGCCTGCACGCGTGGGGTTGGGCGATGAGCGATCGGCCGGCATGCCGTCAGCGACCCATTTTCGGCATCTTACGTATGCATACAGCTCTTTCGACAGTCGCCCAGCCTTGTCGAGAAAAAGGGAACCCCCCCGGGCAGCGCCCCATGCGAAGGACGTGCCCCCGACACAACCTCCCAAGTCGCTGCAGTCTTTTTTTCTGCTTCGCTTCCGTCCCACTCGCCTCGCTTTCGTCCCACTCGGTACTCCCCCCCAAATCTTTCTCGTTTCTCTTCTCTTCCTCGTCTCCGATGGCCCGACCCAAGTCGAGCAAGGCCGGCCACCGGGCCGACGACGACGCGTCGACGGTGCCCCGGCCGCTGGCCCCGGCGCCGCCGGTGGCCGCCGCGCCCGTGGTGCCCGTGGTGCCGGTCACGCCCATCGCGCCGCTGCCCGTGCCGGCCCGCAAGAGCACGACGCGGAAGCCGGTGCGCAAGGAGGCGGCGGCTGCGGCGGCGGCGGCGGCGGCCGTGCAAGACGAGCGCGACGACCGCGACGAAAAGGCCGGCCTCAACGGCGTCCGCCACGTGGTCGACGAGATCTCGCACACGCTGGGGGGGGCCAGCCGCCGCGCGGGCAAGGCGGCCTCGTCGCCCCCGTTTGCGAGCCTGCCGCTGCCCGGGGCTTTTTCGCCCGCCGTGGACACCCGCCGCACGCTGCGCGCGGTGGTGGCGGCGGCGGTGACGTCGCTCCTCCTGTCGGCGGGCGGGCGGTTTGTGCTCGCGTGGATCGCGCTGTCGCTGGCGGCGTCGACGACGACGGCCACGGCGTCGCCGCTCACCCACCACTACCTGGCTTCGCAAACGTGGACCAGCTGGACGTCGCACCTGAGCACGGCCACGGCGGCGGCCACGGCCTCGGCGGCCGCGCCGGGGCTCGGGGCGTATGCCGTCATGCTGGCCGTTCGCATGTACGTCCCGAGTCCATCATCATGATCATCATCATCCATGTGGAGGATGCGGAATTTTTTCCCGCTAACAAACCCCCGTCTAGCCTCAAGTTTGCCGTGGCCTGGGGCCCGCTCTCCAACATTGCTTCTCTGGACGTCTTGGCCAACGGGCCCATTGTAAGCTTGTCCCCACTGGAGAAAAACAGAAACAGCACTAACTTGCCATTCAGGTCCACCTGCTTTCGTCGTTCTACAACGTGCCGCTGTCGGCCGTGCTGCTGAGCGAGGGCCTGGACGCTGCTGCGGACCTCGTGGCTGTGGGCTTCTGGCGCCGGCAGGCGGACGCAGTCGTGGGCGGCCGTGGTGAGAAGAACGAGGAAGAGGAGGAGGCCTACTACGGCGGCAGCGCCTGGGACCCCGTGTCGTTTGCGGTGTCGTCCGTGTTTGCGGCCGCGCTCTACAGCTTCACGTATGTGCAGGCGTGCCGCTTCTTCCTGCCGGCGACGCTGGTTGTGCACTTTCTGGGCATCGCCACCGTCGAGCCCGCCCGCACGCACGCGCTGTCCGCGGCGGCCAAGCCCGTGCTGGGCGAAGTGCTGTCGGCCGTCTTCCTGAGCGTGCCCGCCGTGCTGCTCAGCGCGGTCTGCGGCGTGGCCGCCCGCACCTTTGTGTTTGGCACCGGCGCCGGCGCCGGCGCCGTCGGACCGGTCTCTGTGGCGCAGCGCCGAGACGGCGCCTACGGCACGCGCTCCTCGCTGGCCCGCACCCCGCTCGGCCTCTACGCGCGGGCCGTCGCGCTGCGCACGGCGGCGCTGGCCTTGGCCGTGGGCGTCAGCGTCGCCGCCCGCTGCCTGCTGGGCATCCAGGGCGTCGACACCGTGGGCGCCGCCGCCTTTGCGGCCATCTGGACCGTCGCGCCGCTGCTGGTCGGCACGGGGCTCGGCCTTGCCGGGGTGTGAGCGCGCTGTGGCGGGCTCAGCCGGGGTTGGGACGGGCTTGGCCTGCCCCGGTTCGTGTCAGCCGGCTTGCCCTGACTTTCCTCTCGTGTCGCTTTCTGGCGTTTGTACACTGGTCGTCGTCTTTTTTTGTTTTGCTCTCGGAGGAGGAGAGATCGTTCAACGGAATGGGCAAGGTCGGTCTTGGGGCGGCCAGGTTGGTCGTGGGTTTTGTAATGGCTGCGCTTGGGTTTTGTTGGGGACACTGAGCTCGGGTCCGGCCCTGGCCAATGGCGGCTGGCTCAGGTCCCTTTTTGCTTTGGAATCAACTTCTATTCTCGCCCGTCGTCCGTTGCCAAGCTGGAGTTAGACGTCCGTCGGCTGCTGGGCCTGGCCAGCCGCTCCCGGTGCACCAGGCCGAGAGAGGCCCTCTCAGGGGCTGCGCACCCACGCCCGCAAGTGGCTTGGTCTCGAAATAGCCCTCTCGTGGTGGCCTGCGGGCACAGGGGGCGAGGGCGGGGGCACCGCCCCCGCGGCCTCCCCCCTGCGGCCTGCGGCCTCCTGTGCCGGCCACCAGCCTCGTAGGGCTGCGGCTGAGGAGGACGCTGTGCTCACCCGCCGGTTGTCAGCCCCGGCTGAGGGATTCAACCCTGTCGGTCGAGCAGAGCGGCGCGATCGGGCATGCTCCGCAGCTTACTCTGACAGGGAGGCATGGCTGGCCAGCCAAGCCGCGGCGTTGCATTGCCCAGCCGAGCTAGGCCTGGCCCTGGCGTCTTGTCGCCGTCGGCATCGGCGGCCTCTGCCCCTGTGCGTCCGGCGTCTGCGCCGGTGCCTGGCCTTGGCATCGTGGTCTGGCGGCCCTTCCGGGACGACCGACGTCCGCCGGCGGCAACCAGAGCGCAGGCACAGAAGCGAACGAGGGCGTCTGATTTGCTGCTCACATGCGAGACTGCGCCTCGTCTTGGCTGCTCCGCCGTGGCCTCGGCTCGCTTGCTTCTCCAGCTCGGCGCCCTGCTCACGGTCGGTCTGCCGCCAGGGCCTCCGACAGCAGCTCGCCGGGCGCAAGCTCCGGACGTCTCGTCCTGTTCGCCGTTTTGGACGTTTCTCTCGTCTTTTCTGGAACGGGGCGCTGCTGGCCGCCCGCCTGTCTGCCTGGTCTGCCTCGGTGGCTTGCCTAGCGCGACCACGCCGATCTGGGCGGCGTGGAGGAGGCAGGACGCTGGAAAGGGACAGGTCAGAAGAAGAGAAGAGAACAGCTTCGACTTCGGGGGCAGGGCCCGATCCACCTCCTGCCTTCTAACTCCGGCCCCTGCCTCCGACGTCTGCCTTCCGCTTCTGCCTTCCCGCTTCTAGGCACCCACCGGTCGCGGCCCCCCATTGGTTGGCCTTGAGAGCCGCACTAAATCGCAGCACGACACGGATTGCGCACACCTGATTGGCCCGTCGCTGTTGACCGACGGACGGACTCCGGCCGGCCATCGTTTTGCTCGAGGCCAAAAATGGCATCCAAACGGCCACCCGCCAGCCGAACGGAGAGGAGACATCCCTCGACCCGTCAGCAGAGGGCGAGCGGCCGGCCACTGGTTTCGCTCCCGTACACCGCAAGCCTCTGGACGGCGCCGTTGTCCGTGTGTCTGGCTCCCTCGTTTTTCTATTTTGATTTCCCACTGGCGTCGGACCCCTGTTGTCTGCCTGGACATCGTGCGGTGCGGTCCCACGGCCGCCGAGGCCGGCTCGGGCTGTGTGGAACGGCTGAACGAGCCGTCGCCGCGGAGAAACTCCACCTCCACCTCGAGCGTTTGATGCCGCATGTTGCGCATAGCTCAGGGCCAGGCTGCCGCTGCCCGGCCGCCGCCGCCTGTTGCTCACCGGCCTGGTTCAGGCCGCCACCCCCCCCCCCCCCCTCCCCTTCCCCATGGTGTGAGGCGCGGGTGCTTCTTCTGCCCCCCACCCCATCGCCTCTCATACCACCGGACTGGGAAGCATACCATCTTGGGCAAGCCTGCGTGTGAATCATACTCATTGGACCCAGCTTTTTCGGAGAAGGCACTCTAGCAGCGCAGCACCCCCCCGGATACGAGCCCTCCCTTCTTCTCGCTGGAGAACGGGACAGGAGGCCGTAGGACGTCCGATGCCCCTGTCACGCGCCGCCGCCCGCCGCTCCGTCGAAGAGGGCCGAAGGGTAAGCGAGCAAGAGGGCCGGGCGTGGGAGACAGAGATCCAGAGACAGAAGCGGTATCCAGCTCGGGGCTGCAGTCGACGGAGGCGGCAGAACGCCCAGCCGGTCTCGCACACGTACTCCGTACACCATGGCTATGTTCCGGCTTGGAGGCCCTCAAGGCCCCTCGTTTCCCTCCTCTCTCCGCTCTTGTCTCCGCGTTGTGTGCCCCATATGCGAGTACTTATAGACCGATGACTGTCCCCTAGCCTCCCTAGCTGCCGTGATGCCTGTCCTGCCTAGCCAGAGTCTCCTCCCACTTACACGCAGCTTCCTCTTTTCCTGTTTTTCGTCTTCCTGTGCACGGCGTCTCCTTGCAAACAGGCCGAGAGTCCCAGAGCCCTCGTTCCCCGTTGCCGAGTCGTCTCCGAGGTTATTTCCAGTCCGGTCTGTCCTATTTCCCTGTCTTGTCCTGCCTTGGCCTTTTTGCAGAGACACGTTGTGATCACAAGGCCCACGTCCAGGTTCGCCTCGGCGTCTGCCTGATCCCGCTCTGGGACTTGCACAGAGACACCGGCAACCGGTGGTCCAACGTGCTAGAACCATAAATATACGACGCCCCCCCGCGCATCACAGAACCACTCCTCTTCCTTACACAGCATCCTGTCTTGCACGCGAGATATGCCCAAGAGCAAGGCCAAGCGTCCTCTTCTGCCCAAATCACGCACGGGACACAGAGACGAGTCCTCGTCCTCAGGCCAGCAAGCGGCGGCCTCGTCGTCGTCTGCGCCCCAGCCCGAGTACGAGGAGATGATTCTCACCTTTGCCGACGGCGATGTGGACTACAACCTGCAGGACCACAGCGCCGACCACAACACGGCCGTCGTGAAGAAGAAGAAGAGCATCAAGTCCAACTCGAGCATCCACCTCAACGGGCCCATGGAGGTCGACGGCTCCGTCAAGAGCATGGGCTCCGTCAGCTTCCTCGGCGGCTTCTCCGTCCGCGACAAGATCGAGGCCTACGGCAACCTGGAAGTCAGCGGCAACCTGGTGTGCCAGTATGTCGGAACTGCCCCGCCTCCTCCTTTCTCCTCCTTTTCTACTGTCTGTCCTTCTTGCTCACCTTCTCGCCTGCAGTGACCGCATCAAGTCGTTTGGCAACATGGACATTGCCGGCTACGTCTACTGCGGGTACGTCTCCGGCCATCTTCTCCATGCGCCCAGCACAGACGGAGGATGCTGACACAAACCCAGGAGCAAGGTCAAGATCTTTGGCAAGCTTACCGTCAACGGCCAGCTGGACGTCGTGGACAGCATCGAGGTGTGGGGGGCCGTGGTCATCCAAGGCTACATGTTTGTTTGCCCCTCCTCTGGCCGCATCGTGCACGTGCAGCTCTGCTGACGGCCTAGGAAATGCAAGTCACTCACGGCCTACGCGTCCGTCACCACCGTCGGCGACGACTCGTACTATGAAGTCGAAGACACCGAGACCGTCTGGGGCACGAAGATGGTCCAGCGGACCGAAGACGCCGCATAAGCGGCCATGCCGAATGGTTCGACGACCTCTCTGCGAGTTGGTTCCTGGCGGGAGCTGCCAGCTCATTTTCATGACTTATGAAATTCTGGTACCGTGTATTTCTCAACCTCTGTTGTTGTTATGTCTTGTTTCTGTCGGATTTCTTGACCTCCTTCTCTCTTTTTCACCTTTTCTTGGCAGATGTCTCGTTTCCTTCGTCTTTCTTTTTGCCATGCCACAACCCGCTGGGCCGAAGAACGACAGAATGACGCACCTCGCAGCGAGCAAGTTCTACCTGTTTGGTTTCTGTATTACTATTTCGTCCTACATAGTTCAGCGTTTAACAGGAAACTCACGAGTTGGCTTTTCATGCATATCATCACTTAACATAATATGCTTCTATGCGGGCTTGTGGTGGCTGCCGTCACACTAAGCCATACCATAAACGGACTAGTGCTATTTGGGCGCAACTTGGTCCGTCGCCAGAAAACGCGCCTGGCCGTTACGATGACTGCTGGCCTCTCGCGATCCGCACGTCTCCGTTACGCCTCCGACGACGTCCGGCCTGCTGTTTCGGCCGCGCACTCAGGTCCTCGCCGCTTCTGGGGAGCAAACCCGGCTTGGCCCCCTCGACTCGTTGGATCTTCCGTCCTCCCTGCTTATCGCCATCCCCCTTGTTCTCATCGGCGTCGCGCGTTCTTCCGAGCCCTTCTCGACCGATCTCCTGGGCATCTGCGGCGATGGACTTCGGCCGTGCATAGCGTCAGACAACGGTATTCGATCGAGCGAACCAACGTTTGGCCTTCCCAAAGTCAGCGTATACACGACACGCGACAGGAACAGGAAAGCAACCGGACCGGCTCCCCCTCCCTCGAAACGATAGCATGAGCGGCGCTACAGACGTCATCGCGCACGGCGATGGCGACGTGTCTCCGTGGCACAAACAGACGCCGCGCCAGCTGAGACCCAAGCGTGCCGTCTCGCCGCCGTTCGCTGCCGGAGTTGGAGAGGCGGACACGGACGCCGGCGCGGACGGCGAGGCGGAAACACGCTCAGCTGCCGCCGCCGCCGCCGCCGCCGCCGACACAGCCACCAGTTTTCCCGAAATCGAGCCAGAGGCAGCAGCAGCAGCCACGGAGCCCTTCCCGGCGATGGACGACAGCGGCGGCGGCGGCGGCCACAGCAACGGGCTGCCCACGTATAGCATGCGGGCGGATCCAGACGCGCAGGCGACCGTGACAGACTTCCTCGACTTCACCGAGTACCTGCCGTCCGACATTACTCGGTCGCTGACGCTGATCGGCAAGCTGGACGAGGCGTACCTGCAGGCCTCGGACAGGGTGCACGAGCTGACGGACCTGTGGGGCCGGCTGCCAAGCCAGCCGCCGGCAGCGCGGCCGCCGGCGGTCCAGCTGCGCGCGGACATCTCTGCGCAGCTGCGCAAGGGCCACCGATCGCGCGTCTACGCGCACGCCGAGGCCGTGCGCATGGCCGAGAACGTCAATCGCCACTACCACCGTGCCAAGACGATCCTCACCAAGCTGCGGACCATGCTCGACAACTACCCGGCAGCCGAGCAGCAGCAGCAGGAACAGCAGCAGCAGAAGCAGCAGCAGCAGCAGCAGCAACAACATCAGCAGCAGCAGCAGCAGCAGCTCAGGGAGCAGGAACGGGCAGGCTCCAAGAAGGCGACGGGCGCCTCGCGCGCGCGGAGGCCGCGCGTGCCGCGCATCACGGTGCCGGGCGAGGTGCTGGCGCCCTACGATCTGGACTACGAGTCGTACAGCGACGAGAGCGACGTCAGCTCGCCGTCGTCGGAGGACGAGACGCCGCCGCCGCCGATGACGACGGGGGCGCGACGCACGACGCCGGGGACGCAGCCGCGGATCAAGGTGATCAAGGCGTTGGGGGCAGGCGGGCGGTCGTCCTTTTCGTCGTCGTCGTCGCTGCACGGCTTGCCCAAGATGCCCAAGACGCCCAAGGTGCGCGTGCCGCGGGCGCCGCGCTTGCCCGGGCAGCCGTACATCTCGACGAGCTCGGCGCTGGCCAAGCTGAAGCCGCCGCCGGAGAACGCGGTGATTGGAAGCTCGGACGCGCCGTGGCTGCAGCTGACGCCGTACGAGCTGGCGAAGCTGCGGAAGCGGATGAAGAAGAACGCGCAGTGGACGCCGAGCGAGACGATGATTGCGCGCGAGCTCAAGATGCTGGGGCGCAACCTGGACGCGTTCAACGCGGCCAAGAAGCGGGCCGAGGACGAGGGCCGCGCGTTTGAGGGCGCGCTGCCCGAGGCGACGGTCGAGCCGGACGGGGTGGCGCGGGCGCCGCTGGGCGCGCTGAGCGTGGACGCGGCCCTGGCGGCCGAGGACAACCAGCTGACGAACCGGGGCATGAAGCTCAACGAGGCCAAGAAGCTCAAGAACAGCCGGCTGGGCCAGCTGGCCGCGCAAGAGGCCGAGGAATCCGCCCGGAGGCTGTGGGAGGCGGCCCGCGCGATGCTCTCGCCGTATGGAGGTGCCGGGCCAGCCATCTCGGTCACCTCCCAGCCCTCCCAACCGGCCCCGTCTGCGTCTAGGAAGCGCAAGCGGGAGCCTGGAGGAGCGGGAACAGGAACAGGAACAGGAGGAGCACCTGAGGGTCTGGCCGATACTGTGGAAGCCGGCGATGCGATGCTGGAAGCCGGGGGCAACTCGTCGGCATCGCAGCAGCAGCAGCAACAACAACAACAACAGCAGCAGCAGCGACAACTGCCGAAGCGCATCAAGACGGAGACACCGGTGCCGATTCCGCAGCCGGCGATGAGCGTGCGGAGCGGCGGCTCGGTGCCGCCGACGGAGAGCATCAGCAGCTTGGGGGCCGCGTCGTCGTCGACCGCGGCTCCGCCAGCACCGTATGCGCGCCACTCGACGACGCCCGTTCCCGCCCCAGCCGTGGGACAGCTGGCGGCGGACGCGAGCCAGCACGGCCACCACGGCCCCGCGCCCGTGCCCCCACCGGCGACCATTTCGCGGCAGTCCACGTCGTCGTCCTCGCTGCTGTCCAGCGGCGGCCTGTCTGCCGTCTCGGGGGCGGCGCCCGGGGGGACGGCGGCGACTTTGGGTGCGACAGCGGTGACGACCACGACGGTTCCGCTCAAGCCGCCGGCCGCCGCGACGCCCGTTCCTCTGCCGGTGCAGAAGGCAGCGACTCCGATCTACCCTCCGGTGCGGGAGCTGCGGGCTCGAGACCCGGCACGAAAGGAGCAGCAGCAGCAGCAGCAGCAGCAACTGCAGGTTGGGCCCGAAGAAGGCGAGGGCGGCACCCGGGCCTCCCGGGCGTCCTCAAGGGCGGTCACGCCTGGGACGGCAGCCCAGCCGCTTGCGTCAACCGAGCCGTCGAATGTGTCGCACGCACGCCGGCCGTCGTCTCGTGGGGCCAGCATATCGGCAACGCACGCCCCGGACACGGCCACACCGTCGTCGCTGGCTGCGGACCGTCCACGGCGGGCAAGCACGGCGCGCACGACACCCGCTCCCGAAGTTGCGGCGGGGGCGGGGGCGAATGCAGCAGCCTCGACAGTCTCGGCATCCGCAGCAGCAGCCGCTGGCGGGCGGCCTGCGACCAAGCGCGTGAAGCGGCCGGCGCCCGGGATCGTGAGCCGGACGAGCTCAGGCGGCAGCGCGGCGGTGGGCCGGCGGAAGGCGGCGCCGCGCAGGAAGCGCGGGTCGAACGTGGCGCAGCAGCGGCGCGAGAGCAGCAGGGCGGCGAGCGGCACGGGCGGCGGCCGCGACGACCGGGGCGACAAGGACTGGGGCGCGGAGGCGGATGGCGACGTGGAGGTGGACGACGACGGCAACGTGATCGACCCCAACGAGGCGCGGTACTGCGTGTGCAACCGGGTCAGCTTTGGGACGATGATCCAGTGCGACAACGTGGAGGTGAGTGCCGGCCGGCCGGCCGGCGCGCCCACGACGGCGCGCATCGATCTGTATCGTGTTCTGAATGTGCTGACCGTCGTGCAGAACTGCAAGCAGGAGTGGTTCCACCTGGAGTGTGTGGGCCTGACGGCGGTGCCGGCGCGGACGACCAAGTGGTACTGCCCGGACTGCCGGGTGCTGCTCAACATTGGCGAGAAGGGCGAGGTCAGCGCGCGGGGAGTGAAGATGTAGGGGCCACGGTCTACGGGAGGGATGTACGGCGTATTTTGGGGGATCTATCTTGGGGCTGTATTTTGGGGCTGTCTTTTGGGAGGCGTCAGATTGGCCACCCGAGCGGTGATGGAGGAACGGCTGCCTGTTACACTGCTTTGCTCGTCTGTTCACTGCTCGTGCTCGTGTCTGCTCGTGTCTGCTCGTGTCTGCTCGTGTCTGCTCGTGTCTGCTCGTGTCTGCTCGTGTCTGCTCGTGTCTGCTCGTGTCTGCTCGTCTCTACTCGTGCTCTACCGTCTCGTGTACAAGCCACGACGGCTCGCAGGCGGGCAACCCAGAGAACCGGTGATGCCGTCTCCGCTCGCCGTAATGCTCTTTGGTCTTGTGGCTCCGATTGACCTCGCATTCGACGCCCAGAACATGGCTTGTGCCCAGATCACCGGCACAGAGGCAGTCGTGATGTCTTGGCTGACTCTGTCGATATGATCACGTGACAATGACCGATTCCACACTACGGAGTAAGGGTAAATATACTTTGTATGGATTTAGGCTACCGGACCTCGGAAGATGCCGCAATCGCAGCCTCCCCAACCTTCCGTGGACCCGAGGGCAGCCACGGCCAAGACGTAGCTGCCTGCGACGTATTCGGGATACGTGGCCCCGTTTTTGTTGAGACGGTTTGGGAAAGGGCGTCTACGCCGATGGAAAGGAAAGAGCAACAAAGACCTGATATTACACAGAGGGAGTGTGGCGGCCCGGTCGGCTGTACTCCGTATACGGAAGTACACACGGCTAGCGCGCGCCTTTTCCTCGCCCCCCCCTCCTCCCCTCCTCTTCCTTCCCCCAGCTGGAACCTGCCACGCGCTCCGCCACTTCGTACTCCGTAATGTAAGATAGCTGCTGCCCCGCCAGCCAAGCTATGTCAGCGAGCGGGTGCGCGCGCGCCAGCCAGCCTGTAGCCAGCCCTGCTGCCGAGTCGCGCCTTCCGCGAGCATATCGATACAGACACGAGGACGAGCATTCCGTCGGGCTACAGCTGCAAAGAGCCCGCGAGGACGGCGCGCGTGACGTGACGAACAACAACGCCAAACCGGAAGCCGCCAACGACCGCCACGGACGACTGGTCACGCTCTCCTTCCCGCCAGGCCCCCCGCCCCTCTCCCCCCCCCGCCTGCCTGCCTGCCCGCCCGCCCGCCCGCCCGCCCGCCGCTGCTGCCGGAGCTGCACTGCACCGAACTCCACTAAAGCGTACGCGCCCCATCATCGTGCAGTATCACCCTCCTGCATCTCGACCTCCCTGCCTGTCCACTCACAGGCCCCCCGTTCCCCTTGCTGCCACCCACCCACCCACCAACCACCCCTCCTTGCACCTCTCCCCGCCCGCCTCCGACCCCTTCTGTCCCCTGTGTCTCTCTCTCTGCGTCGCTCCCGCTCGTTCTTGCCGCGCTTCCTCGTCTTTTGCCCGTCTCGCTGGCCTCGTCGCTTCTTTGACGAGCGACGCGTCTTTTCGCGATCGGTCGGCCGCTCGCTTGTTTTGTTCTCTCCTTGCCTTCTCGTCGCTTCTCCCCCTCACTCTTCCTCCGGCCGCGCTCGAACGAACGCGGGGGAACCTCCCTCGAGCGGACGCGTGCTACAGACGGAGCACTCCGTACGCACGCCTCGCTCTCGCCCCTGCACCGGCCGCTGCCGTGACACGATCCCTTTTCTGCCCGACGCTTCGTCGACGTCCGACGCGAGGCCTCGCGCTGGCTGCTCCCACGGCCGCCGCTCGACGCCCGCCGCTCGACGCCCGCCGCTCGTCCTCCCGCCGTCCGCCTCGCTGTCCCATCCGCCGTCCGCCGTCCGCCTGGCGGTGGGCCTTGCTGCTTCATGCCTAGTATGAGCCAGCTTCTTTCATCTTCTCCGCGCCGTGCTGTTTGCTGACACGCCTCTCACAGGTGTCAAGAAGGGGAAGAAGGATGCAAAAGAGGCTGGTGGTGTGGTCGCCGCGGTGACCAAACACGCGACGGACAAGTTCATGTGCGTCACGCCGCCTTGGCCAACCCTTCCCCCTTTCTTATCACTCCCCCATCGCCCCTTCACTGCTGCGTGCTGACTGCAACAGGAGGAATGGAAGCGCCCAAGGCCTGGACTCGGAGACGTCCAACGCATCTGCCCACTCGCCCGACATCGATCCTGTGCCCACACCCTCGTCCAACGGCAACCCTCAACCCTCGCCCATTCTGAATGCGGCGGCCGCCGCCCACGGCCTCCCGTCCTTTGCGCCGACGCCCGCGCCGCGCGCCATCCCCGGCATGAGCGACTGGCCTTCGGCCCGCGGCGGCGCTGGCTTGTCTGCCGCCGGCCTGGCTGGCTCACCGGGCAACCTGATCAGCCTGATGGGTGACTCACCGCCGAGCCGCTGGTCCTCGCCACGCCCCTACGGCACGAGCCACACGAGCCACACGAGCCACACGAGCCACCTGAGCCATGCCAGCCACGGCAGCCACCCGACCAGCGTGTCCGTCTCGCCGCCACCCATGGGCGGAGGCGGCGCCGACTTCCATCCTGGACGCCCACCGCGCCGCCCCGTCAGCTACCACATGGACTCCGCTGGCGCCGGCCACTACCCCTCGCTGGCCCAGGCCTCCCCGGGCGGCGGCAGTCGCCGAGACTCGCTGCACGCGCACTTTGCCCAGTCGCGCGGCGCCGCCGCGGCCGCGGCTGCTGCTGCGGCGGCCGCCGCCATGCCCTCGAACCCGCCGCTGCCCCATCAGCCGCAGGCCCATTTCTACGGAGCTCCGGACATCGACCTCGATCTGCCGACGCGCCAGGCCGGCATGAAGCCCGGACAGCAGGGATACCACTTCGCCTTTGACACGCTGCCGGGCAGCTCGGACACCGTCGTCACAGCCGGCTACGAGGGCGGGCTCGAGGTCTTTGCCGTCTCCAAGCGCGGCCTGGAGCCGCTGGCCAGCCTCACCGGTCTCCGCGGTGGCGTCTACTCGGCCAAGATTCTTCCCTGGTTCGCCCCCGCGAGCGCCGCGCTGGCCGACGCCTTCCCTCTCGTTGCCGTCGTCGTGCACGGACCCGTCTTGCCGACGCCTCCGCCGTGCACCGATGCTGGAAAGCATCAGGATGCGGCCGGGCCTGGAAGCGGCCCAGGAAGCATTGCGGGCAGCGGCCGACCCGGTGGTGGCGGTTTTGACGGAAACGCGGCCGGCGCGCCGGCCGACACCCATCCCGACTTTGGCCGGAGCCGCGCCTTTGCCGACGGCGGAGCCCCGCCGCCCATCGAGTGCTACCAGACGTCGGTCGAGGTGTACTCATTGGCGCTCAATCGACGCGTTTGCACGCTCCTCGAGGCGCCGCGTATCCCGCTCTCGATCGCCGTGACGAGCCCCGTGTTCCAAGCGCCGCCGCCAACGGGTGCGTTCCACATCAAAGCCGATGCAGGCAACCTCGTCGTGGCGTCTGCGACCACGGGCGAGTGCTGGCTGTACCGGCAGGTGGCTTTTTCGGGCGACGACGACCTCCCCTTTCTCTTTGTGGCCAAGCTGTGGACCACCCTGCAGCAGGCCCTCAAGGGCAACGCCGCCGCCGTGGGCGACCTGCCCCTGGAGGGCGAACGGGTGCGGGCCGCCTCGTCGGCGTCTGCGTCGGCATCCAACAACCCTCTGCTGCGCCTCAGTCCGAAGCAGCCGGTCTTGTCGCTGAGCGGCAATTGGCTCGCCTACTGCCCGGCGACCCCGTCCTCGCAGCTGGCCCTGCGCGCCGTCGTGCCCGTACCGGCGCACGGCCGGGCGCCCGGCTATGCGTCGCTGACGCCGCCCCATCTCCCGCCCACCACGGCCGACCTCGACCTGCCGCACACCGAGAGCGTCATGAACAAGATCATGCGCGACGCCACGCAGGAGATCATCTCGGGCGCCAAGTGGGTTGGGCAGCAAGGCTGGCAGGCCTTCAACAGCTACTGGAAAGGCACCGCCGGCTCGTCGACGCCCCAGCCGCCCCGATCACCGCCCACGGGCGGCGGCTACCTGGGCCGTCTGGACGCCGCCGCCCAGTTCCCGCCGACGCACGGCGGCGCAGCGCCCGCCGTCGCCTCCAAGGATCCGGGCCTCGTCTCCATTGTCGACATCACGGCGCTGGGCAGCTCGGCCGCCGTGCACCCCATGGCCACGTTTGCGCCGCCGCTCGGATGCAGCTTTCTCTCCTTTTCGCCCACGGGGCTTTGGCTCTTTACCGCCAGCACCAAGGGCGACGTGCAGACGGTGTGGGACCTGTTCCGCATCCAGCACACCAAGGCGTCGCCGCTGCAGGCCGGCGGTGCCCCCAGCTCGCTGACGGGCCCGCGCGTGCGACAGGTGGCTCAGTTCTCGCGCATGACTGTCGCGCGCATCGTGCATGTGGCCTGGACCAAGCCGAACGGCGAGCGCCTGGCCATGGTCACGGAGCGCGGCACCGTCCACCTGCTGGATCTGCCGTCCAGCGCCTTTTCGTGGCCGCCTCCCCGCCGCCGGGGCACCCGGCCCCAGGATGCGAGCGCGGCGGGCGCAGGCGCTGGCGGCGCCGACGGCGGCGGCGCGGGCGGGACGGCGTCGACGGCTGTGTCGTACGCATCCAGCGCGCTGACAACAGCCTTTGACGCGGCGCGGCCTCTCCTGACGCGGCCGCGCCGGAGCAGCGCAAACGTGCCGCAGTCCGCGGGCGCCACGCTGGTCGACCACGCCAGCCACGGCGGGAAGATCCTGGCGGCCGGCATCAGCCACTCACTCGGAAAGACGGGCAACGCCATCAGCCAGCTGCGGCACACTGGTGAAAACCGTGTGTCGCTGCCGCCCGGCTCGTTTGCCCCGGGCCCGTCGTGCGTGGTGTGGGTGGCGGGCAAGCGCCACCACTCGCTCTTTGTGCTGGGCGACGGGCTGGTGCGCACGTTTGCGAGCCGCACGCGCAAGAAGTCGTCGGGCCAGCGCGTTCTGCACCTCAGCTTCAGCAAGGACTTCCGGGTGCCGAACCTGCCGGACGACGCGCTGGCGGCCGCGGTCAAGCACTACCTGGACCCGGACGAGTTCCTGGACTTTGTCGAGCACAACGATGCCGGCTCCAACACCATGGTGCTCCTGGACAACCACCACGCGCGGCACCCCCCGGCGCCCGCGGACAACGGCGGTGCCGTCCAGTCGGCGATTCCGCATGCCGAGATCGAGTCGAGCGCGCCTTACCAGCCCTTCCACACGGACCGTCGTGTTGCCTTGTACGAGTATGCCGCCGCGCCGTGGCAGAAGGACGTGCGCTCCGAGCCTGAGCCGGCGCCTGCGCCGGCGCCTGCGCCGGCGCCTGCGCCGACGCTTGCCCCTGCACCTTTTCCAGTGTCGGCCAGTCCCAGTCCTGGCTTCGGACCCGACCCCGGTTCTTTGCAGGCACCCCCGATTTTGGAATTTGCCAGCCTGACCTTGGATCCTCGAGGAGACGGAGGAGGAGCAGTCCCTGCAGTTGCACCGCGTGCGGTAGCGGACGACGGCATGCCCCCAGCACTCAGCAGCAAGCTGAAGTCGAAGAAAAGGGGAATCAAGGCGGCGGCCGCCGCCTTCCAGGCCGCAAAAGAAGCGGTGCCTCTGGCTGCCGAGCCAGCTCCAGCCAGCAGCACTGTGCCACCCCGGCCGGATGGTCCTCTTGATACCGTTGGTCTTGCTGATGCTGCCAGTGGTGGCGACGGGCCGACGGTCTTCAAGACCAAGGAAAGCAAGACGCCCACCGCCAGCTGGGCCTTTGGACAGCCCATCGCGGCCACGCTCGTGAACACGGGCTACCCGCCCATGTCGGAGGAGGAGTCGTTCAACATCAGCTTCGAGGAGACGCGGGCGCTGCCGCCATCGGCCATGGAGCGCGTCTTGCAGCACGTGGGCGAGCACGATGAGCAGATTGTCGTGACGACGCGGCGGCGGCGCGGCGGCGGCCGCGGCACGGGGACGCCCGGCGACCCGGACGAGCAGGGTTTCTTTGAGGACGACTGCGAAGTGCTGGACTTTGCCGACCAGCGGGTGTGAGGATGGGCAGCTCTCTCTCCACACAGCATGTGGCTTTGCGGGATGGCTGTTTGCTCTTTTTTTTTTTTTTTTAGTCTGGAGACATCTGCTTGTTGCGCCCGGACTCTCACACCAGCCCGTCAGGGCAAGGGTCTGCCGGAGAAGGGTTTATGTTGGCAGAGAGTCGGGCTGCGCTGGGCGACTGGGCGGCGTGAGATTCGTCGCCTCTTTCTCTGAGAAACAGACAGAGACTTGGATTGAAAGCTGTCTAGGTAGCTAGCACCTGATCCTAGGCGTTCCTGAGCCCTCTTTGGCCTGCCCTGTGTTCGTACGAGCGGACCAAACCGGTCGACTAGAAAGGGGCCAGTGCAGGCTACAACAGGCGAAATGGGGCCGATGTCCCCGCGTCTGGAGTGCCCCAGGGCCAGCCCGGCACGGGCATGTAGAGAGCCAAAGAATATCGTCCCAATGCTAGTGCTTCTTTGCAAATCTGTCTGTCTGCCCGTCCCAGCAACGTCTATTTCCACCCCAGCAAAGCTCCCGCACCCGCGTCGACGAGCGGATGTGTTGGCCTCCCCGTCCCCGTCCCGGCCTCTAGGCCTTCTTCTTGGCGGCGGCGGCCTTGGCCTTGGCCGACTTCTTGCGGTTGCTGCGGATCATGACGACGCTCAGGAACGTGCCGACGACGGCGGAGCCGAGCAGGATGAGGATGACGGGCAGGCGGATGGCCCAGACGCGCGGCGGGAAGAAGTTTTGCAGGGGGTGGTCGGCATCGACAAAGGGCTGGGGGGGGAATTAGTAGAGGAGAAAAAAAGAAGCAGGCAGGGACGTAGACGTACCATCAACAGCGTCCAGATGGTGTAGTAGAGGAAGATGACCGTGGCAGCCACGAGCATGGCGAGGCCCACGAGCTTGTCGAACTGGCGCGTGTCAGTAAGAGGAGGGACACAGCAGCGCGTCTTGTCCGCGCTTGTCTGCAAGCTTGTCCGCAAGGCCTGTCCAAGGCTTGCCTGCAAGAACTCACCATGTCGACGTCGTTTGGCTTTGGCGTCGAGGAGGAAGCGCGAGTCCGAGGCTGCCGCGCGCTCGCGAAGAAGCTGCGGCGTGCAGGATGGCAGAAACGAGAAAGAGCGAGAGGAGATGCACGCGTATGAGTGGCGGGTGGTCGCGTGAGAAAAGGCAAAGGTGGCAAGGCAAAAGGTGGGACGAAGAGGCCAGTTGGGGTTCCCGCCAAAAGACACGCTTTCTCTTTCGTGAGATCGTGTTCGGTTCGCAGACCGTGGCGCGAACTGCCCCAAACAGGCAAGGTGCGGGAGGCAGCTACTTGACCCACAATTTCCCCTTGACGGCGACGCCACGCCACAGCCCAAGCCACCTTTTTCCTGCTGCCTTTGTCTCGCCACAACTTTTTTCCATCTCCATCACCAAACAACACCACACATTCCGGTGGTTTGCATCCCCAACGCACCGCGACTCGCTTCGCCTCGGCCTGGGCGACGACTGCTGCGGCCTGCCATTTGGTTCCTGCTCTCCCTCGAAATGGCAGACACGTACCGCCCCGAGCGTCGCGAGCGCGAGCGCGAGCGCGACGCAAACGACGAGCGCGACGCAAAAGACGACCGTGACGACGGTGAGGTCGACGCCCCGTCACCCCGACCGGTGCGGCGACGCTCGCCGCTCCCGCCGCCGTCGCCGCCGCGCCGCAGCTACCGCAACGACCACTACAACGGCGGCAGCCACCCCCGCCGACGCACGCCACCGCCGCCGCCGAAACCGGCACCGCCTCCGCCGACGGACGAGGAGAAGCAGGCGGCGGCCAAGGCCGAGTACAACCGGCTGCTGAACGCGCGGTCGGGCGGGGTGTACGTGCCGCCGGCGCGGCTGCGGGCGCTGCAGGCGCAGGTGCAGGACAAGACGTCCAAGGAGTACCAGCGCATGGCGTGGGAGGCGCTCAAGAAGTCGATCAACGGGCTGGTCAACAAGGCGACGGCGGCCAACATGCGGCAAATTATCAACGAGCTGTTCCGCGAGAACCTGGTGCGGGGGCGCGGGCTGCTGGCGCAGAGCCTGCTCAAGGCGCAGTACGCGTCGCTGCCCTTTACGCCCGTGTACGCGTGCATCGTGGCGTGCGTCAACAGCAAGCTGCCGGCGGTGGGCGAGCTGGTGCTGCGGCGGCTGCTGCTGCGGTTCCGCAAGGGCTTCCGGCGCAACGACAAGGCCGTGTGCCGCAGCGCGACGACGTTCCTGGCGCACCTGGTCAACACGCAGGTGGCGGACGAGATGATCGCGGCGCAGATGCTGATGCTGCTGCTGCACCACCCCACGGACGACAGCGTCGAGATTGCCGTCAACCTGACGCGCGAGGTCGGCAGCTACCTCGAGACCATGAACCCGACCATCCTGGTGGTCGTCTTTGACCGCTTCCACCACATCCTCAACGAGGCCGACATTGACAAGCGCACGCAGTACGCCATCGAGGTGCTGTTCCAGAACCGCAAGGACCAGTTCAAGGACCACCCGGCCGTGCGCGAGGAGCTCGACCTGATCGAGGAGGAGGACCAGATCAAGCACATGCTCGAGCTCAACGGCAAGTTTGACGACGAGCCCACGCTCAACATTTTCCGCTACGACGAGCAGTGGGAGGCCCACGAGAAGGAGTACGCCAAGCTGCGGCGCGAGATTCTCAACGAGAGCGACAGCGAGGACGGGTCCGGCTCTGGCTCTGGCTCGGACGACGACGACAGCGCGGACTCCGACGACGACAGCGGCAGCTCCAGCGACGAGGAGGACGCCGAGCAGGCGGCGCTCGACATCAAGGACCGCACCAACGCGGACCTGGTGGCGCTGCGGCGCACCATCTACCTGACGATCCAGAGCTCCATGAACGCCGACGAGGCCGTGCACAAGCTGCTGGCCGTGGAGCTGCCCGAGGGCCGCGAGGCCGAGCTGCCGTCCATGGTGGTCGAGTGCTGCTCGCAGGAGAAGACGTACACCAAGTTCTTTGGGCTGCTGGGCGAGCGCCTGGCCAAGCTGAACCGGCGCTGGGCCACGCTGTTCGAGGAGGCCTTTGCCAAGTACTACGACACCATCCACCGCTACGAGACGAACCGCCTGCGCAACATTGCCTGCTTCTTTGGCCACATGCTGGCCAGCGACGCCATCGGCTGGTACGTCCTGAGCTGCGTCCACCTCAACGAGGACGAGACCACGAGCGCCAGCCGCATCTACGTCAAGATCCTCGTCCAGGAGATGGCCCAGGCCATGGGCCTGGCGCGCCTGCACGCCCGCTTCCGCGACGACGCCGACCTGCGGCCCAGCTTCGAGGGCCTCTTCCCCGTCGACAACCCGCGCCACCTGCGCTTCTCCATCAACTACTTTACCAGCATCGGCATGGGCGTCCTCACCGAGGAGATGCGCGAGCGCCTGCAGAACCTGCCCAAGCCCGCCGCCCTCGCCGCGCCGCCCGCCGCCAGCGCCGCCCGCGCTGCTGGCAGCGACCGGTCGCGGTCGCGGTCGCGGTCCAGCTCCGTGTCCAGCTACTCGTCCTACACCGGCTCGTCCTACTCGCGGACGCCGTCCCGGACCCCGTCGCGGTCGCGGTCGCCCGTCCGGAACCGGCGGCCGTACTCGGTCTCGCCCTCCCGCTCGCCCTCGCGCTCGTGGTCGTCCGCGTCCCGCTCGCCGTCGCCGGACCGTCGCCGCGGCAAGAGCCGCGGCAAGCAGCCTGCGGCGGCGGTGGCAGCGGCGGCGGCAGCGACCAGCAAGCGAGGCCGCAGCCGCAGCCGCAGACGCTCCTATTCTTACTCGTCGCGGTCCTACTCCTCCTCCTCCCGGTCCCGGTCTCCTCCCCGGCCAACCGGCAAGGGCAAGCAGCCCGCCCGCCGCGGACGCTCGCTCTCCCGGTCGCCGACGCCGCCGCGGCAAGCTGCGCCCGCCGCCCGCCGGCGCGCGCCCTCGGACAGCCTCAGCCGCAGCCGCAGCCGCAGCCGCAGCCCTCTGCCCGTCCGCGGCGCGCGCAAGAGAAGCCCAACTGTGTCTCGGTCGCCAACGCGGTCGCCGACACCGCCACCGCGGGGCGGTGCCATGGCCGGCACGCGGCGCCGGCGCCGCAGCTACAGCGTGTCGAGCCGGGGGAGCGACGGGCCGGCGAAGAAGCACCGGCGGGAGGACTAGGAGGTTTGGTTTTGTTTGTTTTTGGTTTGGTTTCCTTTTCTTCTGTTTCGATGGGATAGGGCATTTGCTATTGAACGGTTCGATTTCGGATACCAAATTTGTGAAGCCAGGAAGCAAAAGAGCACTCACTGTCCTTTGTATCCTATGTAACACCCTGTGCTATTGCGCCTCCTTGGCCAGCTCGGCCTTGGCCGCCTTTTTCAGCTGGATGGCCCCCTTGGCCAGCGCCTCGGCCGGCATCGGCCGCAGCACCGGCTGCACCACCCACCACGGCCGCCGACAGCGCCGCCGCGCCGCCGCGGACGACGCAGGATCGTCGACAATGTTTGTGTCGTCGTCGTCGTTGTTGTCCTCCTCCCCCTCCTCACCCTCCCCCCCCTTCTCCCCCTCCTCCAACGCCTGCGCCACGCGCGCCTCGAGGGTGCGCAGGATGCGCTCGTAGGCGGCCATGTCGCCCTTGCGCGAGCGCGCGAGCGCGTCGCGGACGTCGTGGTGCCTGCCCACGGCGTGCCGCAGCAGGTGGAACAGGTGCGCCTGCACGGCGACAAAGTTGGGCGACGCAAAGGCGGCGGCAGCGGCGCCGGCCGGCGGCGGCGCGTCGCGCTTCCGCTTCTTGCCGCCGGCAGCGCCCTCTGCTTCGGGGCCGGCTCCAGACAAACCCTCCTCCTCCGCCGGCCGCGCATCGCCCACGACAAACAGCGGCGGGCGCGCGGGCGGCGCCGGCGCGCCGAGCGCGTACACGTGCAGAATGTCGAGGTACCGGCGCATGACCGCGTCGATGCGCCAGCCGCCGCGCCGCGGGTTGCGCCGGCTGGTCCAGTACTCGCGGCGCGGGTCGGGCGCGGGCCAGAAGGGGCCGTCCGTCGTCGTCGCCGACGTCGTCACCGGCGTCGTCGTCGTCGTCTCCTCGAGCGCCGGCACCGGCCCAAACAGCCCCGGGTCCGACAGCAGGCCCTCGGCGCTCATGACGCCGTCAAAGCCCGTGGCGGCGAGGCAGCGGGCGACGTCGCCGCGCTGCAGGATGTTGCCGTTGGCAAAGAGCACGGTGTCCGGGGGCAGGTGCTCGCGCAGGTACCGCAGCACGCCCCAGTCGGCCAGCCCCGTCAGGTGGCCCTTTTGGTCGCGGCGGCGCCCGTGCACGGTCAGGATGCTGGCGCCGGCCGCCAGCACCGTCTGCGCGTAGGCCAGCGTCGCCTCGGGCGTGTCCAGCACGCGGATCTTGGCCGTCACCGGCACCGCCAGCTGCTCGTGCAGCGTGCGCACCAGCCGCGCCACCAGCTCCGGCTCCTCCTGCAGAAACGCCCCGTAGTGGCCCTTGCGCGCGATCCCCTGCGGGCACCCCAGGTTGAGGTCCACCGCGTCGCAGTACGGCGCCACCCGCTGCGCCGCCGCCAGCAGCGCGTCCGCGTCGTTGGCGCAGAACTGCACAAACAGCGGCCGGTCCAGCGCCGGGTTGCCGTCCAGATGGGGGGCCTGGGCCGGGTCCTCGGGCCGGATCGCCTCAAAGTGCGTCTCCCGGTACCGCGCGCTGTCGACAAAGAGGCGCGCGTGCAGCATCGGCGAGTAGGCCAGCACCGACCGCCGCTCGTCCGGCGGCAGAAACGAGCGCACGAGCATGCGCCAGGCCTGCATGGTGAGTCACTGAGCGGATCCTCCCTCCCTCCCTCCTCGACAGGGGACAGCGCACGCACAAACTCGGACTGGTCCACCATCGGCGCCACAATGTACTTGGGGCTGCCGATGCTCTCGTAGAACGCGCGGCCGTGCAGCTTCGCGGGACGGCCAGCAGTCGTGGCTGTGGCTGTGGCCGTTGTCATGGCCGTGGCCGTGGCCGAAGGGGAGGCCGTCGATGCCGTCGATGCCATGGTGCGCCTGCCGAATCGAAAACGAGCCGCAAAAAAGTCCTGCCGCCGCTCCACGCTCAGTCCGGAGCGCGCCCAGACAAAACGCAGAACGCGGGCCTCCAGCGTGGGAATCGTGGGACGAGTGTGAGGTGCTCGCTCTGATGTGCTGCACTGCACGGTTGGTCGTCGTTGCCCCTCGAAAGCAAGGACGAAAAAAAAAATCGACCAGCTTATCAATCTTATCGCGATAAGCCACCGCTCCAGCCACGCCAGGCAAAAAGCACGAGGCTGAGCTGCGCAATGATTGGCCAGGCTGTCCTACACGCCAGGCCCGCAGCGCGCAAGACCCACAGGTGACGTTATGCTACAGGGGAGACTTCCTAGTGTCTCCGCGTTCTGAGCTTGGCAGATGCTTTTGACCTGACAACTGTCACGATCGTGTCTGTTATTTCCTCAGCTGCTGCTAACTAAACAATGCACAACACCCTCAGAAATTAGGCCGCCTGCAGCAGGGGAAAGGAAACAGAAAAGGGGCAAGGGAATGAACAACAAAAAGAACAAAAACGCGGTCGCCGTGACTGAAAAAAGATAACCCAATAACAAGATGATGAAAAAAACAGCAAGTCGCTGTCCCGCCAGGGCCACGCATGCCGAAGCACCGCCCTCTTCGTCTAGTCTTATACTTCCTTCCGTCTTCTGTACCTCTGGTCCTGGTCCTGATCCTGGTCCTGGTCCTGGCCCTGTCTTCTCACCAAACTTGCCAGCAGAATACAAACTGAATTGCTCCTGCCGGCGTGCGAAGAGAAGCTCTCTTCCCTGTCCCGTCGTCTCCCGCGGCGGCTGGTGATCCTCTCCTGATCTGCCTTGCCCGGGGCGTGCCAAAGTGCGCCTGCAAGATCGTGGCAGATTCGCCACGTCGTGCTGACCGTCGAAACTTTCGTAACGACGGCCAGCCGGCGCGTGCCCGCCCGAGACAGCGGAGAACGATGCTGAAAATGAAAACGCCATGACACCAAACAAATGCCGTCCGAGGAATAGGAATGCCCTCGAGTAATCAAGAATAACGCTTTTTTGCAAAACGCACAAAAGCAGGCCGCTCCGTGCTCGGGCTTTTCCGCGACTTCGGCTTCGACGGGAGGAGTGGAAAAGCAACGAAAACATCGTGGCGAGGAATGCGAGTAGATTCGACAAGAAATTGGGGGTCGGAGAGTTGTCGGTCGTGATCATCAGAAAAAGTGTGTGTAGATCTTCGAATTTTCGTGGACTTCCATTTCCTGCGGCGAGGTTAGCGAACTGGCTGTGGCCTTGTCGCCGGTGGACGCGCGACACGTACCATTTTGAAGCTGTTCAGCTCCTCCTTGATCTGCTGTGCCAGCATCGGCGTGAGGCGGTTGCACGTAGCAATCTCGCCGCGGCGGTCGTACTCCTGGCTCGGCCACGTGTCGTAGAAGATGATGCGCGGGCTGAAGGTGGCACAGCGCTTCATGGAGCCCTGGGGCGTGCTGTTGTCGCTCTTGCTGTCGCCACGCAGCCGGAGAGCAGAGACAAAGTAGTCTTCGCCCCCGATGGCGACGGACCCGGAGCGCTTGTGGCCTTGGATCTCGTCGTTGGGTGTGCTCGGCGCGCTCGAAGCCGGTGACTCGCTGATCGCTGGGGGGTTGTGCAGCTCCGAAAGCGGGTGGCGGATGTCAAGCGCTGCACGCGACGGGCTGGACGATCCGCTGGTATCTAAAACAGAGAGCACCCGGTCAGTTCGCTGTTCGACTGAAAGAAGGGGTTGTGCAAGCTTACTTTTCAGGATCCCCTTTCTCACCGCGGCCAGAACCTCAGCACGTTCCTTGTCGCCTTCGAGAATGCTCTTGCGCGGCGCGGAGTTGTCCGTCCCTGAGCTTCCGAGGCGGTCGGACGCAAGGGATGTCCGCGACGCATCAATCGAGTTTCTCTCCAGCCGAGGGAAGCCAGTGCCGCCGCCCGATTGGCTGTGCACATCGGGGTTCACGTTCACGCGTTCCCGCTCTGCTTCCACAGTCACCATGGAGACAGTGGCTTCGGTCGCCGACCGACTCCCCGCCGTGGCCGTGTTCGCGTCTGGCAGGCCGTCGTCGTCGGCCGAGGCCCCGACAATGGACTTGGGCCGGAAAAGACCAACAAGAGACCGCGTGCTCTTTTTCATGCCGCGGCCCATCTTGCGGATCATGATGGACGCAGACGACGCCGTCGACGAGATGGACAGGTTGTCCGTCGAGCCCGAAAAAATGCGGGCGCCAGCGTAGATGCTGCTCCCAATGCCGCCCTCTTCCTGCTGCTGCGCAATGCGGGCCTGCTCGGCATCGTACAGCTCCTGGCCTGTCGGCTCCTTCTGCAGCTTGTTTGTCGCGCCGACGCTGCCGCCCTCCTCGGTGGCGGTGCCGGACGGCGAGCGAAAGTCGGCCGCACTGCCAAACGAGAACGCGCGGCGAAGCTTTGACGTCTTGCTCCGCAGGCGGCCCCCCTTCTGGCTGATCGCCGACAAGTGCCGCATAGCCGGGCTCTCGAGATGGCTGGGCATGCCCGCAGACTCGCCGTTGCTGCTCCCCGGGCCAGCGTTGGCCGCAGGGCTGGAGACCACAGCCGCATTGTCTGCCTTGGTTTCGCTCGCGTCGGCTCCGTCCATCTTCGCTGGCTTGGAAGACGATGTCCGGGGAGGAATGTTCACCAGGCGAAGAGGTTCCTTATTTTTGTCCATGTCTCGGTCTGCTTGGCTGGGACCAACGGGGCCAGCGGAGCTCGCAGTGGATACGGAAGGAGCAGCGTTCCGGTTGGTAGACTGTACACCAAGCGAGAGCCATGCATTAGTGAATTGATGCAACCAACCCAGGGCGACTGTGGTGATTGGGTGAGAGCTGCCTCCTGGATGCAGGAGCCCCAAGCGAGCAGGAAACGATTGGGATTGGAGGAAGAAAGAGGCAAAAAAAATCTTACCGATGGGCGGGAGCTGCTGCTCAAGCTGGACGCGACGCTCTCCGAGCTGCCGTCCTTGTTGTGCATCACGGTAGACGGGGTCGACTGCACGTCCTTGTCGAGCGGGCGCGAGGCGTTCTGGGCAAAGTCGGGCGTAAAATCGGCCGCGTTCAGAGACGGCATGCTGCGCCGGCGAAACCGCTTCGCGTCGTCGCTGTTGGAGTGGCGATGCAAATGAATGTCGTCCGCGGCCTGACCAGACAGGATGGTGTCGTGGAAGCTGTTCCGGCGAGGATCACCGAGCTGGTTGTGCGAGTGGCTGCGCGGCACCGCTGACTTCTGCTGTTGGTCCGGCAGGCTGCTGCTGTTGTCACCGTTGGGCGCGTAAAAGCGGCCAACGCTGGCGATCCCGGAACCGGAGGGCGCGGCCGAGCCCTGCGCCTGCGACGCAGGTTTCGGCTGCTGGCCACCGGAGCCGCCCGCCGCACCCGCCCGTCTGTAGCGTTCGGGCGACGGGCGGACGGGCGTGGCCTGCGTAAACGACAGCTGGGGCGCCGAACCGGTCAAATAGGCCGATTGCGGGCGCGGCGTCGCCGCCACGCGCCGGGTGCCTTGTCCGGGAATCGAAGAGTCGTCGCGGCTGCCGACATAGCGGACTGTCGGGGCGGCCGAGGCGGCCGACAGATTGACCATGGACGCGCTGGCCTGCTGCCGACTGATGCGGGCCAGGCTCCCCGTGCCGTCAAAGCTCTGCATCCGGGGCAGGGAGGGCGTTGTCGAGGAGGACCGCATGGCAGTCTGCTGTGCATACTGCTGCTGCTGCTGCTGCTGCTGCTGCTGTTGCTGCTGTGCTTGCTGCTGCCAGCTGTGCGCAGTGTTGAGGCTCGGCGTGGACGTAAAGGCGTAGGGCTGGATCGGGGCCGTAGCGGAGCGGTACAGCACGGGAGGGCCGCCGCCCATGGTGTTGGGGTTCCCGTAGTAGCTGTGGCGTTGCTGCTGCTGCTGCTGCTGCTGCATCACGGCGTACGGCGAAGGCGACTGGCTTTGTGCGGGTAGCATCCCTCCAGCAGAGGCCGGGCGCGTCTGAAGCATGGTCACGGTTCCAGCCTGCTGAGGGAAGGCCTGGACCAGCGCAGCCATGGTGGCACGGGCAAGCGAAAGCCGTCAGTCGACGCCGAAGTTCCCAGCAGATAGCAGCGCGAAATCTGCCTTCTGCCTGGGCCTTCGAAAAGCCGGTGCGGCCGAGACGAAGAAACAGGGCACTAAGACGCTAGGAACGAAGTTAGCACGGGCCAAGAGAAAGAGGGGAGGAGAGAGCAGGAGGGCGTGGCCGTCGACGCACCGGTTCGAATGGAATCAGTGGTTTCTGACCAGAAACCACGTTCCAGTGCAATGGCGGGCGGTCATCCAGGGATCGATTCGCAGGACGAGGACCGGATGGGAGGAGAGGAGATGGTCGTGGGCGCGCGGGATGCCGGATGGGGCGGATGGCGGATGGCGAAACCAGAAATCGTGCTCGTACTTTCGTAGAGGGAGGAAGAGCGGGTCGAGAGAGATGGCTCGGGCACGAGGAGGAGAAGGGACAAACAAACGATGGACAACCAGCACACGAAAGGAGATGGGAGAAACGAAGGGCGTCGCCGCGAACGAGAAGCGAAGGACGGGCGAACGGCAAGAAGAAGGACAAAAGGGACGACGAGACGAGACGAGACCGGACCGAATCGAGAAGCCAGGAACGCAGAAGAGACGAGCGCGAGATGGAAAACGAGGCAAGGCAAAAGACGAGGAAACAAACGAGAGACCGAGAGAAGGCAAGACGAGATGGCAAGGCAAAAAAAGGGGAAACGAGACAGGCGTCGACAAGCTTCGCTGGGGAGGACCAGGGGAACAAAGACGGGGGGGAAAGAAGAGAAAGACGAGACGACCGGGACGCGCAGGAGACACGAGGGGGGAGAGGGCCGGGACGCAGAGCGAGGCAGAAAGGAAAAGAAAGACGAGAAGAGGCGTGGGAAGGGGAAAAGAGAGAAAGGAAAAGACGGCAGGCGGCAAGACGGCAGAAAGAGAGCGAAAGCGGATACGAGGAGAAGGGAGAGAGAGAGAGAGGGCGGCGGCAGGCGGGCGGGTTCTACGGGAGGGGAGAAGGGGGGGGGAGGCGCTACAGGCGGGCAGCGACAGGGAATACGGGAATGTTGGGGGGGGGGTTTGGGGGGTGTCTCGGGGGGGATGATAGCGTGTATAGCGCTGCGACGAATGCTACGACGGCTGCAACGACAGCAGGCTGCGTTGGCCGGGAATGGGAGGGGGCGAGCACAGCGCGGCGCAATAAAAAGGGGGGTGCGGGCAGAAACACGGCGGGACGTGCTTGGTGCGGAGGGAGAAAAAAAACTGGAGACAAGACAAACGAGAGTAGCAAAGCTACTTTGTATACAGAGGGAGCCAGCGGAGGTCCAGGCCGAGACAGAGAAGAAAAGGCAGGAACGCGAGGGGGCCGGCCGCGGCGACGATCACGATGGCCGGCTACGAGGGAAGTCGATGGAAGGCACGAGGACAGACGGCGGATAAGAGGCAGAAAGAAGGGCAGGAGCAGCCCAGCGGCGGGCGGCCGGCGGAAGGCGGCAGGCGGAAGGCGCGAGGAAACACAGCGAAGGAAGGAAGGGCCGGGCGATCGGCAGGCGCTAGAGGCGGAGGACGTGCAGCAGCAGCAGGTGCTGGGGCGCGCCTTTCTGCGCCGCAGCCGCACTGCCAGGCACAGTCCTGTACTCCGTAATACTCTACGGCGTATAATTTGCAATGGGCTGATGCTCCGTAAGACTAGCGTGCAATGCGCGGTGCTCCAAACAGGCAAGCCCCGGCGCTGATAGCAGAAGAACTCGTATCGCCCGCCAGCTGCAGAACCAGGGCACGCTAGAGCGGACGGCCGTTTCGGCGGAAAAGTACAGGCAAGATACAACGTACTGAAGACAATTACAACGACAGAGTAAGATACAAGTAAGCATACAATAGGACCGCCGACGCGCGCCCGCCAGCGCCTGAAGCCACGACACTCCGTACTTGTACAACTACGCCCATCAGAGCGACACCTGCACAGGGGCATCGCCGCGCCTTCCATTTCTATTTACAGGCTAGCGACCGGCCGCCGTCGCCACATGTGCCCCCCTCTCCGCCGCGCTGCATGCACAATCGAAATACGATACGGGGCCCCCTCGCAGTGCCGTCCGTTCCCTGCATAGGATAGTCCCTTGTTTCGGACGCGCGCAGACAATGTCTTTTCTTGGGCTGGGCGGCTGGCTGCGGGCTCCTGTGGCATGAGAGGCAAGCCTGGGCAACGCGCGCCGGCGGCCGCCGCTCTGCCGGCGTGTTTGCACGGAGCATGCTCCGTGGGAAGCAAAAGAAATATGCGTATACCAAGCATAGTCGTTGCTTGCACAGCGGCGCGGCGGCCGTTGTTGTGTCTCGCCCGGGCGCGTGCGAGAGGAATGCGCAGCCGCCGGGCCGCCAGCACACAACACGGGACAGATGGACAGACAGCAACGACGCACATGCAGAAGGGCGTCGAACGGCAGGGAAAGAAGCATGAAAGATACGGAGGAGCACACCGTGTACGCGTGCGGGGAATTGAGTGCATTGCCGTGCGACGGAGGACGAGTGCGACGGGCAACGGGCTGTCCGCGTACTCCGTATTCTTATGCCTAAGCATAAGCATATATACAACTACTCCGTAGACGTCCGTCTGTCCATTCGGGGCCGCCCACACGAAACGCTGCAGCATCCGCCGTCTGCAGTGCCACGCAGCTAGCCCAATGCCCCCCGAGTCCAGTCTTATCCATCCAGCGACCGGGGCTGGCTGGCACGCTGCAGAAGAATTTGGGCAGGGCTCCCGGCTCCGTGCGCCGAGACAGGCTCCGTAGGCTGCGGGCCGCCGCTGCTCGATCGTGGGCTTTTCTCGCGATGCGCTGGCGAGCGCGTGAGAGGGCCTCGTACGACGGGGCCGGCGGACCAAGTGGGTGCCGTCATTACGGACTACGGAGGAGATGGTCCAGAAAGGGGGCACGAGAGGGGGTGGAGGACGCGAGGCGGAGGAGGCGTCGTCGCAGTCTCTCCGGCCAGCCGCTGAGCGCTAAACAAAGGAGGAAAGGGGACGGCAGCCAGGAGGAAAAGGGACGCAGGGGCCCAGGCTGAGTCTGACTGTATTTGTAGTTGTAGTTGAACAGGTTGTACGAGCAACGTCTGTCGATCTGCTCCGCTGGCCAGCAGCAAAACAAGGGACCACACCAGGGCGAAAGAGGGAATTGCCAAATTGCGAGGAGCGGGGACGATCGGTTGAGCTACTTCTGCAGGGGCAGTCCTGAGTAGAGCATTGTCTTGTGCGGAGTATTACTGTCTTGTACTTGTATATCTGTGCTCAGAAGTACAACTACGATGCTCCGTATACTCCGTACTCCGCCAACGTGAGACCTCAACTCGATGCCCTCTACATCCAGAGACACAGACAGCCAAAGTCTGCAGCGCCTCGTAAATATAAATATATTTATTCTTGTCCTGCTGCACGACGCGTCGTTGCGTTTTTGGCTCGGCGTCGGCCAGGGCTCCTTGCGCAGCGCGGCGCCTGATTGGCCCTGCGCACAAGGCGCGTCGGAGAATAGGGGTAACGGGGCACAAACACGTCAGTATTTGTATACTCGTAGAGTCCTCTTCACGCCTGTTGCCACGCCGGGCCCGCCACGCCGCCCCGGTCTTTTTGCCAGCAGCTGGAGGACGGACGAGAAAGCAAGGCTGTGCGCGCGCGCGTCCAGCGGCGCCAGCGGCGCCAGCGGCTCCCGCGGCCCCGTTTGCTCCGTAATGCCAGCTTTTTTGGTCTCTTCGGTCTTTTTGGTCTCTTTTTGCCTCCTCGCTCGACTCGCCCTCGGCCTCTGCCCGTTTCCCGCTGGTGCCCGCCAATCAGCGGGCGGCCGATCGCCCTGCCTGCGATCGCGCTCCCTGCTCGGTTTGTCTACATATATGGATGCACGCCATCCGTCTAACGTGCTTAGGGCCACACCTCGCGGTTTGACGAGCCCTCATAGACGAGAAGTCTCTGGTCGTAGTCTGCTGCCGGAGGTCATGCAGACAAGTGCCAATACCACCCCAGCGTTGCCGGCCCCTTACGGAGCTCAGTATTTGTACGGATAGTTGTACGTCTTTGTTCTCAACGCGCGCGCTTGTGTCTGGCTTTCTTAGCCTGCTCGTATTGCAAACCGGCTGTCCCTTGTTCGAACAAGAGCGTACGGAGTATCTGCCCGGCCGGTCGGTGCCCCCCCCCCTCGTTCTGAACGTCTGCCAACCCCCCTTCTTGTTCCCTTGCCCGACCATCGTCAACACAATCAGAGGCTGCCCCACCTCTGGCCGTCCTTGCATGCAGTGCGACACCAGGCTTTCGTCACCCCGTGCCCTCTTTCTTCCCGTCTTGCGTTTCCCCGCCAAGAAGAGCCCAGGCAAAGGGAAAAAAATCAGAAAAAAAAAACTAAAAAATGGCTGCAACGACCTCGCCTCTAGGGTCTTGTCCATGCCGTGGGGAGGGGGGGCTTGGCCTCGTCCTGCCAAGGCCCCGTTCGAGGCAACCTCGCTTGCCAATGCCCGCGGCATCTTGCTCTCCAGACACAAGCGGTGAAGAAAATGCAGAGGGAAACCAGAATGCGAGCATGCAGTGGTGCGGCCCTGTTGTTGTCTGGCGCCGCCTGTCCGTGCCTGCGCTGTCTCGCATCTGGTGTTGTACAGAGACAAGACTTTTCGGTTTGTTGGGTCTGGTCACAAGGCCCATGTCCCCTCCACCGGACACGCCTTCACTCGATGCAGGAGGGTGGCACGGGTAAAAATTTTCCAAGGACATGCACGCAGGGTGACACGGCAAACGGCAGCCGCTCGCACGCCTCTTTGTGCTCAAGGGCGTTCATTGGACAGGCGTTCACGGGAGCGGTGAGGGGCCCGGTTGACGAGCCATCGAGCCATCGAGCCCTCGTAGCCCTCTGTCGCCTGGCGGCCACGATAAAGCCTCCCCACCACGCTCTGCTCTGACGGACGGGTCACCTGCCCAAAGCGGACGCCTGGCGCCGAGAGTTGGCCGACCGACCGACCGACATCCTTCGGCGCCACATGCCCCTCGCCTTGGCCCCCGCGTCGTTGCCACACGTCCGGCGGCCAGCCACCCCGTGGCATCGTGATCAACCGTGATAGAACGCCCCGTATTCGCATGGCGACGTCCTGGCGAGCACCCCGGCTCGGGCGGGCATCCCGGCTGCCCAAAGATACGACCCTATTTGTCGATCCGGTCAGCGTCCGGTTCACGATGGCCTGGCCTTGCTTATTTCCAATGCTCTGACTTGGGTTTCCACGCCGTCCTTGTCGGCGTACGAGGAGAGCCGTCTCGGCACCACAACACGTCTGTTTCTTACACTGCATACAGAATCGCACCATGTGCGCCAGAAGGATTAAACCCGGCCGGAGGTCCGGACGCTCGTCTGCCCGCTGTCCTTGTACGCCGTAGTTCTAGATAGATCGACAATGCACGAAACGCTCTAAATCATGCAGCGTTATCCATGTTCTTGTTTTATTTGATTTTGCGTTCCTCTTCCCGTCTAGACTGCGTCTCCAAGCCATCCGAGCCGTGTATGCTTAGGAAGGGTTTCACCTTGCCTGCGGCTTTTTTTGCTTGACGCAAAAAGAACGAAAGCACAGCAAATTCTAGAATGGGCTACCAATAAAACCTGTTCATCTGTTCCACGTTCCTGGGTCATGCCGCATCGTTTTCTGCCAGCACAGAGCATGGCAAAATCCTCAGCCAAAACATGGCTTTCCTCGAGACCAGGTCGCACTCGGCTTAGAAATATCGATCGAGGCTGTGAAACTGAGGAAGACGGTGTAAGCATATAGCATGTGGCCTGAAGCTCCTCTCATGGTCTTCCCGGCCACTACCCCCGTGTCATCTCGCAGCCGTCGCAAGAAACATTCCGTATCTGCTTCCAACCCTAGTTCGAGTATGCCTAGAGCAAGGATGCAGGTTCCCTACCTGACACGTGAACGGCCGGGCCGGGCTCCGGGTTTCCAAGGACGTCGCTGGTCAAAGGCAATCGTGCATATCACGTGATATGACACTGCTGCGTCATCAAAAGTGGGCCCGTCTTTCGCGACGGAACATTCTTTCGCGATGTTCTTTGACGGTTCGACTACGGCGCTCTCTCTCTGTGCCCCATGCCGGCAGCCTGACCTCGTCTGGGCTTCTCAGCTCTTTTCCTTATCCATTGTTGTCTTCTCTCTCTTTCGGCAGCCTCGAATTCCTTGTAAGTCGAGACACACTGTCTGGCGCCGTGTGCCGGACAGCAGAATCTCGAGCAAAAAAAAAAGAGAGGAAAAAAAAGAAGGGCGACATGACCATGTCGTCGCGTGTTGTTGTTTTGGGCCCGTTGTTTTCCTTTTTCAGCACTCTCCAGCAAAGACCGTTAACAGCGATCTCCCTACCAGCAGAACATTGAAGTCTCTCTCGACAGGAGGGGGCGCTCTGGTGAAACATACAAAGGAGCACACGACTCTCGAAGCAAGCGACAACCGACAACCTCTCGCTTCCACGCCATGGCCTCCTCGCCGGAGACGACAGTGGCTGAGACGGAGGGCACGCCGGTGGCAGCAGCAGCGGCGGCGGACGCGGACAAGAGCGCCGAGACGACCCAAAGCAGCGAGTCCGCGCGGACAGGAGGCGACCGCCCAAGCAGCGCAGAACCGCCGCAGCCCGCGGAGCCGTCGAACGCGCCACCAGAGCACTCGCCGTCGAGGAGAGACCGCGCCGCGCTTTCTTCTGCGACAGCAGAGGACAGCAAGACGGAGGCAAAACCACCAGCTGCTGCTGCTGCTGCTGCTGCCGCTGCTGGCGCCGCCGACAGCGCTCCGGCCGCCGCGCCGGCGGCGCCACCACCGCTCCCCGACGAGCCGCTCCCCGACGAAAGCGACGACGGCTGGGACCCGATGTGGAGCGAGCCGCACCAGGCCTGGTACTTTTACAACCGCTACACGCAGCAGAGCCAGTGGGAGAACCCCCGCGTGCCCTCGGCCGCCGGCGGGGTGGCTGGAGGAGGTGCCGGCGCGGCGCCGCCCCCTGGGTCCGTTGCGGGCGGCTACAACCCGGCCATCCACGGCGACTACGACCCCAATGCGTGGTACGCCAAGGGCAGCGGCAGCAGCAGCAGTGGCGGCGGCGGCGGCGGCGGCGGCGGCGGCGGCATCGGTGGCCTGGCCGAGGCGGAGGAGGACGGCGACGACGGAGCCGCGCTGCTGGACGGCAGCAGCGACGACGCCATTGCGGCGGCGGCAGCGGCGGCGGCGGCGGCGATCCAGAGCACGCTGGGGAGCGGCGGCGGCGGCGGCGGCGGCGGCGGCGGCCCGCCGGCGGGACCGGGCGGCGGCGACGGGCACCGGTACAGCCGGGACGCCAAGGCGGCGCGGCAGCTGGACGTGTACTTTGACGTGGCGGCGGCGAGCGCGGCGCACGACGGCCGCAGCCTCAAGGCGGAGCGCAGCGGCAAGAAGCCGTCGCGGGCCGAGCTCAAGGCGTTCCGGGAGAAGCGGCGGGCGAAGAAGGAGGAGAAGCGGCGGGCCTGGCTGCTGAACTGACGGGACGCAGCTGGTTTTTTCTGTGTTTTTTCTGTGCTTTTTCTGTGTGTTTTTCACATCTTTGTATAGCGCCCGGTGTTCTACGGTTTGGGTTGGGGCCAGGAGTTGGGACATGGATGGCAGGCTACATATCCCATAGCTGATGTCGGCAACATGCGCCTGTTTTCCTTTCTGCTCGTCTATGCACTGTCGTCGCCGCTGTCGTCTTCGCCGTCAAACACCATCTCCAGCTGCACACTGCCGTCGTCGCTCTCGTCGTCGTCGCCGCCGTCGCCGCCGTCGCCGCCGTCGCCGCCGTCGCCGCCGCTCGGCGGGACGACCACGCGGTCCTGGACGACCGGCACCGGCACCGGCGTCTTCTCAATGTCCAGCCTCTTGGCCGCACTGGCGGTGCTGTCGGCGCCGTCAGACTTGCGCTTCAGCACCAGCGGCTCAAACGCGGGCCCAGACGCGGGCTCGGGCTCGGGCCCAGGCTCCGCGGCCGCCGGCCTGCTGCTCCGCTCGGACAAGACGGGCGGCAGCGCAAAGCCGCCGGCGGCGCCGCCCGGAACGGGCTGCGGGACCGCCTCGTCGTCGTCTTCGCCTTGGTCACCGCCTTCGCTTTCGCCTTCGTCACCGCCTTCGCCTTCATCAGCGCTCCCGCCCTCGTCTTCCTCCTCGCCGGGCGCCGTCGCGGCAAAGATGGGGCCAAAGTAGTGCGGCGCCGTGCGCAGGTTGCTCCGCAGGATCTCGAGGCCGACGTCGTGGGGGTAGGCACGGGCCAGGAAGGGGATGGTGTTGGCAAAGTAGCGGCCGCTGGGGTCGACGTAGGGCTGCAGCACGCTGGCCACCATGGCGTCGCGGGCGGCGCTGAGGATGGCCGCGCGGTCCATGAGCGTGCGGTCGGCCTTTTTGATGTGCTGCTGCGGCACGTGCTGCAGCAGCGCCGCCAGCAGCCGCGCGGCCGCCCGCACATGCGCCGGCGACCGCGTCTCGTCGGCTGCGCTGGCAGCCTCGGATGTGCCGCCAGCGCCGTTGCTGCTGCCCGGCGCGGCCAAGAAGAGGTCGACGTTTGCGGCGGCGGTCTTGTTCCGCGCGCCGTGGGCGCCGTGGGCACCGTTTGGTGCAGCAGCAGCAGACGCGCCGGCCACCGGCTCGGGCTGCGCGTGGCCGGCGGCCACGAGGAGGTCGTGGCAGCACGCGCGCAGGACGGCGACGAGCAGGGCGTCGACGGTGCTGCGGGCGAGCGAGGGCCCGACGAGCGGCAGCAGGTCGCGGACGAGGGCAAAGGCGAGGCGGCGCACGCGGGGCACGGCGCGGTGGGCGGCGAAGATGCGGACGGCGTCCTCGAGCAGGACGGGGGCCAGCGGCACGGCGTCGGCGCCCATGCGCGCCACGACGCTGGCGAGCAGGCCCAGGCACGCGGCGTGGATGCTGGGCAGGCAGGCCCACAGCTCGTCGCGCTCGTCGCGGCCGATGCTCGGGTGGTAGAGCGCGCTCTGCTCCCGCTCGGCGGCTCCCCCCGACCCCCCCGACCCCCCCGACCCCGGCGGCGGCGGCGCGACGACAGACGCGCGCGACACGAGGCCGCACACCACGCCCAGCGGCACGACGACCGGGCCCTTGGTGGGACAGCGGAACGCCTCGGCCAGGGTGTCGAGGAGGCCGACCAGCCGCTCGGCGCCGCTCGCGAGGCCGGTCCACGGCGGCAGGTCGTCGGGGCGGTCGGGGCGGTCGGAACCGTCGGGGCCGTCGCCGCCGCCGCCGCCGCCGCTGCCGCCGCCGCGCGGCTCGCCATCGTAAGACACGGAGCCCGGCGGCGGCGGCGCCCAGCCGGCCAAGCCCGGGTCGGGGGCCTCGCGCACGGCGCGGAAGACCTGGTCGGCGGTGGCGTGGGCGTCGCGGACGAGGCGGGCGAGCAGCTTGGCCCACTCGTCGCCGTGCCCGTTCTTGGGGGCCGTGTAGGGCAGCAGGACCAGCAGCCGGCGGGCGCTCTGGCGCACGGCCTCGGGCACGACGACGGACGAAGCGCTGTCTGCCGCCACCGTCGTCGGGGCCAGGTAGCTGCGGACGGCGGAGCGGATCTGGACGGCAAAGGGCCGCAGCGTGGTCGGATACAGCGGCACGAGGGCGGCCAGGGCGCGGGCGGCCGCCTCGACGATGTGCATCGGGGCGGCCTTGGGGGCTGCCTTGGAGGACGACGACGGGGCGGACGCAGACGCCGGCCGCACGAGCTGCACGCAAGCCGTGGCAAAGGCTGGCAGCGTCGGCGTGGCGATCTCGCGCACCAGCGTCGGGTAGGCGTGCAGCAGCGTGTAGATGCGGGCCAGGGCGGCCAGGGCCAGCGCCTTGGACGCAAAGGGGTCTGGTTTCTGCGCTGTTAGACGGGCAAGAGACGGACGGCAAGAGAGAGAGAGAGCGTACCTGCAAAATGGACAGGAGCCCGCGCACCCACGGCTCGGCCGTCCGCAGACAGGCCCAGCCGCCGGCGTCGATGGCGGCCTTGGCACACACGGCGCCGGCAAAGCGGCCGGCGGCGGTCTTGCCGTGCAGCAGGGCGTTGATCTGCGTCTTGAGCTTGTGCACGAGCACGGCGGCCTCGCCGGCGCCGCGGCTCTTGCCCGGCTGCTGCTCGGCGGCGGCGCCCAGCGGCTCGCCACACCGCAGGATGTGCGCCGCCAGCGCCGGACACAGCGCCGGCAGGTCGGCGGGCGCCGCCGCGGCCAGCTTGCGGCACACGACGCGCAGGTCGGGCGGCACGGACATGGCGATGCTGTGAGGTCGAGGCGAGAATGCGCCGTGCGCCGTGGACGGCCGGCGGGCTCTCCCCCTGCTTCCAAAGGCAGCTCGCTGCACGCAGAATCAACGGCGCTGTGGCCGTGCGCGACGTGCTGTCTCCGCTGTCGAGGGCGGTGCGGAACGGGAGGTCGAGGTGAAGTCGGTGTCAATGGATGTCGTCTTAGCATGGAGCTTTTTTTTTTTTTTTTTTTTAATCCAGCTTTAAGCATAGGACCCACTTTCAGCACATGTAATCATGGCTGCTGGCCCGCGCCGCCAGCCAATTTGGCCAAAAAACGTCTCCCCTTTTACCCAAGGCCACCAAGGCCACCGAGACAAAGGACAGACAGCAACCCGCCACCGTCTGTCTTGCTCGCGTTCTGCCGCGCGCGCCTCGTTTCGTGCGCGCCCATGTTCCGCGCGTCCCTGGCGGCTCTCGTTGTCCACGTCTGCGAGCGTCGCTGAAGCGCCGCGTCTGCGTTTCGATATGAGCGTAAGCAGAACTCGTCTTCCCTCCGCTCTCTCGCTCTCCCCTTCTAACAACGCCTGCAGCGCTCCCTGTCCAAGGCAGCCCACTATGTGGCGCTGCTCGACGAGGCGCGGGCCGAGGGCGACTGGGACGCGGTGCCCGAGCTCGTCCGCAAGGTCCGCAAGCACGCGCCGAGCCGAGTCTGTGAGTGATCCATGGCTTTGCTTGGAGGCTGTGTGGCCGTGGCGGTGCTGACAGCTGCAGGCCTCACCCTGACCGCCGAGACCGAGCTCGCCATCGAAAAGACCGCCCGCACCCTGCCTGCCACGGGCCGGCCGGCCGCCGACGCCGCCGATGCCCCGGGCAAGCCGCCGCTCGAGGTGGCCGGCCAGCTGCCGAAGCTGCAGGCCGCCGCCGAGCAGGAGACGGTGCACGCGCAGGACCGCTTCCAGGCGCGCGTGTGCGAGGGCTGGCTGTGCTGGGTGGCGGGCGACTACGACGGCGCGCTGGCCCGGCTGCCGGCGGGCGACGGCGACGGCCTCGGCCTCGACGCCGAGCCGCAGGAGAGCGCGAGCGCCGCCACCGCGTGGACGCGCGTGTGCGTCCTCAAGGCGGCGTACCTGCGCGCCAACTGCCTGGCGCGCCAGGGCCGGCGGACGGACGCCCTGGCCGTGTTTGAGGCCGGGCTGGCCAGCGTGCCGCAGCAGCCGCAGCAGCAGTCCGGACACCAAGCTGGAAAGCAGGCCGAGCCCAAGCAGCTGCGCTACTGGTCCGAGCTGTTCCTGACCGAGTTCTGCATGCTGGCCAGCCGCACGCGGGAGCTGGGCGAGACCAGCCTCGCCGACGCCAACTGCCTCGTCAGCCTGCGCGCCTGGGCGCGCTACTGGGAGGGCAGCGCGGCGCAGCTGGGCGGCTGCGGCTTCCGCGGGTCCGTGCCGCGGCGGCGCATCTGGCTCGAGTACTACGTGGCGCTGTCGGCGCTGCTCGAACACGATCTGCCGTATCCGTCGGGGGGCAACAGCAGCGGCAGCGGCAGCGGCAGCGGCAGCGGCAGCGGCGCTGCTGCGTCGGCGCGCAGCCAGCTGCGCATGGAGCTGAAGCGGGTCGAGGCCGTGTACGAGACGCTGCTGCTGGACGAGACGACGTTCCCGCGGGCGGACGAGGAGCGGGGCGAGGTGGAGGACTTTGTGCGGCTGGCGGTGCAGAACTGGGCCATTCTCAAGGGCCGGGGCTGGCACGAGGCGGACCTGGGCCCGGGCGGGCGCGAGTCGGCCAGCCGCGGCGTGCTCGACATGCTCTACCGCGCGTCGACCAAGACGTACCACTCGACGGCCATCCTGCGCCACCTCTTCACCGTGCACCTGGCCGTGGCCGAGTTCGACCTGGCCTTCAAGGCCTTTGACGCCTACCTGACCCTCGTCCAGCGCGGCAAGGCCCGCGTGCGCAAGACGGGCCACGACGAGCCCAGCCTCGACGCCGACGCCGTCGTGCTCGACACCGTCGCCGTCTGCATCGTGGCCCTGTGCCGCTACGGCGGCGACCGCGCCGCCGCCGAGAAGGCGCTGGCCCTCAGCGAGGAGCTGGAGACGTGTCTGCTCGAGCTCGGCCAGGGCGAGGAGGAGGGGGAGGAGGAGGGGGAGGAAGGGAAGGAAGGGGCCAAGACAGACGACGGCGTCGAGGGGTCGGGCCGCCGCAACGACGCCCCGAGCACCACGCTCGTCGCCACGACACGGGGGCCCAGCCGGCCACCGCAGGCCACGTTCGCCGCGTGCTGGCAGGCCGTCGGGCTGGCCCTGGCGCAGTGGTCGCGCATGACGTTTGATGCGGCCGCGCGCAGCGCGATCCAGGCCAAGGCGGTGCGCTGTCTGCGGCGGTCGCTGGCTTTGGCGGGGCGGGAGCGGGAGCAGGAGCGGCCACACAAGCGCGGAGAAGGAGGAGGAGGGCGCATGTCCAAGGTGTACACGCGCGGCGTCTTTGCCCTGGGCCTGCTGCTCGCGGAGCAGCGCGAGCTCGCGGCCGCCATCGAGCTGGTCAAGGGTGCGCTGCTGTCCAGCAAGCCGGCGGGCGCAGACGGCAGCGAAGACGACGACGACGGCGACGACCTCAACGACAACGAACACGACGACGACGGCGCGGACGCCGCCTCGGAGGGCGGCGCCGAGGGCCGGTACGGGCAGCAGCGGGCCATGATCCCGCTGTGGCACCTGCTGGCGCTGCTTCTCAGCGCGCGGCAGGACTACGCCATGGCGGCGCGGGCGTGCGAGGGCGCGTTTGAGCAGTTTCCGGACGCGGCCGTGCTGTTTGGGCGCGAGCAGGTGTATCGCAGCGAGCACCTGAACGAGGCGGAGGCGGCGGCGGCGGCAGCAGCGGCGGCAGCCAGCGACAACAACAAGAAGAAGCACGCGCACTGGAGCCACGGGCTGGTGGACGACATGGACGATTTTGAAAAGGAGCGCATCCTCGAGGTCAAGATGACGCAGCTGGCGCTGGTGGAGCTGCTCGAGAGCCCGCAGGTGGCGGTCAACGCGAGCCTCGAGCTGCTGAGCCTGTATTCGCGCCTGTTCGGGCCGCCGGCGCAGTCCTCTGCCGCCGGCGGCGGCGTCGGCCCCGGCGCCACGCTGGCGGTGCCCGCGGCCGACGTGCCCAAGAGCTCGGCGTCGACGCTGCGCAGCATCACGGGCAGCCTGTTTGGGCGCAGCGGCAGCCACGGCGGCGGCGACCGCACAGGGCGGCCGGCGACCAAGTACGGGGAGAGGCCGGGGACTGCGTCGCGGCCGCCGACGGCGCCGACGGGCGGCGGCGGCGGCGGCGGCGGCGGCGCGCAGCCCATCATCCAGGTGACGCGCGACCTCGAGGACACGCGGTACCCGCCGCGGGCCGGCGGTGTTGGTGGCTATGCGGTGGAGCAGCGCCGGCGCAGCCAGTCGGGCAAGCGGAATAGCCTACGCAAGCGCGATGCCGGCGGCAGCGGCAGCAGCCGGCGGCGGGCGGTCAGCAGCGGCGGGGCGCCGCCGCCGCCGCCGCTGCTGGACGGCGGAGACGTGTTTGTGCCGTCGGCGTTTGACGACGGCAGCAGCAGCAGCCAGCAGCCGGCGGCGGGCCGGCGGCGCCTCTCGTCCCACGGGCCGCCCGTGTCGATGGGGCGGCAGGCGGCGGGGGCGACGACGACGTCGCCGTCGTCGTCGGCGGCGGCCCGGGCGCGGAGCGTCGATGCCAGCAGACGGGGGGCGGCCCCCGGAGACGGCGGCGTGGACACGTCGCCGCTGGCGCTGACGCCGCTGGTGCAGTTCTCCAAGGAGCACGAGACGCGGCGGCGCAACACGCTGCTGGTGGAGGTGTGGCTGCTGATCGCAGGGTTCTACCGGCGGGCGGGCATGCTGGACGACGCCAAGCGGGCGGCGGCGGAGGCGCAGAAGCTGGTGCACGGGCTGGAGATGGAGGTGGCGCGCAGCGCGGCGGCGGGCGGCGGCGCGTCGCTGCGCAGCCGCGGCTGGGCGGGCAAGAAGAGCGTCGACGAGCTGTGGGGGGACGTGTGGACGGAGGTGAGTGGTCCGGTGTGGTCCGGTGTGGTCCGGTGTGGTCCCGGCGTGTTCTCGTTCTACGATCACTGACCAGCAGCTCGGCCGTCTGTCGCTCGACGGCGGCAACCCGCACAACGCGCGGCTCGACTTTGAGGCGGCGCTCGCGCACTTCCCGGACCACCCGGCGGCCACGGTGGGCCTGGCGACGCTGCTGCTGGACATCTACAGCGAGCACCTGCTGATGCCGCACGCCATGCCGCGCCTCGAGCTGGCCGACGGCACGCACTTCCCGCCGCTGCCCCGGCCGCAGCCCGGCGACCGCCGCGCCGGCTCGGCGCTGCCCACGCAGCCGCTGGGATTGGGGGGGGCCGGTGTGCTTCCGGACGAGCAGGGGGGCGGGGACAGGGACAGGGACAGGGACAGGGACAGCCGCGGTGCTGCCGCCGACGACGACGACGACCTCCCGCCGCCCTACAAGGCGTCGTCGCTGCCGCGGATCGACCGGCTGGCGGCGCGCGACCGCGCGTTCGTGCTGCTGTCCGGCCTGACAAAGCTCGGCACCGCCTGGAACGACGCCGAGGCGTGGTTTGCGCTGGCCCGCGCCCACGAGGAGAGCGGCCAGCCCGACAAGGCCAAGGAGGCGCTCTGGTGGTGCGTCGAGCTCGAGGAGGCGACCGGCGTGCGGCCCTGGGACAGCGTGGCCACGTGCGGCTACGTGCTGTAGGTGGGGTGGGGAAAGGGGGGAAAGTGTGGTGAAGGAAAAGGAGGGAGTGGTGAACGCGAGCGAATCTACTTTTGTCGTCATATAAGTCATGCTACTTATTAGCAAACATCACGATGCAGTTACCGTGCGGATACAGTGCGACACGGCCCTCGCCGTTAATTTCGCGCATTCCCGCGCCCGGCGCTGGCCCCACAATTTCCCTCCCCAACGGAGCTCAGCAAGCAAGCTCCAATGGGATTTTCGTGGCTGGCCTTTCTCCTGTCCTGTCCGACCGCAACCACCCGCGAGCATCCCGCGACGACTCTTGACGACTCTGCGGCTGACAGACATCGACGTCTGGATACGGAGACTACGACGACTGGGAAGCGCTGGTTAAGCCGTCGATCCACGGAAAGATGAGTCTCGCGGCGGCGGGCCGTCTTTCGCTTCGGCTGGCCGGGCGGCGCCGGTGGGCGGCGGCGGCGGCGGCGAAGGCCGGGGCGGCGGCCGGGGCGCGTGGGCTGGCGGGCACGGCGCGGCGGGCGGTGGCGCAGAACATGACGATGCCGGCGCTGTCGCCGACGATGACAGAGGGCAGCATTGCGGCGTGGCGGGTCAAGGAGGGCGACCGGTATGCGGCGGGGGACGTGCTGCTGGAGATTGAGACGGACAAGGCGACGATGGACGTGGAGGCGCAGGAGGACGGCGTGGTGTTCCGCATCCTGCAGGCGGACGGCAGCAAGGGCGTGGCCGTGGGCACGCGCATTGCCGTGCTGGCCGAGCCGGACGACGACCTGGGGGCGCTGGCGATGCCGCCGGAGGAGACGGGGGCGGGGGCGGCGGCCGAGAGTCCTGCGGCGGCGGCGGAGACGAAGACGACGGCAGACAGCGCGGCGCCGTCGCCGGCCGACAGCGCGGCAGCCCCTCCGGCCGCCAAGCCGGCGCAGCCGCAGCACTACCCGCTCTTCCCGTCGGTGGCGCAGCTGATCAAGCAGAGCGGCCTGGACCCGGCGGCGGTGGTGGGCGAGATGACGCCGACGGGGCCGGGCGGGCGCCTGCTCAAGGGCGACGTGCTGGCGTACCTGGGCCGCGTGGCGCCCGACGTGCCGGCGGCGCTGGAGGCGCGCTTCGAGACGCTGGCCCACCTGGACCTGAGCAACATCAAGATCAAGGCGGCGGCGCCCAAGGTGGACAAGGCGGACAAGCCCAAGCCGGCGCAGGACAAGCCAGCGCAGGACAAGCCGGCCGACACGACACCCTCCACGTCGGTCTCGCTGCCGGTGTCGCTGGCGGCGGTGCTGGACGCGCAGGACAAGATCCAGGCGTCGCTGGGCGTGTTCATGCCCGTGTCGACGTTTGTGGCGCGCGCCACGGACGTCGCCAACGACGCGCTGCCGCGCGCGGGCCCGCCGCCGCCGCCGACGGCGGCCGAGCTCTTTGACGCCATCGTGGCCCCGGGCCGCGGGGCCGCGGCCGGCACCCGCCCGTCGACCAAGCTCACGCGCGGCCACTACCGCCCGCAGATCGCGGCGCTGCCGACGGCCGCGCGGCGCCCCGCGGCCAAGCGACGCACGCCGCCGGCCGCTGCGGACGTGCTGGACATTCTGACGGGCAAGGCCAAGGCGACGACGCCGGCGCGGCGGCTGCCGACCCAGCAGCAGCAGCAGCAGCCTCCGCCGGCGGTCTCGACGGGCCTCAACTACTTCACGGTGTCGGTGCCCAAGGCGGAGGAGAAGCGGGCCCAGGTGTTCTTGGAGCGGCTCAAGGTGGTGCTGGAGAACGAGCCCGGGCGGCTTGTGCTGTAGGGGGGCGTGGGCGGTGGGCGTGGGTGTGGGCGGGCGCGCGGGCGCAAAGTGCGGCTGCGTCTTTTGTTTTTATACATGTTTTTCTAGTAGGGCCTGTACAACCACAAGTAGAAATACCTTTCCTTTCCGCTTCCGTCGTGCGGAGAAGGGCGGCCTCGCCAGAGCGCCGCCGCCAGGGTGTGCTGGGCCAATGGCCTGGGCAGGCCGTGTGCAGGCCGTCTGCAGGCCGTCTGCAGGGTGTCGGATGTCGACGGGGCAGCGGGTTGGCTGGCTGGCTGGCTGGCTGGCTGGCTGGCTGGCCGGCCGGGGACGACAGCCGCCCCTCCAATTCAAAGAGGCAACATGGGTGCCGATCCTACGAAGCGACATACTCCGTATACGAGGAGCACCCAGAGGAAAAGGAAGAGAGAGGCTGGCGAGGAGGAAAACAAAGGTACGGAGTACTTGAGCGTCCTCGGTCCGAACGCTGCCCAGCACACGGCCCTCGCGTTCGCCCATCGCGCCGCCGCGCCCTCACCCCGGTCTCGCCAGGCCTCCTCGCTCGCCCAGGCCTGTTGGATGGCTGCCGCGTTCAGCTGAGGTCGGTCGGGCGGCGGCGAGGACGGCGCGCGCCCGCCACCCGGCCTCGGACGAGCCCAGCGCTGAGCCTCGGGCGTGCGTTTGTGTCAGAAGAATCAGACGAGAGGATGAAAGAAAGGAGGCGCGGGACCGGCAGGGATAGACAGGCAGGAAAGGCTGCCAGCAGCCGAGATGGATGGACCCCCAGGAGACGCAGCTCCGCTCTTTGTTGGGCCCTAGGAAGGAGAACAAAGGCCAACAGAAGAAGACGGGAAACGGGAAACGGGAAGACGACAAGAAAGAAAACAAGGGACTGCAAGCCAGCAGCCAGCGCATGGCCTCGACTCTGGTGCAACCTTTTTTCCATTTGGACAGACAGACATCCAGCCAGCCTGCCTGCCTGCCTGCCTGCCTGCCTGCCAGCCAGCCTGCCAGCCTGCCTGCCAGCCTGGCCGACCAGCCCTGGACACGACTGGCAGCCGTTTGTCTGTCCCATGCAGGCCTCCAGCCAAGGCGTCTGCCAGCCACCACCATCCCACCTCCCCATCCATGCAACCACCAGCCCGCCCTGCTCCCCCCTCCCCTCCCATCCTCCCTCCCTCCCTCCCTCCCTCTCTCTCTCCCCTCCTCCCCTGCTGCGCCGCTTGTGGCTGCTCCGCTTGTGGCTGCTCCGCTTGTGGCTGCTCTGGGCAGCGGGACCATGCTCGCTGTTCGCTGTTCCTCGGCCGGCTCTCTTTTCTTTCGAGTTCCCTCTTCTCCCCCTCTTTGCTCACCGCCGCTGCGCTCTCCTCCTCTCGTCTTTCCCTTGTGCATGCAGCACAACTTGACTTGCGCCCGGATCCCTGCACAACCACGCCGACGACGCACACGCAGACGCACACGCAGACGCACACGCAGACACACACACACGCAGACGACGACGTCGACGCCCGTCCAGCGGTCCCCATGAGCCGCCACAGAATCCCCGACGACCGGCGCCAGCGTACCGCGCAGGCGTGCGAGTACTGCAAGCGGCGGAAGCAAAAGGTAACAGCGGCAGCAGACCGCGCCCGCCGCCCGCCGCCCGCCGCCCACCGCCCAGGGGTGCCGCGCGCACGCCTGTGTGACGGGCCCCCCCCCCCCCCCCATGCGGCCGGCGCGTGGCGCAGGGCGCAGCGCACAGCGAGCTGGCTTGTCGTCTGTCTGCATTTCGTTTGGCTGTGTTTCTGTTGTCTAACGCCCGCCGCCCAGTGCAACGGTGCGTCGCCCTGCTCGACCTGCGCCAAGAAGAACGTCGCCTGCACGTACGCCCCGAACGGCCACGCGAGCCGCCGGCCGCCGGCCGGCCGAGCGGACCAGGCGGGCGCTTCCTCGTCGGCGGCGTCGGTGTCGGCGTCGGCCTCTGTGCCGCTGCCGGCGAAGCGGGACCGGGGAGGGAAGGCGCAGGCGGGCCGGCCCGTCCCGCGCCTGCCGACGGCGCTGCTTCTGCCGCCGCCGCCGCCGCCGCCGCCGCCGCGTCTCGCGCTGCAACCACCGCTGTCGCTGCCGCCGCTGCTGCCGGCACCCCACCACCACCACCACCACCACCTCCACCACCACCACGTCAACGCGGCGCTGCCCGACGACCACGCGGACACCGAGGAGCCAGAGATGCTGCCCAAGCCGCGGCTGCTGCAGAACCAGACCGGGCGCCTGCGTGGGTGCCCTTCTCTTCTCTTTCTCTCTCTCTCTCTCTCTTCGGACTTCCGTCCTCGCTGACCGCCAGTCTACATTGGCGACTCGGCCACGCTGTCGTACCTCGCCCTCTTGCGGCGCATGGTGGAGCGCATCCGCGGGCCCTCGTCCTCGTCCTTCACCACGGACCCGTGCCAGGGCAGCATCGTCGAGAACGTCGTCTCGCTGCCCCCGGACGTGCAGCCGCCGTCCATGCTGCCGGACCGCTTGACGGCCGAGCTGCTGGTCGAGTCGTTTCTGACGAATGTAGATCTTCTTCCTTCTTCCTTCTCTTCTCCCCCCCTTCCTCCTCCCGCTGACCCCCTTCCCCCCCAGACCAGCGGCCTCGTCGAGGTCCTGGACCGGCAGGCCTTCTTCGAGGCGCTGGACCGCTGCTACGCGGACCCGCTGGCGGCCGGGGCGCAGTTCCTGTGCCTGCTGTTCCTGGTGCTGGCCGTGGGCCTGGTGATGGCGGCGCCGCCGGCGGGCAGCGCGGCGGCGGCGCGGGTGCAGCGGCTGCGCAGCCTGCCGCACGACCAGGCCGAGCTCTTCTTCCGCAGCGCCCGGTGCCTGGCGGACCCGCTGCACGCGGCGCTCGAGGGCGGCGCCAGCCTGTGGTCCGTCCAGGCCCTGACCCTGGCCGCGCTCTACATGCTGGCCGTCTCCAAGCGCGACGCCGCCTACGCCCACCACGGCGTCGCCGTGCGCGCCGCCATGGCCCTGGGCCTGCACCGCCGCGAGACCATGGTCGACGCCGTCTTCGCCCCCGCCGACCTGCGCGCCCGCCGCTGCCTCTGGATGAGCCTCTGCGTCCTCGACCGCTTCCTCGCCGCCCAGCTCGGCCGGCCCGCCGCCATCCACGAGGACGAGTGCACCGAGGCCACACTGGAGGGGGAGGGGGAGGGGGAGGAACCTGAGGCCGCCGCCGACGTCCACATGCTCGCCGTCCACGCCGCCGCCCGCGCCAGCCGCATCACCGGCGCCATCCTCGCCCGCCTCTACGCCCGCCGCCACGTCTCCGTCCGCCACACCCAGGCCATCGTCGCCCAGTGCCGCCGCTGGGCCCGCAGCCGGCCCGCCTGTCTGCGCTGGCGCGCGGAAAGCAAACAACAACCAAGCCGGCCGCCACCCGCCGCCGCCGCCGCCGCCGCCGCCGCCGCCGCCGCCGCCGCCGCCGCCCAGAGCCTCGCCGTCCTCCACGTCAACCTGCTGCACTGCCACGACGTCATGCTGCTGACGCGCCCCTTTTTCCTCTTCCTCGTCTGCGCCCACTACGGCGGCGCTACCGCCCGCGTCGCCTCCCCCCTGCTGCGCGCCCGCACCCACAAGTTCGCCGAGGTCTGCCTGGCCGCCGCCTGCCACACCGTCCGCATGGCCCAGCACGCCCTCGACGGCCAGTACCTGCCGCAGCGCGATCCCTTTGTCATGTAGTCTCACGACCCCCCGGCCCTTCCTGGCTGATGCCCCCCCGCTGACAGCCCCCCCAGGTACTTCTTGTTCACCGCCGCGCTGCTCGTCATGAGCAACGAGCTGTTTGCCCTCTTCCGCCACCCGGCCTACGCCACCCGCGCCGCCCAGGCCCTCGCCCTCATGGAGCACTTTGCCCGCACCGACCCCCAGGGCCGCCGCCTGCTGTGGATCCTGCGCGCCCTCCAGGACGTCGTCGCCCAGCAGGAGGCCGACGACGTGGCACGGGCGGCGGCGGCGGCGGGGGGGGAAGTCAGAAACGGGCGCAGCGGCGGCGGCGACGGGGGCGCAAACAAGGGCGGCGGCGGCGGCGGCGCCACGCCTCCGCCGCCGCCCACGCCCACGCCGCCGCCGCCACCACCGCCGCCCCCCCCGCCGCGCCCCTTTTGCTACCCGTGCCCGCACGGGCTCGTCGACGCCGCCGCCGCCGCCGCTGCCGCCGCCGACCCCATCGAGAGCCTGTTTGCCGCGTTCCCCCTGCCGGGCAGCGCCAGCGAGGGGCGGCGGCCGTCGGGCCAGCCGGGCCACCACCACCAGCTGGGCCACCAGCTGGGCCACCAGGAGCTGCTGCCGCCGCACCACGGCCAGCTGTCGCCGCCGCTGGACAGCAGCAGCAGCCTCTTTGGGCCGCCGCCGCTCGACCCGGGCTTGTCCTCGTCGGCGGCCGCGGCCGCGTCCGCCTTTTCGACGTACCCGGTGCAGCCGCTGCACCCGTCTGTGCTGCCGCTGCCGCCGCCCATGTCCCAGTCGTCGTCGTCGTCGTCGCCGCCGCTGCCGTCACAGCACGTCCCTCTGCCACTCGCCGGCACGTACCACCACTACATGCCCCTGGCTCGCCCCGACGCCGGCGGCAGCAGCTCCGACGCCATGGGCACAGACGTCGACGGCTTCGACATGGAATGCCTCTGGATGCTGCCGCAGGCCATGGGCGGCGGCGGCGGCGGCGGCGCCGCCGCCGCCGCCGCCGCCGCGAGTGCAGGAGGAGCCGCGCCGACGCCGACGCCGGGGCCGCCGCCGCCGCTCGCCCCAGGCTCGCAGCACATGGCCGGCCTGGCGGCGGATCTGCCGCCGGCGCCGCTGCTGCCGTACGCGCCGTACGGGCTGGCGATCGGCGGGGAGGCGGGGGGCGTGGGCGTGGGCGTGGGCGTGGGCGGCGCGTTTGGCCACGACCTGCCGCCGGCGCTCGTCAACGTGCCGCTGTACCCGACGGCCGACTTTCGGTAACAGTTCTATTCAGACATATCGATTCTATTCAGACAACCCGATCCCCATCCACGACCCCCAACACCACGCTTCATAGAACGTACAAACCGATAGATAAACAGACAAACAGCAAACAGCAAACAGACTACTGCCACGTCTTGGGCCCAAAGATCTCGCCCGGGGGCAGGACCTTTTGGATGGCCGTGCCCTGGAAGTCGGCGGTGCTGGTGACGACGGTGTTGCCCCACCAGGCCGGGGGGCTGATGTTGTGCAGGGTAAAGGCAAAGAAGATGACGAGGGTGCTGAGGGCGAGGCCGAGGTCGAGGCCGGACGAGGTCAGGTAGTTGAGGCGGCTCCACCAGGCAAAGTGGCGCTTGCGCACGACGTGCTGGAAGACGAAGCCGACGACGCCCCAGCTGAGGTAGTTGAGCGGCGTGGCGGGCGGGATGGCCGCGGAGCCGCCAAAGACGAGCGGCGCCATGACGAAGCGCAGCGGCGAGCGCGGCCAGCGGCGCGCGGCCCAGTAGACGGCGACGGGGGCGGCGGCGCCGAGCGCGAAAAAGACAAAGAGCCCCGAGTAGATCTGGCCCGGCGAGAACATGCGGGCGGGGCCCAGCAAGCCCCAGATGACCGAGGCCGAGAAGAAGACGCGGCCGCCAGGGCAGGAAAAGTGCTCGGGCTGGTCGCGCTCGCACACGCCCTCGATGCTGCCGAGCGCAAAGTTGAGCACGGCCACCTGCACAAAGCACGAAAAGGTCGTGGCCACCACCTGCGCCATGAACATGGTGCGCGGCGGGATCTTCATGTAGTGCCCAAACTTGAGGTCGCCCACAAAGCTCAGCGCCTGCGACATGGTGATGTAGCCGTACGTCTTGAACAGCATCAGCGCCAGCGGCCGCCCCGGCTGGATGTAGCCAAACACAAACTCGGTCAGCACGTTGAGCCCGATCTGGTTGTTGGTCACCGCCTGGATGATGCCGATGGGCAGCGCAAACACAAACGCGATGCCCACCGCCAGCAGGAACGCCCACCACGCGAGGTGCGTCGGGTACGCCAGGATCGTGACGAAGCCGAGGACGAGGGTCTGAGGTGAGCGGAGGACGACAGAAAGACAAACAAGGGGCAAAACAAGGGGTAAAATCAAAAAGGGGCAAAATTAAACTGGGGAATCAAAAACACCCACCAGCACAAACAGCACCAGGTACCACCAGCTCGGGGCCTCCTTGTACTTCTGCATCAGGCGCATGTGCACGTCGGGCTTCTCGGTGGCGCTGTTGCGGTACTGGCGCCAGATGGTGGTGCGGTGGTGCAGGTACGTGTACACGATGAGCGAGGCGATGGCGGCAAAGGACAGGCCGTAGGACAGGGCAAAGGTGGTGCTCAGAAAGAGCGGCGAGTAGGCCCGGTACGCCGCCTCGTCCAGCACAAAGTCGGCCGTCAGCACGCGCGTCACGTTGTAGGCGGCGCCCGTGTTGTCGTACGTGGCCGAGTCGCTCATGGGCAGGAAGACGCCGTACCACGTGTTGCTGTAGTGCAGCACCGCCGCGCCCACGACGAAGAAGAGCACCACGCCCAGCAGCGTGTTGGCGATGGCGTGCCACGGCGGGATCAGCGGCGAGCCCACGAAGCCGGCCACCTGCGTCCAGTCGAGCGTCAGCGGCAGCAGCGAGAGCCCCGTGGAGCCGCCAAACAGCTGGTTGACCACCACGTTGGTCGGCGCCACAAACGTCGGGATGGCCAGCACGCTGAGGAACTGCGCCAGGAAGCCCGGCACAAAGTAGTAGACAAACGCCGCCAGCGTCACGTACGCGAACCAGCGGTACCGCGGCATGCGGCCCCCCCAGATGCGCGGGTCCGGCCGCGGCGCCTCCTCGTACATGGCGTTCATCAGCGTCACCGACACCAGGTTGCCCGGCCAGATCATGGCCGCCGGGTACACGAGGAACTTGCGCAGCAGGCCCGCGATGCCGTAGCCGAGCGACTGCGTCGACACCACCAGCAGCAGCTGGAACGCCACGCCAAAGTCCTGCTTGTAAAAGACCAGCTGCGCCAGGATAATGTCCGTCGCGTACGCCACCGTGAACGACACGCCCGCCATCACCACGATGATCGAGTGCTCCTTGATGTTGAACGGCCCCGGGTTGAGCGACCAGCGCAGCCCCAGCGTGCGGAACTGCCGCCGCGGCATCACCCGCGCCCACCCGTGGCCCAGCGGCCACGCGATGATCTGCGCCACCAGCGTGCCGATGCCGATCGACGGCGACCGCAGCGAGAAGAGCGTGTTCATCGACGCCCCGATCACCACAATCGCCAGCCCAATCACCCACGCCCGCACCGTGTTGCACGGCAGCTCCTCGTCGTAGTTGCGCACCGCCGCCCGCACCTCGGGGTACGGCGAGTCGTCGTCTTGGCCGTCGTCGTCGTCGTCGTCGTCGTCGTCGCCGTCGGTGGCGGCGACCGTTCGCGTCCGCCGGCCCCCCAGGGGCGCATCGCTGCCGGCGGCGCTGTGGCTGCTGTCCGCCGTCTTGATCCGCCGCAGGCCGGTCTTGTCGTCGATGCTGGCCGAGTCCCGCTCCGGGTCGCGCAGCGACGGGTCGTCCTCGTCGGGCAGGTTCGGATCTAGGAGAAGCTCGTACTCTTGTCCCTCGTGCGCGCCCCCGTGCCCCTCCTCCTCCTCCTCCGGCGGGGGATAGTACAGCGCCTCGCGCGCCTTGCTCGCCGCAGACTCACCCCACATGGAGAGGCGGCGCTTCAGGTCCTCGACGGGGCTGAGCTCAGCTCCGGCGCCGGCCCGTGGCCCCGTCACCGGCTCGCTGAACGTCACCTCTCGGCGGCTGCTGCTGCCGCTGCTGCTGGCCTTGGCTGGCACGGCCGGCGGCACCGTCGTGTCCTTCTGCTCGCGTCCGTCGTAGTCGTCTGCCTCGCCAGCCACCACCGTCGTCGACGGAGACGGCGTGCCAGACGCCTTCTCCGTGCCAGCAGTCGTGGAGCCAGCCATGACGCACACTCGGGTGTGGTGGTGGGGATTTGGGGCAGAAGGGACAAACGATCAACAGGACGAGAGGACACGGGAGGCCAGCCAGCAGCTATATATGTGGGGGTGAGCCTGCTCTCTCTCTCTCTCTCTCTCTTCTCTGGCTCCGGCGCTGTATGCCCGAGATAAGGCGCTGCACGCAGATTCGCCCGTCTGGCCAGGAAGCACGCAATGTTTCGCCGGGTCGTCGAGGCTCCGTGTGGTGACCAGGCGATAAGATCGGTGCGGCAAGGCTGCGCACCCCAGCGAACCACTAGGCACGCGTGAGGACGATCTGCTCCGTGGTACAGCCCGTGGTACAGCCAGGAACAGAAACAGTTCCGGGAAACGCTCGGGGGTGACAAATATCTGTCTTGCCAGGGGCAATCACGCGAGGACCGGACCCAAGATAGCAGCGCAGGGAGGGCGGGTGTGAGGGCACGCGACGTTCTAGAGATACCGTGCAGGTCGTAGTCGGCCAGACGGCAGAGCACGGCGCATGAAGCGAGGCTGTATCAGGATGGTCGATGTCTGACGGCTGGATCAATGCCGCGCTGCGAGGCGGGAGCCGATAAGAACGTCCGCCAGCGAGCCGCGCGGATCAAGACGACAAGACGAAACAAGAGACGTCCAAGTAGACTCGTGGATAACAGGCGAAGAAGAAGGAAAAAGGTTAAAAAGAGACGCGAGGTCGGGCCCAGGCGGGCGGTCTGGCCCCAAGGGGCTGAAACCCGTCTGCGGCACCACCAGCCCGTGCGGCCAAGTGCCGCAGTCGTCGGGGCGATCGTCCGCAGCGCACGGGCCTGGGAGGCGGAGGCCAGATGGGCGGCGGTGTCGTGCTTTCGTTTATCTCTTGGCGTCTGTCTGTCTGTCTCGTCGTCACGTCGTCGCTCGTCGCGTGTCCCGCGACGTCGTCACGTTGTCGACGCCGCCAAGCAGCAGTCCAGTTGCCACTGGGCCTCGTCCGCTCGCCGGGGAGCGCGTGATGGAGACAAGAGGAAGAGGGAATGAAAGCAGAGTCGACAAGAACGCCGACAAGGCGTCTCCTTCTTGCGCAAATGTCCACGCGCTTCGCCGAGCAAAAGAGACGATGCGGACGAGGTGGCCCGATTCTGAGCAGACAGCAAGAGAGCCAGCGCAAGGAGGAGGCCTGTCCGAGAGCGCGAGCCCGTGCGCGGCCGTCGACCGAGACACGCTGCGCTGCTGGCCGTGCCTGGTCGTGAATAGAGCCTCTTCCGGCGACGTTGTCGTCGTTGTCGTCGTCAGGGGAGCGCCAGCGCCGCGTATCGCGCTAGCTTCATACAGCTAAAGGCCGGAGTACATAGTGTCAATAATACTGTACGGGCACGGTGCAGTCCCCCACGCACAAACTGCATGAATCCACTGCGGCGCAACGCCATTGGGGGCAGTTTCGGGTGCACGCTTCCCGCGGGCACAACAGGACCAACAAGCAGCAGAGCCGGGTGCTGCTGCCGTCGTCGTCATCGTCGTCGTCGTCGCGCACAGTCTCGCATGCTGAGACGCGTGGTGGTGACGGGCCTGGGCGCGGTGACGCCGCTGGGCGTCGGGGCCCGGCTTGCGTGGCAGCGGCTGCTGGCGGGCGCGTCGGGGATCGTCAGCGTGGCCGACCGGGCGCCGGCGGTGCAGTGGGGGCGGCTGCCGCGGTCGCTGGCGCTGGCGGGCGTGGTGCCGGAGGTGGGCGGGGGCGGCCACCCCGAGGCCGGGGCCGGGGCGGACGGCGCGTGGAACGCCGACGCCTGGGTGGACGCCACGGAGCAGCGGCGCATGGCGCGGTTCACGCAGTTCGCGCTGGCGGCGGCGGACATGGCGCTGGCGGAGGCGCGGTGGGACGTGGGACGGGAGGCGGCGGCGCGGGGCGCGGCGCAGGACGACGAGTCGGCGGCGGCGCGGGGCGCGGCGCAGGACGACGAGTCGGCGGCGGCGCGGACGGGCGTGTGCATCGGCAGCGGCATCGGCAACCTGGACGAGCTGTTTGCGACGAGCGTGGACCTGCACCGGGGCGACTACCAGGCGCGGCGGGTGTCGCCGCTGTTTGTGCCGCGGATTCTGCTCAACATGGCGGCCGGCCACGTCGCCGTGCGGCACAACCTGCAGGGCCCCAACCACGCGGCGTCGACGGCGTGCACGACGGGCGTGCACGCCATCGGCGACGCCGCGCGCTACGTGGCCCTGGGCGACGCCGACGTCATGGTGGCCGGCGGCGCCGAGGCCTGCATCCACCCGCTGACGCTGGCCGGCTTTGGGCGGTCGCGGTCGCTGGCGACGTTGGGGGGGGATGGGGGCGGCAGCAGTGACGGCGGCAGCGACGGCGACAGCAGCGACGGTGACAGCAGCGGCAGCAGCGACAGCCGCGACAGCCGCGGCGACCCCCGCTCGGCCTGCCGCCCGTTTGACCGCGCGCGGTCCGGCTTCGTCGTGGCCGAGGGCGCGGCCGTGCTGGTGCTCGAGGCGCTGGACCACGCGCTGGCGCGCGGCGCGCCCATCCTGGCCGAGCTGCGCGGCTACGGCTGCAGCGGCGACGCCTTCCACATGACGGCGCCGCACCCCACGGGCGAGGGCGCCCGCCGCGCCATGCGCCGCGCCCTGCAGACGGCCGGCCTGCGCCCGCGCGACGTCGACTACATCAACGCCCACGCCACCGGCACGCGCCTCGGCGACCGCGCCGAGGCCGCCGCCGTTGCCGCGCTGCTGGCCGACGACGGCGCTGCCCGGCAGAAGCTCGCCATCAGCAGCACCAAGGGCGCCACCGGCCACCTGCTCGGCGCCGCCGGCGCCCTCGAGGCCCTCTTCTCGGTGCTGGCCATTGGCGAGGTGAGCCGCGTCCCGTGCCCCCCCGTTGGTCTGTCCCCGTTCACGCCCCCTCTGACCAGACAGAACACCGTCCCCCACACGCTCAACCTGCGCGACCCCGACGTCGGCGCCGACTTGCATTTTGTCGCTGGCCAGCCGCTGCAGAAGCAGGTCGACGTCGTCCTGACCAACAGCTTTGGCTTTGGCGGCACCAACGCCTCTCTTGTGTTTTCCCGCTACCAATAGGGAAAGGAACAGTAAAAGTAAAAAAGTAAAAGTACATAGGAAAAAAGAGGAAAACCTGCAACAAGGGATTCAAGTCGTGTCATGCGGTTGATATCACGTGATAAAATTCAGTGGGGGCGGCGAGGCCGATTTTCAAGATTTTCGCGATTGCAGATTTCTCCCGCCGCTTCAACAACGGACGACACGTCTGCCCGCCCGCGCACACCACCCGCTTCGGCCCAGCGACGCGCAAGAGTCCCTCTCTGTCCGCCTATCGACATGGTGCGGCCAGGCTGCCGGCCATGCGCCCGCGCGGTCGCGCGATGTGCCCGGTCGACGGCGGCGCCTGGAGGAGTTCCGGCGGCGGCGGCGGCGGCGGCAGCGACAGCGACAATACGAATGACAGGGGCGGCGACTGCATGGCATGTGCGGACGTTTGCGGGCCAGCCGGAGGCGGCAGCACGATCCCGGCCACGGAGGGCGACCGGCCTGGCGACCGGCCTGCGGGCTGCCGAAAGCGCTCGGACGGGCGGCGCGGCGCCTGCGCGTCCCTTGCACGGGACGGCGGCGGCGGCGAGCCTGGCGGAGCGGCTGGGGGGCATGGCGCGGCAGGCGGTGCAGCGGACGGTGGAGCCGTACGGGGCGTTTGGGGCGACGCGGCAGATGTACCAAAAGTGCACGCGGGCGGCGGCGTACACGATCCCGGAGGAGGCGCGGCGCAACGACGAGGTGCCGACGACGGAGGACGGCGAGGAGATTGGCGTGGGAGGGGGGCTGTGGCACGATGGTGAGTGTGGACGGGCACGGGCACGGGCACGGGCACGGGCACGGGGATGGGATGGGGACACGGACACGACGGTGGACGACGCTGACTGACGACCCCAGAACTGCACCTCCTGCCGTCGTTCAGCACGTGGTCGCAGGTGACGATGCTGCACATGTACCTGCTGGTGACGCGGCTGCGGTGCTTCGACAAGGAGACGTACCAGCTGTGGCAGTCGATGCTGGCGGACCACTTCTTCCAGGAGGCCGAGGACAAGATGGACCGGCTGCACCACATCTCGTCGCGTGGGCTGCGCCAGCGCCACCTGCAGGACCTGTTCATGGCCTGGCGCGGCGTCATTGTCGCCTACGACGAGGGCCTCGTGCGCGGCGACGCCGTGCTGGCCGCCGCCGTCTGGCGCAACCTCTTCAAGGCCCGCCCCGACGTCGACCTGCGCCACCTCGCCGCCGTCGTCGCCTGGATGCGCCGCAGCTTCGCCCGCCTCGACCGCATGCCCGACGAGGCCGTCGTCCTGCACGCCGGCGCCGGCGTCTTCGCCTGGCCCCCGCCCTCTGCCGACCTGCCCGCCGTCGACGAGCCCGCCACCCCGGAGCTCAGCCTGCTGCTGCAGCAGGAGCAGCAGCGCCAGGCGGCGGCGGCGGCCTCCTCCGAGGACAAGGCGCCGGCCGAGCAGGCTGCCGCCGCTTAGGAGGCATCTCAGAGGAGACCGACCCCCCTCGTGTGTACAATACGCGTTCTTACGAATGGAAGATTGCCATGCTGTCTCTTTCCATCTGTCTGTTCCATGCCGTGTCTCGATGAACCTGCGGTTTTTCATGCAGACCGTGTCCGTCATGCCTACGAACGAGCGCAGCCATGGTCCTTGGTCCTGTTCATGCCTGTGCTCAGGCCTCGACTGGCCCGACGGGCTCGGCTTGTTCGGCCCTGCGTTTCCTGGGGACGTCAGCATCGGCACAGAACGGTTCCACATGGGGCCATGCACGCACCGGGCCAGCTCGCGCTGCCACAGGATCTGGACGGCCAGGATGAGGAAGATGCCCAGCGCGGCCGCCACCACGGCCGCAATGTAGCCCTTGTGGTAGCGCGGCGCGTCGACCTGCGGCCAGATGAGGATGGGCACCCAGGCGCCGAAGACGTAGATGATGTCGTTGGTCCAGCCGACGACAATGGCGCGCTCCTCGTTGTCGTCGGAGCAGACCTCGTTGGCCCAGCTGTGGGTGAGTCTGTGTGTGTGCGGGGGGGAAAGGGCAAAAGAAAGAGGGACGAAGGACATACACGAGCGTCAGCGGACCGATGGCGATGCCCTGGCCGTACAGCATGTAGCACGTCCAGCGCCAGCCCTCGGCAATGTCCCACACGAGCAGGGACGAGAAGAGGACAATGTTGACGAGCTGTGGGTGAGCCTGGGGCGAGAAGAAAGGGGAGGGGGAGGGAGGGGGGGAGGGGGAGGGGGAGGGGAGCCTGAGGATGAGGGAAAATGGGAAGGGGAGGGGCCTACAGTGATCCAGACGAGGACCGGCCACCGGGCGCCCTTGAGGACCGAGTCCGAGATCCAGGCGTACGTGAGCGAGGTCACGACCTGGACGGCCGACGCCGCCGTGGGGTAGTCGTTGATCTGGGCGATGGTGTACGTCGGGTTCTTGTGGTACTTGAGGTAGAAGGTGAAGGCGGCCTGGCCCACGGCGCCGAGGCCGCCGGCGAGTCTGCACGTCAGCGACAGAGGGACAAAAGAGGGACGAGGACAAGACGCTCCACGTACAGGGCCGCGAGCGGCAGCAGATAGATGTGCCACGAGGTAAAGATCTTGACCACCTTGGCCGCGGTGTACGCCTTGGGCGCCTCGCGGTGCTCCAGCTCCATCCGCTTCGTGGCAATGGCCACGTCCTGCAAAGCCGTCAGCTGGGTGCGCGCATGATGCTGGGACACTTTCTCGGGCCGCCTGACCCTCTGGTTGATGTAGAACACGCGCGTGTTGTGCGGAAAGTCGGGAATCACAAAAAAGCCGCTCAGGGCGATCGGCAAGGAGATGACGCCGTCCATGATGAAGAGCCTGGCCGTCAGCGTCAGCACCGTCTCAGAACACCGTCCCCCGCACGCCACCAGTCTCCGGCCTCACCATTGCCAGCCTTGGATGCCGTTGCGCCCGTCCAGGTTGATCACCGCGGTCATGAGGTACCCCGAGAACATGGTGGCCAGGGCGCCGCTGATGTTGAAGATGACCACGCGCTTGCCCAGCTCGTCGCGCCGGTCTGCCCGTCAGTTGGATGGCATCGAGGACGTACATATACAGACGGGACAACCTACACCACGATCCGATCAGGTACACCATGCCCGGGTAGTACGTGCTCTCCAAGAGGCCTGCGAACGCGTCAGAAGAAATGATCGGCCGTCCGTCTGTCCGTCCTGCGAGCGCCCTCGACCGACCGATGAAGAAGCGCAGGACATAGAGCTGCGTGACGTTGTGGCACCGCGCGATGCACATGGTGAGGACGCTCCAGAGGATCTGCGCCGTCAGCGTCCTCTTCCACCAAGACAAGAAACGACGCAGCGCACCTCGTTGCACGGCAGCCAGAGGGACGGCCGCACGCGGGTCATGATGACGTTGCCGGGGATCTGCCCGAGGATGTAGCCGACGGTCCAGAGCGTGGTCACGTAGTTGAGCTGGTTGCCGTACATGTCGAGGTCCTCTCGCCTGGCGGGTCAGACGCACATAGACGGCCTCGGGGAGCGGAGCGCAGGAAGGCAGGAAGCACGCACATTCCAGAAACAAAGGCGTTGGTGATGTTGGACTGGTCGAGGAACTTTATAAAGTAGCCTGCGGGTGTCAGCCGATATCAGCCAGCCGTGTCAGCCCGCTGAGGACCAGCCAGCTTGGCCGCGAGCTCACCCAGGCAGCAGATGCTCAGCAGCCCCGCGTCCAGCTTGGCCAGGAACCGCCGCTCCTCGGGCGCCTTGTCAAACGTGTCCCAGAGGTAGCCCCTCCAGCTCCGCTGCGGCGCCGCCGCCACCACTGGCGCCGCATCGCCGTCGGACACGTCCGCGCTCGTCGTCTCGGGTGCTTTCTCCATGGTCCGGAGGCGTGTGCTTTGGCTGTGTGCAGGGTTCTGGATCTGGGTTCTGGCGCGCATCCAACCGGTCTGCCGCGATGGAGCATCGTGCTGTTATATGTCTCCATAGGCTTACTTGCCGGCCGGCGTGCCTCTGTGCCTCTGGCTGCGCTCCTCGTACCATCCGACGGGGCAAAGGCGTGATCACGATAACACGCGTCCTGTGTGGCATCGTATAGAGCCTGGCTGGCGATGGTGGACAACCTCCCCCCCTCCCCCCCCCCGGGACGTGAGAAACGGCCGGCCCTCTTCGGATCGAGAGCATGGCACCTTGTGCGCTTTCGCTGCTCCGGGCCGCTGCCATTGGCCCGCGCAACACATCGGCCCGCGCAGCGGCGTACTGGCCGGCTCTATAGACCGGATGGCGCTCCACTTTCCACATGGCTCGGGCGGGAAGTGGGTGTGGGCTGGCGCGCGGCTGCGATGGCGAGATGCGTCTCCGGTGGCGCAAGAGCAGAGCGGGCAATGATGCCAGCCGCCAACGTCACCTCCTCTGCCGGCCGACGCCAGAGATCGGCACGGGCCTGCCGTGCCTGGTCCTCTTCCAGAGATGTTCCCTTGCTGGTTTGGTCGGTCTCGGCCTCTCCCCTTATCACGGCCACGCGAGACCGAGACCCCTGCGGCACGCCATCTGGCGTGCTGCTCTGGATGCCGGGCACGGGTCCCGGGAATTCTGTGCCGGGGATAAAAGCGTCTCGTGGCCACGTCGTATTCTCGCCGTCTACGAAGTACACCAGCACGCTGACCCCCCCCCTCCCCCCCGACCCCAACCATGACCGCCAAGACGCAGACGACCGTGGCCATTGTCGGCGGCGGCCCGGGCGGCCTTGCCGCGGCCATTGCTCTGTCGGCGCTGCCCTTTGTGCAGGTGGCGCTGTACGAGCAGAATCCCGAGCCGCGCGAGGCGGGCGCCGGCATCAGCCTGAGCACCAACGCGTGGCGTGTCCTCGACCTGCTCGGGGCCAGCGACGGCGTCCAGGGCGGCTCCAAGTCCAACACGCAGCAGAGGTGAGAGAGGGAAGCCCTTGCTCTTGTTGGTGCATGCCGCTCAGCCGCTCAGCCGCTCACCCCCAGAAACGGCTACACCGGCACGGTCCTCAGCGTGGTCCCGCAGCCCGAGAACGCCGCGGCACACCCGCGCGGCGCCATCCGGGCCCGCCGCACGCGGCTCCAGGCGGCGCTGCTGGCCCGCGTGCCCGACGGCGTGATCCGGTTTGGCAAGAAGCTCGTCGCGCTGCACGACCGCGGCGCCGACGGCGGCGTGCGCCTCGTCTTCCACGACCAGACCGAGACCTTTGCCGACCTGGTCATCGGCGCCGATGGGCAGCACTCGGTCCGTCCCGTGTCGTGTGTCCCCCTCGTGTCTTGTGCCTGTCTGTGGCTGACGCGGACCGACAGCGCGTGCGTCGATTCTTGTTTCTGGGCCAGCCGCTCGAGTTCACCGGTACGCCCCAGCCCCCCTCCTCTCGTCTACTCCGTAGACTGACCCACGCCCAGGCAACGTGGCGTGGCGCGCGCTCGTCCCCAAGGCGGCCCTGGCCCATCTTCCGGACGTGACGGCGAGCACGGCCTGGTGGCGCGGCGAGACGGGCCACGTCTACTTCTCCGACGTGGACAGCGAGGCCGAGACGGCGGAGCCGCTCTTTGAGATCACCGCCCGCGCGTACCACGAGGGCGGCGTCCCGGGCGAGACCGTCCCCTGGGGCGTGCCCGTGCCCAACGACAAGGTCCGGTCTCGCTTCACGGTATGCCCCCCCCCCCCTCCCTTCCCTATCTTGGCCAGCCGAGAAGAAGACGACTGACACATGCCAGGAATTCGACCAGCGCGTGCGCGACGCCCTCGACGTTGTTCCCGAGGGACAGTGGCGGGAGTTCTCCCAGTTTGCCGGGCCGCGTCTGCCGGCGCTGACGGCCTGGGACAAGGCCATCCTCGTCGGCGACGCCAGCCACCCCCTAGCCAGTACGTTGCCTGCTGCAGCATCTTCAGCTTCTCTTTTGATCCACTCTAACGCAGCCAGTCGGCTACGGCTCCGGGGCCGCGTTCGCCATGGAGGACGGCTGGCTGCTGGCCCGCGTGCTCGAGCACACGCAGTCCTCGGCCAGCCCGGTCCGGGACGCTGTCCGGGCGTTTGACGAGATCCGGTCCGCCTTTTACGATCGAGTGTGAGTTTTTCTTTTTCTTGTTTTCCTTGAACAGACGGCTCGCTAACCGCCAAGCTATTCATACCTGGAAAAGAACAACGAAATCACAAAGTTGCCCGAGACGGACGGCACCGACTTTGACGAGGTCTTAAAGGCCCGCATTGCCCACTTCACCCGCGGTGACAACCGCTTCATATACGACAGCAACATTGTCGACGTCTGGAAGGAGTATGCAGCAGCCCACCCCCAGGCGGCGTGACCTGCGTGGAGGCAGAGCAGCGGTAGTTCATAGACGTCCTGGCCCGGCCCGGCCCGGCCCGGCCTAGTCCACCCTCTCCCACATCTGGAACTCGTACTCGGTGCCGTTTTCCACCTGCACGCCCTCGGGCACCTCCTCGCCGATCCACGCGGCGTGCTCTTGGCGGCTCCGCTGCGCCCACCCCGCGGGCGGCGCTCCCGCTCCCGCCGCGGCCCCGAGCGCGAGCGGGAAGAAGGCGTCGCAGGCAAAGTCGGTCCGCACGCGCGTCAGCAGCACCCGCCGCGCCTCGGCCAGCCCCAGGGCGGCCGCGTAGATCTGCGCGCCGCCAATGACAAAGACGCGGCCGCCGCTGGCGTCGGCGGCGGCGGCGGCGGCGGCGTTCTTGTCCGAGGCAGCTTGCCGCCGCCTCTGGAGGTACGCCAGCGCCATCTCGAGCGACGAGGCCTGGACCGGCCCCGCGTCCGGGCCCCCCTCTGGATCGCCCGGCAGACCGGGTGCAAAGGACCGGCTGATGACCACGTTCAGGCGGCCGCGGAGCGGGCGGAACTTGGGCGGGATGCTCTCCCAGGTCCGGCGGCCCATGATGACGGCGTTGCCCTGGATGGTCAGCCGGCGCCAACGTGTTGTGTCCGCGCCAAAGAGGAAGAGAAAACTCACGTCGCCCCGCTTCGTCACCCGCGCAAAGTAGGCCATCTCCTTGCGCAGGCCCGTCCAGGGCAGGCCGCCGTTGGCGCCGATGCCCATGTCGCGGGCGGCCGCGGCGACAATCAGCGTCAGCTCCAGGGGTGCCTGCGCCGGCGACATGGCGTCGTCTGGAGAGTGCGCGGGCTGGGAAGGGCTTGTGGTCCTGCAGCAGAGCACATGTCAGCAACGGGTGCAGGTTCAGCGGCAGGCCGGACAGAGGAGTGGCAGCACATTGAGGTAGGGCCCAAGAGCTACGGAGCTTCAGACGGCCTCTTTATAGAGGCAGAGCGCCAAGGAAGCGGGCTCGCAGGCGTCGGAAAAGATGCTTGGAGACGATTCTCGCGTAAACGGCCCGCGGCGACGCTTAAGCATTGCGCGTCTGTTCCCGGTGCTGCTGCGTTGGCTGGCTTGTGACGCGAGGCTGTCTCGTCACTAGGACGTCGCGTCAATATAGTTGGGACGTTGGTTGTTCTGTTCGGAATAACCCTGGCCCGAAGTTTGTTAGTGGGCTTCAGAGGCGCCTTGTCGTGACCTGCCACGAGGCTCCATGCTGGCCACGGCTTTGCAGCAGCTGTCGCCAAACTTAACCGCAGTCTCTGGGCCAAGGCCTGTTTAGTATGGATTCGCTCACTGTCTGCCGTTTTGTCTTCTTTATGCAAGGAAGACCAGATCTTCTCCCGGCTGCCCTCTGCTGTATGCTGCGAAGGCGGTGAGTTGTGGCAGTAATTCTGGAGAAAGCTCTTCTGGGCCGCCGACGAGAAGCTCCGCCGGCAACCACTGACTGCCCTGCCTCTGCTCACCGTTGTGTCTTGGGCCCTTGGCACCCCGCCACTGTTGTCTGTCTCGGTACGGCGACTGTCCCCGGGAGGGATTGGCCTGCTCTCGTGGGCGCGCGCGCTGACAGCATCCAGTCGCAGCCGCAGTCCTTTGCCATGGCGGCGCTCTTCGGCAGAGGAGGTCTTGGAGGCGGAGCCCACCTCCACCTCGGCCTCGCTGTCAGCCTCCTCCCCCTCCGCGCGCAGCCCACGGCGTCCCCGGCTCTGGGCTTGCTGTGTGCAGCCGGCAGCGGCACGCGCGCGCGCGCCTTCTTCACGACCCTCCCGCGGTCCGGCCCGGTCCTGTCTTCCCCCGCCGCCCGGCTCTTCTCCTCGACCGCGACGGCCTTGCGCGCCAAGAGCCCGGCGACGACACGGGGGCCTCCCCATCCCACGCGCGCCTCTCCGCCGCCCGTACCGCCGGCACGATCGCCACAGACACCGGCGGCGGCGGCGGCGCGGTTTGTTCCGACCAAGCCCGGCGGCAGCGCGGCAAGCACGGCGGCAGTACGGGCCCCGGCGCGGGCTCCGGCGCGGGCTCCGGCATCGCGGGCCACCCGGCCTGCGTCCGCCGCGCAGCCGGCCTCGGCGGGGACGCGCACCGCCGGCGGCGGCTCGCTGGCGGAGCAGCTGGGCCGGCGGGCGGTGGCGACGCTGCTGTACGAGGCGCCGTCGCATTTCTGGTTCCGGGCGATGACGCTGGCGGGCGGCGCCTTCTGCCTGGCGTACACGGTGCTCAACTACTGGTCCATTGCGGTGAACCCGCCGCCGGGCCTGATGGACTGGGTGTCGATGACCTTTACCGTGGTCTGCGCGGTCATGGCCGGCGTCGGCGTCTACCTGCTGCTGGGCGGCCGGCGCATCATCCGCTCCATCCACGCCATGCCCGCGGCGCGCATCCGTGCGCTCGCCGGCAAGGGCGCGGCCGAGAAGGCGGCGCAGGCGGCCAAGACGGCGGCGGCCAGCGACGCCTCCTCGCCTGCCGGGGCGACCACGGCAACAGCGGCGGCGGCAGCGGCGCCACCACCGCCCATCTACCTCGAGGTGGAGATTGCTCGCTGGCTGCCGCTGCCGTTTGTGCCGTCGCGCAAGGTGTACGTGGTGCCGAGCGCGTTTGTGGTGCCGTCGCGGCTGGCGCGGTACGGCATGACGGGCGAGCGGGCGGCGGATGCGGCACCGGTGGCTGCGGGCGTGGCGGGCGCGGGCGCGGGCGCGGGCGCGGGCGCGGCAGCCGCGGCGGGCGGCGCGGCGCCCCTGACCGGCATCGAGCGGGTGCGGGCGTACCGCGCGGAGCAGGAGGCCAAGAAGCGGCAGCGCGAGTACGAGATGAGCCACCTGATGACGGCGCCGTTCCGGCACGCGGCCAGCGGCGCGCAGACGTTCTTCCGGCTCTTCCAGCGGGCCTTTTCGCGCGACGGCTTCATCCCGGTGTACGTGGACGGCCGCAAGATGCGCCTCGACGTCTCGGGCGGCTGGGCGCTGGAGCAGGGCCGCGCCCTCGACCGGCTCGTGACGGTCAAGGAGAGCCTGGCGTAGGACGGCCCCTGTACGTTATGAATTTGTATATACAACAGACAAACAGACAAAAAAGACAAAACGAAACCAACACCCACGAGAAGGCTCTGTCCCTCCTGACTCGTCGTGTCTCCTGCGCACGTCTGCTCTCTGTCAGCAGCTGGCCTCGCCGTGCCCGTCTGGTAGGACCGTCGCGCACAAGAGGGTCAGATGGTGCTCGGCGCTGCCGAGTTCGCCAGCGCCGGCCTGCTTCGATGGGCGTCTCCAAATCCCTGGCTCGAACTACTGGAGGACACGTGCTTCTTTTTGTTGATCGTACGAGCACACCCCGTCCACCCAGACAGAAGGCGTCACGATGGGGTGCAAGGGCGTAAATCGAAAAGATGGTGGTACATGCTTTGCGCGCGCCTGTCTGTCTGCCTGTCTGTCTGTCTACAATGCTCTCTTCTTGGCTACGGTACGAGCGGCCGTGATGCTCGCCTGCAAGACAAACAGGCTCAGGAGGAGCCGATGACGAACGATCGGCCTGGCGATCAGAGGCGTCTACGCCAGAAGGGTGCCAGCCCCATCTCCAGCCGGCGCGCACAAACCCAGAGGCGACGGCGGCAGACAGGTTTTCGTGGCATCGACAGACCGACCGTTCGCCGTCCCGTTTTGCCACCCTTGGCGGGAGACGCTGCATGAGGTACGTACGGATGGGAATGCATGTGACGGGGGGACAGCGGCAGGCAGGGAATGAGGTCCAGTTGAAGCAGGAGAGGAAATAGAAAAACAAACGAACCGGATGACACGATGCGCCGACGACATGCACGTCGACGTTCCGGGCATGGGCACGGACAGGCCTGGCAACCGTCGCCTCCGGCGGGCCAGCCGTCGTGTCGTGCGGCAGTTGTGTGCAGACGGAGGGGACAGGGAGGCTTGGGACAAGGGCGAGTAGCGTGGGGTGGATGGTGGTATTGCAGGAAGGCCGGTTGGACTGGGGCACAGCAGAGGCAGCAGAGGGCAGCAGAATTCGTGCATCCCTTTACGACGATACATCCGCCGGCGGAGGCCAAGGCGCAGACGGCACAGACGGCGAGGGGAAGAAAAGATGGAAAAAAACGCAGAACAACCAGCGGTGAGGACTTGCAGCCGTAGGATTTGCGAGCCATTGACGTATCAGCAGCGGACGGCCGGGCGGTGCTGTGATGCGACGCACCCAGACGCATGATTTTCGCTGTTTTTTTTCACCTCTGCCGCCGCTCTTGGCTCTGTGACATGCAGCCTGCGCCGAATCGGAGGCCAGGACCCGTGTCTGGGTGTCTGGGTCGGCCGTTGATTTGTCTCTGCGCGTGCCGACGAAACGCCTTTTTTTTCTTTTTCCTTGACCGCTGTTTTCGAGATACAAGAACATACCAGTAAGTCTCGTGTCTTGCCATGCCCGCTGGTCTGAAGCTAGATGAAAAAAGAAAATAAGGAAAAAAGAAAAAAGAAAAAAAAAGAAAATAGTTACCGCCCGAAGCGCAGGGCCGAGCACAACACAGAGAGACGAAAACCTGGACACAGTGACAGGCCCGTGCAACGCGAGCAGGCCTGTCTATCCACACGGGCGTCTGCTGCTGCGCTCGTCGCCCGCCACACCGGCGCCAACGCCAACGCGGCCCCCCTCCCTCTCTCCACAGACAGACGGTCACCGGGTAGCCCTTTTGGGGCAAGGCGACAAGAAACATGGGCGATCGGCAGCCAGAGGACCGAGAGGGCCGCCAGAGGACCGCCAGAGGACCGCCAGAGGACCGGCCGACTGACCGGCCGACTGACCGCGCGCCAGTTCTCGGGCACGACGGGAGGCCGCGCAACACCCTGTGCGAGGCCGGGTTCCGTGCCAGGCGTCGTGGCCGTGGACCAGCAAGCGCACACAGGCTCAGGATGTGTACAACGGCCCCGAAGAGGGGCAGAATGACAAAAAGAGGGCGAGAAAAAATAACGAGTGGGGGGAGGAAAGGGGGGGAGAGAGGGGGGGAGAGAGGGGGGGGGAAAGGGGGGAGAGGGGAAGGCGATGTCGCGCGAGAGGCGGCAGGCAGACCGCCGCAAGACTCAGCCTGGCGTCCGTACAGCAGGGCAGCCAGTCGTCCTGGGCTGTCGGCCTGGCGCGCCGCTGCAACGCTGCGCTGAAACGCAGGGGATGGGCCAATCCGGTAGGCGGTTCGCCCGGGCGAGAGAGAATGTTCTCCAACGTACGGAGTACTCTACGGGGTATTCTACTTGCAGGGCCACTGATATCGAACGAACGACAGCATACTTGTATATACACCGACGATAGGCTTGCCAAAAAGGGCATGATTTGCCCGCGAGAAAGCGCACGCGTGCCAGGGCTCCGTTCTTCAACAGGGGGCCGACGACACCCGCCGCATGACGTCACAGCATTCCGGCGGCCCTGGCCACGGGCACGACGCGGGCATCACGAGAACGGCGGATACGAAGCCCGCTGCGTGCCGTGGTGGTGCCGTGGTGCCGTGGTGTCGTGGTGTCGTGGTGTCGTGTGGTCGTGGTGGTCGACTGAGACACCCCCCTTGTGCCCTCTGGCGTGGCGGACAATTCCAGAGACAGGGCAAGACAGGCCAGACCGGTCAACAGGCCAACAAGACAGGCCAGCAGCCACCCGACGTCGTGCTTGTTCGACGCCGGCTCGTTCGACGCCGCACAACGGGCTGTGTGACGGCCCGGGTTGTTTTCGGAGGACGGCCTGCCCGCGGTTCGTGCTGGCGACCTTCTGTGCCGCCTCCGGCATCCGGCGGGGAGGGGAAGGGATCGTCGGACGGTCGTCGTCTTCTGAGTAGACGTACGGTATATACTCCGTAGTTGTACAAGTACTTGTATACTTGTAGGCGTGCCGCTCCGCACACTACGACGAGAACGGAATGCTTGGCTCTCTAGCACCATCTGGCTTTTCTTCACCGCTGCTTTGCACCCACCCGTGGTGGCACGCGGGCGAGGGAAGCATGCCAGACGGGCGGCCTGGCGAGCAGTAGCGCGTGCTGGCGGCCGGCCAGTCTAAGCCTATGGGCGGCCGCCTGCGGCCCAGGTGAGGCTGGACGAAAAGAGGCCGTCGTTATCTTGGTCGTCGTCGACGCTAGACGCAGACGCGCCGCTTGGCGACAGCGCTAAGCAGTGGCTGGCCGGCCTGAACGACGGACAGACTCGGCGGACCCCGTATTGCGTACTTGTAGATGCACCGAGTCGTACGTCTCGTCCTTGTCGTTCGAGGCTGAGCTGAGGGCGTCGTCATGCGCGCTCGCCCACGCCGAAACGGCCGCGCCGGCTCACGGCGGCCTCGCCAGTCTCGGGCGGTGAGCTGACCTCAGTTGTAGTTGTACGTGTGGCAACGCGGAGGCAAATAAGCGAGAGCGCGTCCCCGAGGGAGGGTGCGGCGATCCTACTTTGCCTTCCGTGGCCGCAGCAAGTTGGCTGTTTCTCTCGTCCCCCGTCTTCTCTTTTTCCCTTTCTCCCTGCATCAGAACAGGATATACGGAGTACACGACGCAGATCGGCTGTGGAGCCAGCCTGCAGACGCTGCACGGCATCCTGAAGCACATCCCTGCGTCCTGCGTTGCGTCTGCGTATCCGTAAAGTATCCCCCTGCCGCGCGCATCAGACTGCTGCTCTGGAGGCGATTGTCTGCCCACTACCGCATGCAGAGTGCAGTAGCGCCGCGCTCCACAGCGCCGAAAAGCAAGTCATTGCCTGCCGATGGACGGAGTCGGCAGGCCTGCAGACCAAATGAGCAAGACGGAAAAAAAGAACAAAGAGGAAAAACAGACGGCAAGAGAGGAAAAAAAAGGAGACCAGCATGCTGCGGGCCATTATTGGCTCGTGCGCGGCGGGCAGGCCGCCGGGGTGGCGGTCCAGCGGCAAGCAGACCAGGGCCCTCCAAGGCGCGATTGGGCGCTCTGGCGAGAGCGAGGACGGCCAGCCACAGCCAGCAACAGGGCGTGCAGCTGAAATTGCGTCTTATGCGCCGTCGCGGTCGAATACGACGGCCCGCCAGATGGAATAAGATTGTGCTCGACCGGCGGCGGCGCGCGGTGCCAATGGGCACGGGCACTACGGAGTAGGCACGCAAGGAGCATCAAGGTCCGAGGATCCGTCGGTTCTCCTCATACTTGTAAGCATATGCCTTGTAGAATAAGGACCGGAATCGTCGTAAACATGCTCGTATATGACAGTTCAGTTGTCTAGTTGTACAATACCCGTATTCGTATATTCCTGGCCTTGTTTTGCGCCTTCCTCTCTCGTACACGCCGCGCGCCTGCTCCACTGCGACCCTGGCCGGCCTGCCAGCGGTACTCCGTATACGCTGGCGGGCAGCAGCAGGCATCCCGGAGGACCCTTGGACCGCTGGCCGCCAACGACCCTGGTCCCCACTGGCGCTGCCCGCCCATGTTTGGCACTAGGCTGCCAACGTCCTGATCGGACCCCAGGCTCTGTTGCTCCTGCGGCTGCTCTGCTGCTGCTGGTGCTGGTGCTGCTGCCCGCCAGCCGCCCGCCGCCAAGCACCCCGCCAGAAGACAGACAATAAGCATTAGTGCCAACCCGCCAGCCAGCCAGCCAGCCTGCTGCCCGCCAGCCTGCTGCGCCTGCTATTAAAAGTGAATCCATCCCACCCCCGTCGCCAATTTCCCCGTCCCCTCTTGTTTTCTCTCTTTTTCTTTCCCTTCTCTTCTTCCCTTTTAGAGGCGGCCCCCTCCCTCCCCTTCTCCCGAATCTACGAAGAGCGAGCGAGTGAGCGAGAGAGCGTGCGAGAGAGAAAGAGAGGCCAAGCGAGACGAAGACGAGGGATTAATACGAGCAGACAAAGAAAGAGTGAGGTGCAACGCGCGGGCTTTGTTTTTTTTTGTGGGCGGTTGCTCAGTGTGCCGCCGGTCGTGATCGATTGGGTTTTTTGGTCTGGGTTTCTTCTTCTCTTCTTCTCTTCTTTTGTTGTCCTCTCTCCTTCCTTCTACCCTGTGCTTTTCTGTCCCGCGACTGCGCCTTCCTCCGACCGATCCTCGTCCACGATCTCCCCCCCCTTCTCGCCTGCGGCCAGCCGCCTGCCCGCCTGCCGCCTCCGCCTTCTCCTCGATCGCTCCTTCCGCCGCGGGAACCGAACCGAAACCGCCGACTACGCACGCGAGACGACTGACGGCCCTGCGGCTGCTCGCCCTTTCGCAATATACCCTGCAAGAGGCCTTGCACGCCCGGATACCCTGCAGCCCCGGATACCCTGCATATCCAAGCCACACGGGTCCGTCGGGAGCGCGCTGCTGCTGCTGACTCGGATTTGGTGAGTTCTCCCCACGGCTATCCTTTCTTTGTCTTATCGCGCGGCGTTATCCGTTTTTTTTTTTTTTTCCCTTGTGCCTGCCTGCCTCGTCTGTTTTTGCTCTGTTTCGGTAGTCTTGCGCGTCTTTTTTCCCTCTTGCTTCGTTTCCCGCTAGCGCTGGTCGCGCCTGCCCGCCGTATTGTTTTCTCGTCTTTTTTTTCCTCTTCGCCGGGAGGCTGTTGCTCTCCTCGGTGGCCCCCGGGCGCCCCTGCCTCATCTTAGGCCGTGACGCTTCCTGCCACTATTCCCTCTTTGCCAAGCCGTCCGATCCCTGAAAGTCAACAAGGAACAAACTCCGAAAAGAGAAGGAGGAAGCGGCAGGAAAGGGCAAAAAAAATTACCACAAACACGGGGGGCATCACCAGATCCGAGCATCGCATCGATTTCCTTGGCTTCACCACCCGCCTCCCTTCCCCCCCATTTGCTGTGTGTTTATTCTTGCCCACCACACCTCTTTTGCAACCCCGCACCGCATTCCTCCCGCGCTCGCTCGCTTGGCGCGGCGACCAGCATTTCCCCTCTTGTTTCGCCTTTCTTCTCGTTTTCCTCTGGAATGCAGGCGTGCGACGTCACGCGCGCCTGACCTGCTGTCCGCCTGTCCGCTGCTTGTTTCCCCCTGTTGTCTGGCCGTCCGTCCGTTCGTCTGGTCTCTTGGTCTGCTGCTGCTCCCTCCTACGATTCGTTCGCGCATGCCGGTCAGCTGCTGCCTCGCCATCCTTGATCGACACCGCCTCGCGCTCGCTCGCTCGCTCGCCGGATCCACCGACCCTGTCGTGCTCCTCGCTCGGCCCTTGCGTGGCCGGCCAGAGGGACCACAGAACGACGACCGGCGCGCGGCAGCGTCACCAGGCCCGGCCGAACCGCGCCCCCCCCGCTACGAACGCCGCCGCCTATCGGCGGCCTAGTCGTGTGGGCTCGGACGACGTCGACGGTCGCGGAACACCCGGCGCGCAACACAAAGGCACAGTCACCTGCACGCGAACACCTATACACAGGCGCAGGCAGACGCGGACACAGACACGCCACTTGCACATACACCCCAACACACGCACACACACACACACACAACACCCACGGCACCAGGAATGAGCAACGGCCCTCCCGCTTGACTCACCCTCCAGGAACCCCTCTCCCTTGCGCAAAGAGAGATCTTGTCAGCCTACCATTGTGTTTGCCCGTTCTGCCTTTTGTTCTTTGCCTTTCCTTGTCCCTTGTCTCTTTTTTTTTCGCCTCGCCTCGTCACCAGCCTGACACTGCCTCGACGTCTCTGAGCCGCTGCCTAGGTGCTGCCGGCTGGCTGCCTTGTGGCAAAAAGGCCGTCCAATGCAACCTGTGTGCATCTCCAAAGAGTACGAGGCTGTACCCACCCTCTTCCTCCGGACCCGCCGGCTGCCTTCTCGTTTGCTTTCGTTTTTGGTCTCTTTCCTATTTTCATCGACGCGTTTCACGGCGTTTCTTGTTCATCGTCTCCCTGTCGGACAAGGTTCGCTCCTCGGGATGCCGGAGGCTTGAGACGGGACCCCCGTTTTCCTGGATACTGGTTCCTGGGATTGCCTGGACGACAACTCACACGACCCGCTGCCGTTCTTGGCCCTCTGCCTCTGTGTCTCCTTTGTGTTCTGGCCACGGCGCAGTTGTAACGGTGCCGCCTCCCGTTGATTTGCCGTGTCGAGCTCGTCCGAGATCGCTGTCCTTCTTCCTCCCTCTGGATCTTTTCTGTTCGCTGCCTCTTTTGCCCTACCGCGTCACAAAACTTGTTTCTGCTTCTTCCGCCTTTTGCCTTGTCATCCGCTCTAGAAACATGCCCGAAGTTGGACTGACGCCCTTTCTGTGCTACAGGTGCTCCCCATTCTTCTACGATCCCTCGACACGGCAATACCTCGGGCACCGTACGACGCGGTACCTGTTGTGAAGGCGCAGAACCGATTCTTAGAGCACAAAAACGAGCACAGGAGCATCGCTATAAAGATCGCCTCAGCCCCCATCTTTCCTCACCAAACCTGCCGAAATCCTCCTACATCTAGAGCCTTGTCCCCGATGCATCCGTAACGCTTGCAGTCATGGACTCGGAAGACGGGGAGCTGTTCATCAAGGTAAGCCTTCCTCTGTGCTTTGTGGCATCCGGACACGCGCCCCGGCAGGCCGAGCCTGGCTAACCCATGGCCAGCAACTGGCGGCTTTCGTGCGCACGCACGAGAAGGCTCTCGCCAACGCGTTGCAGTTCCGGAGGCAGACCGCTCCGCGCCATGGCCCTTCGCAGAGCGTCTCGTCTCTGCCCACGAGCGCCTCGTCACCCACCCTGCCCGAGCGGCCATCCACCTCCTCCTCGACGTCGAGCTCTCTGGCCGCCGCGCTGTCCCTCGGGTCGCTGAACTTCACCTCGCACAGCGTCAAGTCGGCCAAGCTCGCTCTCACCTCTCACCACCTGTTCTACCTCCTGTCCCGTTTTGAAGAGCTCGGCATTCCGGTCGGGCCCATGGGCGTTCGGATTGAGAACATCCACGATGCCGCGGCATCCACCAACTATGTGTCCTTTTTGAGCCAGTCGCAGCGCTCCACCACGCGCGGCTCCGACGTGGGCTCCATCCGTTCCGTGTCGAGCATCCGCAGCGTCATGTCTGGCATGTCGGCGCTCTGGGCCAGTTTTGGCCTCGGCTCCAGCATCTCGGCCGCCCGCACTGAGCGCCAAAAGGCCGCCATACAGGCCGACCTCAAGTACCTGTATTCGGCCTTTACCAAGATCCCCTGTCTGCGGCTCGCGCCCGACTGGCGAGCGCGCTTGATCCGCGGCTATGAGGAGTTCCCCTTTGACTCGGCCGTGCCGCTCTACGTCTTCAAGAACGTGCAGGCCCTCGAAGTTTGCGACATGGACTTCCGCCAGTTCTTCGGCTGGGACCGCCTCGCGGACCAGCTGCGGTCGCTGACGCTGAAGCGCGCGTGCGTGGACGACCCCGTGGAGATCCTTGTCGACATTGTCCTGGACGACATGGAGAAGCGGAGAAAGCGCACGTCCAAGACGCAGTCGTCCCCGACCATGGGCCCCTTTAGCGGCTCCAGCGCCGGCATGAGCACGAGTCCGCGGCGCAGCAGCCCGTCCCTCCCGCATGCGGAGCTGCACAAAAGCATGTCTATGCCTGGGTCGCCGGACCCGCGCAACTCGGCTGTCGATATGCGCATCGGCTCGGTCATCAGCGAGTCGATCGTGGACGGCGACGAGCAGCACGACGGTGGGAGCGGCGGCGGCGGCGGCGGCGGCAGTGGCGCCGACAGCGGCGCGGGCCAACATGGCGACTACCGTCCGTCCCTGGTCCGGTCCAACAGCGACGAGGCCGCACCCGGCTCACCGTCCAAGTCGACATCGCGCCCGCGCAGCCACTCGCCGCGCCGTCCTTCGAGTGCGCGCAACGGCGGCGGCGCCGGTGCCAGCTACGTGCGCAGCTCCTACAAGGTGCACCGTTCGGGCTCCGGCAGCTCCCACTCGAGCCTGTCGGACTCGTGGCACAACCGCCGGGGCAGCACGTCGAATCTGCTCCATGCTGGCGTGGTCCCGGCGTCCAAGTGGCGCTTCCTGAAGCATCTCAGCCTCGCCGACAATTCTCTGACTTCGATCCCGGCCTTCAGCTTGGCTCCCTTGTCCAATACCCTTCACTCCCTGGACCTGTCCAGTAATCTTTTTACGCAGATTCCCGACAGTCTGGCTGCCCTGACCGCTCTGCGGGCGCTGAATCTGTCGCATTGCATGATCGACTCGCTGCACTCGCTGCTGCACTCGCCGCTGCCGGCCATCACCGCTCTGAACCTGCGTGCCAATCGCCTGCAGTCGATTGCGGGGATCGAAAAGCTGTATCCCCTCGAGCGGCTTGACCTCCGCGACAACGGCCTGACCGACCCAATGGAGCTCGCCCGCCTGACGGGCATCCCCGAAATCCGCGAGGTCTGGGTCAGCGGCAACCCCTTTACCCGCACGCACAAGGACTACCGCATCACCATCCTCAACCTCTTCCGGAAGACGCCGGGGTTCACGGAAGACCTGATCATTGACGCGACGGGCCCCAACTATTCCGAGAGGAAGTACCTCGTCGAGCGTGCCCCGCTGCCGCCGGCCGTCCCAGTGATCAAGCCACCGCCCATCGAGACGATCCCAGCCGTCGATGTGAGCAAACCGGCCATTGTCTACGATGGGCCCCGTGAGCCTGCGGTGCTGCGGAAAGAGAGGCCGTCATCTGTGCGGGCTGTGTCGGGTGAAGGCGGATCCGGTGCAGCCTCGTCGTCCGCGTCCTCCCGCCGAAAGCGGACGGGGCGGAGAAGGATTGTGAACCTGGCCACGGGGGACCCAACGCCGCGATCGGGGACTACCGTCTTGGTGCCGAGTGAGACGCCATACGACGGGGGTCTCGCAGATCGGTCATCTGCTTCTGTGCTGGATGCCGCGCCGCGGCTGCCGCCTCCACCGCCCCCGCCAAAGGACCGCTACTACGCGCCTCGCGAGGCAGAGCATGTGCTCACTCCGCCGACCGATCTCGCCCAGGCCACGCCTCCGTCTTCTGGAGACAGCCAGCCAAAGGGGCCATCTGAGCCAGCCGGTTTTGTGTATGGGGCCGCTGGGACACAATCCGCTGCCAAGTCCGATTCGCCTGCACCCGAAGCGCCCCTCCACGTCTCTGCACAGACCCCTGCCGAAGTGGCGGCCACCTCTCCCGTCCTTCCCGAAACGCCTGTGCGCACGCCGACAAAGGCAAAAGAGGCCTCTGTGTCAGCGGCGGCAGCATGGAAAGACGCCCAAGATTGGGACATTGGCGGGGAGCTGTACAGGCGCAAGATCGAGGCTCTGCGAGACCAAGTCGGAGAGGGCTACCTCAGCGTTCTCAGCGAAGAGACGTGGGACCCTGTGCGCCACCCGCCGCAGTATCACGACAAGCCGTTCGGCGGCAGCACGACGACGTCGCCCCTTCACCCGAGCCCTGTTGCACCTCGGCCCGCCAGCGTGCAGCCCATTCACTCGGGGCGGACGCTTGGCTAGCTGAACACTCCCTTTCTCACTCATTGTTCTTCTCTACAACCACTCCCCCTTCACCCCTCTTAGAAACCACCGACTTTTTGCACATGATGCTACCTGTGGAGCATAGCGCAGTGGCGTTGGTTCGGATCGGCGTCCTGGATCATATTTGACATTGTCCATCAGCCCGTTTCCTTGTGTCGGAATCCATTTGGCACTCTTTGTGTTTGTGGGCAGGATGCCACAACGATACTTTTGATACCCTTGCTTATACTGCCCCAGCGGCAGACGCGGGCATTTTTTGCATGGCCTTTTCCTGTTGGTGCTGGAAAAAGCAGACCCATGGAAGGATCTTGTGGATGGATCGAATCTGTTTTTTGTTTGCATGTTTTGGCTTCCGTTGTGCTCTTGCGATTGTTTTGTTGCCGTTTCACCTTGCTGCGTCTCATTTTGTCTTTGATACCTTGTTCTATTCTTCTCCCTCTGCATCTCAGACCTGGGGTCCTCTTGTGCTCTTTTCTATTTTGTCCTGTTTTGTCTGTTTTGTCTGTTTTGTCTGTTTTGTTTCCTTGCTCTTTTGCTGGACACATGCGTCGTTGGGTGGCAGGCGTTTTTGGGAGGTTTGCAGATCTGCGCGGAAGTTGGGCTCCCCTCTTCCCTTCTTGCTGTGTGTTAATCCTATCTGTCTCTACGAGGCCATGAATCGAATCACTGTTGAGTGCGGACTTGGCGGAATAGAGACGTGTGACCTGTGGCAACGGCTCCACCGAGAAGAGAAAAAGGAAAGAAAAGCTAAAAACGCCCTTCGGCTCGTCCCTCGCTTGTCGTCGGCTCGTCCCTTTCTTTGACCGTTCCGCCCCTGGACCGCCAAAGAGCTGATAGCCGTCGCATCTTTCCCAGAAGGAGCTTGGTATGCCGCCACTCATCTGCTTTGGAGCCGCAATTGTCGCCTAGTTGGACAGGAGCGGCATCGTTGAATGGCAGCCTTTCCAGTGGACGGCTACGAACTGCATTTCCCACAAAGGCCGACGCCGCACCGCTCTTCTCGAATGCCCGACTTGGCAGTTCTGTCTTCTGTCCTCATGTTGGCCATATCGAAGCAGGCTCTGTTCCATCAAGTTGCCGTTGAGAGGCAGCGCTGTTGGCCTTTGGTCAGAATGACGTAAAGACGAGTGCATATGTTACTAGTCATGTATGGGGATCTCCTGTATCTTACATAGACCACATAAAGCATAGGCGCGCAACGGCGCAGCACTGGCAGCCTGTGGCGTGTGCCGGCAGCGAAACGGAGCTCCACGAGTGGCTCGGCCAGCCGAAGAGAGCGGCGAGACGCGCCTGTCGTGGAGGCCGAATTAAAAGAAATACCAAATTAAAAGAGCAAAAACACAACCCCTGCTTAAAGGCTGACAAAATACCGACCCACAAAACATATTTCACTATTCCTAATACGGACTAGTCTATTTATGGGCATCGCGACGTGCACTTCGACCTCCTTGTTGGGGCTCATTTTGCCGCCACCTCGCCTCGCTCGCCGGCCCTCCCTCTCTTGTCTCCCGCCGCGCTTCGGAGACGAACCGCTTCCCTACGCCTGTCTTCTCGTCAACCGGCAACGCGTGCCAACGAGACGCGGCGCTTTCTTCTCGTTATCTCTCTCTTTTTTTCCGGGGGGGGAAGGGCCTCGGAGCCTTTCTTCCACGCGATCCGATGCGCGGCCTTCGCGTCTGACCCTCCCACGTCGATTCTCTCCTCCCCCTCTCACCGCGATCTGAGACGCGACCGGTTTTCTTGTCTCTCGCGCGGTCTTCGTTTTCGAAACCAACCCTTTGAAGGAACGTGCACCCATCTGCCCGATCTGCGGCAACGACCCGACACGCACGCGACGACGCGATGGCGGCCGCGCTTGTGACGCCCCGGCGGACGGCCACCGGCCGGCGCCGCGGCCGACCGCCCGGCTCGACGAACGCGGCACGCGCGGCGCGTTTGGCGGCCGAGTCGTCGGAGCCGCCGCCGAAGCGGCGGAAGTACATCCCTGGGGGCCCGGGTGGCGGCGGGCGCTTTGTGGACGAGGACGGCGTGGTCACGCAGGTGGTGGGCCGCGGCGCCGGCAGTGGCGCCGGGCGTGCGTCCACGGGCGCCGGTGGGCGGACGCCGACGGCACGGGCGGCCCGGACAGCCGGCGGCGGCGGGGCGTCGTCCCTCGGCCTGCCGCGGCGCGAGCGCAGCACGCGCACGCGCATCGCCGTCAGCCGCTACGAGCCCGACGACGACGAGCACTTTAGCTCGGCGGCGGCCGTCGCGGCGGCCGTCGCGCAGAGCGAGGGCTACAAGCCGCGCGAGGAGCGCGGCTGGGAAGAGTTCCACCCCAACCTGGACATCGACACGACCTTTATGGTGTTCCGCGCGGAGGAGGTCGACGGCACCGCGCCGCCGCCGCCAGCCGCCGGCACATCCACAGCAGAAGCAGCAGCAGCAGCAGGAGGAGGAGGAGGAGGAGCAGCAAACCCACCGACCACATCCCAGACATTGGGCACACAGCCAGCACTGCCGCCGCAGCCGCCACCGCTTTCCGCGCAGAGCGTCTTGTCGCCTTCGGCCAATGGGAACGGGGCGATGCCGGACGGCCGCGGACCACCGGCGGGTGTCGATGCCGGGGCGGCGGACAACAGCGCGGTCGAGGGGGGACTGCGCGACACGAGCACCGTGGTGCCCTACGGCGGCATCGCCGGAGGAAGCAGTGTCGGTGCAGCGGCTGGCGGCGCTAGCATGAGCAACGGTATTGGCAGCAGCGGTGCCTTGCCGCCTGCGGCTGCGCCTGTCTTGCTGCCGGAGACGCCGCTGCGCCGGCGGGTTGGGCGGCCGCCGCGCGACCCCATGGCCGCGTACGGCGCGTCCGCGACGACGCCGCGGACGCCCAAGGTGCTGCCGATCCACAACCAGACGCCCAAGGAGAAGCTGGACCTGAAGCTGCCGTCGTACCGGAAGACGGACCGCATCTTGCTGTTCGAGGGCAAGACGTTTGGCCGCTACGTGGACAAGTCCATGATGAACGTCGGCTACCAGGAAAGCGACATCTACCTGCGCCCGGAGCCGTACCTGATCAAGGCGAGCGACGCCAACGCCGAGGAGGAGCTGGCGGCGGGTGCTGGCTACAACAGCAGCGGTGGCACCGGTGGCGGCGGCGGCGGCGGCGGCGGCGGCGGCGGCGATGGTGATGGCGACAGCGGCATGGGCGGCAGCGGCATGGTCCGTGGTGTGAGCCCTGGCGTGGCCGGCATCGGCGGCAGCTTGAGCGGCATGGTGCTGCCGGGCGGCGGCGCGGGCAGCAACGGCGGCGTGGGGCGGGTGGAGTACGACATGGACGAGCAGGACGACATGTGGCTGGCCAAGTACAACGCGCAGCGGCGGGCGGCCAACGTGGAGCCGATCACGCGGGAGATCTTTGAGATCACCATCACCAAGATCGAGAAGGAGTGGCACGCGCTGGAGAAGCGGATCCCCAAGCCGAACCCCAAGCCGCCGCAGACGCACCGGCCGCGCTCCAGCTCGGCGGCGGCGGTCAACGGCGAGACGCAGAGCGGCGAGGAGCAGGACAGCAAGTGCGCCATCTGCGACGACGGCGACTGCGAGAACACCAACGCCATCGTCTTCTGCGACGGCTGCGACCTGGCCGTGCACCAGGACTGCTACGGCGTGCCGTTTATCCCAGAGGGCCAGTGGCTGTGCCGCAAGTGCCAGCTGATCGGGCGCGGCATTCCGGTGGGTGGTCCCTGTGGCCCCCTGTTTGTTTTCCCAGGGCGACAGCATGCTAACCAAGACGCGCAGACCTGCATCTTTTGCCCCAACACGGACGGCGCCTTCAAGCAGACCAACTCGTCGAAATGGGCGCACATGCTGTGCGCCATGTGGATTCCCGAGACGTCCCTGGGCAACACGACGTTCATGGAGCCGGTCATGGACGTCGACAAGGTGCCCAAGACGCGCTGGCGCCTGACCTGCTACATCTGCCGCCAGAAGATGGGCGCCTGCATCCAGTGCGGCAACAAGGCCTGCTACCAAGCCTTCCACGTCACCTGCGCGCGGCGCGCCCGCCTCTACCTCAAGATGAAGAACAGCCAGGGCGCGCTGGCCGTGCTCGACAACAGCATGGTGCTCAAGGCCTTTTGCGACCGCCACTGCCCGCCCGACTACGCCAAGGAGAACGCCGTCCACCAGGCCACGCGCGACGCCAAGCGCTTCTACAAGCGCACCATGCGCGGCCGCATCTGGGCCGACAGCCGCGCCTCGGCCCTGCAGATGGCCGCCACCACCCACGTCCACGCGCTCGGGTTCGACCACCAGCAGCAGCAGCAGCAGCAGCACCACCACCACCACCACCACTCTGGCGCGGCGGACGAGTCGCAGAGGACAGGCGTGGCCGCGACGGGGGCGACCGCAGGGGAGGCAGCAGCAGCGCCGCCCACCGCAGGCTTCCCGACCTTATTCGGCGGCGGCACGACAGGCGAGAGCGGCGGCGCTGGTGGCGGCGATGCGGCGTCCTTGGCTGCCGCCGGCGGTGACAAGAAAAAGGGCCCGGCGCCGCCGGCCAAGCCTATGTGGAAGCTGCCGTCGGGGGCGCCGGTGATCCCGCAGGCGGTGTTTGACATTGTGGAGACGGCGCTGCAGCGGTTCATGCTGCGGCGGCGGCGCGAGTTTGTGTCCGAGGCGTGCCGCTACTGGACGCTGAAGCGCGAGGCGCGGCGCGGCGCGGCGCTGCTCAAGCGGCTGCAGCTGCAGATGGAGACGTTCACGTCCATGGAGCTGACGCGGCGCAACTTTGCCGCCATGGGGCCGTCGGGGCGCGCGCGCCTGGAGCGCCGCATCGAGTTCACGGAGCTGCTGCTGCGCGACCTCGAGCAGCTGCGCGCGCTGGCCGGCGACGTCGTCGCGCGCGAGCGCGACAAGCTGGCCGCCGCCGACCTCGAGCAGGACTTTGTCGACGCCTGCTACTTCCCCGTGCACCAGCTGCTGGCGCCCGTCGTCGCCAAGGCGAGCACCTACGACAAGGACGGCGTGTTCCGCGACGGCTTCGCCGCCCTGCAGGCCCGGCTCGACGCCCGCTTCTACACGGACACGCTGCGCTTCGTGCGCGACCTCGCCGACGTCCTGCGCCGGACCATCAACCAGGAGGCCCTGCGCGCGGCGGCCCACGCCGTCGACGACGACGGCGCCGACCCGTCGCCGTCCGCGGGAGCCGACGAGCGGGCGGCGGCAGCGGCGGCCTCGTCGACTGCATACTACACCGAGGCGCGCGACCGCAAGCGGCTGGCCAAGCGCATCCTCAAGGCCATTCAGCCCATGCTGGACGCGGCCGTGCGCGCCGAGGCGGACATTGCGCGCGTGCCTCTGGCGCGCCTGCAGAAGGAGGTGGAGGCGCAGCTGGAGGCGAGCGTCGAGATCCTGGACCTGCCGGCGGTGCCGGCGTCGATCACGGTGGCGGCCAGCACGGCGGACACGGCCATGGTGGACGGCGGCGACCAGATTGTGGTGGCTGGAAGCGGGGACGGCAAGCCGGACGGTGGCGACGGCGGCGACGGCGGCGACGGCGGCGAGGGCGGCGAGGACACGGCGATGGAGGACGTGGGCGCGGATGCCGACGGGGATGCCGACGGGGGTGCCGACGGGGATGCGGACGCGAATGCGGAAGCCGACGCGGACAGCGGTCCCGTCACGCCGCGCGCGTCGATGCGCAACAAGACCATCAGCATCGAGATCACGACGCCGCGCTCGTCGTCTCTGCTGGCCAACGGCGCGTCGACGACGGCTGCCGCCGATGCCGAGGCTGTTGCCGCCGCCACCGGCAGCGCCAAGAAGGGGCCCGCGGCGGGCGGTGAGCTCCTGCTAACCAACGGCACCGCCGGCGGCGGCGGCGGCGGCGGCGGAGGGCCCCTGACGCCGCCGCAGTCGCACAACGGCAGTCTTCCTGGGGTCGGCAGCGGCGACCAGCAGCCGCAGCAGCAGCAGCAGCCGGTGGACGTGCTGAACGAAGGGGGCATCCTGTGGTACCTGAGCCCGTTTAGCCTGCAGGGCACGACGGCCGCGGAGGAGCCGTGGGCCGGGCGGGACGCGGTGCGGCTGCTGAGCGAGGACCTCACCGATATGGACGACGAGGAGCTCGACGGGCTCGAGCTGGACGTCGAGGACCACACCATCACGGCGGCTGCGGCTCCGGCGGCTCCGGCGGCTCCGGCGGCTCCGGCGGCGCCCAAGTCGAGCCCCCACCTGACCGTGACGACGCCGAAGCGGCGCGGCGCGGCCACGCCGTTCCGCAAGGGCGTGCGGTCGTCGGCGCGGCGGCGGTGACGATGATTTCTGTCTTGTCTTTCTTCTTTCTTTTTCTCTCTCTCTTCTCGGCAGGCTTCTTCGGGTTATACCTTTCTGATGTGTCCTCATGTGTTCTCTGATGTGTCTTCTGATTGTCTGCCGAAGCCTGTCGATTTCTGTGGTTTACACGAGGAGGCGTCTCGTTGCCGTCTGCTCTTTGCGCTATAGGACAGTGGACCTGCTTCAATACGATGCTATGGATGCTATGCCGCCGTGCCGAGAGCCACCGGGCAGGCAAGCCGTCAGATTCCTTCGAAGAACCCGTCGTCGTCGCTGTCGGCGGCCGCCTCCGCGCCCGACGGCGCGGCCGGGGCCCGTGTCCTGTCCTTGTGCCTCCCGGACTTGTCTCTCTTGTCCTTCTTGTCCTTCTTGTCCTTTTTGGCACCCTCCTCGCCTACTTCCCCTGGCCTCTCCGCTTTGGGCGTCGTTGTCTTGTCTGCCGCGGCCGCCGCCTTGGCCGCCGTAGCCTTGACCTTCTTCTCCTTGCCAGCCTTGCCGGCCTTGCTGCTCTCGGGCTGCCGCTCGCGCAGGCGGTCCAGCGCGGCCGGGCCCTCCTGCCAGGCCCTCTCGACCTCGCGCCACATGGGCGGCCGCGGCTCGTGCAGGAACTGGACCGCCGACGTCAGCCGGCGGGCCTCGTCGGCGTCGGCCTTTTCCCGAGCGGCGGCGGCGGCGGCCGCCTTGTCCTTGTTCTTGCTGGCCTTTTTGTCTTTTGTCTTCTTTTTGCTCTTGGCGTCACCGGCGCCCTCGACGTCCTCGGCGTCTCTCTCTTGGGCATCCTCGCCCTCGCCCTCCCCCTCCCCCTCATCCACGCCCCCGCCGTCCTTCTTCTCGCGCACCGGGTACAGGCTCACGTAGGGCTCGAGAAAGGGATAGTGCTGCGTGTAGAGAACGTCCACGTCGGCAATGTGCAGGTCCGCCTCGAGGGCCGCCCGCGCGGCCGCGTCGTCGGTCTCCTCCAGGCGCTTGCGCAGCCACTTTTGCAGTCGCAGGGCCTTTTTGCGTTCTGACTGGTCAGCAGAGAGAAAAGGCAAAAAAAAGAAAGGGGAAAGAAAACGCACCAAAAAACCGCAGCATGTGGTACTTGCGGATCATAAAGGCGCGGTGCTTCTTGGCGTTGCGCGCCTCGATCTGCCGCTGCAGCGCCGCCAGCTCGCGCTCCAGGTCCTGCTGCACGTCCGCCGGCAGGCCGGCCGGGTTGCGCAGCCGCCGCTCAATGTTGCGCGCCCGCTTCTTGGCCGCGTTGGCCGAGTCCGTCTTCGCGGCGGCATCGTGGTGGCGGCGCGGGGGAGGAGCATGTCGCGGACCGCTACCGCTCTTGGCCCGCTTGGACGCCGGGCCGCCCTCGTCGTCGGCCGGCTCGCTGTATCGTCTTTTTTCCGACATAGTTGGGGCTCAGGACGGGGGGCGTTTGTGTTTGTTGGACGTCGAAGCCGACGTGGTTCTGTTCCCTCTTCTTTTTTTTCTTATCTTATCGTATCTTTCGATCACGTGACAACACCGCCGCCCGCCGCTAGCTAGCTCCCGGCGCTCGACGGCATGCTGAGCGAGCCATCGACGGCGTCGGACGAGCAGACAAGACAGCGCCGCGACGACCCAAGCCCACGGAGAGACCTGCGCTGTTTGGCGCAGCTGGCCACCGGTCCGCAACGCATCTGGCCTTGCTGGCCGCGGGATCGCGACGACTAGGACCAACACAGAACACACAGCAGCGACCAGGATCCGATGGACGGGCTGGACACGGGGCTGGTGCGGTGGTCGCCGAACGCGTCGGTGGACTCGTTTCTGCACGTGAATCTGCAGCACCGGGTGGTGCAGCTGTTCAAGCCGACGGGGTACGCGAAGACGGGGGCGTTTGAGTACCAGAACGTGGCGCGGCACGAGGACTTTCCGACGCTGACGTCGTTTGACTGGTCGCCGACGCTGGCGGGGGTGGTGGCGGTGGGCACGCCGACGGGGGTGGTGAACCTGCTCAAGGTGGACGACGACACGAACGCGTACCTGGAGCTGCACCTCAAGATGTCGCGGCCGTGCCAGGCGGTGTCGTTTAGCACGTCGAACCTGCTGGCGGTGGGCCTGGAGCGCGTGCGCAGCGACCGCAGCCTGTACATCTGGGACGTGAACCGTCTGGGGAGCGGCAGCGGCAGCGGCAGCGGGACGGGAACGACGGGCGGCTTCCCCAAGGACATGGAGCCGCTGACGGAGGCGCGGGATGCGCGGGAGCCGAGCGCGTCGGTGGCGAGCGTGCGGTTCTTTGAGGACAACCCGAACACGCTGGTGGTGGGCGTCAAGGGGCAGGGGCTGCGGCTCCACGACTTGCGGGGTGCGTCCCTTTCTTCTTGTTTTCCTACCTTCCGGTCTAACAGACAGACCCCGGCCCGTCGCCGGTGTTCTTCCCGACGCGGTGCAACAACAACCTGACGATCGACTACGCGGACGCCAACTACTTTGCGTCGACGGCGCTGGACCACGCGGGGGTGATGGTGTGGGACAAGCGGGCGACGCAGCGGCCGATGGCGTCGCCGCACTACCTGGACGCGGTGGACGTGGACGAGCTGCCGTGGGGCGGGGCGCTGCGGCTGGACCGGGCGGTGACGGCGGAGTCGGAGCAGGCGATGCACGAGAGCAAGGCGTCGGTGATCAAGACGCTGCGGTACTGCCGGGACCACCGGGGCATGCTGGGGGTGCTGTCGGGGGCGGGGCAGCTCAAGGTGTACGAGACGGTGCACGAGCGCTGCGCGCCGGAGCTGGCGGCGGCGCACAGCCCGGAGCTGCTCGAGGTGCGGCGGTCGAGCGAGCTGGACAACCAGTACTCGGACCCGCGGCACGCGGCGGCGCGCATCGTGTCGTTTGACTGGGTGACGATCGGGTCGCCGGCGCTGCGGCCGCGGGTGCTGGTGCTGCGGGCCAACGGGCGGTTCGACATTCTGGAGAAGCCGTCGTTTACCAAGACGTACCCGTTCAAGCTGATTCCGTGGACGGCGCCGTACCGGGGGCTGGGGGCCGAGGCGGCGGACGGCGGCGCGTCGTACCACGGCTACCACGGCTACCACGGCTACCACAGCATGATGCAGCTGGAGACGGCGCAGGCGGCGGAGATCCTGTACCCGGTGGCGTTTGAGGAGGCGCTGTCGCACGTGCCGCTGTTTGCGTCGGACGCGACGGAGATCAGCGCGTCGGTGCAGAAGGCGCAAAAGGAGCGGGCGGCGGCGCTGCAGGCGGACCCGGCGGAGCAGGCCAAGACGTCGAAGCTGCCGGCGGCCTTTTTCACGGCGACGACGGTGGCGCAGAAGCTGACGGTGCTGCGGGCGTACGCGAAGGAGCACCTGCGGGGGCCGCGTGGCGCGGAGGGGGAGGACAATGCAGCCGAGGCGGCGCCGACAACAGGGACGACCGGGACAACTGGCGGGCTGGCGGACTCGACGGCGTCGCTGGCGTCGGTGTCGGGGCGGCCGCTGACGAGCCAGGAGCGGCACGAGAGCCTGCTGGCGTCGACGCTGGGGCGGCCGGGGTTCCCGGCGGAGGCGCAGGCGGTGCTGGACCACGTGATGCTGCTGCGGGCGAAGGAGCAGTACCTGTTTGACAGCGCGCGCAACCAGGCGGTGGTGGCGGACGACCCGTGGCTGCGGGACGTGTGGGCGTGGATCGGGGGTAGGTGCTTTCTTTGTTCCTTGTGCAGACCCTGTAGACTTGCTGACCAGCAGACGCGGACGCGGCGGCGGCGCGCGGCGACATGACGGCGCACCGGCTGGACCTGTCGTACATGGGGGTGATGGGGATCTGGATGGAGGACCTGGGGCCGAACCGGGGGGCGCGGATCGTGGGGGGGGCGGAGCCGGGGACGACGGGGACACCGCCGTCGTCGTCGTTCCCGGACGCGGCGCAGTGGCAGCGGACGGTCAGCGCGCTGTGCCGCAAGCACGGGCTGGGGCGGTACGAGGGCGTGGAGACGCGGCGGCCGCACCACCGGCAGCTGTGCCTGGCGGTCTGCGGGTGGGGGGCGGGAGCGGCAGCGGCAGAGCCCCCGTCCACGTCGTCGACTTCCTCGTCAACCTCCTCCTACACGCGCGCGGCGGCGCAGGCGCTGTTCCGGGGCGACAGCCGGCAGGCGGTGCAGATCCTCAAGCGGGCGAGCACGGCGCACCCGGAGCTGCTGTTTGTGTCGCTGGCGCTGCAGCTGATGGGGCGGCGGGACGCGGACGCGCTCAAGGACGGGGCAGCCGGGGGCATGGCGGACGCGCCGGCGGCGGCCGGGCCGCTGGACTTTGACGAGGCGGTGGCGTCCAAGACGGACCCGTACCTGCGGGCGATGTCGTCGCTGATCGCGACGGGGGACTGGACGGGGATCGCGCACCAGACGTCGCTGCCGCTGCGGGAGCGGGTGTTTGTGGCGGTGCGCATGTTTGACGACGCGCAGCTGACGGGCTGGCTGCGGGCGGCGCTGGCGGAGGCGGTGCGCACGGGCGACGTGGAGGCGGTGGTGCTGACGGGGCTGACGGAGGCGGCCGTCGACGTGTGGGCGCGGTACGTGGACAAGTACGGCGACGTGCAGACGGCGGCGCTGGCGACGGCCGTGGCGGCGCCGCGCTACGTCGACGACTACCGGTGCACGGCGTGGCGCCGCGCCTACCGCCAGTACCTGCAGCGCCACCGCGCCTTCTTCCAGCGGGCCAAGTTCGAGGCCGAGAGCACGCAGCGCAGCAAGGGCGCCGACGGCCGGCCGCTGGTGGCGCCGCCGCCGCGCCAGATTGCGCTGCGGTGCGTCTACTGCGACGCGCAGGTGGGCGGCGGCGGGGGCGGCAATCGGGGGGGTCCCGGGACCGGAGGAGGTCCCGGGGCCGGGGCCGGGGCCGGGGCCGGAGCCGGAGCCGGTGCCTGGCCACGTGACCAGTCGCTGCCGGCCAAGATGGCGCTGGCGGGCGTCAGCTGCCCCAACTGCAGACGGCACCTGCCGCGCTGCGTGGTGTGCCTGGAGATTGTGGGCACGCCGCGCTCGGACCGCCCCGAGGCCGCCGCCGACGCCGACACGCGCCTGGCGGCCCGCTTCCCGACCTTCTGCCTGCAGTGCGACCACGTGCTGCACCTGGACCACGCCCAGCAGTGGTTTGCGCGCCACGCCGAGTGCCCGGTGCCCGAGTGCCGCTGCCGCTGCAACTTTCGCGCGAATCCGGAGCTGAGCTATGCGTAGTTTATGTGGAATTATGCTGGACCTGCTTTCGCCTCGTTGTTCGCCCTGCCGTCTGGACCTGCTTCCGCCTCTTTGTTGGCCCCCCCCTGCGTCCGGGCCCGCCCCTTCCCCTGCGGCACGCGCGCGTGGGCCAGCGTCTCGGCCGGCAGGTCGGCGACCTTGCGGCCGTCCGCCCAGAGGACGAGGCCGCGCTCGCGCAGCGCCTTGGGCAGCAGGCGGCGGCCGGCGGGCGCGACCACGACGCGCAGGAAGAAGCGCGCCGGCAGCCGCCCGTCGGCGTCGCCCTCGGTCAGCACGACGCCGTTGGCCGCGCGCCACCAGCGCAGCGCCGGGTCCTCGCGCAGCGCGCGCCGCACGTCGACGACGACGAGCAGCTGCGCGTCGCGGCGGACGCCGGGGACGACGGCGGAGGCGAGGTCTTCCAAGGAGCAGGTCTCTCCCTCCAGGCCCCCGCAGTGCACGTGGTTGCGGCCCATGCGCCGCAGCCCGCCGGACGCCTCGATGGCCGGCCACAGCGCAAAGTAGGTGCCGTGCGCCACGACCGCCGGCACCGCCGCCGCGTCCGCCAGCGGCGCCAGCAGGCCGCCGTCGCTCGCCAGCCCGGGGATGCTGTGGCCCTGGTTGGCGCGGATGCGGTAGGCCGACGGGTCGTCGCCTTCCACCTCACCCACCACCCGCAGCGCAAACCGCTGCTTGTCGTTGGTGGCCACGACGTCGCGCACCTCGGCCACGCTCGCCCCCAGCGCCCGCAGCGGCGGCCACGCCAGCACCTCGTCCAGCCGCGCAAAGCCCTCCGCGTCCAGCGCGATCCCCGCCGCCGGCGCCTGGTGCCGCAGCAGCCGCGACAGCGCGTGGCTGATCTGCACCGCCCGCGACCCGGGCCCGGATCCCCGGGGGGGCCGCCGCCGCCCGCCGCCGCCTTTTTGGGGGCCTTGGAAGCCACCACCCGGGGGGCCGCCGCCGGGCCCGCTCAGGGGGCCGCTGCCCATTGCCCCAAGTGCCTCGTTGTCGTCCATGTCGTGTGCGCGGCAGTCTGTGGTTGCGTTGTTGTCCGAGACCGCCGACAGGCTGGTCGTTGTACGGAGTATTTGTATCGCGGCTGCTGAGTGGGGCTCCAGGGCTCCAGGGCTCCTCGAAACAGCCTCGCGCCTCTTGACTCATCCGGCGACACACGGCGAGCTGGCGTCCGCTAGCGCGGCAAGGCACACAGCGCAGCAGCTCACAGCACAGCTCACAGCACAGCTCACAGCACAGCTCACAGCACAGCTCACAGCACAGCACATCACAGCTCACACATCACAGCACAGCTCACAGCGCAGCTCACACAACACAGCACAGCTCATGAGGTAGCATTCGTCGTACACGATCCGTCCGGAAGACGACACAAAACAGACAGCACACCGCCGTCCGACACAAGAACGAAAACGCCGACGCAGGATATAATACAGGAGAGGATGGAGGAGAGAAAGGGAAAAAGAGGAAAGAGAAAAGAGTACCAAGACCAAGACAACCAACATCACCGGTACCCGCCCACGTGCGACGCGGCCGAGGACCGGGCCAGGCCCGGCTCGCGCGCCAGGCGCCGGCTGCTGAGCGAGAACTGGCGCTGCGGCAGGCGGTCGTCGCCGGCCGACAGGGCAGCCGCCGCCTCGGCCGGGGCCGCCGGCGAGCGCTCCAGAAAGCGGCGGCCGCCGATGCCGACGCTGCTGCCGGCACTCCCACCGCCGCCGCCGCCGCCGCCGCCGCCGCCACTGGCAAGCAGCGGCGACGACACCGCCGACACGGCCGTCGTCGTCGTCTGCGGCGTCACCAGGCGCGCGCTGAGGCTCGACGGCAGCACGAGCCGCCGCCGCGGCAGCGCCGACGACGCCAGCGGCGAGGAGTCGACGCCACCGCCGCCGCCGCCGCCGCCGCCGCCGCCCGGCGTCGTCGGCGTCCCGGCGTCGCCGTCGTACTCGCGCCCGTAATCCCGCCCGTACTCCCGCCCGTACTCGCGCCGCACGCCGCCGTCGAGCTCGCGGTGGTAGCGCTCGTCCAGCAGCACGCCGCTGTCGTCGACGCTGCCGCCCGGGCCGTGGCGCGGCGCCAGCGCCATCGTGCGCCGCGAGCGCAGCAGCAGCGACGGCTTGCGCCCGCCGACCGCGCTGCCGCCCGCGACGCTGCCGACCGCGCTGCCGCCCTCGTCCGACGACGGCTCTTCGGTCGCGGCGCGCCGCATGCGCAGCAGCGACGACCGCCGACCGCCGGCCTGCTGCTGCAAAAGAAGTTGCTGCTGCTGCTGCTGGTGCTGTAAAAGGAGATTCTGCTGCTGCTGCTGCTGCTGGTACTGCAGCAGGTCCTCGGGCTCTTCCGAGACGGCGCGGCGCGTGCGGTTGATCAGCAGTGAGGACCGCCGGCCGCCGTGGCCGTAGTAGCCGTTCTCGCTCGAGATGGGCGGCGCCAGCGCAAACCGCGGCGTCGGCAGCGTCGGCGTCGACAGCGACGGCGTCAGCAGGGCGCTGGGCGGTGCCGTGGAAGCATGCCCGGCTGCCGCCGCCGCCGCCGCCGCCGCCGCCCGCCGCTCCTCAAACCGCGACGCGGACCGCGGCGGGCTCGTCTGCTGCTGCACCAGGTGGCTCGTCTGCAGCTTCAATGCCGTGGGTGTTGTCGTCGGCGTCGTCGTCGCGGCCGTCGCGGCCGTCGCGGCCGTCGCGGCCGCCGCGTCCATGGCGGCTGCGCGCCGCGCGCTGGCCAGCGACGCATAGGCCTTGCTCGTGGCGGACGCCGGGCTCGCCACAGACGCCGGCGTCGCCACGACCGACGCCGCATCGTCCAGCTGCTGCTGCTGCTGCTGCCGCGCCTCCAGCTCGGCCTCCGCTTTCCGCTGGGCGGCGGCGTCGTCGTTGAGGGCCAGGCACAGGGCGGTCAAATTGCGGCAGATGCTGTCGGCTTTGCGGCGCAGCTGGCGGTCCGTCACGGTGGCCGCCATGCCGGTCCCGATGGCGCTGGCGCCGCTCGAGATGGGGCCCGGCTGCCCGGCCACGCCCACCATCTGCGACAGCGCCAGCGCCTCCGTGGCCGCGGCCTCGATGGCCCGGTACACGTCCTCGGGCACGTGCGGCCGCGCCTTTTGCAGCGCCGTCAGCAGGATGGGCTGGTTGGCGGCGGCGGCGGCCGGCTGGATGGTGGAGGAGGCGGACTGGCTGGCGGCGGCGGCTGGCTGTTGTTGGTGGTGCGCCTGCTGTGCCTGCGCCTGCTGTGCCTGCGCCTGCTGTGCCTGCACCTGCTGTGCCTGTGCTTGTGCATGTGCCTGTGCCTGCTGTCCCTGCAGCGGCTGCGCCGGCCGCGACGTGGGGCCAGCGGTGGCGGCGCGCTTGGGCGAGCCGGAGAGGGTGGTGGCGCTTGTGGTGGCGGTGCGCGGGCGGTCGTCGGAGCCGGACACGCGCGAGAGGGACATGGCGGCGCCGGCGGTGGCGGGGACCTTGCCGGACAGCTCGAGGCGGCGCATGCGCGACTTGAGGTCGTCGAGCTCGTCCCACACGGTGGACGGGGCGGCCGTCGACGCGGCGGCCGTCGACGCGGACGACTCGGTGCCGTCGCGGGCGGCGGCGGCGGCGGCGGCGGCGCTGTGCATGGTGGCCATGGTAGCCATGGTGGTGGTGGTGTCGGCGTGCTGGCGCGGCGCCAGCGGCGACGAGTTGTAGGTGCGCGCGGCGGCGGAGGAGTAGGCGTGGGCGGACTTGACGGCGGACGACGGCGTGCGCAGCGGCAGGCCAGCGACGCTGGCGGCGTCGGTCAGGGACGGGCGGCGGGCGCGCGTGTAGTGGTAGCTGCTGCTGGTGGTGCCGACCTCGGAGGCGGTGTCGTAGACGGCGGACGACGCGGTGCGCGGCGTGGTGGGCGAGGGCCGCGCGGAGGCCAGCGTCGAGCGCGTGCGGACGGGCGGCTGTGGCGACTGTTGTAGCTGCTGCTGCTGCTGCTGCTGCTGCTGCTGCTGGGCGCTCGCCAGCCGCAGGGCCGTGGCGCGCGGCTCGTCGGCGTACCGCCGCTGGCGGGCGGTGTCGCGCTGGTCGGAGAGGCGGCGGGCGATCTGGGGGGGCGAGGTGTTGTGGCGCGAGGGCACGGCGGCGGAAAAGGGGCGGCGCTGGGCGGCGGCGGTGCGGACGCGCTGGCTGTCAGTACGAGACAGAGACAGAGAGAAGATGAGAACACGCCAAGAGGAGAGAGCGAGACAAAAACACAAGACACGAAAACAAAAAACGCCCGCTTGTGCCACCGCCCTCGAGCAGGGGGGAGGGGGGGGCCTGCAGAAATGAGACATGCAGCTGGGTGGAGCGGGCGGCGGATCGAACAAAAAAGAAAAAGACGTCAGAAAAAGGAAGGACAGGAAAGCCGACCTACCGAATCGTCATCGAGCGGCCGGCGCTCCTCGCGGGCAATGCGCATAAACAGGTCGGCCGTGTTGTCTGAGTCGGTGCCGGGGCCAGCAGGAGGAGGAGCAGCAGAAGAAGCAGCAGCGTCCTCGGCGGCGCGGCCCTCGAGCGCGCGCAGCGTGCGGTCGCGCTGCCGCGGGTCGAGCGCGCTGCCGTCGGCGTCGTCTGAAGAGGCGCCGCCGCCGCCGCCGCCGCCGCCGCCGGGCGAGCGGAGGTTCATGTCCAGCGAGAGGCGGCCGAGGCTGCTCTTGCGCGAGCCGGAGGCGCGGAACGAGCGGATGGGCGGGATGGCCACGGGGGTCGTGGCCGGCGCGCGGAAGGAGACGGGGGGGGGTCGAGAGGGAGTCGATGTCGGGGCGGGGCCGGATGTCGCGGCGGCAGCGGCGGCGGCGGCGGCAGGCCTGCTGCGCCGGGCATCGGCGGCCAGCGGCTGGACGAGCGCGCGCTGGCCCTGGGCCCAGGCCTGGGTGGTGGTGGTGGTGGTGGTGGTGGTGGTGGTGGTGGCGGTGGAGGTGGTGGTGGCGGCGGCGGTGGTAGTGATGGTGGTGGTCGCCGTGCCGGCGGTGGGTGGTGGGCGACGCGTCGGCGTGGCCGCGGGCGAGACGGGCGACGCGGGCGCGGAGTGGCTGGCGGCGGAGACGACGACGCGGGGGGGCGACGACGGCCGCGGCGGCGGTGAGGATGAAGAAAAACAAGGGGATGGAGAGGAGGAGGAGGAGGAGAATTTGGGCGGATTGGGCGGCGAGGGGACGACGGCGGAGTCGCTCGACGCGGCGGTGACCGACGAAGTGGCGGTCACGGCGGTGGAGGAGGACGAGGAGGAGGAGGCGGCGTGCTGGCGGGGAAGAATAGAGGAGTCGTCGTGGTGGTGGTCGTGGCGGCGGTGGTCGTGGTCGTGGTCGTGGAGGCGGTGGGCGTCGTCAAAGTTTGACTGGTTCGAGCGATTTTGGCCGCGGTTGGGGCTCGAGGGCCTTTGAAACGCCCGAGTCGTCGCTGCTGCCGCGTGCGGACGGCGGGCTGCTGTCTCGCTGGGCAGCGCGGGCTCGCTGGGCGGCGCGGGCTCGCTGCTGCTGCAGGACTCGCGGCGCGCGGGCGCTGGGGCCACCGCCGACAGGGGGGCCGCCCTAGCGCGGCTAGCGGTGTTTGCAGGCTCCGCTCTGTGCGCCTGCTGGATCGGGGTGGGCTGGCAGGTGGACTGGCTGGTGGAATGGCTGGTGGACTGGCTGCTGCTGCCGGTCTGGCTGCTGCTGCCGCTGCTGCTGCTGCTGCCCCCGTCCTGGCTGCCCCCGTCCTGGCTGCCCAGCTCCCCCGGCTCGGGCGACACGGGCGACGGCGGGCTCTGCGGCAGGCGCGCGGCCGGCAGGCGCGACGGCGGCAGCAGCAGCGCGTCGGCCTTGTTGCGGTCCGCAAACCGGAACGCCGGCAGCTTCGACGCGCTGTGGTGCAGCCGGTGCCGGTGCACCACGCTGTCGGTTTGGTTGTGGTCGGCCTGGTCGGCCTGGTCGTCTCTCTGTGCCTGGTCGGCCTTGTCCGGCGGCGGCGTGTCGCGCCGCACAAACGCGGCCGTCGGCACCGGCAGCCCCCGCGGCACCGGCGCCGCCACGGCGGCCGCCACGACGGCCGCCGTCCCCGCGTCCGCCAAGGCCATGTCCATGGGCTGTCGTCGTGCGTTGTGATGTCGTCCCTGTCGGCGTGTCCTGTGTCCTGTGTCCTGTGTCCTGTGTCCTACCCCATCCGAGCACGAGGTGAACCTGGCTGCCACAGCTCCGAGTCTTTGCTCCGCGCCGTTCTCGCGTGTGTATTATCGTGACACGAGCAAAGGAGAGCGCGCTGGACGCGTGCGAGAGGACGATGCAAAGACGAGGTGCTTGCCTGCCCGTCTGCCGTCTCCCCAACCCCAACACCTGAAATGACAGCCCGCAACCAGGGCGGCTGTGGGTTCGGTGGGCACGGCCAGCTCCCCCTCCTCCTCCTCCTCTCCTCCTCCTGGTCGTCTCTTGGACCTGCGCGCTAGGGGCGAGGACGGCTGTCCAGTACGACGTGAGGAGTACGGAGCATACGAGTACGAGCATGGAGCATTGTACAGAGTACAGAGTACGGCACCCAGCCAGCCGACCTCGATCATGGCATTTGTACAAGCCGTTGTACAAGTACTTGTACATCTACTGACAAGGAACTCGGGCGTCGCGCTTGTCCAAGCGTCTGCATCCGCACCACGCAGGGGAGAAAAGGGGGGGCCGTTTCGAGCTAGGCGACGCAAGGAGGCCGGCGCCGTTCAGCTCAACGGCCGCGGCCTCCTTGCTTGCTGCCGTTTTGGCTCCCTCTTTTGCCTTGTGCGTTTGTCACATGTACGCAGGTATAGTCCTCCTGCGTATTTATCTGTTCTCGCACCGAAATGCCTCCATCTCCGGATCCTCGATCGAGGCCCTGCCCTGGAGAGGCACAGCCGGGCACAAAAACGACACTGGCTCGCAATGGCTGGCGGCACCGATGCCCGAGTCTAAATATTGTACTCTGTAAGCATAAATATATGCTTATGTACGTTGGCTCCGGGTCTCTATTTGTACAACTAGGCGATAAAAAGCCCGAGGATCGTGAAAAGGGGCGTGCGCGGGCCGAAGCGCTGGCCTGAGGCCACCACAACAAACCCTGTATGCTTAATATGCTCCGTAAAAAACAGTGCAAATACAGTGCTGGCCGTCACCGACGCTGTAAATATGCATATTCCCTGAACGAGCAAATGTCTGTCCTGCTGTTTGATTTCCTGCACTTCGTGACTAGTGATTTATCAAAAGTGGGCTTTTGGCGCATAGGTGCCTTATGTACCCAATACCAACGTACTACGGCCCCCAGATCACTGGAAATCCAACTCGGTCGAGATATGCGCCTTTTCTGGCATGCCATGCTGGCTTTGTGCTGTAGGCTCGCGCACGAGAAAAAACATCAGCCAGAGGACAAAACACCATGTTTTGTAGCGGCTGGCCAAGTGCTTTAATTTTCTCTTGCCGGAATCGTTGCGCCAGTATGCTCAGGGCCGAGGCACAGCGCAACACGCGGCCAGAAGACTTCTAGGAATGGCAGTGTCTGACCGGATCAGAATCCTCGAGGAGGAGCTTTCCAGTCTGACACAGCACCGCCGACGCAATCGGGTTTGTTTCATTCTCTGATTCATCTGGAAGCGCTCTCCGCTCTCCAGAAGCCCGCTCTCTCTGCCTGATTGCAACGTCGATTGACCGGCATGGATGACCGGCTCCGATCCATTGATAATCTCTCCAGACAACGGGTGGCCATGCCCCGGCTCTGGCTATGGATCACTACGGAAGCATTGCTGCCGAACAGCGGTTGTGTTGACGTTTCGGCAGCTTCTGGCAACAGCTTCCTGCTGTGCAAGGCTGTCTCTGACTTTCTATTCGCATCATCCTTGTGGCGGACAGGTATCTAGGGCGCTCGACGGGCAGAGTAGAAGCAGGCGTGGTAAAGGTGGGTCAAATGTTCCTGCAGCCAATCATGTAATAGAGTTTTATGTCGTTCCGCCACCGGCTGCCTCTGTTCTATGTAGCTTCCAAACTCTCTCCGTCCTCGCTGGTCTCCTTTTTCGACAACTCTATCAGCCATGCTTTTCTGAAGATTCTCGTGGTCCTTCAGCAGCCGCAGACCTCCACAGACCCACGGGGACCTTCGTTGGTACCTGGCTGAGCTGGTGCGCCCTTTCCTCAGCAAGCAGTGTGCCCTCACGACAACATGGGGACAGGAGAGGCTGCTGCGCTGTGCTGTGCGAGAAAGCTGTTGCCAAAATCAGAAACAAGTCAGAATTCTCAGCGTGGTGCAAAGGTTTTCGTAGCCATGACCGCTTCGCTGCGGTCTCGAGCGCGGTCCCTCGAGATCCAGCATCTCCCAAAAGACCAAAGACAAGGTGCTGCCGTCAAACGGGCTCGAGGAGCCATAGAAAGAAGACAAGGCGCCATATTTATATGCTTATACTTTTCTGTGCGGCTTGTGTCTTGCATTAAACATGGAATTCACTTGACGGCCACAGACTGGGAGCTTCCGCCGAGTGCCTTGTTTTGGTCCACACCGATCTAGCTGTCCTGTCTACCTGGCAGATGGCTTCAAATCGTAGCTTTACAAGCATTCAACTGTGGCCAGCATACAATCATAGACAGTATATAACAATAGCCAGGCGCGGGTTACTCGTACGTCAAAGTGGGTGGTATATGGTTTGGGACAGTACAAACACAACCGGTAAAAAGCTTCGTCTGTTAGAGCATGGCCAGCCAGTATATTTGGATGATACGCGTGGCATGTACAAAAATGGACAAACTACGTAAACACAGCACCTTGGTCCAGGAATGAACAGAGGCTGATGGCGTACTACAAAATCGGGCTCCAGACGGTATACGAGGTTCACCAGAGCAAACATAGATACGAAGATAATGACTCGATCTTGTACTCTCGGACAAATGCTTGTGTGGTCCACGCAGCCGACGCCGTGCCACGGGCAAGTACCAAGTGCTCCCTTGAATGGGCATATACGTGGGTCGAGATGTCTGCTCAGACTGAATGGCGTTTGCCAGTTACGAGCCTCGGCTAGGGCTGGCCATAACACCTCTCCTTTATCTTCGACCCTGCCGGCGAGGAGCATTGTATCTAATTAGAAGATATTCGTCGGACTATGCACATAGTCCATAGTAGGAAACCTATCGAACAGCCTCCAAACCCGGGCACGGACAGGCAATCATTGCTACAGGCACCCAAAGCGGCACCAAAACTGTCAAATAGAAGGCGGCGTGATCTTCTGCCACCCCTTGGGGAAAGGCGAGCCGAAGGAAACTGCCACACAGCTGCCTGTCCTCTCATCGCAGCCACCTTCCTTCGCTTCTCTGAAGCGAACCTACAGACAAACACTCCACGGACTCGTGGATCGTAGAGGCTGGACAGCCCACGGGGCGCAACAGGACTGCGCAAGCACAGCCGCTGCACAGGCTGGAGCACGAGCGGCACGGCTTCCCGTCCCAAAGCAGGAACAGGGCACGAGTTAATCCGAGTTGCGGGCTATTTGTTTCTACACCCACATCTGCAAACAGGGAACAGGCTCGTGTATTCTGAATGATCGGCACGCGCTTGCTTTGTGCTGTCCTGCACGCCCAGGCACGCGGCCCGCGGAGAGCGCCGACTAGGGTCCCTGCAGTAGCGGTGTTCTGGCGTCAACCAGCTGCCAAACGGTAAAGGGAAAAGGCCAGATTGTATTACACTCCGTCCTGGATGGGCGGAGATGAGACGACGAGACGAGCCTGCTGCGGCTGGGTGCTTGGAAATGTCCGGCCGGACGCGCACAGCAGGCAAGGGAACACGTTGCGATGACGGGCGGCAAATCGTCGTTGTTTGTCCCTTGTTGAAAAGTCTCCGGGCGCGGAGCACGCACGGCTTGGACAGATCGCCGGCCCAGGTGCCATCCCGAGAACGAGGCGTCTGCCCTCAGATCCTCGAAAAGGCATGCATGCACGAGGACGAAGCAGGTCTGGCCTGCCAAGTGAAACGGCGTCGATATTTGGATCATCGTAGCAAGGCAACTCTGGAAAAACGAGCGCGGCCAGAGAGCCCGGTCTCAAACAATGAAGGGCAGCAGACCCAGACAGGCCGCGTTTAGGGACCGTGCTGGAGGCTGCGGACCAGGGGGGCACCCCTACCCTCCCGACCGTGCACAGAGCTGATTGCGCTGGGTCCTTTCTTTGCCTCGAGCCATCCATCCTTCGCATGCTGCACCCCCTTCCAATCTCCTCTTCTGTGTGCAGACTACAGAGTTGCGCGATCCTCTGAGATGGCACACAATCTTGGACGGTTCGTCGCACAACGGTACAGCGTAACGATATACTCGTACAACAGTCGCCGATCCGGCGCGTCCGCTCGAGCATGGCGATCCCCGGCCTTGCCAGACAGAGGGCAGACACGCGAAAATATTATGTCTACTTTGTGCGTGTGGCCGGCTGGTCGACAATCCCTGGTTAGCGTCCGATTCGGCTGTTTCAGCGATGCAGAGTTTACGGAGCAGGTATGGAGTGCTCCGTACGGAGTATCACTCTGTGTTTGCTTTGCTCTTACGGAATAACTGTGTTTACTCGTACCTCCATATCGTCCGAGCATGGTGTCGTCAACTCGCCTGTCGGAGAATATCAGAAACGGCTTGCGCCCCGTCACTCCGCCGCGCTCGGGAGCACTCCGTACGCGAAAGCGGGCAAGGCAGCTGGGAGAGCTGGCCGCATCTCCTGTCCACGGCCGAGCAGGGAAGAAGAAGGGAAACAAACAAGCACAGAGTAAAGAAGTTCGTGCGGCGAGACAGGCTCTACGGAGCTGTCGACGGGAAGAGGTCGACCATTGCCCTCGGTTTCCCTGGTTGAATGCCGGACGGCCGCCATGTGGTTGCAATGGCGTTGTTCTGAAAACAGCCGTGCAAAGACGACGGACAGACAGACAGAGGGCACATCCCTGTGTTGCACGCCCTCGTCGCGAGCTCTCGAGAAGCGGTGTCGGCCCGGACGACAGGTGCTTCGGGCCGTCTGCCAGCGTCCCGTGTCGGCCACGCAAGCAAAAGAAGGCCTGGTGGCCACGCGGCGAGCAGGCATCCATGAGGCGAGCCTTCTCTTCGTCCGCGGTGCATCCCACAAAAGGACGCCGAGTCAGTGCGTCGGCTCTCCAAGCCAGCCATTTCCGTGCCAACGGCATCGACCCCCGAGACCGTCCGGACGAGCCTCGGCTGCCGTGGCCGCACATACAGGCGCCGTGCCCGGTGCCGAGGGTGAGGATGAACAGGAGCAGCACGGACTGTTCTACTTGAATCCCCCGTACTCCGGCCACCTCCGTAAACAAGCCGGGGTTGCCTAACTCGGTACGACCGTACTCCGTACGAGGTATGTTCAAGAAGCCAAAAATGGAAATAGACGCGGATGCAGGGCATGGCAAAGATTGGCAGTCGGGGGTTCTTTTACTTACGCCGTAGCCGTTTCTGCTCTTCCCTGCTGGCTGTTCGCGGACGGCGGTGAGATCGGCCGGCCTCGGACAGGCGCCAGGATCCCGGTGCTTGAACAGCACCGAGTATAAATTACCTGGACGGCACGGACGGCCCATGACGAGGCAGACCTACGATGACAGAAACGTAGGCATCCTCCGACGGGCCACTCGGCCCGGCGGCAGGGGACGAAACAAGCAGGAGACAGCCAAAAGAGACGGGACTTGGGACGAGTTCGAACGGCCGTCGACTGACAAGCAGTCCGTACAAATACAGGTCTTGTTTGGGCTGCTGCAACGCGCACAAACGCTGCAGACTCGTGGCCCCTCCCGTGCTCCGTAATTTCTCCGTCCCTGGTCCGCCTGTCGGCCTGTCCTCGCGTGCCCACCCCCGTCCGCGGCGAGGCCCTGAAAATAGAACTGAAATTATTACGGGGTTAGGGGTTGGGGGCTGCTCCCGTGGCGCAGAAAAGAAAAAAAACGGGGGGCAAACGCGAGCTGACACTGCAGGAGGACGACGCCGCCGTGGCAACCGGCCAGGGCCAGCGAGCATGTTTCTGAGCACAGCTTAAGCACACAAGCACGAGCACTGTCGACGGAGGACAGGGCACTCCGTAACGTAGTTGTATATTTATGCTCCGTAAACTCCTCCGAGGAACACCAGCAAATCAAGCCATGGCGCCGATGGCGGCCTCTGGCGGCCGCTGGCGGCGGCCGGGTCGCCGGAGCGGTCGCAGACCAGAAGAAAAGAAGAAAAAAACACGCAGCGCCGCTTTCGTTTTTCCGCAGGGGACCGGGCCAGCCAGCGCAAACCCGTCCGTCGCCATCGCTCCTCTTTGACGTGCGCGCGCTGCATCCATCGCTTCCAAATTGCGGCAGGGGGCTGCTCATTGGCCGGGGTTTCTATTTTTAGTAGGCGCCAGAGGCCAGTCGAAACGCCCGCTCCAGCAGAGGGCCGCACCGTGATTGGCCGGCCTGGCCAGCAGCGGGTGCCTGGGACACCCTGTCAGGCGCCATGATTGGATCGTATGCGGACAAAGTGGGGTGGTCTACTCGTAAGCCGCAGCACGCACGTCGGTCGGGCCCAGTGTGCGACACACACGGGGAGGAAAGAAGGGGGGGGTGGGCGCTTTCCCGCGCGCGCGCGCGCCCAAAGAGCGCCAAGCCCTCCGCCGCCGCAGGGAAGCCGCGAGCAGCAAAGCAGCGAGGGAAAACAACAGGAAGGCGCCCTCCCAGGCGGCCCGCTTTTCTGCCAGCCTGCGACTCGAGCAGTTGCCAGAGCAATGTACGGAGAAGAGGGAGACTGTTAACAGTCCTCCGTATCAGTAACTCAGTGCTGTGGCCAGGTTGCGGTCGCGCCTGCCGCCTGCCACCGCCGCTGCCGCCGCCTGCCGCCACCTGCCGCCCGCCACAGCGTCGCCTTCGCGCCTGCCCGTTTCTTCAGCGCGCACCAACAGCCTGCTCGAATCCCACCTCGCGCTCTCCACACAAACTCCACCGCCCGCCAATCATCCCCCGTTCCCTTCCAATTCCCAGGCAGAACCCCTGCTCCGTCTCGTCACTCGAACCTCTCCTCCTCTCCTCCGCCTCCTGCTCCTCCTCGCTCCCTTTCTTCCTCCACAGACGGCGTTCGCGCTCCCTCCCCCCCCCTCCCTTGTCCTGACCCTCGCCCTCTCTTTTTTCTCACTGTCCACTGTCTTTATTTGTTCAGTCTCTTTTCGCGCCTGGCAAATACCGTCGCCGGCCGTCGTTTCCGCCTTTTGCTATCCTCGGCGTCTTGTCTTTGTCCTGTTGTTTCGTCTTTCTCGCTTCTCGCTTCTCGTTCTCGTGCTCGTCTTGTCGTCCTGTCTGCTGGCCCTTGCCCACGACATCGACCATGTGTTGATTCGCCGCTCGCCAGAACATCCGGTCCTTCTTTGTTTCCTTTGTCCTCTGCGGCCAGCCAGCCAGCCTTTCTCTGTCTTCTGTTTTTCCGCTCTCTTTCTCGTTTCGCGCGCTTCGTCTTTGTCCGCCGCCCGCCGGTCCTCGGCGGCTCTCTTTTCTTTCGTCCGCGCCGCCGGTCTCGACGCGGAAACCAACCACCCGACGACACGACACCCTGGACTCGATCGGCGTCGACGGCGCGTCGTCCTTTTCTGCCGAGCAACGACGACGACGTCCGCCTCGCCCGCCGCCCCCCGCCGTGCCGAAAATGCCGTCGGCGGCGGCACGGCGACTCTACGAGGACCAGATTCCGTCCTTCATGTCCGTCTTCGACCTCGGCGCCGCCGCGGCCATGGACGAGCAGGGCGCCGTCGCCGTCGTTGACCCCAAGATTCTCGGCTTTCCCCTTCCCACCGGCTACGACGCGAAGCTGCCGGCGCCCGCTGCATCGGCTGCATCGGCGCCATCGGCGCCATTGACGGCATCGACGGCACTGGCCGCATCTGCCGCACCAGCTGCATCGGCTGCTTCCTCGCTCCCCTGCGACCCGTCGCACCGCCACCACGACAGCACGTCCACGCAGGCCTCCGAGTCTGAAGACTCGTCGCCCACTACCACCATGTCGTGCACCGACTCCTCCTCGCTCTCCGACCCGTCCCCCTCCTCCTCGCCCGACTCGCCCATCAACCTCGTCCCGCTCGCCACCTTCTCAGGCCCATCCTTTGCCGGTGGCTTCTCCTCCATGTCCGTCGGCCTGGCCTCCCTCTCCGTCATGGACCCCGGCGGCCACGCCAGCAGCCACGCCAGCGCCCACCAGGAGCGCCCCATGACGTCGCCGTCGCCGCGCCGCGCCCGCAACATGAAGGGCCTGTCCATTCAGCCGCCCTTCATCTCGTCCGCGCTGTCCTCCAACTTGGCCTCGGAGCCATCGTCGCCCTCCTTTATCAAGCCCCAGATTCCCTCCATGAAGCGGAAACCCAGCCAGCTCAGCCTCAAGACCAGCACCCACGAGCTGCTCAGCAAGGCCACCGCCATCGAGGTGCCGCAGTCGCCGTCGCTCGTCATGCCCCCGATCCTGCAGCGCCGCGCGCTCAAGCACTCCACCTCCTCGCCTCACATGCTGTCGTCCCTCAAGTCTGCCACCTTTGGGCCCGCCGGTGGCATGACCTTCCCGACCGTGCTCGAACGCAACGAGTCCGGCCTCTCCTCGTTCCTGCGCCCGACCCGGCCCGCCGGCCCGGTCGGCTTCGACGCCGCCATCCTCGAGGAGGAGTCGCCCATACGAACGCAGATTGCGAGCCGCGCCGCCTTCGAGTTCGAGCCCTACCACGAGCACGAGAACAACGAGGACCAGAAGACTCCGGGCTACCCCGACGGGCCCATTGCCATCTACGGCGACAACGTCTACCTGTACCTGGAGCCGACAGCGGAAGAGGCGTCGCGGTTCGACGTCGTCATCAACGTCGCGCGCGAGGTCAGCAACCCGTTCAAGACGGCAGCGGCGGCTTCCCCGCCAGCCTCCCGACCCCCGCCGGCGCCCAGATGCCCGCACGACACAAAACAGCCGGCGGCGCCTCGGAAGCTCGAGCCCATCTCGGAGCCGGACGTGGAGCCCGCTGGGGAAGCAGGAGCAGAGAAGGGGCCAGAGCCTCTGGACCCAGCACCGATGGTCCTCGAGCCCGTCGAGTCCTCGCCCATGGACGCCGTCGACGGATCCTCTTCGGTCCCCACAGCTACCACTATCGCCACCACCACCACCGCCACCACCACTACAGCCGCATCCAAGCTCAAGCAGAGGGCACCCGCTCTGACCTTGACATTGGCTGAGCCAGCCTCCACAGGGGGGACAGAGGCCCTGAGCCACGAGGACAGCACGCCTACGACGCCCAAGGCAACACTACCCCTGAAAGAGCCCGAGTACATCCACATTCCTTGGGACCATAATACCGACATTGGCGAGGATTTAATGATGTTGTGCGAGACGATTGAGCGGAAAACAAAAGAGGGGAAGAAGGTTCTGATCCACTGCCAGCAGGGTGCCAGCCGGTCGGCCAGCCTGATCATTGCCTACGGCATCTACCAGAACCCAGAACTGAGCGTCAACGACGCCTACTACGCGGCCCAGGCCAAGAGCAAGTGGATCAGCCCAAACATGCGCCTGATGTACTGCCTGCAGGACTTTCAGAAAGAAGTGGGCAAGCGGTGGCTGCCTTCCAGCTCGGCGCTCCGCCCGCGCTCCGGCCGCAGCCCCACCAAGCACCGGGCCGCGCTCTCGGCCGACGCCATCGACATCGCGCCCAAGGAGCCCCTGTCTGCGCCTCTACCGGCCGAGGATGGGAACGGCGCCAGCCCCGGAGCCCTGGCCCGCAGCGCGGAACGGAGCCCCATGCGACCGCGCGGAAATTCCACGCCCAGCAGCCGGGACGCCATCTCGCCGGGGCCGTCGTCGGCACCGTCCAGCTTTTCCTGGGATCTCAAGGAGGACGAGCGCGACCGGCAACGATTTGGCCGCTTCCATTTTGACCGACCGTCGCCGCTGCCGCAGCAGCCACCCGAACGCAAGCTGCCAGCGCCGGCACTCGAGCCGCCGGCGCTCAAGCCGCCGATACTGAAGCCTCCAGCACTGAAGCCGCCAGCACTTAAGCCGCCAGAGCTGACGCTGCCGTTTTCATTCGCCCGATCCCTGGACAGCCACGACCGGCCTGGCAGCAACGGGAGCGGAGACGGAGGGGGCACCTTTGTGCGGCCGCCACCTTCGCCCGGATTTGCCGCTCATCGATTTGGTGGTTTCTCTGGCAGCCTCCGGATCTCCAACAACGCGTCGTCGTCTTCGTCCGGGCTGGCTGGCCTGCCGCCGCCGCCTTTTAGCCCAGGATTTCCGCCGTCGCGCAGGTTTGGCAGCGATGGCCTGGACAGCATACTGGCCAGGGATATGGCCGGCTCCAGTGCTGCGGCCACGGAAGGACGCCGCCCGCCGCCGGCCCTTCAGACCGCCGCAGACGACAGCAAGCTACCAGCCGCCTGCGAGCAGATGGCGACGACCACGACGACCATCGCCGTGCGCGCCGCCTTCCCCGTCGAGGAGCCGCTGATGTCGCCGCGCGCCGAGACGATGACGAACAACCCGCTGCACGATCAGCTGGCGGCCGAGTGCTCCGGCATGCGCTTTGTCGAGGTGCCGCCGACGCCGAGCGAGGGCCTGTTCTCGCCCCGCGAAACCATGTTCCCGCGCGATCCCTTTTTCCCGCTTGGCCGGCCCACGCAGGTAGCCGATCCGCGCAGCCCACCCACCAAGGGCGAGGCGCCCATAGTGCGCTCGATTGACGACTTGATATGATGGAAGGGGGCTGTGGAAAGCACACATGCGCAGAGACAGCCTCCGCGTGCTGGCAAGACAGATGAAAGGACAAGATGAAAAAGGAGCCAGCGCATTACTTTGGGAGTTTTCCATCTACCTGGACGGTTTCTTTTGTTTTCTTGGCATGCTCTCTTTCAAGCTTGATTTTCTTGGTTAACTATTACCATTCATGTCTCCATAAGCTTCATGATACAGGAAGAGGGATCAATGCCAAAAGAACAAACCTCGTTGTTTTTCATACAGGTCATTTGACTGTGGTACATACTACTGCCATCGTGACTAGAATCAAATCACATTGATTGTTCCTCGCGGGACTGGTTTCCCCTTGCATCTGCATGTTGACATGTTGGGAGGCCGTCTTTTTCCTTTTTTTTTTTGTATTGTATGTATACTACCTTTCTTTTGCCGTGCTACAAACTTGTTGTCCGGCCTGGTTCCCCTATTCTGTCCTCTGAGCAGCAGATAAAAAACATGCTTCTTTTTTCGTGTCTCCGGGGTATACTCTCTTCTCCCCTTTTTTGTGTTTTCTGTCCTCGACGCGCGAGAACAAAGCAGAAAACATCCACCAGAGCGTCAACGTCTGCGGGAAAAAAGGGAAAGAAAAAATAATACGGAGAATTACAAACGGGGTAAAAAGAAGAAGTACAGTTGGGCAATCGTGTTGCGCGAAGCAGGAAGAGGAAAGAAAAGAAAGTAAAAAAAAGGAAAGGGCAAAGAAGAAAAAACGAAGAAAAGACGAAAGCAGAATCATCAACTGGTCTTATTGCCATGCCGTGACATCATTTTTTTGTACCGCCGTCGAGTCCGCCGATTAAAACATAGTTCAGCCTCGCGGCAAGCCAGATCTGGGGATTCTTCTTCAGAGTCGTCGAAGGGCAGCCCGATCCGAGCATAAAAACAAGGGTTATCATGAGAGACGCCGGGAAAAATACAAGCATTTTTCAGCAAAGCCGAACCCCTTTTCGCGGGAAGGGAAGGACGGAAAGACGGAGAAGACGGGGAGGCGGTTTGGTGAGTGGGGGGGGGAAGGAGACGTAGAAACGGAGACTGAGAAGGCGTTGAGGCGGAGAGACGGAGAGTCAGAGGCGCGAAAAGGCAGGGAGAGAGAGAGAGAAGAAGAAGAAGAAGGAGAAGCAGAGAGCCGGTGAGAGGGTTCATTCGGCGCAATTACTCGCCCGACTGCACGGCCTGGCTCCGGCGCATCTTCTCGGCCTCGAGGTTCTCGTAGAGGAGAAAGAGGGCCGTCTCGTTGGCCTTTGCGCTGCCCATGATGGTGAACATTCTCTCGCCGGTCTCATCGTGAGGTGCCTGTCGAGTTAGCTTAGCTGACGGTGCAGGGAGGTGGCGGCGGCACGGTACCTTTGCAATAGAAATTCGAGCACCTGACGTCTTGCGGATCTCGCTGATCTTGCTGCCGGCACGCCCGATGATGCAGCCGACCATGTCTGCGGGGATGCTGATGTTTTGCGTCTGGATCTCGTTGCCGTGCTCGTCGTGGGTGGGCGGTCCGCGCGCGGCGGCGTCGGAGTCGGACCGGCGGTTGTTGGAGCGCGAGGGCGCGCCGTTGCTGAAGTCGGCGCCGTTGCCCGTGCGCGTGACGCGGGTGCTGCCGTAGTCGGAGCGCCCGCCGGCGTTGTAGCCCGAAGAGCCGCCGCCATTGCCGCCGCCGCCGCCGCTGCTGCCACCGATGTTGCCGCTGGTTGCCGTCGGGGCTGCGCCACCTTGGGTGCGGACGGCCGGGTTGTAGAGGACGGTGCCGGTGCCGCGCTGCCAGTCGTCGACCAGGCACTTGGCGATTTCCCAGATGGCGGCACGGATGCCCTCGGGCGTGCCCTGGATCTCGACGATGCGCTCGGTGGACTGGGGGAGCATCTCCTTCTGGGCGACCATGCGGACACCGGACACGTCTTGGATGTGCTTGATCTTGAGGCCGCCGCGGCCGATGATGGTGCCCATCTGGTTGTGGGAGATGAGCAGCTTGATGGCTGGAGAGGAGAGGGGGGGGGGTCAGCTGCGATCGAAGAGACGGAAACGAAGAGACAAAACAAACACGCGACCGGTCAAACATACGATGCGTGCCGTTGTTCTGCACGATGCCGCCCATGCCCATGGTGGGGACGCCCTCGAGCAGGGCGGCGGCGACGATGGAGTAGGCCTTGGCGATGGCCTCGCAGCCGCCGGTGATGGTGAGGACGCGGTCGTGGACGCCCTGGACGACCTTGCTGACGCCGGCCTTGACGCCGGTCTCGTCGCGCAGATCGGCGACGTTCTTGCCGGCCTTGCCGATGATGACGCCGGCCTCCTTGGAGGAGACGATGGCGCGCAGCGTCAGCTGCGTCTGGGCGTACTCCTCGTCGGTCTTGGGGATAATCTCGCCGTCGGGGCCGAGGCGGTCGTCGTCGATCTTCATGTGGTCGGACAGATCCGCAGCATCGTTGCCGTTGGACGGGGCGCCATCCTGAGCCGACATTTTTGTTGTTTTTTGATGGACGGTGAGGACGAGAAAGACGAAAAGGTGAGGATGAAAAGGCGAGGACGAAAGGAAGCGGCGGAAGCTCGAAGAAGGAGAGCAAGAGGTAGAGGATGGGGGGATACGCGGACAACGGACGACGGGGCAGAAAGGCGAAGGGTGAGGGCGAGAAGCGGAAGACGCGTGAAGATGGGGGAGGTCGAAAAAGAGGTGTTTTTGCGAGGACGAGGAAAAGAAGCGGGGGAAGGCGGCGGGCGGAAAGCACGTTGAGCGGAAAGTGAGGCGGAGGGTGTGACAAAAGAGAGAGAGAGAGGGAGAGAGGAAGAGGGGTGCGGACGGTCGAGAGAAGAGAAGTGAGGACGGAGAAGGGGGGGGGGGGGGAAGGTAATTCGGTGTGGTCGGGGAGAAGAGTGGAGGTGAGGGTGGGAGAGAGGAAAGAAGAGAGAGGGAAAGAGAGGGGAAGAGGAGAGAGAAGAGGGATGGACTTTTTCGAGGACTGTTAGCGGCGCGTCTGATTGGCCGAAAAGCCGTCGCACAAAGCTGCGGTACGCTGGGAATAAGGAAGTGAAAAAAAGATTAAAAAAACAAAGAAAAATAAAGAAAAATAAATAGGAAAATACGACGGGACAAGAACAGGACACGATAGAGGACCACAGACGAGAACACGAAAAGAAGATGAGACGACATTACGAAAGGGAAGACGATCCAATGGGACGAAACAGGAATGTATGAGAATTTGATTAAGGTCAAGGCGTGAAGAACTACGGAGCACAACTACAGCTATAACCAATCGCTGCCTAGCTGAGGACGACAGCCGCCAGTCGAGACCAGCCGGCTCATGGGGAGGCCGACCTGCCGGGCGAGCCGCCCGGCGGCGACGTGCGCGGCGAGACGTCCTGCCCGTCCGGCAGGCAGTCCTGCATCTGGGCCAGCGCGGCGGCGGCGGCCGTCTGCTCGATCTCGACCTCGACGCGCTGCAGGGAGAACTGCGCCGAGGCCACCGCGCGCCGGACGGCGAGGAGCGGCGGCAGCGGCGGCGGTGGCGGTGTCGGCGGTGTCGGCGGCGGCAGCGGACACGGGAGCTTGAGCCAGGGCAGCACGCGGGCGACGGCGCGGCGCCAGCGGCGGGCGGCGGGCGGTGGCGGCGGCGTCGGCGGCGGCGAAGGAAGGCTGCGTTGTTCCTCGTCCTGCAGGAAGGCGGCGAGGGCGGCGAGGACGACGAGGACGGCGCGGCACGCGTGGGTGACGGCGTCGACGCTCCGGGCCTGGGCCCAGCCGGGCAGCGGAGCCTCGTCGTCGCGGTGGGCGACGGGGTGGACGTCGGCCAGGGCGTCCAGCACGGCGGCCTTGTGGGGCAGCAGGGCGTCGAGGCGGCGGCGGGCGGCGGGCGCCTCGCAGGCGAGGGTGCGGTCGCAGCGCTCGGCGGCCTGGCGGGCCTGGTCGATGCTGGCGCGCGACGGCGGCGCCGGCCGGCGGCGGAGGCACTGCACGGCCAGCTGGGCGGCGCGCGCCGTGGCCTGGGCGCGGCGCGCGGCCGCCAGCAGCGAGGCCGCCAGCACCAGCTGCGCCTCCGTCCTGGTCTCGGCGGCGAGCGCCCGCAGGCTGTGCGCCCAGTAGTGCGCGGCGGCGCTGTCGGCCACGGCCGCGGCCTCGGCGACGCGCGCGGCCGCGTTCGCGAGAATAAAGGCAATCGCCGCCGGCGTCTCGGGGCTGCGCGCGCCCAGGGCCGCGGGCGGCGGCGCGCGCAGCGGCGGGATCGGCACAAAGCACGCCGCCGCCTCGTTGGTCCGCCGACGCCGCTCTTCCAGCGTCTTGGCCATGGCCTCTTCGGCCGCCGTGTAGTCCGTGCCGTCGGCGTCCATGGCGAAGGGGGTTGGGGGCGGAAGGATGTCGCACGTTCGGTGGAAGGAAAGGAATTGCTGGGGGGAAACAGCAGACGCGGCGAGAAGACGCAGCGAGACGCGGCGAGCAGACATGATATACGCAAACACGAAAGGGAGACGGCGGCTTGGTGAGCACAGCCAAGGTTCACGCCTACAAGGCGTGGATGCCTCAGAGCCCAATCCCTTGCCAGGGAACTGTGGCCACAAGGGGAGAATAGTGCCGTTGTAGAAAGCACGGCTCTTTTCTATCTCTGTGTATGAGGTAGTGTACGCGAGATCGAGGCTAGATCAAGGCTATCGCGACCGCAGCGCGGCTTCGTGCTCGGCCCAGAAGTTGCGGCAGGCGCGGTGCCCCCAGTGCTCGACCCACCACTCGCCAAAGAGGTCCTGGACGTCGTCGCCGTCGATGCCGCGCACGCGCTCGTCGCGCCGCAGCCCGCACACGACGCACGGCCGCGCCGCCGTGGGCACCGCCTTGGCCGTGGTGACGGGGAGGGTCGCGCTCGCCAGCTCGGGGATCGTGAGCGGCGGACCGCGCGCTGCCGCCGCCGCCGCCGCCTGCCCGCCGCCCGCCGCCAGCGCCGCATTGGCCGCCGCCACGGCGCTGCGCAGCTTGCCCACCTGGCGCCGCCAGGCGGCCACGACATCGGCGGCCTCGCGGTCCTCGCGCTGGCTGTGCGCCTTGTCCAGGCCGGCCAGCTTCATGCCGCCGCCCCGGCTGCTGCCCGCGGCCGAGATGGACATGCTCTGCGCCAGGAACTTGTCCCGGTGCCACCGCTGCTTCCGGCCGGCCACCACGCGGCCGGCCACCACCGCAATCTGCAGGTAGTTGCGCAGGAACGCCACGGTCCGCGGGTCCCCCAGGATGCGGCTGCGCACGGCGGCCGGCTGCGTCGCCATCGGCTTGAACAGGGCCTCCTCCGGCAGCGCCAGCAGGCTCGGAAACAGCGACAGCAGGATCGACGGCGGCGGCACGTTGGTCGGCGGCGGCGCCTTGTCTGGAAGGGTCTTGGGAGCGGCCTTCGCTGCCTGGGCAATGGCCGACGGCAGCACGTCCGCGTCCGCTGCGGGCGCCGGCGGCTCTTCCGCGTCCCAGTCCCAGCTGCCCGCCGCCGCTTCTTTCTTCTTCTCGCCGTTCTTGGCACTGCTCTGGGGTGCCGTCGCTTCGGATGCCCACGCATCCCAGCTGTCGCTGTCGCCGCCGCCGCCGCCGCCGCCGCCGCCGCCGCCACTGCCCTTTGCCTGCGCTGTCGCTGCTTCGAGACTGGGCCATTCCGTGACCGGCGAGGGCGTCCGGTTTTGGACCCTGTCTGTCGGGAACGACGCCGACTGCGGTGTCGTGACCGCAAGGCCCGGAAATGGGTTCCGCTCCCGGAAGGACGGGGATTTGGGGGGTGCTGCTTGTGTTGTGGCCGGGGCGGCGGACGTGCTGCCGAAGCTGAGCGGCGTCAGCAGACTGGCCGCAGCAGGCCTGCTGCTTCTCGTCGAAGCTGGTGCGACGTCCAAGTCCAGGCCCGGGAACGGGGCGGGAGCTGCCACAGGTGCCTGAGCCGCAGCTGCAGATGGTACCGGCTCCGGGTCCGACAAAGACAGGAGGTCGATGAGGGCCGTCGGTGGCTTTGCTGGTGGTGGCGGTGGTGGTGGTGGTGCTGCTGCTGCTGATGCGGCAGCCGTCGTGGTGTTCCTAGGCTGCGGGAGCACGGTGTCACCTGTCTCAAAGTCGCCAAACTCGTCGTCGTCGGGATCCCACTCGTCGTCGTCGTCGTCCTCCTCCTCATCCGCCAAGTTCTCGGCATCGAAAAGAACATTGGGATCTGCCGGCTTCTTGGGCTTGGTCAACACGGGCTCGGGCTCGGGCTTGGGCGTGGGTGCTGCACGAGGATTGAGCCACGGCTGTGTCTGGCGCGGCGCGGGACTCGACTCGGGCACGGACGGCAACGCCGCGCCCGGCGGTGGCTCGTCGTTCAGGCCGACGAGCGTGTTGGTCATGAGATCCAGGGTCGCCGCCCGGACAATGCGTGTCCTCGCCGGCGGCAGCTGGGACGCCGGCGGAGGAGGAGGAGCGCCGCTGGCCGACAGCAGATCGGGTATCGGTGCCGTCGCCGCCCCGCCCGGCGACGCTTCCTCAAAGTCCCCCCACGTGTCGTCGTCGTCGTCGTCGTTGCCGTTGTCGGCAGCGAGCGCGGGTCCAGGGACTGGCGCACGGCCGCCCCAGCCGGATGCCGGCGGACGAGGCTGCGCCGGCGCAGGAGGGGCAGCCAAAGCGGCGCTGAGAAAAGCAAACGGATCGTCCGCCGGCTGCTGGCTCTGGGCGGCGTTGGCTTGGGCTTGCGGCTGCTTCGGCGGATTCGGGGGGCTCGCGTTTCCGCCGCCGCCGGCAAACGGGCCGAACTGGGCAAAGAGGTCGGCCGACATGGTCGTTCCGGAGACGGACGAAGCGCAGCGCGCCGGAGCAGGCAGAGGGGGGCCAAAAGGCGTGCCAGGAGGGGTGCGGTGTCGTTCGAAGACGAGAGAGATTCGAGGACGACGTTCGGCGGCGCGGCTGAGCGATAGTGGGGCACGTGCTGGAGGGGAGCTAAACATAAGCATACTAAACATACTACAGCCCGCCCGCCTGCACCACAAAAGAGGCAGCTGCCCTCTCAAGCAAGAGGAAGGCACATGCCGTTCTGAGGCACCCCAGCCTGCTTCGTCTGGGCAGAGGGAAGCAACGGGGAGGCAGACGCCGGAAAGAGCTCCCCAGCAGCAGCTTCGCAGCTTCCTTCCCTACAGTCGAGACGTGTGGGGTCTCTGGTAGCGCGTCACCTGCCCGCCCCGGCGCTAGCCTTGGCGTGCTGGAATGCCAAAGCGGGCTATTGCCAGGCGGCCCATGCTGGCCACCGCCATCACCAACCTCAACCCGCCGCCCTCGGAGCAGCTGCATGCAGACAAGGGCAGCACCCCCGCACTGGCCGTGTCGCCCGCGCCTGTGATCCCTTCTTGCACCTGCTGCTCCGTGCGCTGCAGCGACCTGTCCTGGGCAGCATGCGGTCGCTGGACGAATGCCGGTGAGCGCTGGGGATCACCACCTGCTCGACGTCCTGTCCGCCTCCGTCTGCCGAAACTAACAAAAGCCGCAGGCGACGCTGGGAGGAGTCGCAGCGCGGCGGCGGCGACATTGCCGCGCTGCAGCGGGCCGTGCAGCTCGACGGGCCGCGCAGCCCGTGCGAGGCCGGCTGTCGGTCGGTCTGCTGGAAGGTAGGCCTCGTCTCGTCTCGCACCCTGCGCTGCTCTCTCTCTCTCTCTCTCCCAGACACCCTTGCTGATGTCTCAGGCCTTTCTTCTCTTCCGTGGAGTGGCACCAGCCAACCGCCGTCTCGTCCTGCGTGCAGCCCGCGAGGACTACGAGGCGCTGCGCTGCCGCTACCTGCAGTTCATCAAGCACCCGGAGCGGCTGACCGAGGCGGCCGTGGACCCCCTGGCCGATGATCCAGAGGTTGGTTTTTCCGTCTCTCCTCTTCTCTTTCTGGATGCTCTGGCTATGGATGCCTGCTGACCTCCAGTCGCCCTGGGATGCCTTCCGGCGCGACGAGGTTGTCCGCGCCGAGATCCTGCAAGACGTCCGCCGGTTGCCAGACGACCCTTTTTACCACCGCGAGGACATCCAGACGCTCATCCTGGACATCCTCTTTGTCTTCTGCAAGCAGAGCCCCGGCGTCGGCGGCTACCGCCAGGGCATGCACGAGCTGCTGGCGCCCATTGTCCATGTGCTCAGCACCGACGCCCTGCCCGTGGACGCAGACCGCGCCCCCGCCGTCTCCGAGGACGACCGCGACATGCTGGAGACGCTCGACGGCCGCTTCGTCGAGCACGACGCCTACGCGCTCTTTGCCAAGATCATGGACCGAGCGAGCGCCTTTTACGAAACCAGCAGCGCCCCTCCCCCGTCTGTGCCTGCTGTCGCTGATGCCGCTGATGCTGCTCCTGTTGCTGCCGCCGCTGCCGCTGCCGCCGCCGCCGCCGCCGACACCAGCAGCATCGTGCCGGCTGCGGATCTCTTCCCGGTACCGGCGCCGGCTGTTGTCGAGGAGAGCGCCATCGTGGAGCTGAGCAAGGAGATCCACGAAGGCACGCTGATGAAGGTCGACCCTGAGCTGGCCACCCACCTCAAGGCCATCGAGATTCTGCCGCAGATCTTTCTCATCCGCTGGATCCGCCTTCTCTTTGGCCGGGAGTTCCCCTTTGACCAGCATCTCGTCCTGTGGGACCATATGTTTGCCTTGGATCCTCAGCTTCGTCTTGTTCCTCTGATTTCGGTGGCTATGCTGCTTCGCATTCGTTGGCAACGTAAGCGGCCCTCTCTGCTCTCTTTCTCTCTCTCTCTCTCGGTTTTGGCGCGCCACGGCTGACACAGACAGTGCTTGACGCGGACTACTCAGCGGCGCTGCAGTCGCTGCTCAAATATCCAGCGCCCCAGCCGCCGTACGGACCACACACCTTTGTGGACGATGCCGTCTACTTGCGGGACCATCTAGACACGGCCGGGGGTGCAAGCTTGGTCCTGAAATACACCGGCCGGTCGCCGGCGCGCGTGTTGCCCCCCGCAAGCAGCTCGCCAGGCGGTAGCACCGCGTCCCGGCCGTCCACACCGGCTGCGGCGTTTGCCGCGGGCCTGGGCAGCCTCCGCAGCCGCACCCTCAAGGCAGCCCGGTCCCCTTTGCGGCTGGGGAAGCACGAGGCGGATGCCGTCGGAGAGGACGTGGCGGGGACTGAACCGGCGCACGCAGCCTCGGCGATGGCATCCCCGCCGCCGCCGGCGCCGGCGCCGGCGCCGGCGCTGCGGTTTGTCCAGCGCCGGGAGAACGTGGAGGCTCTGTTCCAGGGCGCCGCCAAGGGCGTCCTCGAGCGCAGCGAAAAGCTGGGCATCAACCAGGCGGTCCGCGATGCCGTCGGCGAGATCCGGCGCAACATGGCGCAGAGCTTCCAAGAAGCCCGGCAAGCCGCGAAGCAGACGCATCGCGCATCGAGCAGTGGCAGCGGCGGCGGTGGTGGCGGTGGGGCCGGCTTTTTTTCCTCGTCATCCACGGCGGAGAAACTTGCCGAGATGGAGCGGCGCAACCAGCAGCTGGCACGTATGCTCGATGAGACGGTCGCGTCCCTCAAAGCCGTGGCCAAGGAATCGTCTGCGGGCGGCGGCGCCGATGCCGCCGCTGGTGCCGAGAAGCGAGAGCAGCCGCCGCCGTGGGTCGAGGCCGTCGAGCTCGCCGCTGCCAAGGTGCAGTTTGTCAAGGTGTACCTGGAGGACGCAAGCCTGGTCTTGCCGTCGGAAGATGCGCCCGACACGGCCGCGAGCAGCAGCGTGTCGGACGAGCGTTCTGAGACAGGGCGGCCAGACAGCAAGCTCGACAGCAGCAGCACGCAGGGGCCGGTCGCTGCTTTGATGCCGGCCGCAGAGGTGGAAGCGGGCACACCATCCCTAGGACAGGGCTTGCCGCCACAACCACGGCGCTCCGGCGAACAAGCGGGCATGGACGGTGACCTGGCGACCGGAACGGAAGGGGACGACCACCCACTGGGTGGCGGCGGCGGCGGCGGCAGCAGCAGCAGCAGCAGCAGCACGACAGCGGCGCTGCCGCCGCGTCGGACGTCCCCCGTGCCGCCCTCCACACCACTCGCAGCGCCGCCGCCCGTCGACGACCGCCGCTCGCTTTTGAAGACCGAGGCCGCTGCCACCGCCGCTGCCGCCACCTCCACATCCACCACCACCGCGACGCGGTCGTCCTTGGCGCAGTCGTCGTTTGCCTGGATGTTGGAGCCCGGCGACGACCCCCCGCCGCCCACCGCCGGCCGGAGCATCCACCTCTCCCCACCGCCACGGGCGTCGGCCTCCTCCCAACAGCGCGGTGGCCCTTCTCCGTCTCCTTCTTCTCCCCGCACGACCCCCCGCGGCGGCGCCAGCAGCAGCAACAGCAGCAGCCGGGCCCGGCACGCGTTTCTGTTTGGCGAAGCCGTGAGCCAGTCGCCGCTGGGCGAGGCCAGCGGCAGCGACCCGCTGGCGACGGAGGACGTCTTTGGCCCGCAGCCGCTGCGGCGCGCCCTGCCCGGCGACCAGGCGTAGTTTTCGTCTTCATGTATGGTACAGAGCAGCTGCTAGGCATCCTAGACCCTGGTATAGAGGCCGCGAGAGGCCGGTCGACTTCACGGGCATGTTTCGTAGAGCAAAGCAAGGAAGCAAGGATGTCGTCTGTTAATAATACTGCATGCATTCAGAATGAACAAGTTGCACAGAACCACGGGACGGCCCAGGAAGACGACGGAACACAACGCGGCTCTTCAGCTGTCCAAAACCAGAACCTCGTGGGAGCAACCAGAGAAAACACCAAAAGAGCATGGCTGTCAAACAAGAGCAGATGTACCAGCAGCATCGAGAAATAGGCACGAGAGTAAACAAAAAAAAAAAAGAAACGCCGAGACCAGCCCAGTCTAGAACAACACCCACCCAACCCATCGATCTCGCGTGCTCGTTTCCGTTGTTGCAAGACGAGCACGCATCTAAGTGGGTGACACGGCGTATGAAAATCAACTGACATGCATCCACACCCACAGAAAAAAACAACACAAGGATCCCAAGACAAAAGACAGATTGGAAAAAAACAAAAAGAATCCGAGAGACACACAGCGCTGCGTACACCCGCCGCCTACATGATGGCACAGGTAGCTGTGCGCGCGCGCCGCCGCCCAATGCCGACACCGGGGCCGCCCAGGCCGCCCTCAGCATCGTACAGGTGGTTGTTGCCGCCGGCCAACCAGGCCCCGGCTTCCTCCTCGTTGAGGTGCACCTGCTGGGCCTCGCGGGCGCGGCGGCGGCGGCGGCGGCTGCCCGCGCCGGCCGCGCCGGCCTCTTCGTTGGCCTGCATGTAGTCGGCCCACTTGCGGTCGAGGCGGGCTGCGGCGGCAAAGTCGCCGCGCAGGACGCGCTTGGTGTGCTCGTCCACGGTCATTTGCCAGCCGTAGAAGCACTTGAGCGCGATGATCTCGGTGGGGAACGTGGGCGCCAGCAGAGAGGGGTCCTCGAGCGAATTCTTGGATGAATTCTCCGCCGCCGGCGTCTGCGGCAAGTTGATCTCCGCATTGCGCCACATCACCTCGCGCACGCCCATCCAGGTGACGTTGGGGCAGTCGTAGACGGCAAGACTCAGGCCAATGTAGGGGCGGGTGGTGCGGTTGCGGGTGCGGGCGGCGCGGGCGCGGACCATGGCGGCGGCCTCGGCCAGAGCGAGGTCTGAGATGCGGGTGTTGTCCAAGTCGGCGCTGCGCAGATTCTTGCAGGCGCGGAGGGCGGGCAGGAGGCCGGCATCGCCGAGGTCCTCGCAGTAGCTGACGGACAGGTGGGTGAGGCGCTCGGCACAGGGGGCCTTGGCGAGGTGGTTGGAAAAGAGGTTGTTGGTCAGCTCAGTGAGGTCCTCGAGGTCGAGGTAGGCGAGCTTGGGGGCGGTGGCAAGAATGGGCTCGAGCGCGGCGTCGGTCAGGGAGTGGCAGCCGCTCAGGACAAGCCCCTCGAGGTCCGGGACGTAGTGGCCGAGCGCGGACACGCCGCGGTCGGTCAGACGGTCGCAGCGGCTGAGGTCGAGGTGGCGGAGGCGGCGCGGAGGCACGAGGGGCCGGCGGGTCAGGATGTCCATCTCGGGATCGGTGCCGTGGACCATGGCGCACAGGGCGGCGTCGTTGAGGTCCTGGCAGCCGCTGAGGATCAGACGCTCGAGGCGGTTGGTGCGGAAGAGGGTCTGGGCGACCTCGAGGTCGTCGAAGCCGCGGACCTCGCCGACGCGGAGATCGCGCAAGTTGGGACACGAGCGGACGACCACCTGGACGCCGCGGGCGGTGACGTTCTTGCACCAGGACAAGTTGAGGACCTCGAGCTGGGCGCAGCTCTGGGCCAGGGTGATGCAGCTGTCGAGGTTGACGCAGGCCAGGCCGGTCAGGTTGACGTGGGCGAGCTTGGGGTTGCGGCGCAGCAGGCTCTCGAGGTTGTGGAAGTTGAGGAGCGAGCCTTCGAGGTTGGCGTTGACGAGGTTGCTGCAAGCGCTGGACATGAGGAGGGCGTCGTGGTAGCGCTGGATCTGGATGCAGCCGCGCAGGTTCAGGTCCTTGACAAAGGGGCCGGCCGCGGTGATGATCTTGGAGAGCGACTCGACGGGAATGGTCTGGTAGAACTCGGAGGCGTCAAAGGAGGTCCACAGCTGGCCGTCGAAGCAGAGCTTGTGGAACTGGCGGTTGACGCGCGACACGCGGACCAGCTCCTTGGGGCGCAAGAAGCGGAGAACGTGGAGCTTGACCTCGCGCGGCAGCGCGTTCCACAGCTGCCCAAAGGACTTGCGCGGCCGGGGCAAATACAGCGGCAGCGACGCCGTGCGGGTCATCTCGGCGGGCAGAGGGGCGGTGGGCCCGTGTCCGAAGCCGGGAACGGCGCCGGCGGCGGCGAGGTCGACCTTTCGTATGGCATGGCTGCTGCTGCTGCTGCTGCTGCTGCTGCCACTGCTGCCACTGCCGCCGGCCGTGTAGGGAAAGGGAGGGAAAGGGGTGGGCGGCGAGGAGAGGGAGGACTGGGAGGAGGGGAAGTAGCCATCGCCGGAGGACAGCGGCGTGAGCGGCGAGATGGCCAAGGCCGACGTGGCGGTGCTGGACGCCGAGGGCGCAAAGGGCGAGACGGCGGGGGCGAGGCTGACGCAGGAGAGACTGGCGCCGGAGCGGATGTACGGCGTGCTGGCGGAGCGGGCGCGGCCGGTCGGAGCAGCAAGGCTGGGGGACGAGGACATGCGAGCGAGGCCGCGGAAGAGGCGCTGGCGGCCTTTGCGCTTCGGCTGGGTGTCGGCGACAGGGTCGACGGGCGGAGGCGGCATTTCGACAGGCTGTGGCGGCTGCTCCTCGACAATGGTGTCGGGGGCGGCCGAAGACAGATCGGCCATGATGGGCGTTGACGAGATTGTCGGGAGACGGTTCCGAACTCAAAGAGACAAGAAGTAGGGAAGACGGGACACAGGTGCTGGTGGGTGTGATCAGCAGGTTGTCGGAATCGCCGCGACGTAGTGCGTAGTCAGACGCTGTCAGACGCCCATGACGATGAGCCCGAGCGAGTGTCCGTCGCAGAGAAGAGAGGTGTGGATGAGGGTTCAAGTTGGAGAAGAAGCCGAGAAAAGAGCGATGCTGAAAACAACGGACCCTGGCGGCGGGTGGGCTGAAAGGGAGACGAGCCGCCGCAACGAGAAGAGTCGACAGGGAGAGAGGATCAGGAAATAGCGAGAAGAAGCAGTCGATAGTGAAGCCAAAGTCGAAGAGAGGAGGAGGAGGAGAAGGAGGCCAGAAAGACGGCCGGGCGGGGTCCAAGGCGAAAGTGGATCGAGGTGCCCGGAGGATGGTCCACCGACGAGGCCAGGGGCGGGGGAAGGGAAAAGAGAGCGCAGGAAAACGACGAGGAACGGGGGAGGATCGCGATGTGAAGAAGAGGAGGGAAAAAAAAAAGAGGTTGGCTAGGACGAGGAGTCGAGTTGCGAGGAGGGGACGACCGGCGCTGGTTGGAAGGGGCCGGACGATAATACGAGGGCCGCGCGCCCGTTGTGGTCGACACGGCTGTGGACGGGGCAGGAGCGACTAGGTGGACGACGGGCTGGCGGCGCGAGCGCGAAAACAGGAAAGTGCCACGGCCGGTCGGTACCTCGCGCGCGTGGCGGGCGGTACTGTGCACTTGCACTTTGCTGCTGGGGAGGAGGAGGAGGGTCTGCGCCGTGCATACAGTGCAAGAGGGCTTTATCGCGGTATCACCCCACCCTCCTCGTGCCTTTTTTGCCGCATTTCCCCGCTCTTATCGGCGCGGCGGCAGCGACCAGGGCCGGAAACAGAAAGCGGTGTGGTGGCGTAGCCAGCCGACAGGCCGGACGGGGTGGAGAGCCGTCCGCTGTAGCGCCGGCCGTGGCGTGCACTTGCCCGCTGCAGCCGCTATTTCGGGAAGGAGCCCAATAAAACATACGGTACAAACACAGTACTCCGTACAAACGGCAGCAACGGTGCAAGGGGAGCGAGCCAATGCCTGTTGGTGTATTCTGGGCGACAAAGAAGCGACAGGCGAGGCCAGCCAGCGCTTGCCGAAAGCGGCGGCGCCGCGGGCCCCGTGGCCGGGCCCAGCAGCGACGACTTTCCGCGTCAGGTGGCCTGTGTCCCGTTGGGCATCTGCACTTATCGGGCTGACCTGGTCACACGTCGTTGCGTCGCGTGCCTGGTGAGACACGAGGTGGATGACGAGATAAGGGGCAGGCAGGCAGGCAGACACCAACGATCTACCATGGTCATTGCGCCTTGGCCTTGGCCCGCTTCTCGGCGCGGGCAATCTGGGCCTCGACGCCGATGCCGCCAAAGACGAGGCCGACGCCGAGCCACTGCATGCCCGACAGGCGGTGGCCGAAGGCGAGCACGGACAGGATCATGGTGCACATCTTGCGCGTGACGGTGACGGTGACGAGGAAGACGGACGAGAAGGTCGAGAGGGCGTAGACTGGCGGTCAGACCGAAAGGAGGGCACGGTGAGGGGCGGGAACGGGAAGCAAACGCACAGATGAAAATCTGGCCGACGGCGCCGCAGGCGGCAAAGCCGAGGACGTCGCGCCAGACGGCCGGGTGGCGGCGCAGGAAGGCGAGGGCGGCGGCGAGCTCGCCGGCGCCGACGTCGACGCCGAGCCAGGCGCCGACGCCCGAGTGGGCGAGCCAGGGGCTGAGGGCCAGCAGGTAGACGCCGGTGACGGCGGTCTGCATGAGGCTGTTGGCGCACATCATCTGGGGGCCGGAGTAGGGGCGGAACGCGGCGAAGATGTAGTCCTGGGTGCTGTTGGTGAGGCCGTCGAAGAGCAGGTTGATGCCGAGGAGGAGGAGGCCCCAGGAGGAGGACGACGACGACGACGACGCCTTTCGGTGCCCCGTGTGCAGCGTAAAGACGGCGACGCCGGCCGTGACGGCGGCGACGACCATGTACTTGTAGAGCGGGTAGCGGCGGCGGAAGAGGGCGACGTGCAGGAACATGACGGGCAGCAGCTTGCACGACTTGGCCAGGATGTAGGTGATGTAGTCGATGTGGGCCAGCGCCGCATAGCCAAACGGCGACGCCAGCGACGACGTCAGCGCCACCAGCAGCAGCGGCGCCAGCAGCCGCGCCGACGGCAGGATCGCCGGCACCGGGCGGCCCGCCGGCGTCGTCGCCCACAGGTACGCGAGGCCCGTCGCCGCCGCCATGGCCGACTGCACCGTGTTGAGGAAGACGGGGAAGTGGAAGACCTCGGTGGCCGCCGACCCGTCGTCGGCGACGGCCGGGTAGCTGGTGGTCGTCAGCTTCTCCTGGAGGTAGCCCCAGGTGAGGCTTCGGTGGTCAGCAAGAAACGCAAGAAACAAGCATGCGCGCAAACCAGAACCGACAGCACGTACAACGACCCGTAGATGCCGGCCACGGCCGTGGCCGCCTGCCGGACGCCGGGGCTCGCGGCCGCCGGGGCTCTCTTGGCCTCTTGCTCCTCCTTCTGCTTCTCCTGCTTCTGCTGCTCCTCCTGCTGCTCCCGCTGCTTCGCAAGCCGCGCTGCCTCCCGGTCCAGCTTGCTCACGTACTCCGACGACGGCTCGCGCCGCACGGGAGCGGGCTGCTTTGTCCGGGCCATGGCAATCGAGGTCGAACGAGTGGACGTCGGCTGCGGACCGAAATCAGGGGCGGACGCGTGTGTGCTGGCCGCGCTGACAACCACAGCCGTTTGCTTAGTGGACAGCTGGCGCGTTGCCGGCCCTGGCGGCTGGCGGCGTGGCGGCCCCACAGGGCACGGCACGTGCACGGTCGGCCGCCGAACGGCCGCCCTTGGCTGACCTGACGCCGCCCCGCCTCAACCTCAAACCTCGTACGCGGACCGTCCGCCCTCGTTCTCTCCCTCAGCATCCTGTCGTTTCGAGCTCGGCCGCCCTGCGTCTATATACCCGGCCCCATCTGGCGTCTTCCTTGCCGCTTGTTTCGTTTCTCTCTCGTTTTGGCCGTCGTTTGGTGCCGTCGTTCTGTCGTTCTGCCTTTTTGGCTTGGTGTTTTTTTTTTTCTCCGTCAGACGTTCGACAGCTTCGTTTTTGCGTCTGTCTCCCTGGCCGTCCTCCGACCTCTGCCCGCCCTCGACCCGCCATCCGACCTGACGACATCCCGTGCCCCCCCCCCTTGCCCCCTCTCCGTTGACCAAGGCCGCCGCCGCGACCGCCTCCCGCGAGCCGGCCTCCTTCGCGACGTGGCCTCGATCAAGTATGCTCCATATCTACGATGGCCCATCGGAATCGGAGTCTGGTGCGTCCGCTTTTGTCCCCCCCCGCCCCCCTTTCTCTCCGAGTGCGTGCCCCCTAACGCCCCTCCCAACGCCAGGCGCCCACGACCACCATGACACAGAGCACCCCGGCCCGCCGGGGCCGCGTCCGGGCCGCCCCCCCGTCGCCGCCGCCGCCGCCGCCGGCAACCAGCTCGCGCTGCCGCTGCACATCCCCAAGAACCGGAGCACCGGCAACCTCGCCCTCGACCACGCCGGCCCCGACCGCGCCCGCATACGCTTCTCCTTTGACGCCGGCGCCGCCGCCGCCGAGTACGATGCCCTGGCGCGGTACGTCTCCTCTTCTCCTCTTCTGCTCTCTGCTCTCCTCCATTCTCTCCTCCCTCCTCTGACCGTCTCCAGCTCCCCCATCATGTCCGACCACGACCACGGCCTCGGCCTCTCCGGGCTGCGCCGCATCCGCCAGAACATGCCGCCGCTGCGCACGCCCACGCTGCCCTCCGACCCGTCGTCGTCGTCCCGCAGCCCCTCCTTTGCTCTGCCGCGCTCCGCCTCCATGACCGCCATGCTGCAGCACGTCAGCTCGCACCCCTCGTCGTCCTTCTCATCCTCCTCTGCCTCTGCCTCCGCCTTTGCCGCCGACGCTGCCGCCTCCTCGTCCTCGCTGGCCGGCGCCGCCACGCCGGCCGCCTTCTCCGAGGACCTCTCGCGCTTCCCCTCCGAGTCGCTGCACTCCTTCTCCTTTGCCCACCAGTCCGAGGAGCTGCTGCACAACCGCCAGGCCGTCTTCAAGCGCTCCCTCGACTTCCTCATGAAGGACCGCGCCGCCCTGGGCTACTCCTACGCCGCCGCCTCCTCCCACGCCGGCCTCGCCAGCGCCCAGGCCCGCGCCGCCGGCGACCTCGAGACCCTGCACATGCTCGAGCTGCTGTCGCGCGCACAGCTCGTCGGCAGCGCCAACCTCCGGCTCCCCAGCGGCGGTGTCGGAGTGGGCGGCGGCGGCGGCGGCGGCGGCGACTCCGTGGGCTCCGGTCTCGGCCCCCTCACAGGGCCGCCCGACGTGTCCGGCGAGAATGTCTTTGAGAGCAGCTTCGCCGTCCCGCGCACCGCGAGCCCAGACCACGTCGGGCCCGCCTCGGCCGCGGGCTCCTTTTCCGACGCCAGCTCGCCGCTGCTGCTCGCCCGCCCGCCGCCGCGTCCAGCCTCGCCGCCGCGTCTTCGTCCGGCGGCCGACTTCTCCGCCGAGTCCTCCCGCACGCCCACCAACGAGAGCGCCACCACGCAGAAGACGTCGCCGCCCCTGTCGCGCCGGCCGAGCCTCGCCCTGCGCCGCACGCTGACCGACGTCACCCCCGTCGCCGTCCAGCAGCGCCTGCTCGACACCCTCGCCCTGCCCTACGTCGCCTCCTCCTCCTCCTCCTTCTCCTCCTCGCCCCCGGCCCCCGTGCCCCCCCCGCTGAGCCTCCTGGGCCACGGCGGCCTCAGCCCCCAGTCGTCCATCCTGTCCGCCGACGCCCACTCCGACACCACAACCATCCCGCCCCTGTCCGCCACCCAGCCGTCGTTTGCCGCGTCGCTGGCTGCCTCGCCGTCGTCGGCCTCCGTGGCGTCTGTTTCGGCTGCTGCTGCGGCTTCGGCCGCCGCCGCCGCCGCCGCTGCCGCCGCCGCTGCCCACCACGCCGCTGCGGCCGCCGCCCATGCCGCCCAGGGCCTCGGCCACCCGCCGGCGCGCTGGGTGCCTGCCGCCCAGGCCATCTTCACCACCGAGGCCAAGCCGCCCTGGACCATCCTGGCCGCCAACGACCTGGCCTGTCTCGTCTTTGGCGTCACCAAGGCCGAGGTCCGCAAGATGGGCATTCTCGAGGTCGTTCGCGAAGAGCGCCGCGCCTGGCTCGAGAAGAAGCTGCTGCAGGCCGACCACGATGAGGACGATGACGGCCACGCAGCCGCCGACCGCGTGGAGGACGCCAGCGAAACCGCCGGGGCGGACGCGACCGCGGCGCCGCCGCCGTCGCCGCCGCCACCGGAGCCTACTTCCAACGGCACCCGCCTCCTGGGCTCCCGCGCCGGCGGCATCACCGCGAAGCTGCTCAGCAGGCCCAACTCGCGCGCGCAGCAGGCCCAAAAAGCACAGAAGGCACCAAAGACAAAAAAGGCGCAGAGGGCGCAGAAGACAGGCCCACGCCCTGGCGCCGCGGCGGCGGCGGCCGCCGCCTCCTCCTCCTCCTCCTTCTCCCACCACGCCAACAGCCAGTCCCGCGGCGTCCTGCTGTGCGGCGACGTCGTGCCCATCCAGAAGCGCAACGGCGCCACCGGGTCGGCCAGCCTCTGGGTCAAAGAGAAGCGCGTCGGCCTCATCTGGGTGCTCGAGGAGATCCACGAGGACGTGGCCACCCTGGCTCTCGACGAGGACGGCTACGTCACCGCCCTGTCTGGCGCCACCGTCCCCATCTGGGGCGTCAGCAGCAGCACCAGTGGCGGCGGCGGCGGCGGCGGCGGCAGCAGCAGCAGCGGCGGCGGATACGACGACGACGTGCAGCCGCTGCGGCCCGGCGTGGACATTGGCAGGCTGATTCCGCGCATCCCGCGCCAGGGCATCGACGGCTGGTCCGGCCCGGTGGACTTTGCCGAAGTCGCCCGCCGCAAGTACTATTCCTGCCGCAACGGCGACCGCATCAACATCCCGGCCACCGTCGAGCCCATCCAGCTCGAGCAGCCAGGCGGCCCCCAGCCCGCGCTGCGCGTGTCCAGCTTCCCGCACATTGCCGGCATCATCGTCGTGTCCACCCAGTCGCTCACCATCAAGAGCTCCAACGCCGCCTTCTGCGGCGCCCTCTTTGGCTACGAAAAGCCCAACGGCCTGTCCATCAACCAGCTGGTCCCGGACTTTGACAAGATGCTGCAGGTGCTCACCGAAGTCGACGGCATCCGCCTCGTCGACGGCCTCGTCGTCCCCGAGCACAGCTTCCGGAAGGCCGCCGCCCTCGTCGCCCTGCGCGAGGGCCGCCACGAGGCCGCCGCCGCCATGGCCACCGCCTCGGCCACCGCGGCCGCCTCCCCCTTTCTCCGGCCCGAGGGCCTGCCCGCCCGCCACCGCGACGGCTGCGAGCTCAACATTGACGTGCAGATGCGCGTCGTCACCAGCGAAAAGCAGACCACCATCTACGAGGAGACCGTGGTCGAGGAGGAGGCCGCGGAGGAGGCTGCGGCTGCGGCTGTGACGGGCAGCTCGCCGCCGCCGCCGTCCGCCTCCTTCACCGTGTCCAAGCCGGAGCAGGTGTACGCCCTCTGGATCACTTACTCGCGCAACCTGCACGCGACGCGCAACCACCTCTTCGGCGCGGCCTCGCCGCTGCTGTCGGGCGCCGCCACGCCCCTGCACCAGCCCTCGCCGGGCCAGACCCCGGTCCACTCGCCCATTGACGCGCCGCCCGTGCCCGCCGAGGACCCGCTCGACCTGGGGCGCTCGTCGCCGTCCGCCTCGTTCCGCCGGCGCTCCCGCTCGTCGTCGTCGGTGGCCCAGTCCCTGACGCGCCAGCTCAAGGAGGCAGCCATGAGCACCGCCTCCAAGATCTCGTCGAGCTTGTCGTCGCGCAGCGCACCACAGTCGTCGGCAGCTACCTCTGCTTCGGCTACAGCCACGGCCACACCGTCACCGACGCCGACGCCGACGCCGCGGCCGGTGGGCACGGCGGCCGCTGCCGCCCCTGCGGTCACGGTGACGACGGCGCCCAGGGCCTCGCTGCCGTCGAGCGCGTCGCCGCCACCGCAGCACAGCGAGCTCCATTCGGCTCTGCGCCGCGCCGACGCCGCGCCGACTGCGGTCTCCCAACGAGCGCCAGCCACGGCGCAGCTGCCGCCGCAGAATCCGAAGCAGCAGCAGCAGCAGCAGCAGCAGCAGCAGCAGCAGAAAAAGAAGGTGACGATTGACGACTTTACGATTCTCGAGGAGATGGGCCAGGGCGCGTACGGGCAGGTCAAGCTGGCGCAGGAGAAGGCGACGGGCAAGCGGGTGGTGATCAAGTACGTGACCAAGAAGCGCATCCTGGTGGACACGTGGACGCGGGACCGGCGGCTGGGGACGGTGCCGCTGGAGATCCACGTGCTGGACTACCTGCGGCGCGACGGGCGCGGGCACCCCAACATTGTGGAGATGGAGGACTTTTTCGAGGACGACGTCAACTACTACATTCTGATGAAGCCGCACGGGCTGCCGGGCATGGACCTGTTCGACTACATTGAGCTGCGGACGACCATGGACGAGCGCGAGTGCCGCAGCATCTTTGAGCAGGTGGCGCAGGCGGTGCACCACCTGCACACCAAGACTTTTGTCGTGCACCGCGACATCAAGGACGAGAACGTCATCCTCGACGGCGAGGGCAACATCAAGCTCATCGACTTTGGCAGCGCCGCCTACATCAAGAGCGGGCCGTTTGACGTGTTTGTCGGGACCATTGGTGCGTTGCCTCGTCTGTTCACCCTTCTGTCCGCCTTGCTGACCAGCAGACTACGCCGCCCCCGAGGTGCTGGCGGGCCACCCGTACAAGGGCAAGGAGCAGGACGTGTGGGCCCTGGGCATCCTGCTGTACACGCTCATCTACAAGGAGAACCCCTTTTACAGCATCGACGAGATCATGGACCGCGACCTGCGCGTGCCCTACGTCGTCAGCGAGGACAGCATCGACCTCATCCGCCACATGCTCGACCGCGACGTCGACCAGCGCTACACCATTGACCAGGTGCTCCAGCACCCGTGGTGCCAGCTGGACTGACCGACCGCGTTGCCTCTCCGGGCGAGGCGAGCTTGGGACAGGAGGAGACGGGACGGCCGAGGGCCCACGGCCACCGAAGCGGCGGAATGGGTGCGCATGTAGGACTACATTTTGTGTGAGCGGAAAACGGCGGCAGGGAAAAGGACCCGGGGAGAGAGAGCTTGGGACTTGTGGGCTCCTGTTTTTCAATGTGGCATTCCCCCTCCCCCCCCTTCAAAAAAAAGGAGCACTTGCGGGAGGGTGTCTATGATTATGACCAGCGTTTGGCGGCGTTTTGCTTTTGTTTTCCATATCTGTCCCAACTGGATCGATCTTACGTCTCGCCCGAGGCTTCTCGACCCAATCTAAATATTGTTTTCTATCGGCTTCCATTTTTGTTTTATTTTCCGTTAAAATCCAATTGTGCAGCACATCATAGCACATATAAGAGAGTTTTTTTATTCACAAATAGATACTCATATCAGATTCCTACATGTCGTTTCTATGCCGTTTCTCTGCCTCGATCTGTGTTGTTGTCGGTCACGTCACATGATCCAGACATCGACACGTGATATCGCCCGGCCGAGGTAGTCCCCGGCAGGTAGTCCCCGGCATCGCTTAAACGCCCGGGGCGCCGACGTCGCCGCAACCTGTCGCCGGCGATTCTGGGACGTCGCCGCAACCTTTGTTTTCTTTCTCCGCGGCGGGCAGATCATGTCCCTCGAGTACATCTACGTGACCCGGCACGGAGTGAGTCGAGTGCTTGGACAAGAAGAGAGAGCGAGAGAGCGAGAGAGTGAGAGAGTGCTGATGAAAGTTCCGCTCCAATTGGGTGGTCGACCCGGCCACCGGCGACTACAAGGCGTATGTGCGGACGCCGACGGGCATCGCCGCCGACCCGGCGCTGACCTCGCACGGCGTGGACCAGGCGCGGGAGCTGGCAGCCCACCTGGCCGGCCTGGGGGGGCGGGGGAAGGCCGGCTCGGGCGCGGCGGCCGGCTCGGGCGAGGAACGACCGCGGCTGCCACCTGTCGAGCGCATCTACTGCAGCCCCTACTACCGCTGCCTGGAGACGGTGAAGCCGTTTGTGGAGGCGGTGGCGCAGGCGGACCAGCAGGCGGACCAGCAGGGCGGCGGCGGCGGCGGCGCGGCAACGTCTTCATCGTCGTCCTCGCCCTCGCCCTGGTGGGCGGTGCGGTGCGACCCGGGGCTGGTGGACTGGTTTGGGCCGGCGCCGTTTGAGCAGCCGCAGCCGGCGCCGCTGGCGGTGCTCCGGGAGCAGTTCTTTCCGTGGATCAGCCGGGACTACGGGAGCGGCGGCGGCGGCGACGACGACGTCGGCGACGCGGACACCACGTCGGGCATGGTGCCGCCGCGGCACGGGGAGTCGATGGCGCAGCTGCACGCGCGCATGGCGGCGACGGCGGCGCACATTGTGGCGCGCAGCGACGCGGAGGGCGTGCGGGCGGTGCTGGTGTGCTCGCACGCGGCGCCCATCATCGCGCTGGGCCGGGCGCTGACGGGCCGCGTGCCGGACGACGTCGAGGCCGAGGACTTTGGCGTGTTTACGTGCGGCCTCAGCGTGTTTCGGCGGCGGCGGCGGCGGTCCAACAGCCCGGACACTGCCGCCGCCGCCGCCGACGACGACGACAACCGCGCGCCGCCGTGGGACGACCAGCTCGGCACGCTGGCCCGGCAGACGTGGACGGGCGGCCGGGGCGTCGGCGGCGGCTGGGACTGCGTGGTCAACTGCGACTGCAGCTTCCTCAGCGCGGGCGAGGAGCGAGGATGGTGGGTCTCTCTGTGCCTTTGCTGTCTCTCCTGCTTTCCTGCTTTCTCCTGCTTTCCTGCTTTCTCCTGCTTTCTTCTGCTTTCCTCTGCCTTCCTCGACTCTACGCTCTTCTTCTGGTTTCCATTTGTCACACGTGTTGTCTGCTCTCCTATCTTGGTGGAGCACGACAACACGAGCTGGCCGAAACAGCAGAGAAGACGGTGGAAGAGAGGATGGAACGCGCGGAAGCCCGGCACATGCGTGCGTCGTGGCCTGGCTGGCGGCATGCGGCATGCAGCATGCGGCATGCGGCATGCATGCGTCGTGCTGCAGCGTCCTGTTTCACCAAACGACGAAGAACGCAAAGGACGGTGCATAAGCATACGAGGAGGCAGGCAGCAAGAGCTAACAGACGTGCAGGCGGTTTAGTGGCGACGACGAGTCGTTTGCAGGCGTGGGCGCGCACAGCGGTCCCATTGTGGATGCGGGCCTCGAGCTCGGCGTCGTGGTGGAGGGCCGGCGATTGGCAGGAGAAGGAGGAGGAGGAGGAGAAGGGGGAGGCCGGGCAGCCAAAGGAGGCCGGGCAGACGGCCAGCCGCGGCCACTGCAGGGGGCTGGGGACGGACATTCAGCGGCCGGAAAGCCGACATCGCGGCTGTGAGGCCGAAACGAGAGGGAAAGCCGGAGGAGGGCAGGCCGTCGAGGGCAGGCCGTCTCGTGCAGGATGCAGCTGGTGCATATGCAGGCGAGAATACGAGGCGGTCCAGAGGGCATCCATCTGGTGGCGGGCAAGAAAGAAGCAAAAAAAGAAAAAAAAGAAAAAAGCAAAAGGCAAAAGGCAGAAAAAGAAAGCAAACGCAGCCAGCGAAAGCGAGCGAAGGCCAACGAAACCAGAGTCAACGAAGCCAACGAAACCCCCAAGCAGACTAAGAGAGCCCGCCCAGCCGGTGTCTGTCCAATGGCGTCGGACGCTGCGGTGGACTCGACTCTGCTGGCTCGCATTCCAGAGTGAGACACGACAGCGCCCATCGCTCTCTCGCCGGCCGACAGACGTGCGAATGGGAACGCAGCCATGGGCCGCCGGCACGCCAGCCTGACACACACGGCGGCGGCGACCTGCATGGCCGGCCACGGAGGCAAATGGGAGCGCGGGGCCTCTGCCGTGCCACGGCCTATAAAACGGCTCTGTTCTCTTGGTTCGCTGGCTTTGGAACCAGGCTCTTCCCTGCTCTTGTGACTCGTCTCTTTTTGATTTTGATTTTTTTTTTGTTTTCTGCCCCTCCTCCTTCACACTCGCCGAACATCACTTTGCCCCTGCTGTTCGACGCAAGGGAAGGGATCCTTGTCGACTCGCCAAGTTGCTGTTCGTTCTGTCTGTCGTACGGAGTAGTACTCCGTAGTCTGTCCGTAGTCCTCTTATCTGCCGTCTGCCGTCTGCCTGGCCATACATGTGAAACAGCACTTCCCTGCCGTGTGCCTGCTTCTGCCTCTCATTGGAGCGCACGCCGCATAAAAAGAAAAGAAAAAAACGAGCCTGCCGCCACCGCTCAGGGCACCTCCGACGATGCCGTTGGCCGCGTGGCCCGGATTCTTGTGCCCAGCCCGTCTCTAGAAAAGATGCACGCCCTCGTCCTCGTCCTCGTCCTCGTCCTCGTCCTCGTCCTCGTCCTCGTCCTCGTCCTCCTGTCGCTGTTCGACCGAGGCTCGCGGCGCGTGTCTCTGCCGATCTCTGTCCGCGTGCTAACCGCGTCGTGGCAATGGAGGCTGCTGCCCACGCGATAAGGGCATGGGCTGCCTCTTTTTCTCCGCCCTCGCCGGCCGACGGCCGCTGCGATACGGAGCTTACACGCTAGCGCTCGTCACTTTCCCGCTGTGTGTACGGAGTATACGGAGTGGCTAGTCTAAGCATATAGTGGCGCTGCGCCTGGCCTGCGCCTGGCCTGCGCCGCCCGCGCCGAGCTGGCCACGGCACTCTCCTAGGCTCGAGCGAGCAGCGATCGGCAGCGCGGTCCTGGGCGAGCACGTCGTGGCTGCGTGTGCGTCTTGCTCGTGGCGGCGTCGTGGTGAGCAGAGACGCAAGGGAGAGGGGGAGGGGAAGAGGAGGAGGAGGATCGGCGGCCGGCCAGCGAAACGCGGAAAACGAGATCAGCAGCTTCATACTCTGTACGGCTACGCGTGTAGGCCTCCTGCACACCTGCCAGCGAGGCAGTCCGCGGCACCAAGAAGAAAAGAGAAAGACGAGGCCAGCCGTTCCCGTTGAAATTACGCGACCGTGCAACCGGGCAACAAAAGAGAAAAAAGAAAAAACAGGGCCTGGCCTAGAGCGAGGCTCGCCGGCTGAACTGCACCACGTCTTCTTGACAGTGGAGCCGGCGGCCAATGGGCGGGCTCTTGGCGCGTCGACGAGTGGCCCGGAAAGCTGGCTCCGGCGGCTCGCGGGACGCTGCCGCGGATGTTTTGATTGGCCGAGTCTTTTGTCTCCTGTCTCGTCGGGACATACGGAGGACGGACTTGCACTTGTAGTTGTACAGGATTTGTACACTCACCGTCGATCGAGCGTGTCCTGCTCGTGCCTCGCTCGTGCGTCTCTCGTGCAGTCTTCGTGGCTGCCGTCTGGTCTCTCGTGTCCTCGCTGCATGCAGGTGTCCTCGCTGCTGGCTCCAGGCACGACCTGCTGGCTCCAGGCACGACCCGGATGCAACACTGCGGCGGAACGTCGGAAGATTTCGAGCTGGAGAAAGCAGCGTGGTACTGGCTTGCAAGGTGCAAAGGATACGGCACTCTGTACAACTACAACTACAACGACAAGCACAAATGCTCGTACGAAAACATCCCCTGACTGCCCGCGCCGTGATCGTCGAGGCCAGCAATCCCCAGGCGGCGCCGTCCCGCTCGCGGAGAAGCACCGTTGTATACTGTAGCAGCCATCGGGACGCGCTCTCTCGGCGTACGTACGGCGTGCGCCAAACAGCCGACGCCCGCAGCGCGTTCGGGTATCTTGCCCGGCGATGGCTCTAAGAAAAGCAGAGATGGCGAGATGCCTCTGGTGGTCCTCGGACCAGACAGTACTTGTAAATACGAGTATACGGAGTATAGTTGTACAATATTTACTTCCTCCGTACTCCGTACTTATTTACTCCTCCTAGCGGCCCGCCAAAATGTCTCTCGGCGAGCAAGAGGCGCCAGCGTGCCCGGGCGGCCAATGTGGTTGGCTGGCTGGCCGGTCCATGGCATATCTGCAGAGCAGGGGGAGAGGCCTGGAGGGGGGGCACCAGACGATAGCGCGCGGCCAAGACCCGCAGTAGAAAAACAAGGGCCGGCCAAGGGAGCGGCCGTGGACAGACAGAGGACGCGGACGGAAAGGAAAGCAGCGTGTTTGTGAGAGGCATCGGGACGTTTGCTCGTTCCAGGACAGGTAGTTGGACGGAGCACGGAGTCATGCTTACAGCGGCGCCCTGTTGAAGCGGGCCGTGAGCGGGTGGTCCCAGCTGACAACCTGGTCCTGGAAAGCGGGAGCAAGTTGGGCCTGGGGTTGACCCTGGCGGAGATCACCCGCGGCGAGGAGGACGTCCGCCGCGGATTTAAAAGGGTTGTCTTTATTCCGCTCCGACAGCTGCCTGTAAGCCTACCCATGCCAGCTGAGGGCTCTGCGAGGCTCAGTACTCCGTAGTTGTGCTTGCTCAAAACGACCTGTGCTCCGTACGCGGTGGAGAAGAGGAAAAAGAGCGCGGCGGGAAAGTTGGCACAGCAAAGCTGAGCGCCGAGCGCAGGACACAAAACACGATGCAGAAGAACGGAGACCAGCCAGCAAGGCAAAATATGACAGAAAATCAAAATGTGACAGAATTCAGAAAATGTGACAGACGCCACCGCACTTATACGAAAAAAAAAAGGGCTCCGCTCGCGTCTCGGGCACCTCCTCGACTCGAGGTCGGCGATCTCACTGCCTCCTTGTTTGCTTTTTCGGCCCTGTTCTCCACCCATCCTCGCGTAGGTGCTTGTCTTGTATTGTGCAATACTGGCCGGCCGCAAGATTTGGAATCTCTCCAGAGGGCATAGCGTGGTGTCCAGATCAGGATGGCAAGACAGACGTGCAAGCATGGAGTTTTATACAAGTATATTTACGACAACTAGTTGTACAATACCCTGACTACGGCAGACACAGCACAACGACAGACGTCAGTGACGACAGCGACCGACGCAAGGGCGGCCAGAGCAGCCGGCGGCTGGCCGTGCCCCTTTCCTAGGTGTAGTTGAGTACCTGTACTTCAGCAAATAGCTGTCCGACTGAGCGTATCGTCCTTCCCCACAACACTACGCTCCTCCACTTGTCCCCCTTGCGGCCCTGGCGCTAGGGCCAGGGTACGGATCCGCGGCCGGCCTAGCCATACGTGCTCGTAGTCTCTGGTAGTCGCGCCCTTGCTCGCCGGTTGTTCTGTCGCCCCTCTCTGTCTGTCCGTCTCTGCTGCCGCCAGACCGGCAGCTGAAAGCTGTCTTTCCCTGGCGCCCCCCCCCCCCTCCGATGCAACGCTGCCCTCCCCCCCGGGGCTAGGCACAGGCCTCCCAGACCTCCAGACCTCTCCCCTGGGTCGCCGACAGGCCCTCGCCCCCCCCCTGTCTGCGGCCCTTGATTCGGCTGCCCAGCCAGCCAGTTCATTTCTCTCCAACGTTGGACGTCTGGCTTTGTCTTGTCTTGGTCGCTTCCCCCGGTCTGCGGGTTGGCCGGAAGTCCGTCTCTGTCCTTTTTCCTCTTATGCCGCCAGGCCCTCCGTCAGGCCTCTGGGCTGCCTCTCTCTCTTTTGTGACCTGTATCGTGCAGATGGCCAGACGACTCGTTCCAGCTAGTTGTACGGAGTAGTTGCCCGAGTCCAAGTCGGCGTCGAGTAAGCAGACAGGTACAATATACAGGTACAACCACAATACAGCCCGCCTCCGCAACATTGCTCGTCTCTGCTGCTCCACCCGTGCAGATGATCGGCAAGCAGCCGGCGTCTTTGCCCGCCTCCCCTGCTTTTCCTCTCCCGGTATCAGGCACCGGCGCCCTCCGTATCAGCGCGCCGGCGCCCTCTGCCCAGCCAGCAGGACGAGGGGTGCTTACTCCGGCCACCGAGGCGTTGCGTGCTTGTGCTTGTCTGTAGTTCTGTTTGTATGTTCATTTCGATCGTTTGATCTCGCTCCGGCCCCCTGCTCATCCCTTGCAGCCGCCGTCGGCCTGCCGGTGCTGTTCTGGGAGGCCGTCTTCCCAGTCCCAATCTGGCAAGAAGATACGCCCGCGGGCTCTGAGACCAGACGGCCACCAGGCAATCTGCTCTTGCAGCGAGAGAAATAACCATGGCGTCGTTTTGCACGTCAAGGAGGGTCCGTCTGTCCGTTTGTGATATTGAGAACGGGGAGGGAGCCGGGACATGTGGCCGGGCAACGGCCAGCGCAACAGGAAGAAGAAAAGAAAAGAAAAGAAAAAAGACGAGACAGAAAAGGAGACCCCAGCCTCCCGGCGGGGGCATCACCAGAGCGGCGGAGAGGTTCATTTGATTTTCTGCACGCGCTGGCGTGTCGCTTGGGGGGGGGGGGGGAGGAAGTTGACCTGCGGTTGCATGGCTGGCTTCAGCCTCGGCGGAAAATACCTCTCGCCTCCGCCGCCTCCTGTCTCGGATGCCCCTCTTGCCAGAGCGTGTGCTTGGAAACACACACGCCTCTGTGGCACGCTGGCACGCATGCAGCATGCACAGACACCGAGGCAAAAAGAAAGGAAAAAAAACTAGACGTGCAAGCCACGCAACCGAAACACGGGCGACGGAGCTCGCGGAACCACAGCCGTCTGCCGCGCCCTCTCCTCTCTGGACCACTCTCTCGACCAGCCTCTCTGTCTCTGGAATTCAGAGCATGTCCCAGTCGTAATAGCACCCCCTCTAAAATCCTACAGATAGTTGTAAACACTCCCCCCCCTCCCCTCCCCCCCCCTTCTTCCCCCCCCCCCCCCCCAGTCGTCCTCATTCAGCTTGGCCGGTCCACCCTTCTTCTCAACCCCCCCCCGTCGATCCGCCCCATCTGATCGGCCCTCTCCCTCCTGCTACCCTACCCCCTCCTCTCCCATCCCATTGTCGAGTGGGCCGTCCTCTCTGTCTCGTCATCTCTCTTGTGCTCTTAAGAGTCGACGTCCGTCGTGCTCGTCTTTGTCGTTCTCTATTGTCTTTTGCAGTTGCTCCCGTTTCTTGGCTGTGCTCGCCCTCCTCCCTCTCCCCCCCCCTCTCTCTCTCTCTCCTCCCTCCCTCCATCTGTCCGCCTATTTTATATCCAACGCCTCGCCCGCTCCCTTGGTTTGTCTCCATCCTGCATTCTTCCTGTTGTTCTTGTCTTTGGTGCCTGTTGCGTGTGTGTGTTCTGACTTGGGCGGCCGTCTCTCCATTCCTCGGTCCTTTTTGTGTGCACGGTTCTATTGTTTCTCTCTGGCACGCAGAGACCCCTTTTGAGCCTCGCCCCTTGTTCTCGCTGTCCCGTCCCCTCCCTTGGTCTGTCTTGTGTGGCTGTCGTCTTTTTGGGTTTCGTCTTGTGTTGGCTTTTTGACTTTGTTGCTTTCGCTCTCCACTCTCCACGTTTGGGTGGGCATCTGTCTTTTTTCCTCTCTCCCTCGATCTTCAAAAAAAGTACACCCTCCTCATTCTCCCTCCAGCCAAGCATTCCATGGCTGTGAAGACGACGACAGCCGCTGCCCAACGCCGCCTGCGGCCCCTGGCGCGGCGCCTCCTGCAGAAGCGGCGCAGCAGCATCGGCGGCGGCGGCGGCAGCATCGGCGGCAGCGGCGGCGGTGGCAACCGACTGGCCGCGCGCCTCCTGGCCCTGCGTCGGGCCAGGCAGCAGGAGGCGAAGCTGCTCAAGCTGAAGCTGGAGGCAGACAAGGTCGAGCTGGCAAAGAAGGCGGCCGCCGCCTTGACCTGGTCTCGCGGCTCCGTCTCGGCGACGACGACGACGATGACGACGTCGGCGGAGGCGGCGTCCGAGCTGGACGCCTTTGACGAGGAAGAGCGGTTTGTCGCCGACATCCTGACCAAGCTGTGCGACGCCGGCATTGCCGCCGAGGACAAGGTGCCTCAGCCTGGCCCCATCATCGCCGTCTCCAATGGTGGGTTTACACGCGCCGCCTCTTTTTCCTTTTTTGATATTGTCTAACAGCACCGCAGATGGCGACCACCTCAAGCCGGGCCAGGTGACCCTGCCCAGCATGTGCCAGACGGCCTGTATGCTGAACTTTTGGCACGGCGACCCGCTGGACTCGGGCTTGATCCGCAAGGCCAGCATCGGCAGCGTCGGCAGCGTCGGCAGCACCAGCAGCATCAGCAGCATCATCAGCAGCATCAGCAGCCTCAGCAGCCTCAGCAACAGCGACAGCGAGGCCTCGAGCTGCGGCGTCCTGCGGGGGAGCGGCCTCTTGACGCCGGCGACGTCGGTGTCGTCGGGCTCGCGCTCGTCGTCGCTCGAGCTCGACGACGCCGAGAGCATCAGCGTCGTCTTTGACGAGGTCCCCGTGGTCTGGCCCGTCCCCATCGGGCCGCCGGGGCCGCCCGCGCCGCCGTACCAGACGTGGCAGAAGAAGTTTGGCTACGCCGACGGGGCCAGCCCGCCGCTGCAGCGCCAACAGAGCCCCTGTGCTCCGGCGCCGCCGCCGCCGCAGGAGCAGCCGAGCAGCGACTGCAGCACGCCGGCAGCCGGCGCGCCGGCCGGCCGCCACAGCCACAACGGCATGCCCTCGCCGCCGCAGTCGCCCACCGACACCAGCCGTGCCGACGCCTTTGGCGGCCGCGCCAAGCCGGCCACGGCCTCGCTGCCGACGCCGCCGCAGACCTTTTCAGCCTCCATGCAGCAGGAGCAGCAGCAGACCATGGTCGAGCAGCGCACGCTGCCGCCGCTGCCGCCGCTGCCGTACCAGCCGGCCTTCCACCGGTTCCCGCAGTACGAGCTGCCGCCGCCGCAGCCGCCGCGCCGCGACAGCAGCGGCATCGCCACCACGGTGGTGACGCTGCCGCCGCCGGGCCTCGGCCGCGAGCCCCTGACGCCGGTGTCGCCCCTGGCGCTGCCCAGAGCCTTTGGCAGCGGCAGCGGCCACAGTCCGCGCATGGCGGCCAAGCTGGAGAGCCGGCGGCGGGACCGGCAGGCGTCGTCGGCATCGGCCTCCTCGTCCTCGTCCTCGTCCTCCTCCTCGTCCTCCTCCTCGTCGTCGTCGCCGGCGCAGTCCTCGCCGGCGGGCGGTCGCCGGGGGACGGGCTCGTCGCTGCCAAAGCCGCACTGCAACGTCAAGTACGAGACGGCCGAGCTCGACTTCATCATGTACCAGCGCACGACCAAGAACCGCGCGTGGGACGACGTGACGGCCGCGTTCAACGCCGCGCTGCCGCGCCTGCGCCAGTACGCCGACATGGACTACGGCAGCGGCAGCGCCGGCGGCGAGGCCAAGGTGGCCATGGACCGCTACCGGGCGCGCCCCGAGCGCACGACGCCCGGCCTGCAGGCGTCGTACTACCGGCAGCGGCTGGCGCTGCCGCTGCTGGACGAGGCGGGCCGGCTGGTCTTTGACGAGGCCACGGGCAAGCAGGTCTTCACCGAGGTCATGGTGCGCGACGACAAGAGCCGCAAGAAGATGCGCCGGCTCACGGCCACGGCCACGGCCACGGCCACGGCTGCCTCCTCCTCGGCGACCCCGGCGACCTCGGCGACCTCGGCCGGCTCCAAGGCCGACGATACGCGCGTCCACCTCGTGCTCTACTTCCCCGAGCGCGTCGCCTACTACAACTACTGGTTCGTGTCCGACGAGGACAAGGCCCTGGCGCGCCAGCGTGGTATGTTCTCTCCTCCTCTCCTCCTCTGAACCCCCTGCTAACAGACAGCCTACGAGCGCAACCTGCAGCGCGCCCAGCGCGGCCTTCCCGCCTGGCGTCCCGGCAGCGATGACCCCGAGACGGGCATCCTCATCCGCAACAAGGACTGAGCGCAGACTGCGCCTCTCTGTATGATTACCATGTGGCTCTCTCGTTTTGCCCCGTTTTCCTTTTCCTTTTCCTTTTTCAGTTTTATTCCCCTATACGCTCGCTTCCGGTCGGATGTCTCTTTGATCTGTCGTGCCGTCATGATGCCCTACGCCCTGTTTTCTTCCGTCTCTCGTTTCTCTTCTTTTTCCCTTCGTTCTGCTTCAATGTCCATCGCACCGCAAGCCAAAAGCGAGCATTGTTTAGCCCTTTTTGTGTCTTTTTTCTGTCTCTCGTTGGTGGATATGTGTATGATGGAGTCGACTTGGTCTACAACAAAAACAAAAAACAAAAAAAAAAACGACAACAAAACGACAACAAAACGACAGCAACAACAACAACAACAACAACAGCAGCAGCAGCAGCAGCATACACGACAAGGCGGCTGCCCATGTACGATTATGTGTTTATGGAAAAGAAGCAAAAGGGGGAAAGGGGGACTGGTGGATTCGCTTTGTCTGCAGATTGAAATTGACTTGCGCCTTTGATTCAAAACACCATCGGCTGCCGTGTGTGTCTGTGTCTCTCTCTCTATGCCTCCTCCTCGCTGTCCGAAAACTCCTCCAGGTCCGACGCGTTGCCCGTCCGGTAGTGGTACGCGTCCCGCCCAAACTCGTCGTCCGACGACACCTCGTCCTCGGGGTAGTCGTGCGTGTAGTAGTTTTCGGCTGGCGGTCAGAGCACAAAGAAGCAGCAGGAAGGAAAAGGAAAAGGAAAGGAAAAGGAAAGGAAAAGGAAAGGAAAAGGAAAGGAAAAGGAAAGGAAAAGGAAAGGAAAAGGAAAGGAAAAGGAAAGGAAAAGGAAAGGAAAAGTAAAGGACGCACCGTTCTCGTCCTCGTCGTCGTCCAGCTCCTCCTCGCTCTCGTCCTCGGCGCCGTAAAAGTACTCCAGGTCCGGCTCGTTGTCGAACACGAGCAGGCCCACGCTGCCGTCGGCCGCCCCCCCCGCCGCCCCCGCCGCCGCCTGCACATGCGCCGCCTCGTGGCCGGGGATGCGCACGTACGTCTCCGTGACGTAGTCGTCCTCGTCCGTGTCGCTGGCGGCGCTGGTGTCGTCGTGGTCGTGGTCGTGGTCGTGGTCGTGGTCGTGGTCGTGGTCGTGGTCGTGGTCGTCATCGTGGCCGTGGCCGTGGTCGCGGTCGTCCGCGCTGTCGACCACCTTCTCCTCGCCGTGGTGGACGTCCCTCCGGCCCGGCTGCAGCTTCGGCCTGTACTTGGCATAGGCCGCCCGCCGCCGCTCCGCCGCCGCCGCCGACATGTCCACGCCGCGCGCCGGGTGGGCAGACGGACGGGCACCATCCGCCCCCCGCGCCTGCGCCTGCGCCAGGTTGCGCCCGATAATCTCCAGCGTGTAGTCGTTCATCTCGCGCGTCAGCTGCTCCATGTCCGTGTCCCACTGCCGGCTGCGCAGCGACGGCGGCAGCACCGGCGTCGGCCGCTGCGCCGGCTGCTGCTGCGTGTCCGTCCCGCTGGCCCGGCTGGCTTCGCGGTCCGCTTCTGCCCCTGCCAGCACCGGCGCCGCCGACGCACCGCCGCCCGTGGGCTTCTTGGCCGGGCCCTTCCAGCCCGGCCGCTTGGGGAGAGGGGCCGGCGCGGCGGGTGCTGGCACAATGCTGCTGCTGCCGCTGTTGTCCACCGCCACCGCCGCCGCCGCCGCCGTCGTCGTCGTCGTCGTCACCACCGGCTCGACCGTCCTCCCGTCGGCCGTCCTCCGACGCTCCTTGTGGCCGTGGCGCCGGCTCCGCTCCACAAACACGGCGGCTGCCTCGGCAGCGAGCGCCGCCCGCCCGCGCGGCGGCCCGGCGCCTCCAGCGGCCGCGCCTCCTCCAGCACCGTAGCGCGCCCGCTTGCGCACGCCCGCTGCCCCGGCCACGCCCAGCACGGACGCCGCCGCGCTGTGGGCGGCCAGGAGCGAGTCGCGCGACAGGTGGAACCGGCGAGGCTCCGCGGTGGGGGTGGACGTCGTCGCCGCCGTCGTCGTCGTCGTGCTCGACAGCACGGCCGTCACCGCCGGCGAGGTCGCCACCGCCCGCCCGCCCTTCCCCCCGTCGCCCCCCCGCTTGCGCTTCTCGTCGCCCGGCCGCGTGGCCTGGATCGTCGGCGGCCGCGCGTCGTAGTCGCTGGCGGCGGCGGCGGCGGCGGCGGCGGTTGCAGCAGCAGCGCTAGCCGCCCGCGCCGCCTCCGGGTCGTGTCGCCGGTACAGAAAAGCATCGCTCCGGTGGCGCTTGGTCGTGTGCTCGATGCCTGCTGGTCAGCAGCCTGTCCTCTCACGAGGCCCGTCGAACAGCCCGTCAAACAGGCAACAAAACGCACGCAAAAACGACGGCACCGGCCCGTCTTCCGTGCGCTTGCGCTTGACGTGGATCACCTGCGGCGGCAGCGACATGGCGGATCCGGTCCGGCAGCGCGGGTCGTCGGTGCAGGAGACAAGGCAATCCAGCAAGAAACGACGTTGTGCTCAAATCCTCCAAATTCGCCCTGGCGACCAAAATAGCGGCTTGCGCCGGGACCCACATTGCTGCTATTGCTACATACATACAAAAAGCTATCAAAGCTACGGTTCAGCGATTACCCATAGAGCCACCTCGCGTCCTCAAAACAACCAGGATGAATCTTGCAAACATGAAAAAGAAAAGGTTCTCAGGAGAAAGACCGCCCAGATAAAAAAGCCCCAGCACAGACGCCGCGTCCCTCACCGCCACCACCGATACAGGCGCCCAAGAAGGCCGCCTAGCCACTCGACAAAGATGAAATGGACATAGGCGGCAAGCCAGGAGTTGTTGCCGCGGACGGCGCCGGTGTTGGCCACCGGGTGTGCCTCGGCAGCGGCGCTCGTGCTCGTGCTCGATGGCGGTTCGTCGGACGCGTCTGGGCCGGTCGGGGACACGGTCTGGTCTTCATCGGCGGCGCTCGCGAGAAGAACCGGGCCCTCCGCGCTGGTGACGACGACGGCCGGCCCAGAAGGCACTGGATCGAGGGCCGCGGCCGCTGTCTTGGGCGAAGCGTGTGGCGACGATGGCCCCGGTCCGTCCTCGGCGTGGCCTTCTTCGACAATGCAATGGAGCGCCGGGCTGTCAAGCGCAAAGCTGTCCCGGCTGATGCTGCGCTGGTGGGCCTCCAGACGCCGGCCGGACAGCCGACCGCCGCCACCGGCGCCACCGGCGCCGGCTGTGGGCGATACGGACAGAACTTCCCCCCCCGCCAGATCAAACGAGCGCTTGCGGCCCGGGTCGACGACGGGCGAGGCAGGGAAGCCGTCGAACGCGGTGCGGTCTTCGTCGAGGCCGGTCTCGAGGTGGCGCACGCGCTCGAGGATCTCCTCGCGGCTGCTTGGAAACCGCTCCAGCGTCGGGTCCTCCGGGTCAAACGCCTGCGCCTTGCTGTCCTTCTGGTCCGCGCCGTCGCCGTCGGTGACCGTGCCGTCGTCGCCCTGCGGCCGCGGATACAGCCCGGGACTGTACTCGCTGCCGCTTATGCTCGCCGGCCGCTCGTAGCCCCCGGCAAACTCGTAGGCAAACACGGGCGCCTCGTCGTTGTGGCCGTGGTCGTCCTCGCCAGGGAGCTCGTGGGAGAGCGCGGGGCCGATGTCTGCCTGCGGAAGCTGTTGCTGTCAGCAGCGCGCCCATCTCCATCTCTGGATCCAGAACCTGACCTCGTCGTCGGGCCCGTCCAAAGCCTCCTCCATGCCATGGACACGCCACGGTCTGCCCGACAGGACGTCGGGCGCGAGAAACAGGGCGTCGGGCGGGGGCGTGGGCGGCTTCTCTGCGCTGCCGGGACGTCAGCAATCACACGGACAGACATGGCCAGCCACAGGGGGTCGGTCCCGTCTCTCCCGCACCTCGTAAAGTCTGCCACCCGCAGCAGGTTGTTCTGGTTGCCCTGGTCGTCTGTCACCGTGGGCCGGCTCTCGTCGAGCAGCCACCAGTCGCCGCCGGCGCCCACGCGGAACTTGTACTGGACGGCCGCCGTGCCGGGCTTGACGCGTATGGCCCGCGAGAAGACGTGCTCGCCCGTGGCCGTCTGCGTGTGCGCCATCTCCAGCGGCGTCCACGGCGGCGACGAAAACGAGCCAGCGACAAACAGCGGCGGCGCGATGGCGGCCGTCCGGTACGAGATCTCGACGGTGGTGCCGTCGCCCTCAGCCATGGTGGCGGCGTCCATGTCACGGGAGGGCGGGCCACGGGAGATTGTCGCCTCGACAAGGAACGAAGTGCGTCGTCGTCGTCGTCGTCGCCGTCGTCGTCGTCGTCGTCGTGCAGCCAAGCGACAGATGCATCCGCAAAGCCGTGTCGTGAGAGGAGGGGATAAAAATAGAGCGTCTCTAGGGAGCGGAACGGAGAGAGGCCGACGAGCGGCCGGCCAAATAGGGGGAACGGGAGCGAGGCGCGGCACGATCTGGGGAACGGCTCGGATGAGGCTTGACAAGGGGAAAAAATGCCGATGCAGGAGAAATGGGTGGCGTGGACGTCACGACTGCCAGACAAAAAAGGAAGCAAGCCTCCGGTGGTGTGAGCTTGCTGGCCGCTAGCGGAAGGCACTTGCACGGAGGCCGTCCTTCTTTGAGAGAGCGCTCTCTGGAGCAAAAGCTCCAATGCGCCTTCCTCCACCAAGGGTAGGGTTCTTCGTCCTGGCCCCTGCCTCTACGCCTTCCTCGCCACGGCGTTTACGTCACAAAGAGATTGGGGGAGGAAGGCACGCTCCGCGTCACTTGCACTTGCTTTTCTGTCTTCTTTGACGCCGGGTCGTCGGCCTGGACGGCTGCTTGTCCGCTCATTGTTCCCACTCCCACTGATATGCTCAGCAAAGCAACGGGGTAAGTAAGGTGACTGCGAGAAAGCGGGGAATGCGCCGTCTGTGGTCGAGACCATGCGGTGGAACGGCGACGTCACTGACTTTGGGGCGCCGGCTCCACCACGGTATCAGCTTATCTGTGGGTCACGATATGGTCACGTGGTCATGGCGCAGAAAAATTTCAGGTACAGGAGGAAACGCCAGCGTCGCTCGACGAGGCTGCACGACCAGCACACGACACGATGCTGCGATCTGCCATGGGACCGCTGTGCCCCGCGTGTCGGTGGGCGACGAGGCCGGCACGGCGTGCCCAGCTGGCCATGCCCACGCCCGTGCCATTTCTTCCGGCCAGGTGGGCGTCGGCCCAGCGCCAGCGCCGCAAGACGCCCTCGCGCATGGTGCTCTCGGACACGGTGGCGCGCCCGCCGGCGGCACGGCAACCGGCGCGGCGGAAGCAGGAGGGGCCGTTTGCCGGCATGAACCGCACCGTGGCGAACGTCCGCGAAAAACCGGCACCGGCCACGACGACGACGGCGGCGGCGGCGACAGCATCCACATCGAGACACGAATCCCGGCGCCAGCTGGACAGGAAGGAGGGGAGCCGGGGCCAGGCTGGCGGCAGCGGCAGCGGCGGCGCAAAAAAGCCGTTCAAGGCGCTGCGCATGCAGCAGTCGCTGGCCACCATCGGCTACGGGCAGCGGACGCACATCAAGACGCGCCTGCAGGAGCTGACGCGGTTCGACGAGTTCCACCTGCTGCCGGCGGTGCAGGCGGCCATCACGTCGGACGCGCTGCGCGGCCTGGTGGACGTCAAGCCGACGCCGATCCAGCGGCTGGCGGTGCCGGCGCTGCTGGGGCAGACGGTGGACCGGCGCGCGTCGCGCCAGCGGCCGCCGGGGGCGCTGCGCGAGTTTTTGCTGGCGGCCGAGACCGGCTCCGGCAAGACGCTGGCCTACCTGCTGCCCGTGGTGGACGCGCTGAAGCGGGCCGAGGCCGCCGAGGGGGAGATCCTGGCATACAACCAGCGGCGCGAGGAGGAGCGGCAGCGGCGGGCGAGCGCGGAGGCCGGCGCGGCCGCTCCTCCTCGCGCCGCGCGGTCGGCCGCCGCCGACGCCTGGGAGCCGCACCCGACGACGGCGCGGCCGCGCGCGGTGGTGCTGGTGCCGTCGGCGGAGCTGGTGGCCCAGGTGGGCGCCGTGGCCAAGGCGCTGTCGCACGCGGTCAAGTTCAAGACGGAGCTGCTGTCGGCCAACGTGCCGGCGCGGGCCATGGCGCGCAACCTGCACTCGCCGGCGGGCATCGACCTCGTCGTGGCCACGCCGCACCTGCTGGCCTCGGTCGCCGAGGCCGAGCCCAACGTGCTGTCGCGTGTGACCCACCTGGTCGTCGACGAGGCCGACTCGCTGCTCGACCGCAGCTTCGCGCCCGCCACCACCGCCCTGCTCGAGCGCGCCCGGCCCTCGCTGCAGCAGCTCGTGCTCTGCTCCGCCACCATCCCGCGCCGCCTCGACGCCTACCTGGCCGCCCACTTCCCCCACATGCAGCGCATCACCACGCCCAACCTGCACGCCATCCCGCGCCGCGTCCAGCTCGGCGTCCTCGACGTCGCCAAGGACCCCTACCGCAACAACAAGAACCTCGCCTGCGCCGACGCCATCTGGTCCATTGGCAAGGACGCCGGCGCCGGTGCTGGCGCCGCTGCGGACGACGGCCCGGCCGATGTGAAGCGCATCATGGTCTTTGTCAACGAGCGCGAGAAGACGCAGGAGGTGGCCGATTTCCTGCGCAGCAAGGGCATCGACGCCGTCGCCCTGCACCGCGACGCCGCCGAGCACCGCCACCACGCCGAGATGCTGGCCCTGTTCACCCGGGCCGAGCCGCTCAAGGCCAGCGACGCGCAGGCGTCCTCGGCGGCCGCGGTGGCGCCGCCGCCGCCGCCGCGCGGGCCCGGCGGGCGCACGCTGCCCAACACCAAGGTCATCGTGGCCACCGACCTGGCGTCGCGCGGCATCGACACGCTGGGCGTGCGCCACGTGGTGCTCTACGACGTGCCGCACACCACCATCGACTTCATCCACCGCCTCGGCCGTGCCGGCCGCATGGGCCGCCGCGGCCGCGGCATCGTCCTCGTCGGCAAAGACGACCGCCGCGACATTGTCGCCGAGGTCCGCGAGAGCATGTACATGGGGCAGGCTCTGGTGTAGCCAGGTAGGGCTTGGAGGCAGGACTTGTTGGCCATCTGTACACTGTTCCACTTCTTCATTTCTTTTTTATATCAAGACATATACCCTGTTTCAGCCTTCTTGCGGCCCTGTCTCTGTTGGCGCTCCACCGTCGGTGCCGAAGCGCATATAGGATGTGTTCCTCTACAAGTACATGGCAACTGTCAGTATATTCTGGTCTCTGAAATCCGACAAACCGTGACGCCGAGCCTGCGCTGTGGATCCAATACAGAAGCAATGTCGTAGTCTCGTAACGTGCGCCTCCGCGCAAGGCTCATGGCGCTGCGTCGCGCCGGGGCCCGGCCACCATGGAAAACTGGCCGCCGGCGCCCGCCCAGACGAGGCAGCGGCCCTGCAGGGCCTTGGCCTGGAGACGCGTGGGCACGAGCACCTCTTCGTCGGCGTCGGCGCCGAGGCCCAGCTGCATCTGGGTGTTGAAGCCGGTGCCGAACACGGCGGCGGTGGACGACGACGACGTGGCGGCGGCGACGAGGATCGTGTGCCCCGTACCGCAGGCGGCGGCCACGGCTGGGGCCGGGCGGCTGGTGCCGTCGTCGTCGTCGTCTGCGAGGCGGACCTCGGTGGGCACAAGGCAGGCGCGGACGCGTCCGCGGGCGTCGGCGAGGAGGCGGTCGGGGGCCACGGCGGCCGGGTCGAGGCCCAGCTGGCCGCCGTCGACGCGGCCCCAGGCCAGGCAGCGGCCGTCGGCGCAGAGGGCGACCGAGTGCTGGCCGCCGCCGGCGATGGCGACGACGCCGGCGCCGGCGAGGGCCGCCACCTCGGTAGGCGCGGCCACGGACAGCGGCGCGGCGGCGGCGGCGGCGGCGGCGGCTTCTTCCCCCTCGCCGGCGCGAGCAGCACGCCGCAGGGCGTCGGGGGCGGCGCCGGTCTGGCCAAAGGAGTTGAGGCCCCAGGCCCAGACGCGGCCGCCGCCGCTGTCGTCGGCGCCGACGGCAAAGGCGTGGTACTCGCCGGCGGCGACGAGGCGCAGTATGGCCGCGGCAGCGGCTGCGCGCGGGAGCACGACCGCCCGCGGCACGCCGGTGCCGACCAGCGGCCGGCCCTGGGGATCGCGCAGGCCGCCGCGGCGCGTGAGCAGGCGGCAGCCGAGCTGGCCCTGGTCGCCGCAGCCCCAGGCCCAGAGGCGCGTGTGGGGCGGATGCCGTGTGGGCCGGGCTCTCGGGTGGGTCGATAACGGCGTCGGGCCGGTGGCGGCGGCGGCGGTGGGCCGCCCCTCGAGCGCCAGCGCGTGGTTGGCGCCGACGGCCAGCTGGGTGATGCCGCGCAGGCCCGGGATGCGCACGGGGGTGCGCTGGCAGCCGAGGCGCTCCTCGCCGGCGCGGTCGCCGGAGAAAAAGGTCTCGCCGTTGGGCGCGCGGAAGGCGCCCCAGCCGTAGACGGCGCCGTCGTCGGTGAGGGCGAAGCTGCAGCTGTCGCCGGCGGCGACCTGGACGAAGCTGGTGCCGGCCGGAAAGGCGGCGGCCGGGATCGCGGTCGGCGTCGACTCGCGCGGGTTCAGGGCCTCCTTGTCGTCGTCGTCGCTGTCGTCGTCGCTGCCGCTGTCGCTGCCGCCCTCGCCGTCGCGGATCGTCTTGAAGCCGCCGTCCCAGGCCGTGTCGCGGCCGAGCGCGCCGAGGTCGTTCACGCCCCAGGTCACAATCTGGTTGTCACGCGTCAGCGCCACCGAGTGCATGCCGCCGCAAGCCACCTGGACCGTCGCAAAGGGGTGCGGCTGCGTCGTCGTCGTCGTCGTCGTCGTCGCCGTCGTCGTCGGTGCACTCAGAAACGGGTTCAGCCGGGGGCGGCTAGCGCTCGTGACGGCCGGGCCCAGGCCCAGCTCGCCGGCCTCGCCGTCTCCAAACACAAACACGTCCAGCACCGTGGTCGGCGGCGTGTTCAGCGTGGTCGGCGCGCTCGGCGCGGTCGACGCGCCGGGCGGCGGCGTCGAGACGCGCTGCGCGTTGGCCGCCGGCCGTTTTGTGTCTGCTGCCTTTGTTCGTCGGGCACGCTTCGCCGGCGTGCTGTCCCCTGCGAGGCCATGCTTCCTTGTTGCTGCTGCCATGAATCGGGCGTTGCTCGTTCTGTTTCGTACGTGGCAGACGGCAGTTTGTAGTAAATAAAGGGTCTTGATATTGTGGTGTTATGACACTTGGTGGTTGATATGAGCCAATCAAATGCACGGCCCAAGCGCCGCCTCTATTCGCGAACACTCCTCGCCTTGGATGTGCTTCATACTGTTGGACCCAAAGTCACGAGAGTCACGTGACTCCTCTGCTCCCACCAATCAGAGGCTCTCCTAGGCGAGACAGGCTCCACCGGCCGTCGTCCGACGCCTGTCTGTCTGTCTCTCTCTCTCCTTCTATGGTCCGCTCTAGACAGTCCAATGTAGTCCTGTCTCCGTCCTACGCCCTCCTAAGCATACTCTGTACCCCGTACAACTCCAGGCCGTACGGGAGAGAACCCGTGATCCAGCACGTTAAAAGGTGCCAAGGGTTGGCTGACATTGAACCACGTCCAACCGACGACAATAACCTTTGAAGCGGAAATCTGGACCAGCCGTCTCTCTCCCGATGCGGTCTCTTGACAGGCTTCCTCTTGAGTTGCTTTACAAGGTGTGCGCCTTTCTATGCGGTTTGCAGAACGAGCCGCCGGCGCCCAGCTGGGACGATGCGGCGCTGGTAACGGAGCGAGAGCCGGCGCCTTGCGGGCGTCCGACCGAGGACGAAGACGGCGACATGGAGACGACAGCACGGGACGCCGCCTGCACGCCGTGGCCCACCCGATTCTGTATGTGTGCCCGGCCGTGACGACGACGACGACGACGACGACGACGCCCTGTGGCCTGGCGAACGAGGCGGTCGGCCAGCGCCTACGGCAGCGTTTCGAGCGGTTAGTAGAGGTCCTGGAGCGGCGGCCGGAGCTGGCGGTGACGACGTCGTGCAGGCGCTGGCACCGTGGACGCTGACGGTGTTCGCGCGGCCGCTGTCCGACTTCCGCGTCCTCGACCGCCTGGCCTCCCTACGGGTCGACGCGGCCGCCTTTCCCTATGTAGGCACCCTCATGCCGCCCATGGCCGACGTCCTTCCGCCGGCGCTCGCTCCGTACGCTGCGCGTGTCCGGCCTCGGCTGTCTTCTCGAGCACCTGGCCGGCCTGGCCGAGGCCGACCGGGAAAGCTGGCAAGACTTGGGATGGCTCGCTCCCAGTCTCCGTAGAATGAGGCGGCCGGCTGACCAGCGCATAGACGGCGTTTCCAACGTTGAGCAGAGGCCCTGACGACGCGCGTGCGCCTATACGCGGCCAGACAGGACTTGTAGTTGGGCGTCTGTACACTTTGCTTCTTCTGTAGAAAGAAATACTCGTATTCTGTTTCAGCCTTCTTGCTCCTGGTGGCCGCTGTCCGGCGCTCCACCGTCGGTGCCGAAGCGCATATAGCCGGACTTAATCTGTGCTCGAGATACTAACCCCGTATAGATTCGACTTATAAGAGTTATCGAGGCGCCGTACGGCGCACTCCGTCCGTATCTTGTGTTGTGGGGTCACCGAGTATAATAGCTGCAAAGCCTTTCAAGCTCCTCCCTTCCGGTTCTCAGACGGCCAGCAGACAGTCCACCGGGTTTGCGTTCCAGCCAGAGCTCCTCTCGTGTCTTGGACCATGACGAGCCACGCTTGTGCCTCGCGGCCCCCCATCGCCGTCGACTACACGCCGCAGGGCCGCTACGAGACTCTGGCCGGTCTCAATACATGTACGTCGTGCGGCCGAGGGCGCGGGCGGGCATGCTGGGTGACGTGGCTGTCGAGAGGAGGGAGGGCTGACCACGCGCAGACATTGTCGGCCCCGACGACGCCTCCAAGGCCGTCGTGGACATCCACGACATCTTTGGCCTGTGGCCGCAGACGCTGCAGGGCGCGGACCTGCTGTCGTCGCTGACTGGCGCGCTGGTGCTGGTGCCCGACTTATTTGGCGGCGAGGGCGCCAAGCCCGAGTGGCTGCCGCCCAAGGACGACGCCACCCGCGCCCTCTTCAGCGCCTTCGTGGCAACCAAGGCCGACACCGTCCAGGGCGCCGCCACCCTCGTGCGCTTCCGCCGCGCCCTGGCCGAGCGCTACCCGGCCGTGGACGACCACGTCGGCGTCTTCGGCCTCTGCTGGGGCGGCAAGGTGGCCGTCCTCGTCTCCGGCGCCGACAACCAGGGTCACGGCCGCCGCTTCACCGTCAGCGGCACCGCCCATCCAGCGTAGGCCCCTTCCCCCCTCTTCCACTTCCCTTTTGTACTGTACTCCCTTCCGTCAGCAGTCCGTGTGCTAACGGACCAGCCGCCTCGACACCAAAGACGCCGAGGCCCTGACGAACCCGCACATCCTGCTGGCGTCCAAGGACGAGCCGGCCGACGCCGTCGCCGCGTACAAGACCGTCCTCGCGCAGCCTGGCAAGACGGGCGAGGTCGAAACCTACGCGGACATGTTCCACGGCTGGATGGGCGCGCGCTCCAATCTCGCAGACGCTGCCAACGCCAAGGAGTATGCGCGCGGCTACGAGCAGGCGGCCGCGTTCCTGAACAAGCATCTATAGGCCGCTGCAGGCACTGGGAGGCACATAAAAAAAGAACAGAGTGAGAGTTTTGGAGTTCAAAAGTTCGCTGGATGAGGTGCCTTATAGAATGCTCGTCGTACAAGGCCGAGCTCTTATCGATAAGCCACGGCTGTCGCGATAGGCGCCCTGAGTCGGCGCGCGCCCGCTTCTTTTTCCTTCCACGCCATCGTCCTACCTCCACCATGAGCAAGCCGATCAAGATCTCCTATGGGCTCAATCTGCCCAAAAAGACCGGCCTGGCCAAACCCGGAGCTGCGGCCAAGAAGAACGCCTTTTTCAGCGGCGGTGGCGATGACGACGACGACGACGGCGGCAGCGGCGGCGGCGGCAACGTTTTTGCGCTGGGGGGGCGGAAGAAGACCAGCAAACCAAGTAGAGGCGGCGGCGGCGGCGACGACGACGGGCCTATTGCCGAGACGGCCATCACAGAGCTGGGCGACGACTTCTTGGCGGGCCCGGCTGCAACACTGCCCGATCCAAGCGACGAGCCAAGGAAGACGACGAAGCCGAAGCCGAAGCCGGCACAGACAAGAGGCGGCGTGCCGCCACCGCCGCCGCCGCCGCCACCACCACTGAGCCGACACAGCAAGCAGGCCGATGCAGGCGAGGCGGCAGCCGGTGCCGCGGGCGGCGGGCCGGCGGCCCAGTTTGACAGCGATCTGGCGACGGCGCTGACGGCGCGCAAGTACGCGGCGGAGGCGGAGGCGCTGGACCCGTCTATCTACGACTACGACGCGTCGTACGACGCGTTCAAGGCGGCCGCGAGCAGGCAGAAGAAGAAGGCAGCCGGCGTCGGCGGCGAGGACGAGGACGAGGACGCGCGCAAGCCGCAGTACATGGCGAACCTGCGCAAGATGGCCGAGGTGCGCGAGCGCGACCGGCGCGTGGCCGAGGACAAGAAGATGCAGCGGGAGCGGGCGGCGGAGGGCGACGCGTTTGCGGACAAGGAGATGTTTGTGACGGAGGCCTACAAGAAGCAGCAGGAGGAGAACCGGCGGCTCGAGGAGGCCGAGCGCCGGCGCGAGGAGGCCGAGGCCGCGCGGGCCGCCGCCGCGGGCGGCGGCATGACGGGTTTCTACAAGCAGCTGCTCGACCGCGACGAGGCGCGCCAGGCGGCCATCCAGGAGGAGGTGGCCAAGGCGGCGGCGGCCCAGAAGGCGGGGGGCAAGGAGGGCAGGCCTGCTGCTGCCACGCCCGGCGACGGCGACGGCGATGGCGCCGGCAACGACGACGACCTCGACGACGAGGCGCGGGCGGCCGCGCGGGCGCGGGCGATCAATGCGCACGGCGGCGACGTCGCCGTCAACGACGAGGGCGAGGTGGTGGACAAGCGCCAGCTGCTGCGGGGCGGCCTCAACATCAGCGCGCGCAAGCGGGCCGAGCTGGAGAAGGCGCGGCGAGCGCGGGAGGAGCGGGAGGAGCGGGAACGCAACGGCGGCCGCGACAGGGGCGCCAGCGGACGCGGCACCAGCGGCAGCGGCAGCGGCAGCGGCGTCTTCGTGGGCAGCAAGCAGGCCATGCGCGACCGGCAGTCGCAGATGCTGGCGGAGCAGTACGAGCAGGCGCTCAAGCGCACGCGCGACGCCGAGGAGGAGCAGGCCCGGCTGGCCGCCGAGACGGCCAAGACGCGCAAGACGGCCACCGACATCTCGAGCGCCCGCGAGCGGTACCTGGCCCGCAAGCGCGCCGAGGCCGAGGCCAAGAAGGGCGGCGGCGAGGGGTCTTGACGGTTTCCTTCCACGTCCACTCCATGGCAGAGCATATCCCTTTTTTAGCCGAAACCAACCCGCCGTCTATGGTATAGGATAAGAAAAGCCGTGGTGTCGTCTCCGTGGCGCGCTGCCGTTCGGAGGCGTATCCCCTACTGGTTGGCAATCTCCTGCTGTATCCGGCGCATGTAGGCGGCGTTGACGCTGTTCCAGGCCGCAATGTACTTCTCCATGCACTGGCTGACGCACGTCTGCTCGCCCGACGAGAGCGAGGCGCCGGGCTTCGGGACGCAGCTGTCGAAGCAGTGCTGGTTCATGTTCTGCTGGTCAGCCGGGCGGCCCGCGCGCCCTGGGACGCTTGCTGGCACCACTCACATCCATCAGCTGCCGCGCGTTGCTCGTGTTGGACTCGACGAGGATCTGCTGGATGATGGCCTTCTTCACAGACTCGGAGTCCGCGGCGCCGCCGGCCGCCGACGCCGTGGGCGCCGTGCTGCCGGCGGGCAGGGTGTCGGGCGACGATGCGCCCTCGGTGTTCTTGGACTTGGAGAAGAACATGCTGGCGACAGACGGGACAATGTACCGATCGGTGGTCGTGCTCGGTCGGGGTCGGACGGAGTGAGAATTTGCAGACGACGGGCCAGGCGGGCGGTGTAAAAACTGGGGCCGTCGCGGGCTCTTATCTTATCGGGGCCCCGGCCCTGGGGCATGGTTTTGCGTGCACCGACCAGGAGCGTTTAGTGCCTACTCCGTAGAGCCTAAACCGCCAGCTCTCGTGTGCGACTCCATACTTCAAGAAGAGGCCAGCTTACCATCTCCACAAAGCCAGCGCCCCAAACACTTTCTTCCTCTCCTGGCCGGCATTGGACAGACGGCGGCCCAGAACACCGCCCCCCCCCCCGATTTCTTGACGCTTCCTTCTCCCGCCTCTTCTCCCCACAAGCTGCCCGACTTGGCCCTGGTCCTTTTTTGATCCTTTTTTTGTTGTTGCCGTTGCTTGCGTTTTTCATTCCTTTGTTTGCGGAGCGGGCTGCTAAATTTCCTCCCGCCGAGAAAGTAAACAGCATCCGCGATCGATCCTTGACCCCCGGCGCGCGACGAGCTTCGCCTGGAGCTGTGCTCTCGTTCTGCGCCGAGCCCTCGGCCGATCCGACCTTCTTTCGTTTCTTTGCTTCGATTGCCCTGGCCGTGCGGAGGCCGCGCAAGGGACACCATGCGTCTCTCGAGCTTGTTGTCGCTGGGCCTGGCGGCGTGCGCCTGGGCGGCCGGCGACAACGACGACATTAAGAGCATCGGGGTACGTGCACTCTGCCGGACGCGCGGCGGCGCATCTTTCTTGGCTCGGGAACTGACCTGCGGCTACAGCTCCGGACGCACTCGCTCTCTCAGGTACGCCAGGCGGAAACCGACGACGCAGCCCGCGAGGGAAGGGAGAGATGAGAGATGGCCCCGGTGGCTGGACGCAGACTAACGTTGCGTGTTTTGGGGGGGCAGCCGTACCTCGACTCGGATACGCAGAGCCGGTGGTACGATTTCGGCGGCGACACGGTGATCCGGACAGACCAGTACGTATAGGCGGCGACGGCCGACGGCAGACGGCGACGGCGACGGCGACATGCTGACCACTGGCGCGCCAGGTACATCCGCTTAACGTCGGACCGGCCGTCGCAGATGGGCTGGATCTTCTCGCGGGTGCCGTTGACGGCGACCAACTGGCAGATCGAGGTGGAGTTCAAGATCCACGGCAAGAACTCGCTGTTCGGGGACGGGTTCGCCATGTGGCTCACCAAGGAGCGGGCGCAGCAGGGCCCCGTGTTCGGCAGCGTGGACAAGTTTGAGGGCCTGGGCATCTTCTTCGACACGTACAAGAACAACCGCCCCGGCGTGGTGTTCCCCTACGTCATGGCTATGGTGGGCGACGGCCGCACGGCGTACGACAAGGACGCGGACGGCAAGAGCAACGAGCTGGCGGGCTGCTCGGCGCGCGGCATCCGCGGCAGCACGCAGGTGCCGACGCTGGCGCGCCTGACGTACTTCCAGGACAAGTCGCTCAAGCTGGAGCTGCAGTACAAGGCCGAGGGCGAGTGGACGCTGTGCTTTGAGACCAGCGAGCCGCCGACGCTGCCGTCGGCCGCGTACCTCGGCTTCAGCGCCGAGACGGGCGAGCTCAGCGACAACCACGACATCATCTCCGTCTCCGTCAGCAGCCTGTACGGCCCGCCGACGGGCGACAAGGCCACGCTGGGCAACCGCGGCAGCGGCGGCGGCGGCGGCGGCGGCGGCGGCGGCGCCCACCGCATGGCCAGCAAGCACAAGACCAAGAAGAGCGGCGGCTGGCTCTGGTTCTTCACCAAGTGCATCCTGGCCGTCCTCGTGCTGGGCGGCGGGTACGTCGGCTACACGGCCTACCGCGCGAGCCGGCGGTCGCACCGATTCTAGCCGGAGATGGACAGGGCGGGATGAGGGACTGGGGCGAGTTGGACGAGCAGGACGAAGAGGCGGAGGCTGGACGAGCGAAAAGAGAAAAAGGAGAATGGGAAGCAGAAAACGAGAAACAGAACAGGAACGAGCGCCCCAAGCCAAAGCAGCCCGCGCGGCGGAGACGAAAGCACGCGGCCACCGTGCCAGCATGTGTATATAAATTTCTTTTGTATTCCTTCAGCTTGAATTTAAGCATATTCGCATTCCGCTTGCCGTCGTAGCGCGTAGTCAGCCGGCGACAGCCGCCGCCGGGTCGCATTGGGTTGGGGAGGGGGGGGAGAAGGGGAGGGGGAGGACGGCGCAGGGGGACGGCGCTGCGGCGCAGGAGGAAGGAGCTCGCCCGCAGAGCTGAAAAGGCAGCTTTCCCGGAGGCGGGCCCCGCCTGGTCGGCGAGCTCGTTCCTCGTATCCTTCCGTATGCAATTCGCGCTATCGAGTATGCTTACGCGGGCAGGATGGACAGACACATTAAAGTATGATGACCCCGTCTCCAATTCCCCACCAACCCCTCCCTTACGCTCCTGCTCTCTTTCTCGGCCAGCCCGCCCGCCTGCCCGCCAATGGCGGCGCTCGCTCCTGCCTTTTTTTCTGTTGCTCGCTCCTGCCCGCGACTCGGGCTCGTAGACGGGGAGCACAATTGACCTTTTTGTATGCTGAGTTGGAGCATCGCGCACCGCCGCTCTTTTTGTACCGTTTCGCCGTGGTCATTTCCCTCATGTGCCGGCCCGTTCGTTGCTTGTGAACGCCAACCCCCCCTTCCCCCCCCAGCCCGTGACCGCTCGCCCTCGCCGCCCCTGCTCAACGGCCACCAACCGGGGTTCTTTTCCTGGCCCTGTGGGCAGCTGGCTGGCTGCTTAGCTTCGACCTGTCGGATTTGCGTTCTCGCGGATTCGGGTTTGGACTCGGGGGCTGCTCGATTCTCTCGATCCTCGCCCGCCGCCACCATTCATTGCCGCCGCCGCCGCCGCCGCCGCTGCTGCCGCCGCTGCGTGGCGTGTCTTATCGCAGGGCCTGGGCTCGCTAGCTGACCACTCTCGGCTGCGTGGTTGCGTTCGCGGGTTCTTTCGTCATTGTCCGGCCTTCTTCCTGCAGGCTGCGGCTTTTTATGCACCGCGGCCAGCCAACTGCACACTATCTCTGCCTTTTTTTGTCTCGATTTCCATTGTCTGCCCGCCCGCCCCCCTCTCTCACCCCAGGCGGGCGGCGTCCGCCCTACTAGGGAACACCGCATCCCATCCTCCCTCCCTCCCCAGACTAAGCAGACAGCCGGCCGTTTTGTTCTTCTGGCCACCACCCCGACTTCCGATTTCCCGCTGCATCCAACGCTTCATCGTCGCTTCATCGTCTCTAACACGTCCTCGCGACCACCAGCATCCTCTCCCAGCAACCAGCTCGGCCCGCCTGCCGCCGCCATCAACCTCTGCCCGCCCTCGCGCTCACCGCACTCGATCCAGACGGCCGCCACCCCTCCTTTCTCTCTCGTCTCTCGCCTCCTCTCCCTCTCTCTGCCTCGGACTCTCTCTCTCCCTCTCCCTCTGTCGCCGTGCCTTGCTATCCGACGTCGACTCCGCCTGCAGCCAGCCCCACCCAGAGAGACTGCGACACACGGCCACCGGTGTGAGACATTCTCACTCGCAGCGCAAGCTACGCAGACCAGCCCTCGCACCAGCCCTCGCCCCAGCCTTCGCGTCCAGTCGAGCCATCGCCCTCGCTTGCCCGTCTCTCCTCTCCCCCTCTCCCTCTCCCCTCCTCTTCTCTCCTCTCCTTCCCCCCCCGGCGTCCTTCCAGAGCGCCGTGACACGTCGCCGCCGACTTCAAGAGACTGGGCGCCCCTCGTTTGTGCGCCGCTGCTGTCCGGAAGCTTGACTTGAGCTTGGCCTGGCCTGTTCCTCCCCCCCTAGGCCCCAAGCAACCCCCACGCGGTCGTTCTTGATGCCGAGCCTCGGGTTTCTCAAGAAGAAGCGCACAAGGGACGCCAATCGCGGCTCCACGTCCAGCAGCCAGCCCACGAGCCCTGCCACGCCGTCTGCCACCAAATCCTTTGAGCAGGCCTTCCAGTCCGGCAGCTCCTCCATCGCCTCCACCGCCTCCACCGCCTCCGCCAGCTCTGCAGCCTCTGCAGCCTCTGCAGCCTCTGCAGCGTCTGCGTCCACGGCCATCCCGTCCGCGGCCCCGTCCACGACCTCTCAAGTGGCTGCGGCCAGCCCGCCTGAGAAATCGGCCGCGGCCCCAGCTCCTGCCCCTGCTCCGACGCTGACGCCAGCGCCCGTGCCAGCGCCCGTGCCAGCGCCAGCGCCGACGCCGACGCTGACGCCGACGCCGACGCCGACACCGGCCACCGCTGCTGCGACCATGGACGGAACACACGGCCAACCGGCGCAGAGCCTGCCGCAGCAACCGACGCCGCCGACGACGACGCCGTCGCCCGGCACCGAGGCGCAGCACCTGCCCGCCATCTCCAACCTTATCAACCCCCCGCAAGACGCCGGCAACACTGCCGCCGCCCAGGCGGCGCCCCAGCAGACTTCCAGCATCCCCGCCGCGTACGCCGCCGCGGGCGCACAACCAACCCAGACCCAAGTACAGCAGCAGGCGCTCCCGCGCCAGGTGGTCCCGCAGCCACACCCAGGCCATCCCGTGCAAGTGCACCACGCCGTGGCACCGCCCGACCTGCCGCGCGTGACCAAGGGCAAGTACTCGCTCAACGACTTCAACATCCTGCGCACGCTGGGCACCGGCAGCTTTGGCCGCGTGCACCTGGTGCAGTCAAGGCACAACCAGCGCTTCTACGCCGTCAAGGTGCTCAAGAAGGCGCAGGTCGTGCGCATGAAGCAGGTCGAGCACACCAACGACGAGCGCCGCATGCTGGGCGAGGTCAAGAACCCGTTCCTCATCACGCTGTGGGGCACCTTCCAGGACGCGAAAAACCTGTACATGGTCATGGACTTTGTCGAGGGCGGCGAGCTGTTCTCGCTCCTGCGGAAATCAGCCGTGAGTTTCCCCGGTTTCCCTCCCCCCTCTATGTGCCCAGGCTGACCCAACGTGCAGCGCTTCCCCAACCCCGTGGCCAAGTTCTACGCGGCCGAGGTCACGCTCGCGCTCGAGTATCTGCACTCGCGCAACATCATCTACCGCGACCTGAAGCCGGAAAACCTGCTGCTCGACCACCACGGCCACCTCAAGATCACCGACTTTGGCTTCGCCAAGCGCGTCCCGGACAAGACGTGGACGCTGTGCGGCACGCCCGACTACCTGGCCCCAGAGGTCGTCTCGAACAAGGGCTACAACAAGTCCGTGGACTGGTGGGTGCACTCTCTTTTTGAACTGGATTTTCTGAGCTTGGCCTGGGCGGCGCGGTGCTGACCACTGCCTAGGTGGTCCTTGGGCATCCTGATCTACGAGATGCTCTGCGGCTACACGCCGTTCTGGGACAGCGGCAGCCCCATGAAGATCTACGAGAACATTCTCAAGGGCAAGGTCAAGTACCCGGCGTACATGCACCCGGACGCGCAGGACCTGCTGGAGCACCTCATCACGCCGGACCTGACCAAGCGGCTGGGCAACCTCTACGGCGGGCCCGAGGACGTCAAGCGGCACGCGTGGTTCGCCGAGGTCACGTGGGACCGCCTCGCGCGCAAGGACATTGACGCGCCCTACACGCCGCCCGTCAAGGTCGGCGCCGGCGACGCCAGCCAGTTCGACCGCTACCCCGAGGAGACGGAGCAGTACGGCCACGTGGGCAACGACGAGTACGTCTTCCTGGGCAGCCTCTTGCCTTGTTCCCGCGCTGGGCGCTGGATGCTAACAGACCAGGTACGGCCATCTCTTTGACGACTTTTAACTGTTTAATCACGCTCTGCGCCTTTTTTGGATATCGGGACAGCCCGCATGTCTGCTTGGACGAGCGTCGGCTTTTTGCATGGTCATCTCTTTTGGACAGGGCTTCCTCTCGCTCTTTGGATACCAGACGTCTTGCTCGTTCTGCGCGCATTGGGAAGCGGGCGGAGGGCCGTCCTTTGTATCCTCCCGTACGGAGTCGTATACAAACACTCCGTACACAGGGGCATATTTCCGACGTATCTTGTTTAAATTGCCGTTTTTCTACTTTGTTGGTCATGTCGGTCACAATTTTGGTATTTATACGGGCACAACTCTCGCGAGCAGACCCTCACTGGCTCTCATGTCTCTCATGTGCCTCCAGCCGGGCGTCCGTCCTGAGCCCCGTTGTTTTTGGATCGGCGTCTGCTGCACAAGAGGCGTTCGTTGCCAGCGGCTTCTCAATATCTGCCCGCGCTGAGCCACCTTTCGGCGCGGGAAGACGGAGCCAGCCAGCGTTGGATCCAAAGTGGAGGCCTGGTCATGTCGGCCACAGAAAGCGGGGCGCTCACTCTGGCGATATGCAGCACAGCCAGCCCGCCTGCATGGGGGCGCTGCAGTGAGAAAGAGGCGCCCCCCCCCCCGGCTGCAGAGAGGCGGCTCTGTCTGTAAGGCGTGAGACGCCCTTAGCCACTTTCGGCGTGGGACAAAACGGGGGGAGGAGGAGGCCGGGGTGCCAGGAGCTTTGGCCCGTCCCAGCAGGATTCTCGAACTCTTCTTTATCTTTCTTTTGGGCTGGGACACTTTTGGCTTTCTTCTCTGCACGCCCAGGATTGGATCCTTGTTTGGTTTTCTCGGGACGAGGCCTCTGCTCTGGCGACGACGGACGTGCGACGAGGGGAGAAGAAAACGTCAGCCATCCCAGAATCCCAGCCTCGCGCGGTTCAGCCACCGCCCCCTCCGCGACCATGGACGACTACTTTTTCGAGAGCCACGTCAAGGCGTGCAAGGAGGTCGTGGAGAGCACGAGCTACCTCGAGATCTTCAACTACTCGGTCCGTCGGGGCCCTCTCTCCGCGTGTCTGGGCGCGCGCGCTGACCCAGCAGGACGGCGAGACGTATTTCGACAAGGCGGCGCTGCCGATGAGCGAGTTCCAGAACTTCTTGGACCAGAAGGGCGTGTTCGAGCCGCGGAAGCTGAAGCCGGGCGTTACGCTGGTCAGCAGCATGCGACTGATGTGGGTGGTCAGCAGCGGATGCGGACGGCATGGGATGATGGGATGGACTTGCTGCTGACCGTCTCTGCAGCCTCCAGCTGGGCGCCAAGCACCCCGACACGTTCACGACGCAGCACATCTCGTTTACGCACGCCGAGTACATCGACATGGTGCGCAAGCTGCAGCTGCCGTTCCGCGCGATCGAGGGCACGAGCATCGTGGGCCCCTTTTTCTGGAGCGCGTTTGACCAGGACGACGCCAACCCGCACCTGCACATTGTGTTCCGCAAGTCGGACGTGCGCAAGAAGGGCCTGACGCGCGGGTGGGAGCTGATGCTGAGCCACGAGGTGCGCACGGCGACGACGACGGGCTACGCCAAGGGCACGGACTCGAGCAAGCTGGCGGACATTGTCGAGCAGCACCTGCGCGCGTGCGCCGCGCACGTGGGCCACCCGCTGCTGCTGCCGGCCATTGTGCTGAGCAACGACCTCGACATCGCCATGGACGACAAGCAGCGCCAGGCGCGTCAGTGGCTGCGCCGCCTCGAGCACGCCATCACCGACCGCAACGAGATCGACGTCAACGAGCGCTACTCCAACTTTGACCTCGACGAGATGAACCGCGCGCTCGTCGAGTGCCACAGCCAGGTCCTCTGGAAGCGGCCCCAGGCCTACGTCGACACCCTCGACGAGATCGACCGTGCCATGGCCCGCTTCTGGGACGCCCGCGAGCGCGCCCTGCGCGACGCCCGCGTCCCCGGCCAGCTCGCCGACGCCGCCGTCGTCGCTGCCCTCGACAAGCAGCACCGCAGCATGACCAACCGCTTCGACTTTTACCGCCAGAAGCTCAAGGGCATCCGCCACTACGCCCACACGACCGTTTCCCGCCTCGACATCCAGCGGGGGGCCGTACGTTTTCTCTCTCTCTCTCCCCCCACCCGCGGCGTGGCCTGCCCTGCTAACCCGCCAGCTCTACAACATCATCGCCCAGAAAGAGTCCAAGCTCAACCTCGAAATGGCCCAGCACCAGCGCCTGCTCGCCCTCGCGTCCAAGCGCGACAACCAGAGCCTCAAGGCGCTGTCGGTCGTCGGTGCGGTCTTCTTGCCGGCCACGTACCTGGCGTCCCTCTTTTCCATGACCTTTTTCAACTTTCAGGTGGGCAGCAACGGCAGCAACGGCAGCAGCGGCAGCAGCGCCGACAGCACCGACAGCGCCGACAGCGCCGACAGCGGCGGCGGCCGCAGCAGCCCGACGGTGGCGCCGACGCTGTGGATCTACTTTGCCTTCACCATCCCGCTGACGCTTGCGGTGCTGGGCGCGCTCTTCTGGTGGGACCGGACGCGCGAGAAGAAGTTTGCCGACGAGGAGCGCGAGATTGTGATGACGCTGCCGGACATGGAGCGGCGCGTGGTGACGTCGCTGCGCGAGAAGCGCACGGGGCTGAACAGCATGGACACCAAGCGGTGGGACTCGATATGAAGTGACGGGCAGGAGACGGCCAACGAAACTGCGACGACCAGAATCCACGACAGACATGAACGATACCTTGGAAACGTTTTGATTGCGCAAAAAAAAAAAAGTGTTTAGTTTATACTTTCTACCCCTCTGTCCCGGCCCTTACTTCTTGTACACCTTCTCGAGCGCGGCCACAATGGTGTCGCCGGCCTCGGAGGTGCTGGCCTGGCCGCCGAGATCCTTGGTGCGCAGGCCGCCGTCGATGGCGTTGCGGACGGCCTCCTCGACGGCCAGCGCGTCCTGCGGCAGCTGCAGCGAGTAGCGCAGCATCAGCGCCACGGACAGGATGGTGCCGATGGGGTTGACGATGCCCTTGCCGGAGATGTCGGGGGCGGAGCCTGGCGAGCGTTAGCCACGAAGAAGAGACCATCACCAGAACAGCGCCAGAACAACGCCAGACCAACAAAACATACCGTGGATCGGCTCGTAGATGCCGGAGCACTTGCTCTTGCCGTCGGGGATGCCGGCGAGGCTGGCGCTGGGCAGCAGGCCGATGCTGCCGGGGATGACGCTGGCCTCGTCGCTGATGATGTCGCCAAAGAGGTTGCTGGTGATGACGACGCCGTTGAGGGCGCGCGGGTTCTTGACCATGAGCATGGCGGCCGAGTCGATGAGCTGGTGCGACAGCGTCATCTCCGGGTAGTCGCGCGCAAACACCTCGCTGACGACCTTGCGCCACAGCCGCGACGTCGCCATCACGTTGGCCTTGTCCAGGCTCCACACCGGCAGCGGCTTGGCCGGGTCCGGGCTGTTGGCCTTGGCCAGCGCCGCGCCCAGGTGCGCGATGCGCTCAATCTCGGGCCGCGAGTACGGCTCCGTGTCCTGCGCGAAGCCGTCGCCGCTGTCCTCGCGCCGCTCGCCAAAGTACACGCCGCCGATCAGCTCCCGCACAATCACAAAGTCCGTGCCCCGGCACACCTCCGCCTTGAGCGGCGACCCCTCCACCAGCTGCTCCGACGCAAACGAGCACGGCCGCAGGTTGCCAAACGTCCCCAGCTCCTTGCGCAGCCGCAGCAGCCCCTGCTCCGGCCGCACCGCCGCCCCGGGACCCCATTCCGGCCCGCCAATCGCCCCCAGCAGCACCGCGTCCGCCGCCTTGGCCGCCGCCAGCGCCTCCTCCGTCAGCGGCGTGCCCGACTTGTTGATGGACGCCTGCCCTCCATGTCAGTCCGTGGCCGCCGGCAAGGCTCGCGAGGGATGCAAAACGTACGCCGCCCATCAGGTGCTCCTGCAGATCGAACGTCGGCTTGGACGGGCTGAACGCCTCGATCGCCTTGAGGACCTGCATGCATGTTGCGCCCGGTTACTACCGCTGCACCCCCGCCGATGCCGGGGACAACCCTGGGAACAGGCAAAATACCTTGACGGCCTCCTTCAGAACCTGCACAAAAGGGGGAAAATGTCAGCTCTCGGCTCAATTGGTCTTTGGCCGTCGTCGCAGGGACGGCCGCTCGGCCGGCCGGCCGGGCGGCCGCGAAAAAACGCACCTCCGGACCGGCATGGTCGCCGGGGAAAAGAACAATGTTGTACGGCGACATGGTGGGCGGTGCAGTGCTTTGCGCGAGAAGACGAGGCGTCGGCGTCGGCGGAAGAGGAAGCGGTGGAACACGAGCAGGAACAAGAAGAGGAAAAAAAAGGGATCAACTGAGAGTCAAATCCAAGAGTCGCGCTCAAACCGGCAGGAACGAAAGGGCTTCTGCAACTCGGGAAAGCGCCGTAGAGTCGTAGATCCCCGCAAAGAAAACCAAAAAAATAAAAATAAAAAAAAAGCTATGGGATTTTGTGGGTCGGGAAAGCCGACCCCGCGGGCCGAGATCGGCCCTTATTGGAGGAGCTCGACGGAGCACACGGCGTTCTCCGTCCTCCTCTCGCATGCCGCTCAGCGTCATCAGCTTGCCTGCACACGACACGTGTGCAGACGGCCAGCTGCACGTCGCCGTCTGGCTTCGCATGGGGACGTGGCAGGCGGCCGATGGCTGGCAAGAAATGTGTTTGGGCAGCGTCGTCGTATTTGCATGCAGGAGATCCGCGTTGGGCTGCGCGCCCAGCGCCGAATCTGTATCTATATGTACACACTCTTCCCCCCCGTCGGATTGATGGATGGCTGGCCGCTTGGACAGAGAGCCAGGCAGAAATACGCTGTTCTTACAACACCATGCCCACCGCTGCTCGGCTCATCCAAACAGCCCAACGACGCCAAACAATCCAAGAGACCCGATGCGGACTTGACCCCATCTTCGTCCCCGTCACCGGAACGTCTTGAACGACTTGTGCGCCAGCGGCGACGATGCCACACCCGGCGGCGGAATCCGCACGCCGCGGACGTTGGGCGTCTGTGCACAGAACGCGCAGATGTACACGGACGGCAGCGTGCGCTTCGTGATGTTGATGCACTGCCCGTGCAGCCAAAGGTCACAAGACTCGCTGGAGCCGTTAGCACACATGCAAGAAAAGGCACAAAGGGGGTGGTGGCTGGGGACTGGATACATACCACTGAACGATGAACCCGTCGCTGGCCGGCGGTGCGTCCGTGCGGCCGCAGATGCAGCGGATTCCGTGGCTCTGCTGCGGCTCGCGCGACGGGGTGGGCAGGCTGGCCTCTGTGAGCGTCGTCGGTGACACGTCTTGCCTGGCGCCCATGGGAACGCCAAACGACAGACTGCCGCGCTGGCCGCGCTGGCCGCGCTGGCCGCTTCCGAAAACGCTGCTGCCAGCAAACGACGCGCCAGCACCGCCCCCGCCTCCGCTTGTCAGGCTGCCCCGTTTCTGCCGCATCTGACGCAGCTTCTCGAGCTCGCTCGCCGCATCGCCGGCGCCCTTGGGCAGGTCGTTCATGACCGTCTCGGCCTCGCTCTCCACATCGTTGTACGACGCATCGCCAGGGATCGTCGCAAACGTGCTCGTGGTGCTGCGGTCGCTGACGCTGCGCTGGGACGAATGGAGCGGTCCGCGGCCGATGGTCGGCTTCACCGGGTCGGGCAGCGCAAACGACGTCGTCCGACTGGGAATGACAATCGGCTCGTCGTCGGTCGAAGACGAGTCGTCCTCCGACGAAGACGAGTTCCACCTGGACTTGCTATGCAGCGTCCGCGCGCTCTGGTTGCGCCGCAGCGTGGACGGCGGCGTCGGCCCGTCGTTTGCATCCACCGACGTCTCAACCCGCGCCCGTCCGTTGGCATCGATGGTGAACTTGACCGATGCTCGGGACTGCGGCGTGTTGATCTCGGGAATGGATGTGAGGCTGGACAGCCGCTGGTGCTGCTGGTCCTGTTGCAGCTGTTGCTGCTGCCGTTGGTGGTGCATGCGAATTGGCGAGGTCCGTCCCGAGAGCCGGCCAAACGACGCCGACCGCGTGATTCCCAGCCCTGTTGCAGCGCTGTTGAAGGCAGACGCAGAAGAGGAAGAGCTCTGTGCTGTGGCAGGCGCAGGCTTGATGGCCGGCGCAAGGGTCGGCAGAGAGGCCCGGCCCCGCAGCCTTAACGGCCCCCTGTTTTCGCTCAGGCTTCTCGAGAGACCCGGACGCGTCGGCGCCGGCTTCACTGGAGAGCTGGCAGACGCCCGATCGCCAGCCTTCCTTCTCGGCGCAATCTCTCTTGCACTGGAGCTCCGGCGAAGCTCCTTTCGCACGACAGTCGGAGCCATGGCCAGCATGGGCTGCGGCGGGCTGCTTTGTGATATTTGCATGGAGCCGTTCGCCGAGTAGTTGGGCAGCTGTGGCTGTTGGTCGAACGCAGCCGCATCGGTCACGGATGCAGACACTGGCGCTCCTGGAGGGGCGGATGCCATCATGTCCATGCTCGACGACGGCGGTCGGCTGAAAAGCAGACCGGGATTCACCCCCCCGTTGGGGCTGACGATGCCAAATGGATCGTCGACGGGAGTTGGGTAGCTCCCTGCGTACATGGTTTGGTGGTCCATGGACGTCGTGTCCAGTGCGTGGGGCATCATATGCTTGGAGACGCCACTATCCGTCGTCATGGGCATCTGCTGTAGGCGGTGCATATCCATATGCTGCTGGTGCTGGTGCTGGTGCTGGTGCTGGTGCTGGTGCTGGTGGTGCTGCTCGTGCTGCTGGAGTTGCTGGTGCTGCTGGCGCTGCTGGTGCTGCTGGTGTTGCTGGTGCTGCTGGTGCTGCTGGTGCAAGCCGTCCGCACCGCCCGCGCCGGCACTGGCTCCCGCAACCATGTATGCTTGGTTGGTGGCTTGCGCCCAGTCGATGGACTCCAACTGGCGATGAACCGAAGTCGGCGTGCTGAACACGTGGGCGCTGGCGGCGGCGTAGTCGACATCCATGGCCGCCATGCCTGGGTCGCCGCCGCCCCAAAACACCCGCGCGTCGGCAAAGGCAGTTGCGGTCGCCGGCGCAGACATGGGGTAGCCAAACAAGTCAGCCGGGCTGGTGACAAACGTGGCCATGTGCTGCTGCTGCGGTGTGCTCAGGAAGTCTGCCGAAGACTGGTGCTGCGGGCCGTAGCCCTGGTCACTCTGCATGGCGGCCGTCTTGGGCTTCGGTGCGATCTTGCGACCCCCTTTCTGTGCAGACGGCGGCGGGGTGGCAGTCTGTCCGTGGGACGAGGAAGACGCTGCTGCTGCTGTTGCCGCTGCTGCTGCTGCTGCACGATCGCCGCGTGCCTTTTTCAGAGCTCGGGCCGACCGGGGGCTTCCGGAGGGCACGTGAGTGCCACGCTCGCCGTCCGGGCTGTGCGCAGGCGGGTCGCCTGTGTCGTTTGTGCCGCTGGGAGACGCACCAAATACAGCCTGCACAAGCGAACTCGGCGAGGACGAGAGTCTCTTGGAGGGCTCGACAGGAGGCAGAGTCAGACTGGCGTGGGCAGGCGGGTGCTGAACATGGGCTGCAATCTCCACCACAGCTGCACTGCCGACAGACAGCGGGCGTTTGTGGTGCTTGGAGGCAGAGGGGGAGGCTGCCGGCTGCAGCAGCTCTGACGGCGGGACGGGAGGAGAGTCGAAAGGGGCCGCAAAGTCGGGAAAGGGACCCTGCGAGCCCCTCAGGTGGCCGGGTGTCGATTCGAAGACGGAGAACTCCTCGGCAAATCGCGGCGTCCAGTCCAGGCCAGGCGTGGTGGCCGTCGTGTTGGGGCCGTTGCCGAATCCCACTCTGGGCGTCTCGAAGACCGGACTGGGGAAGAAAGAGGTCGAGGAGGTCGGCGTCTGCTTCGGCGTGGGCGGCTGAGCGGTGGAATCGCCAAAACTGGGGACAGGAAGGAAAAAAGAATCGTGTCAGTCCAGGGTACTCCGTATGTGGGACCGAAATAACGGGTAAGAAAGAAATTTTTCTGTAAAGGAGAAAATAATGGAAAAACAGGAGAGAAGAAAAGAAGAGTTGCACGGACAGGAAGGGCGAGGAAGAGCGGACGGGCGACGAGGACGGTTGTTCAACTGCTGGCGGCGGCTGCACAGCAGCCAAAGTGCGTGCGTGCATGCGTGCACAGATACATGGGGTGGCAGCAGGAACGGCACAGAGGGCCTACACAAGAATGGTACTGGCGGGACACAAGGCACGGCCAAGACAAGCGAGGGGACGACCGAAAAAAGCAAATAACCCCCCGAAAAAGAAACGAGGGAAAAGAAAAAAAGAAAAAAGAAAAAGGGAGGCCTAAACAAGCACGACGACGGAGTACAAGCGAGGCACACGAAGACGAAAAAGCAACTCCAAAAAGAAACGACCAAGCAAAGAGGGAGAGGGGGAGAGGGGGAGAGGGAGGATCTTACCTGGTTGCTGGTTGATCCCCGCTCATAGCAGATGAATCAGGCTGTCCTTATTGCAAGCAGTCCCGATACACAACCATAGCAGAAGAAGCTGGTCTTTGGCGGAGGACGGGTTGCCCTCTTCGTCTGCACTCGTACACAGCGTTCCCAAGCATGCAGAACAGACGATGTGGCTGGAGGTTGTCGACTCGGTGCGAGGGCTTGGCCGGCAGTCGAAGCGAAAGGGGGACGTTGTCCAGAAACGGGGACGTCGGTTTGTCGTGTGGTCGAAAGCGAACGATGCTGTAGGCTGGTCGGTGCTCACGCTGGGTACGGAAGAGAGTCGTCGGTCGTCGTCATCACTCGGCTGTCGTGGAAACAAAACAAAAACGCAAGATGCCGCGGAAGGAAAGAAAGACAGTCGGCTAGTCAGATGCAAAATGCAGGTTCGTCAAGGCACAAGAGAGAGACAGAGAGCGAGAGCGAGAGAGAAAACAAGGCCCGGGTCGTGAACGTCTAAAAGACATGGGCAGAACCATGATTGTTAGTGGGCACGGAACAACCAAGCTGGCCAGGCCGCCGATGGGACGAAAGGGAGGGAGGGAGGAGGAGGGAGGGTGTGGGCAACGAGGCGGAGCATGAGCAAGTTCGGGTCGGCAGCGGAAATGCGGTTGCCATGCGCCAGACTCGGGGTACTGGTATACGTACCAAGACATGAGACAGATGCCCAAGAGACTTCAAAAGCACGCACGCAGGCAAAGCAAGAAAGGACGCGGGCTTGGAAAAGAGGAAAAAGAAGAGCTAGGCGGCGTGGCGAGGAGCGGACAGAGGACGAAGAGCAGCCGGCAGGGACGGGCAGGACGAAGCTCGGACGGTGCAGGACCCGGAGTTGAATAAGTGCAGCTGTGCACGCCGTGCGGAGAGGAGGGTCGACCTAGCGGGCGAGAGGGACGGGGATATAACGAGTTTCGTCGAGGACGGCGAGTGGGTGTGTGGGAGGGACAAAAATAGTGCGGCCGAGTCTATACGCCGTGCTCCGTAGTCGTAGCAGTTGGGACGGAGGTCGTTGTCGTTGTCGCCCTGGCGCAGGGGGGGGGGAGATATAGCTGTAATATAGCTCTGCTCCGCAGGCGTCGAGCTCTGGCTGGCTCGGTCGTGCTCGGTGTCGCGATGCGCTGCAGGCATGCGGGCGCCCGTTACCAGGGGCGATGGCGGGCCGGATAGGACGAGAGAGAGAGAGAGAGGCTCAGACGGGGCGTGTGGCCACAGGACCGCCGTGCTCCCGCGGCGATGACCGGGCAGCGGAGGCGGCGGCGGCGAGAAACGGACAGGCGGGCAGGCGGGCGAGCGACCAGGCGGAGCGACCAGGCGGAGCGACCAGGCGGAGCGAGACACGCGAGAGGGAGAGAGAGGGACGACAGCGATCGCAGGAAACAAGGCCTAGCGGAAGGGGAATGGGGGGCCCTGAGTGAGATGGAGCGGAACTTGCGAGAGGGGCGCGCGGCGGGTTGGGAAAAGCTGCCACTAGCCGAGTCGGCGGGAAGCAAGGAGGCCGAGGCAAGGACTAGGCTTGGGAGGGAAATGAGGACGAGCGGCGGGGGACGAGGCGGGCAGAGAGGCAGAGAGACGCACGGCGTAAGTAGCATGGAAGACGAAAGCGAAGAAGCAAGGTGAAGCTGGAGAGAGAGAGAGAGGGGGAAGGCAGGAGATGCAAAGGGCTTCCTGCAGCAACGACAGCGAGGAAGGAGAGGCCCAGAAGAGCGGCCGAGACAGCGCGAGATTTAGTGGATCGATCCTCCAGCAGGATATGCTTAGGTGGATGCATGCAAAGAAGGGAGGGCGGCGAGGCAGGAGCGAGCCTGTGTGCGGCGGCTGCCAACCCGGGAAGCAACGATGGACGGCTGCCGTCGGTCCGTCCATACCACAATCCACGGCGGTCACGGCTCTGTAAATACAGCTATATCTTACTCTGTATTTTGCAGCATAAAGTCTTATCTTGAAGAGCTCGACCGAAAGCTCGACCGAAAAACAGCCCCCAGCCGGCGCCCGACGCCGCTCTCGCCCCTAGCGCGCATGCCTGACGGACACCATTTTTTCTTGCGGAGTATACTTTGTATACAACTACGGAGTATACAGGCGTGCGATACGAGCTGCGACGACGACGGACGAGGACCGGACGAGGACTCGAAGGCTTCGCCGGGCGGGCGAGTACTTGTACTTTGCAGTGGGGACACTTGTTTTTTAAGGGCCTGGCCCAGCACTCAGCTGAGAACTAGGCAGGGAGGACGACCAGAACGGAAATATGGGCAGGAAGAAGGCAACAGCAGGAGGCAGGAGGCAGAGGCAGGAGGCAGACACCGAGGCGTTCCTGCCCAACGACGGCAACGCAACGCTCGCCGACTCTTGCGTGCCCGGCGCCGCCGACGGGCCTGGGGTCAGCATTAAGTAAGCCAGCCGAGGTGTGCAGGTACAGAGTACTCCGTAGTGTCAGTCAAAGGTGGTCAGGGGAAGCGCCGCAGCTCGCTGGAAGCGTATAAGCGCGGCTGCACGAGAGCAGCTGCGGCGGTCTAGCTGCGCGCCGCATACGAGCAGAGAGGCAGAGCCAAGCCCGTGCTCCGTCGGGCCCCATGCAGGAGCCAGCCTGGCTCGCGGCAGGTTGGCGCAGAGCCCGGCCGTCGATTGGCTGCGGTTGCTTGGAAGCGTCATTTTCTTTGGCTCGCCGCCCGTTTCGGCTGCAGGCTCCGTCTGCAGGCTGTGAGTCAAAGCCAGGCACGATGTTCCCCGGCTCCCCCCCCCCGTCAGCATGAAGACGGGTGGATGGGATCGGACAGCGATGCCTGCCATGCTGCAGCCTGCAGGAGACGAGGAAGAGCCAGGCGGGCAAAAAGGGACGTGATAGGCTGAACGCTTGCTGCGTGGGTTTGGGGGGGGTGGGGTTTGGACGGTGGAAAAAAGCGCCATGTCTTGCTTTTATCTTCAGGGGAGGCGGAGGGGCTGCGGCGATACAGACACACAAAAGACGGGGGTGGTCTCGGGTGGTTTTGGGTGGTCTTGGGCGGTTTTGGGCGGTCTTGGGTGGCCTTTGAGTGTCTCTCCCTATGCCGAACGAGGATGCAGAGACCCTTTGCGATCCCGCGCAACTGGAAATATGCAGCAGCCACGGTGGAACGGCAGTTGTGCTTTGTATGCTTACTTGTAGAACGCAGTGCTCAAATACATCGATACAAACGCTCGTAAATCAAAACGCCGGTCCCCTGCCGTCCTTTCGCCGATGGATCGTCCCACACGGCGTGTCCGGATGTCGCGTGATGGAGGATGCAACTACTTGTACAACTATGGAGTACAACTACAAATACGCCGCGGCCAACGGGGCCCTTCTCCAAGGGTTCCTTGGTTCCTCGGGGAAAAGGCGCCCCTGGTGGCCTGGCTAGGCCCCTGTCCATCTCCACGGTCTGCTGGAAAGTACAACGTACTCCGTATACGTGGCAGGTCTAAGCATACAACTATTGAGCTATACGAGGCCACGGCGTACTCCGGGACGATTTAGGTAATGTACAACTAGTTGTCGGAAAGTGCTGAGGAACGGCCTCGAAGCGACGTCAGCATGGTCATGGCGGAAATAGATTTATGGACTCTGCTGTTGTATATGCTTAACGACCCCAGAGTCCCCCACTGCCGGAAATTTTGCTGACGTCCGTTCACCCTTGACCTCGGCCTCTCTCGTGGACACGGCTTGTGCTGACAGACGCCGTCTTTTCTGGGCCACGGTCACATCGGCCGCTGGCTGGCCATGGGCCTGCCTGGCCTCGCCGACGGCATCCCTGCCGCCGCTCAGGGCCACGCAGAACCGGTTTTTCCCTCGCTCGCAACGGGGCCATTGGCGATGCACATCCAGCGGTACCTTTGGCTTTCATTTGCACGTCCAAGCCCGTCCAAGCCCTCGTCACAGTCCATGTCAGGGACCCGACGTCGCATCTGCTAGCCTGCATGCAACTTTAACTTGTTACAATTACGGAGTAATACAATACGGAGTACGGTACACTCCTCCGTGCAGATATACAACTGCAGGTACCGAGTAAACATTCACAGTCCGACGGCAGCCTCAGCCCCGATCCATCAGGCTGACGTACTCCGGCGCTCCTCGGACGGTGGCGCCGTGCTGAAGACGGGCTCGTCGGCGTACTTCATGCCGCTAGCCGGGCGAGTGCTATCGCAGGCGGCCTGTGGCTATGCGAGCGGAGTAGTTGTACGGAGGATTTGTAGTCCGTATGCAGCCGCATTCCAGTGGGCGGCCAGAGACTGCACGGCACAGCTCCGAGATTGCATCTTACTCCAGCTATATATGAGTATTGTACAAATACAAACACAGAGCTCACCGAGGATCGTCGCCTCACATGCTCCATGTCCGTCGGACAGCTCAGGCATGCCTGCGTCATCGCTGGTGTTTGCAGGCGGTGCCAAAAGGACACATCGGCCATGTTGCCCCGTCAGCCCTGATGCAAGGGAGAGCCGTTCATCACTCTCCGGTGCACACAAAATGTGGGCTCCGGTCTTTGTCTCTCTCCACTCGCCGGCCGTCTCGCAGCGGATGCCTTCTGCAACTGCGGAGTCCGGAGCATGAAGAGTTGTACAACTACAAAGTATACGGAGTGCGTGATGTCTCGCTCGCTCTGCCCGGCCTGCATGGCTTCCGGAAGCCGGCCTCAAAAGTACGGCTTCCTCCGTAAGCATCGCCGCCGGTTGGACGCAGCGGCCACAGCTAGGGAAGCGCCGGGTGGCTAAAATAGAACGTCTCTGCTGCTCTGCTCGAAGCACCTCTTAGTTTGTAGTTGTATACGAGATATCTCCCGTCGCTTATGCTCCCGCATGTCGTACGAGCACTACGCCGAAAGGATGCGTGCTATCCTCCCTTGCCGGCGGCCAGCCGTGTGCCGAGCTGGCCTTCACGCAAACATGGGAGGCTCAAGCTCGTGTTCCTCTGAGCTTCTGCCGGCAAGTTTCCGTCGTGTCGTGTTCAGCCGCCCGACCAGGCGCAGAGGCGGAAAGAGAAACGTTGCAGCAGGCTGCCTTTACGCATATCTTTTCCCGTCTTCGCTTCCCTACGTGCCTTTTTCTTTTTCTAGTCCGTCTTTCCACTGGAATTTGGTCCCGACTCTCCCTGCATAGGATCGCTCGGCCCTATGTTCTCGTGCCAGTACAAATATGGCCACTTCCAAGGACCCTGAGGGGCCAGGCCTCCCATTCCTGGACACAAGTCGGTGGAAGCGAGCATACTCTGCACTCCGTACAATACAAATAGCTGTGCAACTAGGCTTTACACCCACAGAGCACGGAGGACTCCTTGCAAGCCAAGGCGGCTCGGATAATGTGAAGATCGTTTCCCTCCCTTCCCCCCACACTCACACACTCTCTCTCGCTATCTCTTTCATCTTGTTGATTTTCTACTTGCGTGTCTCTGGCCTTGCCTTGCTCACTTGCGGTCCTTGCTGCCATTCCTCTTTTCTGTTTGTAATGTAAGACCGTCCCTGCGTTCAAGAAATTATGTGCAACCGCTCCAGATATGGACCATGGTCGATCTGGCATGCTCGCCATGGCAGCTCCATCAGGCAAGCCCGGCCGGATAGCATCCCCGTACTCCGGTGCTTCGAGCAACCAGACGAGGGCGTGCTTGCGGGATGTCGATCCCGTTCTCCCGCTTCATCTTCTTGCACGTATAGAGAAGACCGGCATGGCGGAAATCAACCGGCGACCATTGTGTCCAGCAGACTCTCCAAACGTGTCTCGGATAGAAAGCACGTACTCCGTAGGAAGAGAAATGAAAGGGGGAGGCAAAAAACAATTGCTAGCCAATCTACAGAGTACGAAGGAAAAAGGGTGTCAACCAGGCATTGACGAGAAACAGCAAGGCACAAAAGAAGCAACGAAGCGAAAAAAAAAACCCCCCCAAAAGACTGTTCATTCTCATTTCACAAACCCACCAGGCCTCCCTCCGTCCTCGCCTTTCCGTGTTCCCATTTGCTTTCGTTCGATTTGACTCGTCCGGCCATAGCTGTCGTGCTGTGTCCAATCTCCATCCAACCCTGTGTTGCCCGCTCTATTTTTTTTAGGGGTTTTGATTTAGTGTTTCCGTGGTTTGCGTGTACTTTCTTTAGTGAAGAGGGAAAGCAAGTCAAGGAGAGACAGGAACAAGAAAAAGGCGTGGGTATTGTGTGCGTTGTCGAATTGGTGTTTCCGGGATTTCCGTATACATCGACGTTCTCGGGAAACCCAGCAAAAAAAAAAGGAAGAAAAAGGGGAAAAAAAAGAAAATACCAAGTGTGTATGGAGTCGTAAGGAACAAAAGAAGGGGTTGTGGTGGGAAACAGTGCATAACATGGGAAAGCAAGAAGACAGAAGACGACTGTAGAAGAAAAAAACGAGAGACGGGCGAAGCAGAGGTAGAAAGAGGGTGGAGCGCCGTCAGATCATTCTGCCCACGCCTTCCACGGCACTCATGGGCGTGATCGGAGTCATCATCTGCCGTGACGGCGGCGGCCGAACATGCTGTAGCATCTGTTCTTGCATCTGTTGGTGCTGTTGGTGCTGTTGCTGTTTCTGCTGCTGCTGCTGCTGCTGCTGCTGCTGCTGCTGCTGCTGTTGATTCTGCAGGGCCTCCATCTGTAGCAGTCGGCGGTGCGAGCGTGGAGGCACCGGTGGTGGCTGGGACGGCGACGGATGCGAGAAGGTCTGCGCAAAGTGCTGTTGCTGCTGCTGCTGCTGCTGTTGTTGCTGCTGATGCTGTTGCTGCTGTTGCTGTTGCTGCTGCTGATGCTGCTGTTGCTGCTGCTGCTGCTGCTGCTCCAACTCGCCGTTCTGATGCCCGTTGTCCACAGACGGCGGCTGCTGGGCCATCATCTGGTCTGCAGCCGACATGCCCGGCATGCCTGCCATGCCCATGCCCGGCATGCTCGCCATGCCTGCCATGCCTGCCATGCCCGTCATACCCGCCATGGTCATGGATACGGGCACGGGCATCTGCACCATGTTGCTGCTGACAGGGGCTGCCGAGGCGGCCACGGGCGTCAACTGCGGCGTCAGCAGGGGCTGCGGCAACCGCGGCGTGACCGTTGGTGTCGCGGATGCCTGCTGCTGCTGAGTCGTCCCCGGCGGCGGAGGCTGCTGCGGCTGCTGCTGCTGCTGCGCCCCGTTCTGGCTGTCGGGGCGGGACTTGATCGTGCCGACGACGCCGCCCACCCGCGTGTGGCTGCTCTCGCGCCGGCGCTTGGGCGCGTCCTTGATCTTGGGGTGGGTGTGGCACTGCTGTGTGAGCGAGATGCAGGACAAGTACGCATCCGAAATCAACGCACCTTGTAGGCATGGCGGAACCAGGTGGTCCCCTTCTTCTTGCTGCTGACGAGGGCAATCCACTCGTTGCAGCTGCTGCAGAGGCCCTCCCACACGTCCGGGTTGCCGTCCATGCGGCGGGTCTCGAGCGGCTCCTGGAAGGGGTTGCCCGTGGCGGCGCTGATGCCGTGCGTGAAGCTCTTGTCGTACCAAAAGGCCGAGTTCTTGAGCACCAGCCACCGGCCCGGCTTGCAGATGCCGCACCAGCCCTCGCGCTTGTTGCCGTGGCCCCGCACCCACTTGGGCGTGTACAGGTCGCCGCTGAACCGCAGCTCCTGCTCGTGCGGCATTAGGTCCGGGTCCGCCGGGCTCATGTCCTCCGCCGGCGGCGGCAGCTGCTCCTCCTGCAGCGACGCGTACAGGTCCGGCGGGTCCGACAGGTCCGTGTAGTGCCCGTGCAGCGCCAGCGCGTCGCCGTTGCTCTGCAGCATCCGGAACAGCCCGTGCGACATCAGCGGCGGCGGCGGCGGCGGCGGCGGCGGCCCATCAAAGGCCGGGCCCCCGCCAAAATGTTGGTGCGCGTGCGCGTGCGCGTGTGCGTGAACCTGGTGCATCAGGTGGCCGCCGCCGCCGCTTCCACTGAGTTGCCACAGCGGCAGGTGGCTCGGGAGCGTGTGTGGCGGCAGGCCGCCCTGCGTGGAGGAGGAGGACGCAGCCGGGCCGCCGGGGTGTCCTGTGCTGCCGAAATGGGGGTGCATCCCGGGGAATCCCACGTCCCGCTGCGGGTGGTGGAACGCCATGGCGGCGCCGGCCTGCGACGGCAGCTGGGTCGGCAGCAGCATGCTGTGCCGGTTGTAGCCTGCCGCAGCAGCAGCGGCGGCAGCAGCGGCAGAGGCAGAGGCAGAGACGTGCGGCGGGGCAGACAGGAAGAAGGGGTTCTGGGACGACGGGACGGCCGCCGCCGCAGCTGCCGCCGCCGCGGCGACGGTGGCCTGCTGGAGGTTGCCGACGTTGAGCGGCAGCTGGCCGTGGGCGGCGGCGGTCGGGGACGACTGGTGGGACGGCGAGGACGTGGCCCCCCCGGTGGCCAGGCGCGGGCCGAACGGCTCGAGCGCGCTGCCGGCGCTGGTGCTCGTGGGCGCCATGCCGTGGTAGACAAAGGGCGAGGGGCGGCGGCTGGGCGGGTTGCCGTAGGAGCCGGTGGACCAGCGCTTGTTGTTCCGGGGCCCGTCCACGCTGTAGGGCACGGCCCGCAGGCCCGGCCGCGGCGACGGCGACGCGCGGCCGCGGCTCTGGGTGCGGACCAGCTCGGACCGGCCCTGGGGCGTCATGCGCGGCGAGGCCACGGGCGACAGCTGCGTGGAGGACAGCAGCGAGTTGCGGTTGGAGCGCGGCGGGTAGTCGGAGCTGAAGGACGGCGCGTCCGACAGGGCGGCCGAGAAGTCCTCGTACGACGGCATGTCGGACAGGCCTCCGGTGGTGGACATGGTAAAGGACGAGCCGGACAGCCGGCGCGGGTTGAGCCCGCCGCCCTCAAAGGCGAGCCCGTCGCCGTCCATGGGCGTGCTGCTGCTGGCATAGCGCAGATCGAGGATGGGGATGGCCTCGTCCGTGGTGTACGCCTGGCCGATGCTGATGTCGCTGTCCAGCTGCAAGTCGAGGCTGTCGTCGCAGGGCTTCTGGTGGTCTTTGTCTGTTAGGTCTTCTTTTTGAGAGAGAGAGAGAGAGAGAGGGAGAGAGAGAGAGCAGGACGGTCTGCAGCCTTACCGCTCTCCATCGTTGTCGGGGGATAGAACTCCTGGTGCATGGAAATGGGCCGCGACATGCTGTCGCTCGGCGTCTGCTGCATGGAGAGCGACGAGGAGTCCCACGAGGCCAGGCCGTCGTAGGCTTCGGCCAGGCTGTAGGAGAAGCCCTCGTGGATGGTGGCCGGCCGTGGCCGCAGACCCTGGGCGGCCGGTGTCGACCAGGTCTGCTGCGGCGTGACCATGGTGGTCGCCGGCTCGGCCTTGTCGGGTCCGTCACTGCTGGTCATGGAGACGATGGGCGTGTGCGGCGGAAACTCGGCCACGGCGGCGGCGGGCGTGTCCCCCATGTCGTTTGGGACGCTGGTGCTCGGGAGAAAGGCAAACGACGGCGGTGCTTGTCTAAGAGGGTGTGAGCGAGACAAATGAGAGGGAAGAAGAAAGGAGAGAGGGAAGAAAAGAGAGAAGAGCAGAGAGAAGAAGAGAGAGGAGGACAGGCAAGGGGAAGGCAGGCAAACAGAGACGGCTGGGCAGCAAGGCGTGGACTCACTGTGTTGGGTCGACGTCCATGGCGCGTGGAAGGGCCAGAGATTCGCGTTGTTTGCGCGAGAGGCGGTGCGGCTTGCGAGCAAACGAGGCAGGGCCAACAAAAGTGAGGCGAGCACGCGGGCAAGGGCTGGGTAACAATCCGAGAAACGGTGGTATCAGATCGTAGGTATCCAAGGCGCGTGGTCAAGCTGGAAAGGAGCGGAGAGCAAGACGACGGCCGACCCAAGAGAAGAAGGGTGCTGAGAAAAGGAGAGTGCAGAAAGAAAACCGGCAAGGAGGGACTGCTGGATTGCTGGACTTTGCAAGGCGAGGGGCCACAAGACACACGTCATAAAAAGAAAACGACGAGTCGAGAGAGAGACAAGGGGAAAAAAAAGGAACGTGGTGAGTCCCCTGGTATTAAGAACCAGGAGAAAGCCTGTTAGACGATATGAGGACCGTTGAAGGAGGGACGGAAAAAACAGCGAGGTGCCGGCAGATAAAACAAAAAAGGACAAACACGAGGTACGCAGAGAAGGAAAGAGAAAAAGAGCCAGCTCTTGGTGTATTATAGACCAGAGGGGGTTATAAGAGGATTAAAAAAAGAGAGACGGGGGGGGGAGGGGGAGGAGGGGGGGGGGGGGGGAAGAAAGAGCATGCAGGCATGCAGAAAAAAGAGAGATCACAGATAAAAGAGAGACCGAGAAGAAAGTAGTATACGAAAGGAGCGACTGGTGGGGACAAAGTTCGGGTCCGAAGGAGAGGAAGAGAAGAAAATAACACAAAAGAGGGGGGTATAAGACGAGGACAAGAGGGAAGGAAAAGAGAAAAGGAAGAGAGAGAGAGAGAGAGGGAGGGAGGGAGACAGAGAGAAAAGAGGCGGAGCCGAGTGACAAAAGGAAAACAAGACACCGAGACGGCAAGCGGACAGTTACGAGGGCGCGGACACCGAGCGAGACGACGACGAGCTCGATCTGCAGGCAAAGACTGTGAGCGCGAGGAGCAAGCGAGAACGTGCGAGGCAAGGAGCTCCACGAGGGCTCAGCACGGTCAGAGCTCGGAACACCGGTAGGAGCCAACCCGGGCTCTCTGAGACAAGGAACAGCCGCGGCCAAACCACGAGCGAGAAGCGAGAAGGGGAGGAGGGGTCGACTCAGCCCCGGGGGGGGGTGGGCGGATAGACGGCGCTGTTGGGCGAGCGATGAGTGGGTTCAGCGTAGCGGGAGAAAAGAGAGGCGATCTGGGGCCGTGAGGCTTTGGCGAGTGGTGTGTTCAGGGGGGGGGGAAGACGGAGGGGGGTGGCGAAGTACAAGTACGGAGTAGACGTGGACGGCGGACGGCGGCCTCTGGACGGTTGGCCGTTCTGGAAGCCAAAAAAAAAGAGGAACAGGGGACAGGGGACACACCATCGACGGGGGGAAACGGTGGAGCGGAGGGACAAAAGGGGCCGGAGCAGACGGAGAAAAGGCCGGGCAGGCCAGAAACTAAAAAAGGAAGATACAAGAAGAAAAACCGAGCACGATGCTACGGAATAAGCCCGGCCTCCGCGCGGCGGCGGACAGGGGTGCAAAGCTGTCTCATCCGCAGGAAGAGGGCGACGAGAAGACGGGCCAAAAGGCAGCCAAAAGGCAGCCAAAGAAAGACGCCGACACGGGCAGACGAGGCCGGCAAGGGCCCGTGGAGGCGGGAGCGAGCCCACAGCGGCCGGTTTCTGGCGTGTGCCGTGTCCGAAGGCGCAAGGCAAAGACAGCCTGTGAGCAGTTACAAAGGCGCATGCATGCGTTGTTTCGTGTTTCTTTTTTTGGGCTGCCTTTTTGCGTAGTTTGGCCGTGTCTGCCGCCCGGTGGCCCTCCGGGACTGCTCTTGGCAGAAACACGACACGTATGCAGCGCGTGTTGAACGTGTCCCTGTGCCGACTGGCCACGGCATCGAGGGCTTGGGCTGAGAAGGAGGCCTACAGAGGACGGTGTGCTCGCTTATCTCTCCGGACCGCGGAGGCAAGCTGCCGCTGACGGTTTCGTTGGTCTCGACAAGAACAAAAAGCGAGACGGAGGCGAGACGGAGAGCGGCGGGGAGAAAGGGGGAAGACGAGGGACGAGGAGAAGGAGGAGGAAGAGGAGGTGAGGCCGCCAGCGGGCTCACAAAACGGCTCGCCCACCCCACCCGCGCGTCATAGAAAACGGGGCGGACGGGCGGGCGGGCTGAGCGGCAGCACCGCACCGCCGCGCTCGTCGTCGTCTCTGTCTGGCGGGCAGCAGCGTCGTGCTGGCTGGATGGCTGGCCGGCGGGCGGCGGCGGCGACGTTTGAGGTCGGCTCCCGCTGGGGCCAAGGCCGCGCGCTGATTGGCTGCCGGCGCCAGGCCAGGCACAACGGCGGGGGGAGGAGACAGGGGTTGCGGCTGGTGGGGCCCGATGCGCGGGGCCCTCGCTGGATGTAGGGGGTACAGCCCACCGTGCGGGGAATGTGCGCGCGGAGTCAGGTACCCAGTACAACGGGCGGCGGGCGGGCGCGGCTGCGCAGGTGTCTCAGGTCTGTCGCAGGACGCTTCGCCGCCGCTAGCGCGCGTTGCCGTTACGAGTGAAGACGTTTGTACGAGAGCTCGTACGACGTCGGCAGGTGTACAAGTATGCTTAAGTAGAGTGCCGCAGATGAGCACAGGTACGATAGAGAGGAGAGTAGAGGATATTTTAGAAGACGAGAGGAGAGAAGAAGGAAGTGAGAAGAGAAGAGGGAAGAGAAGAGAGAAGAGAGAGGAGAGAAGAAAAAAAGAAAAAAAAACGAACGAGAACAACGGCCGTCTGTGCTCGTTGGAACTCAAATACTCCTCCGTTTGACCCTGTCAGAGACGTGATACAACACTTGTCAAGCCGCGGCCGCGCCAAGAGCCCCTGTCACCTTCTCAGCTCTTTCTACGGAGGATGCTGGCTGCACAAGTCGTAGCGATGCGACTTTGCGCACTCTATTTCTCGGATGAGCGCCCTGATCGTCTCGCCTCTGTACTTGTACAGATATGAGGGCAGAGACACGCTGCAAAGGGATCCTCTGCGATCTGCTCCGGCGTCGCCCGTCTTGGCGGTGTTTTGGCTGGCCGGAACGACCTCGCGTCCGCAGCCGGAGACGTCCGTAGTTGTACGGAGTACTTGACAAAATACAAGCACTTGTGGCAAACGGGCAAGGCCAGCCGGCGCGGTCGGTCGTGTCGGCCCTCCAAGACCCTAGACGGTCCCCTCGCGTGCGCGACCCTGGGCCCCGGAGGCAGGATGCCGGCCACTTGGACGCATGCCGTTGGATGGAAGACGGCGGACAGACAAACGGACGGTGGACGGCAGACGGGGGACGGCAGACGGCAGACGGTAGGCGGCGGACGCCAGCAGGGTCAGAAAAAGGGAGCAGAAAAAGGGGTAGCGTTCAGAGGCATCTGGCGTGGCGAGAGGTCTGATTCGCGTGGCTGTCCCGTCGCCGACTGCAACGCTGTGGAACGGTCAACCGGTTGGCTGACGAGCGGCGAGAGCCAGCCCGTGCTCGTTTAACGGAGCTGCATGCAGTAGCGCGCGATGTGGTTGCAGCCAGCCATAGAAGCTCGCAACGCGTCATGCGCCCGCTGTTCTGGAGGCCTCTGCAAAAGCGGCGGGAAGGCATCTCTGCTTTTCGTTTGCCCTCTGGCCCGGCAGCCCTGTTTCGGCGAGCCCGAGGATCGCTCGCCGGAGAAACAGAAAAAGGAGACGAAACATTGCAACGTAGGCCAGGCCAGCCAGGCCAGCCAGGCCGGCGAGTCTAGGCCAGGGGATGCATAAACGCGGACGAAAAGACGAGAGGAAACGACGCCAGCGGCAAGGGAGACGTCAAGAAACGCGCAGAAACAGATCGGCCCAAGAGATCGGGCCTTTGGTCGACGAGCCTAGGGCACTTCTCTCTCCTTGTCCTTGTCTAGGGCCTCTATGCGCTGACGACGCGAGCGCCGTCACGGACGGCCGCCCAAACGAGGCAAGTCGACACGACGGGCGCGGCTCGCGGTCTCGGGCCAAGGGACGACGACGACGACGCGTGCGGTCACGGGCAAAGAAAGGCACGCCGGCTAGCCAAGAGCAGCAGGCAGACGAGCGACCCCGGCCGCAGCTGGCGCCGCACCCCGGCTCCCCGGCTGGCCTTTGTACATGTCTGTCGTTTCCTCCGCAGCTTGTCCATGCGTGCCCTTGCCTGCTCAGCCCAGTTTGCACGCGCGGCGGGAGTTCTTTTCTGTCGATGGCGGCGGACTCGCCCAGCATCGGCCTGGTCGGCCGGCCGCATCATCCCACCCCACAGCCGCCGGTTCCCCTCCGTCCCCCTGCTGGCCTGCCTGCCCTCCCCCTCCCCATGTCCCATGTCCCATGTCGTCCCGGATATTAGCTGTTTATGCAACCACGTTCCGTTTCTCTGGTCGATCCGAGGGGGGGGACAGTCGTCGACCGCGAGAGAGGCTTGTGGGATGACGGGCACGGCGAGGCCAGGCCAGGCCAGGGGTTCTCGGCCGCGGCCGCCTCGGCCTGCCTGCGGGTGCTCGGTCTACACAGTAGTTGTACAAGTACACGAGGACGAGGCCGGCGGCTGCGGCTGTGCGCGCCACGTCCCGCGCGCGCTCCGCCACACAACGCTTCGCGGCTCTCATGCGCGGCGGCGGCGGCGGCGTCGCCTGCTACCAGGTTGGGAGGTTGGGGGGGCTTGGCTCTTCTATTCTTCTGCCGGACCCCGAAAGGCCGTCCGCAGCGCGTCCACGGCCAGCTGGTTGTACTGCTTGCCGGCGTCGACGACGGCGTCCATGAGCGGAAAGGGGTGCGGCACGCCCTTCATCCGCACGCAGCGGACGGGCACGCCCTCGGCCTGCAGGCGGGCCGCGTAGGCCTCGCCCTCGTCGCGCAGCACGTCGAACTCGGCGGTGACGACGAGGGCGGGCGGCAGGCCACGCAGGCTCGGCGCCTTGATGGGGGACAGCTTCCAGTCCTGGGGGTGGTGGTGGTCAGTGGCACGTCCTTCAACTAAAGTCAAAGAAGGAAGGCAGAAAAACACACATCTTGGTAGCCGGCGGGCCGGGGCACGCCGAGAAAGTTGTTGTGGTACCAGACCATGGAGGCCAGCGGCAGGCAGGGGGCGTCGGCGTTGGTGCGCCAGCTCTCGTAGGGGCAGTCGTCGGCGACGCGGACGGCGCCGCTGGCGTGGGTGGCGGTGGCGTCGATGCACGGCACGCCCAGCAGCTGGAAGGCAAAGGGGGTGCCGCGGTCGCGCGCCAGGATGCTCGTCACCGCCGCCAGGTGGCCGCCCGCCGAGCAGCCGCCCACGGCCGCGCGCGCCACGTCCAGGCGGTAGTCGGCGGCGTGGTCAAAGATGTGCCGGATGGCGGCCCAGCAGTCGTCCAGCGGCACCGGGTACGGGAACTCGGGGGCCAGTCGGGGCGCGTCAGCACCGCAGGAGGAGAAGGAGGAGGAGGAGGAGAGGTCGACACACCGGTAGTCCACGTCAAAGGCGACGCAGCCGAGCTCGGCCGTCACCAGCCGGCAAAAGGGCGCGTCGACGATGCGGCCGCCGCCCACCGTCCAGCCGCCGCCGTGCAGGTTGACGTAGAACGGGCGGGGAGCGCCGCTGGCTGGCCCGTCCGGCCCGTCCGGCTCGTCCGGCTCGTACATGCGGACCCAGATCGCGGCGCCGCCGTCGCCGACGGGGACCGAAAAATCGGAGACCTTGGCCACGTCCGGCCCCGTGCTGCGCCCGGGAAAGACGGCCGCCACGGCCTCGGGCGTCCGGTGCATGTGGATCGGCAGCTCCTGGACCTCGGGGGCGTGGAGGAAGTGCTTGTTGTAGTGCTCGACAAACACGGGGTCCATGCCGGCCAGAAATTCCGGCCGGATGGGGTGGTACGGGGCGTCGGCCGAGGACGCCATTGTGTTTGTTGTGATTGTCGTGTCTGTTGTGTGGCTGTCCGAGCGATGCGCTGGGATGGAGAGAGGTCATTTATTCGGCCGGCAAGCCTTATCGACGAGCTCGCTAGCCAGCCGAGAGCCTCTCGGCATGCCGAAGCCAGCTCGGCCCAGCCAGCAGCCCCAGCGGGCAGCCAGCAGCCCCCAGCTGGCAGCCAGCATCGCCCTTCCTTCTTGTAACGACCAGACACGCGACGCATCCAAACGTGCTTCTCACCGACCGCTCCAACAATGCCTGCCCGACTCGCGTGCTCCAACTACGCCGGCTACGAGGCCACGGCGGACGCCTTTGGCATCTCGGCGGCGGTGCGGACGCCGGCGGGCGCGAGCATCGTGGCGATCTCCGGCCAGACGGGCAGCCAGCTGGGCGAGCCGTTTGGGACGCTGGAGGAGCAGATCCGGGGGGCCTTTCGGGTGGGAGGGCTCTCTCCTTCTCCTTCTCTCTCTCCCTGCCACGCTGACGCTGACAACCAGAACGCCGACAAGGCGCTCTGCGCCGCCTGCCCCGAGCTCCGCTCCGAGGACGTCTGGCGCTGCGTCTTCACCATGACCTTTTACCTGGTCGGCTCGCTGTCGGCCGACGTGGGCCGCTGCCTGGACGCGGCGGCCCAGTCGTACCTGGGCGACCACCGCCCGGCGGCGACGGCCGTCCAGGTCCAGGCGCTGGCCTACCCGGACTGCCTCTTTGAGCTGCAGGTGCAAGCCGCGGTGATGTAGTGCGTGGCGTGGAGCGAGATAGATAAGCTGGTGTGGTAGCACGGTGGCAGTAGCAGCTGTTCGGAGGGGCCGAATCTGGGGCGGCTGGGCTTCGGGATGCCGAGGCCGCAGACGAGCGCGTCCGAAGCCCGGCCGCGGAGAGAACTAAATAGAAGCCGAGAACGAAGGAACATGCTCCGCTGCCTGTCGTTCTCTCCCTCCAGACGTCTTTGATTATTTCTCTTTTTCACACGTGACTATGGCCGTCGACATCCTGGTCATCGGCGGCGGGCTGTCGGGCATGGCGGCGGCGTGGGCGGCGCACAAGGCCGGGCGCAGCGTGCTGGTGCTGGAGGCGCGCGACCGCGTGGGCGGGCGGACGTACACGCGCGACACGCAGTCGGGGGGCCGCAGCGACGTGGGCGGCGCGTGGATCAACGAGCGCACGCAGCCCAACATTGCGGCGCTGGCCCGCGAGGCGGGGCTGACGGTGATCCCGCAGTCGATCCGGGGGACGGCCGTGGTCGAGCGCGCCGAGGGGGGGCTCCAGGAGTACGAGGATCGTGGGTCTCTCCGTCGTCCCTCCACCGTCTGTGAGAATGCAGGCACTGACGACAGACGGCACGTTTGAGCTCGAGGACAGCATGCCGGCGGCGGACCGGGCGGACGAGCAGCGCGTGATTGGGCTGCTGGACGAGCTGAGCGCGCTGGTGGACGCGGAGACGCCGTGGACGTGCGCGCGCGCCGACGAGTTCGACGCCCTCAGCTTCCGGGCCTGGCTGGTGTCGGTGGGCGCGCGGCCGGCGACCCAGGACGGCATGGCCTCGTTTGTGCGCCTGCTGTTTGCCGTCGAGCTGAGCGACGTGTCCTTTCTGTACATGCTGCACTATCTCGTCTGCGGGGGTGTGTCTTTCTCCTCTCTCCCCTCTGCCTCATGCCGTCCCGTCTGACCCCCAGGCGGCTACCACAGCCTCGCGTCCAACGATGCCCGCGGCGGCCAGTTCCAGCGCCTGCGCGAGGGCTCCATGAGCGTGTCCGAGTTCATCGCGGCGCAGCTGCCGCCGGGGTCGGTGCGGCTGTCGACGCCGGTGCAGGCCGTGGCGCAGGACCTCGGCGCCGACGGCCCCGACTCCGGCAGCTCCGGCGCCTGCACGGTGGTCGCCCGCGGCGGCGGCGTCTTCGCGGCGGCGGCCGTCGTCTGCACCCTCCCCAGCCCGCTGTACGGCACCGTCGCCTGGAGCCCGCCGCTGCCGGCGGCCAAGCGCAGCTACGCCCAGCGCGCCTTTCTGGGCGCCTGCACCAAGGTCGTGCTCGTCTACGCGCGCCCCTGGTGGCGCGAGGCCGGCTACTCGGGGCTCGCCATGTCGCTGGCCGGGCCCGTCGTCCAGACCATGGACACGAGCGACGGGGTGTGGGGCCCGCAAGGCGCCGGGAAAGACGCCCCCCGCCAGTACAGCCTGTCCTGCTTCCCCATGGCCTCGTTCGCCCTCGCGCTCGCGGCGCTGCCGCCGGCCGAGCGCCGCCGCCGCGTCACGCAGCACGTGGCGCGCCTCTTCCCGCGCCACGCCGCCGACGCGCTGGCCCCCGTGCAGGTCTTTGAGCAGCAGTGGCTCGACGAGGAGTTCAGCGGCGGCGCCCCCGTGCCCGTGCTGGGCTGCGGCGGGCTCACCGCCGTCGGCCGCGCCGCGCGCACGCCCCACGGCCGCGTCTTCTTTGCCGGCACCGAGATGGCCCTGCGGTGGAAGGGCTACATGGACGGCGCCGTGTCGGCCGGCCAGCAGGCCGTCGCCGACGCGCTCCAGGTGGTGGGCACGTCTGGGGGCTTAGGCATGAGCAGACTTTAGAACGCTTCATAGACGTGATATTCAGTGTATATTCGTGTATATTCGTGTATATTCGTGTGTAAATCAAAGAGGTGTAAATCAAAGAGGTGTAATCAAAGAGGTGTATACTCAAGTGTATATTCAGGTATATTAAGGTGTAAAATCAAAGAGGTAATCAAAAAGGTGTAGTTTAAGGTTCAAATAATCTACGAATCACAGCACCGGCTGGACCTTTTCCGTCGGGCTGGCCTTCTCCGGCTCGTCCTTGGCCCCCAGATGGAGGACCTCGGCCTCGTGGGCGGGAATGAAGACGACGTCCTTCTCGTCGAGGTAGTTGGTGTTGGTGACGTACTTGGCCACGATGACGACGACGGGGAGGAGCGAGGCCACCTGGGTGGCAAAGTGGACAATGAGTTGTTTCCTGGGGGGTCAGACAGACTGCAGAGGGGATCGGGGGGATCGGGGGGATCGGGGGGCAGGGGACGCACTGCAGAGAGACGCCGGCGGCGGCGACGCCAAAGAAGATGGCGGTGCCGCAGGCCATGCCGGAGCGCATGAAGCCGGCGTAGTGGCCGACGCGGCGCGGCTCGTTGGTGAAGGAGGAGATGAGCCAGCAGAGGTACATGGGCCCGATGCCGGCGGCGACCTGCAGGAGCAGGAAGAGCACAAAGAAGCCGCCAAAGCCGGCGTCGGACCAGTCGACGCCGTTGGGCGCGGTCAGGAAGCCGCGGGGGTGGCTGCCAAAGAACCAGCCGGCCTCGCCGGCGTAGGCGGCGGCCTCGAGCACGAAGAGCAGGGCGAGGCCGAGGGCCGCGCGCGCGCGCCGCGACAGCCGCTCCGTGTCGAGGACGGCCTGGAACGCGAGGAAGCTCAGCAGCTGGAGCACGGCCGTGACCAGGGCCGTCAGCGAGCGCGTGCGCAGGTTGAACCAGTAGGCTTGGTTGTCAGTGGGAGGTGTCGGGGGGGGGTGTCGGGGGGAGGTTGTCAGAGAGAGGACGAGAACCCACCGCTGATGGTCGGCTGCAGAATCAGCGGGTTCTCGGCGCACAGCAGGGCGGGCAGCAGCAGCCAGGTCTTGCCGTCGCGCAGCAGGCGGGCGCAGCCGCGGATCTCGTGGGCGTAGCTCTCGTTCTGGAAGACGGCCAGGGGCTGGCCGTCGCGGCGGCGCACCTCGTCGGGGCGGCAGAGCAGCGCGGCGGCGGCCATGGCCAGCAGCATGAGGCAGAAGAAGGTGGCGTAGACGGACTCGGGCACGCCGTTGGGCAGCGCGTTGTCGTGCGTGATGCCCAGGACGACGGCGGCCGCCAGCAGGTTGCCGCACGTGTTGAGCACCGCCTGCGTCGCATAGAAGCCCGCCTTCTGGTGCTCGGCGCCGTACGCAAAGGCCACAAAGTTGGACACGGTCCACAGCAGCGCCGCGCCCACGCCGAGCACGCAGCCGCCGACGATGGCGTAGGCCGCCGAGCCGCGCTTGTCAAAGTACCACAGCCCGGTGATGTAAAAGGGGTAGCCAAAGGCGCCGATCTGCGTCACGTCAGACGGGGCTGTAGACAGAGTGGACAGAAAAGACAGTCGCACACCCACCATCATCGTGTACCGCGGCCCCAGCTTGTTGAGGACGCTGCCGGCAAAAAAGGCCAGCACGCCAAAGATGCTGTAGAGGCAGGCCGCCACAATGTTGTTGACGTGCGCCGAGTCCGGCTGCCCGCCGCCCGCGCCCAGGTTCAGCACCGCCGTGTAGATGCCGACGGCGAAGAAGAGCGAGACGCCCGAGATCACATTCTGCGTCTCGGGCAGCGTGCGCTGGAAGGGGAGGCGGAGCATGGCGTCGAAGGAGGTGGGAGGTGTCTGGTAGGCTGGTAGGCTGGTAGGCTGGTAGGCTGGTCAGGCTGGTCAGGAAACCCATCTGACCTTTTGCTTTATTTGACCTCACCTCGTTGACCGCGACACCTTTGATTTCTTTACCTCACCGACAGGCGCGTTCGGCATGCCGAGCGCCCACGCGGCCGCCGCCCAGGCAAGCCGAGCTACGGAGGCCGGCCGGCGGCGGTAGTGCGCCTCTAGCTGAAACGGGGTGTTGATAGCAACGGCGGTCGTCGGCCGGGCTGCCCCACCAGACCAGACAGACTGATAACAGCGGGCGCATGGGGGACTGATATACGGCGCCCGGCATCCCGAGACGGGACGCCCATCTGCACGCTTCCATGGCCGGGACGCCGCGAGCCCCCAAGCGCAGCCGGTCGGCGGCGCGCGTGCCGCTGGCCTGCGCGCGATGCAGGTGAGCGGCCCTCTTGTCGTGGAGACCGGCCTCGTCCCGGAGAGGACACCACTGACGGCCAGAGCTCGCAAGGTCCGGTGCAGCGGCGAGTGGCCCGGCTGCCGGGACTGCCAGCGCCGCGGCCTGGCCTGCACGTACCCCTCGGCCCATCCGGCGGCCCCGGAGGAGCAGCTGAAGCGCAAGGAGTCGGCGTGAGTTCCAGCCTGCTGTTGGATGGCCTGCCTACCCCCCAGCTGACCGACCCCCAGCCTCCCCGACGCCGCCCACGTCCGGCGCGTGGTGGACATCTTCTTCGACTACTACGGGTCGACCTTCTTCCCGTTCCTGGTGCGCCACCGCTTCCTCGAGGACCTGGCGGCCGACCGCGTGCCGCTGCGGCTGCTCTTTTCCATCCTGGCGCTGGCCGCGCGCTTCCACGAGCCCTTCTACTCGCTCTACAAGGGCACGCTCGAGGCCTCGGCGCACTTTGCCGACCTGGCCCGCGCCGAGCTGGCCGACGGCGTCTCCGCCTCCTTTGACGACGTCCGCCTGCTCGACCTGCAGTGCTACCTCATCCTCGCCCTCGTCGAGATGGGCTGCGGCCACGAGCACCGCGCCTGGGTCCTGCTCGGCATCGCCATCCGCTTCGTCCACATCCTGCGCCTCGCCCACGAGGACGACGACGAGCACCACCAGCCTCGCCGCGACTGGGCCGACGCCGAGGCCCGCCGCCGCACCTTTTGGTGCTGCTTCGTCCTCGACAAGCTCATGGCCAACGGCTCCGACCGCCCGCCCGCCTTTGTCGGCGCCGCCGCCGCCGCCGCCGCCGGTGGAAACACCACCACCACCACCCCCCCCATCACCACCCGCCTGCCCGCCGCCGACGCCGACTTTGTCCTCGGCCGCGAGCCCCCCCCCGCCGCCGCCGCAGGCACCCTCGCCTGCCCCCCCGCCGCCGCCCCCGGCAGCCACCACCACCACCACCACGAGAGCCTGCTGGCGTCCACCATCCGCATCGTCGACATCCTCGGCGCCGTCGTCGCCTGGAGCGGCGCCGGCGGCCGCGACGTCGACCCCCGCTGCCCCTGGGACCCCGACGCCCCCTTTGCCCGCTTCGACCGCGCCCTCGACGACTGGGCCGCCCGCATCCCCCCCCACATGCAGCTGCGCCCCGCCAGCCTCGCCGCCCACGCCGCCTGCGGCCAGGGCCACCTCTTTGCCCTCATGCACCTCTTCCACTACCACGCCCGCTGCTACCTCCACCGCGAGTACATCCCCTTCATCCCCCCGCGCGACTACGACCCCGCCCGCGGGCCCTGCGACGGGCCCGTCCTCGCCCGCCGCCCCGACCGCCCCGAGCCCCCCCAGTTCTGGGCCCGCTCCCTCCGCACCGGCCTCCTCAGCGCCCGCCGCATCTCCTCCTTCTTCCACGAGATGGTCCAGCGCGACCTCGCCCCCTGGGCCTACCCCTTTGCCGGCATCTGCCTCATGACCGCCGACACCTGGCACGTCGTCGCCGCCCTCGCCTCCTCCTGGTCCACCTGCCCCCAGTACACCGGCCTGCCCGCCAAGCAGCTGCTCGCCCAGGACCTGCGCAAGATGATCCAGCTGCAGGAGACCTGGGCCCTGGCTGCCCACTGGGTGCGTGTGTCTGTGTGTTTGTCTGTCTGTCTGTCTGTCTGTCTGTCTGTGACTTCTGACCCCCAGATCAAAGTCTTGCGCCGCTACTACGAGCGCGTCGGCACCGACAACACCTACCTCTGCCGCCGACCCGACGCCGCCGCCGCCGCCGCCGCCGCCTCCGCCTCGCACGAGGAGGCCATGGCCGCCGAGGGCATCCTGCAGCTCCAGGAGGTCGTCGTCCACTCCATCTCCGCCGTCAGCGACGCCCCGCAAGGCGTCCGCGTCCACCGTCCGTCCAAGGAGTTTGACCTCTACGCCCTGCTCGAGCTCGAGCCCGCCGACCTGTCCGTCGAGACGCCCCCGTCCGAGCCCGGCGCGGAGGAAGAGGAGGGGGATGGCTATGGCGATGGCGATGGCTGCGACGACGACGGCGACGACGACGGTGACGACGACGACGACGACGACGACAACACCGACGACAACGACAACGACAACGACGCCAGCGCAGGTGCCGCCGCGCTGCCCGACTCAGCCCTGCCCGGCGTCACCGGAGACATGGACTCGTTTGAGGACTTTTTGTTTTCTTGGAAGTAAAGCTCTGCGTCCCCTCACTCCTCCTTGTTGATGCGCCGCCACATCGCCGTCTCCGCCGCCGACAGCCGCTCGCCCGCCGCCTGCGCCATCTTCTTGGCCGCGTCCCAGATGCCCTCCGAGCCGCCGCCGCCGCCGCCGCCGCCGCCCCTGCCGTCCTCCCCGCCGCCGAACAGCACCGACTGGCTGGCTGATGCCGCCGCCGCAGCAGCAGCAGCCTCGCGCTGCGAGCTGTTCATGTCCGTGGCCGCCGCGTTCTGGATGTACCCCGGCGGGTGGTCGAGGCTGCGCGGCGGCTCCGCGAGCCCCGCCGTTGTCGCCGGCTGCGGCAGCCAGGCGGCGCCCGTCGTCTCCCCCGCACGCGGCGGCGGCGGCAGAGGTATTGTCGCTGTCGTCGTCGTCGCCGTCGTCGTCGTGGCCGGTGGTGCCGTCTGTCTCTGTCCCGTCTGTCGGTTGCCGAACCCCGGCGCCACCGGCACGGCTCCGGGCTGCGGAGGCGGCGGTCCGAGCGCCGCCGCCGCCGTCGTCGTCATCGTCGGAGGCGGCGGGGCCGGCCGGCTCGTGGGCACGCCGGCGCCCGTCGGCTGCGGCAGACGGGGCACGGCGCCGGGCTGGGCAGCCGGCGGTGCGGCGCCCCCTCCCGACGGCCGGGTCGGGGTCGGGGTCGTCCGGACCGCGTCGTCCCTGTCGGCCCCGGCGTCGGCGGCTGCCGTCTTGGGCGTCACGCCCGACGCCTTGGCCGCGACAATGGGGCTCTGCGAGTAGATGGGGATGGGCGGCATGGAGACGGACTCGATCGTTGCTGCTGGGAAGATGGTTCGAGAGTTTGCGGCCACCGAAGCAGGAGAACGCGGACGAGGTCGACCAGTGGATGGCTTCGTGCTTCTTGGCTCTTGATTTTTGTGTGAATAGGAGGATGTGTGTTATTTGGTATCCCTATGCTTATGTAGGCTCCTTCCCAACGTTGGCCGCCGGTGGCGACGTCATTGCTGCTCGAGTCAGGTGACAAAGACGGCATCCCGTGCTGATTGCGGCCGGAACTAGGCAACGAGGAAAGCAGCCCGGCCAGGCACAACGCATTCCTTTCAGAGACATGCAAGACGGCGAAGCCATCTGCCGTTCGTTTCAGGACACGCTGTCTCTCCTTTGCGGTGGCAACCTCGCTTTGCCCGCCCGAGAATGCTGTATGCTGTGCCGCGGTAGACGCCTCATTTCTCAGCGTCTGCCGCCCAGAGCAGTCTCTTCTTTCTCTCTAGACCAAATCCAAAGAAAGCAGTCCTGCTTGTAAAAGACCACAAAGCCAAGCAGTGCCTCCTCCACCGCCGACTTTGGGTATTCTCTCGTTCTCATTCCATGATGTGGCGCCTGCCAATCATGGCCTTTGCAGTGGAGACTGGAAAGGAAAAATAATGTGCCGAGATCGGCTCTCGCCTGCTGACTAAAATCGCCGGCCGCGTCGTTGGAGGTATCAGATCGCGAGACTCAAGGGAGCAGTTTTCTGGGGGAGACGGCACCTTCTGATCTTTCCTGGCGATCCTCCGTCGCGGCCCACCGCTGCGCCTTCTGCCTCGACGACGGACCGACACTGCAGCCCTGCACCCTGATCTCGCCGTCGGCCGGTCGCCGCCCAAGCCGCCACGATGGTCGGAAAAGTCAGCGAGCGCGTCCTCCTGCGGGAAGGTAGGCATCTTTTTCAACGGGGTGGCGTGGGTGAGGAGGAGGAGAGGAGGAGAGCATGGAGGCTGACGGCGCAGGCTTGGAGCGCACGGACAATGGCATGAAGCAGACGAGCTGGCCCGAGGTGACGCCCATCAACCAGAAGAACTACTACACGTGGGTTTTGCGGATTTGCTTTGCTTGCTTCTCGCGCCCGCGCCCGCTGACGACGGCCCGGACAGCGAGTACATGAAGCGCGATGACCAGGTGCTGGCCCTGCGCGTGCAGAACGAGGCGAACCGCGAGCGGCTGGTGCAGAACGCCAAGGACCGCGACCGGGCGCTGAACCAGAGCCGCGGCGAGCTGCCTCTCGAGCAGCAGCAGCAGCAGCAGGGTGGCGGCGGCGAGCTGCCGCTGAACCTGCCGACCGAGGGCCTCGACATCTCCAAGGTGATTGTCATCCACCCGGGCAGCCAGTTCCTGCGCATCGGCTTCTCGACCGACGTGCTGCCCAAGACGGTGCCCATGTGCCTCGCCTCCAAGTTTGAGCGGACCGAGTCGGAGGACCGCGAGCCGCTGCCGCGGCGGCAGCCGGACGCGCCCAAGGTGGAGCAGCAGTACGGCGAGGAGTGGTCCAGAAAGTACAAGAAGATGAGCGAGGACCTCAAGCTGGACATGCGCACGAACAAGCGCAAGGTGCTGCCCAACTCAAAGGAGCTCGTCGTCAACTACAACCGCCGCACCGACCCCGAGATCATCCCCACCCACAACGACCCGCTCCAGGTGGAGTGGACCGACGTCCACGCGCCCGTCGCTGCCGTCGCCGTCGCCGCTGCCGCTGCCGCTGCCGCGCCCGCCTCCGCGGCCCACGCAGAAGAAGAGGGCGGCCCCGCGTCAGCGGCGGCCGGCGCCCAGAAGCCTGCACCGCCGTCCGTGTTCTACGGGATGGAGGCGCAGCGCATCCCCGACGACTCGGACCCCAAGTTCCGGCTGCGGTGGCCGATGCGGCACGGCTGGCTGAACGAGGAGGACTACCCGAGCGTCAGCAGCCTGTACAGCGACTTTGAGGCGACGCTGACGCACGCGATCCAGCACGAGCTGGGCCTGCAAAAGGTGTCGTCGTGCCGGCAGTACAGCTGCGTGTTTGTGATCCCGGACCTGTACGACAAGGCGTACGTGGAGCTGGTGCTGCGCCTGTGCATGCAGTGGTTCGAGTTCAGCAAGGTGTGCTTCATCCAGGAGAGCTACGCGGCCACGTGCGGCGCCGGCTACAGCCAGGGCTGCGTGGTGGACGTGGGCGCGCAGAAGACGTCGGTGGCCTGCGTCGAGGACGGCCTGGTGATTGAGGACTCGCGCATCAACCTCAAGTACGGCGGCCACGACGTGACCGAGACCTTTGTCAAGATGCTGCTGTTCGACCACTTCCCCTATCAGGAGATCAACCTGCGGCGGCGCTACGACTTTCTGCTGGCCGAGGAGCTCAAGCAGAAGCACTGCACCATGAACCAGGCCGACATCTCCGTCCAGCTCTACCAGTTCCACCTGCGCGTGCCCAACCAGCCCACGCGCAAGTACCAGTTCAAGACCTACGACGAGGTCATCCTCGCCCCGCTGGGCTTCTACGAGCCCGCCGTCTTCGATCACTCTGCCAAGCTGCGCGGCCGCCGCCGCCTCATCGACCGCGCCTACAACGCCTACGACGTCGACGTCCCCGACGACCCCGTCTCCGCCGCCCAGCTGGCCATTCTCGCCCTCGACCGGCCCTCGGTGCTGCCGCCCGCCGCGCCAGCGCCAGCAGCCGGTGCCGCTGCCCCCGGCGCCGGCAGCAACGGGGCGGGAACCCCGGGGCCCGCGGACGTCTCCACGCCCAGCAAGGAGAAGACGCAGCCGTTTAACTTTTTGGCGCGGGGCCTCGGCGGCGACGTGACGCCGTCCACGTCCAAGGCGCCGTCGCCGGCGCCCGAGGGCGCGAGCACGCCGGTGCCGGCGCCGTACATCTTTGGGGCGGGCCGCGACGCCGTGAACGGGGCGGCGAGCCCGGCGCCGAGCGCGCGCAACGGGGGCACGCCGGGGCCGAGCCAGAGCCAGAGCCAGAGCCAGACGGCGGCGGCGGCGGCGGCGGCGGCGGCGGCGCAGACGGGCGGCCTGCTGAGCCTGGACCCGCTGCTGCACCGGACGGCCAAGGAGCTGGCGGCGGAGCGCGACTCGGTGCTGCCGGTGGCGCCGCTGGACATTGCCATCATGACGTCGATCCAGAACGCGGCCAAGGGCGACGAGCGCAAGCTCAAGGACTTTCTGGGGTCGGTCATGGTGGTCGGGGGCGGGGCCAAGATTCCGCACTTTACGACGTACCTGGAGGAGCGGCTCAAGGCGCGGCGGCAGGACCTGGTGGACCGCATCCTGGTGTCGCGCAGCGCGCGCGACATGGACGAGCAGGTGGTGGTGTGGAAGGGCGCGAGCGTGTTTGCCAAGCTGACGGCCAACGACAGCTGGATCACGCCGTACGAGTACGCCTTTCTGGGGCCGCGCATCCTGCACCACAAGGTGCTCTGGCAGTGGTAGGAGGCCTGCCGGGTGCTCTGGCAGTGGTAGGAGGCCTGCCGGGGGGTTTCTGTTTTGCGCTGCCGGTGTTTGGGACAGGGGTCTGGTCTTCAGGATGTTTATATATTGATGGGCATGGGTCCACGATCACAAGGCGAACAAACGAACATCACGTAATCTGCTTGGCAATCTCGACCAGCAGCACGGCGCCGTTCCGGCGGCCCGTCAGCGGGTCCTGCAGGTGCACCAGGCGGTAGCCCGGCCGCAGGCGGTCCAGCCGCACGGCCGCCCAGCCGAGCAGCGTGTCGCGCCGCAGCCCGGTGCCGTCGTCCTTGACGAGGAAGCGCACAAACGACAGCGCCGCCGCCGTCTCGGCCGCAAACGCCGGCGCCGTCGACGCCGTCGATGCCGCCGATGCCGTCGATGCCGCCGATGCCGTCGATGCCGTCGACGCCGCCGCCGGCAGCAGCAGCGCCGCCATGGGCACGCCGGCAAACGACAGCACCTCCCGGCCAAAGTCGGGGTTGCGCCCGCCGCTGCTGCTGCTGCCCGCCGGGTCGCGGGCCACCTGCGTCTTGGCCTTGTACTCGCCCTCCTCGTCCTTGTCCTTGTCCCGGTCTGCTGCTGCTGCTGCCGTCGTCGGGCCGTCGCCGTCGTCGGCCCGCTCCGGGTGGTCGTCGACGTGCAGCACGATCTTGACCACCGGGCGCAGCGCGCGGCTGCTGGCGCCGGCCGCCGCCGCCGACGACAGGGACGACAGCATGGAGTCGGTGTGCGCGAGCGGACGCGGCGCTGAGCCCGAGGTTCCCGCGGCGGCAGCGGCAGCAGCAGCGGCCTTGGCTTTGGTCTTGCTGGCCGAGGCTGCGGCGACGTCGCCGTCGTCGTGCGTCGTCGCCGTCCCCGTCGTCGGCTTGTGCGGCCAGGACAAGCCTTGGGCCGCGTAGACGGTCACCGAGAGGTTGAGCGTCTTAAAGGCAAACGGCGGCGCCGACGCGCTCGGCGCGCTCGGCGGCGGCGCAAAGGACGTGGTCACCGGCGCGTCGGCCAGCGGACGGCCCCCGAGCTTGTCGCCGCGGTAGCCTGGCGGCGGTCAGCAAAATCGACTCGGTCGAGGAGGCTGGCCCGGACGTCCCGGACGTCCTGTCTTACCTTCGGGCTTGAGGACGTAGCCGCCCGAGCCCCGGAACATGGCTGTTTGTCTGTCAGCAGCAGCTCTGAGCACCTCAGAGCACCTCGTCGCCCCCGCCACCCACCGTCGTTGAGCATCATGCCCTCGTCGCAGCTCTGCCAGTTGAGCGCGACGATCTGCACGCCCTTGCGCCAGAAGGCGGCCGGGTCGAGGTTGGAGGAGCCGATGCGCAGCCCCGACGGGTACGCGCGCATCAGGAAGCGCCGGTTGTGGTGGAAGAGCGCCGGGCCGTGCTTGGCGTGCACCTCCATCAGGCTCTTCTCCGAGAGCGAGAAGACGTGCGTCGGCATCGCGGCCTCGGGCTGCGCAAAGCTCTTGAACGACACGCCCTGCGTGTAGATGCCCAGCTGGCTCAGCGCCTGGATCACCTTGGACGGCTTCTTGGGGGGCGGCGTCGTCGCTGTCGTCGCCGTCGTCGCCTCGGCGGCCACGCCGGCCAGGTTTTTGGTCAGACCTCCGTCTCCGCCTCCGACTCCGCCCCCGCCTCCGCCTCCGCCTCCGCCCCCGCTCGGCGGCACGTACTTGACCTTGACGAGGATCTTGTTGCGCAGGCTCCCCGGCGCCGGGAGCGTCGGCGGCGGGCTGGCGTCCGCGCGAGGGTGCGACGGCCGCAGCAGGAGGCCCTGCCACTCCTGGTCCATGATCTGCACCATGACGTCCTGCTGCTGCGGCTTGCAGTGCACCTCGAGGCTGACAATCAGCGGCATGTCCGTCGTGCGGAAACCGTGCTCGCGGATCGCCGCGCACACGTCGCGGAACGGCACGTCCTTGGTCAGCGTGTGGCCGTGCAGCACGCGCGGCTCCACGGGGGGGGTCCCTGTAGCCCCGACAGCCGTCGGAGCCACGGGTGCCGGTGCCGCCGCCGCCGCCGTCCCCGCCGTCCCCGCCGTCCCCGCCGTCGCCGGTTTGCCCTCCAGCTTCGTCTCCACGTAGCGCTCGAGCCGCCGGCCCAGCGACGACTTGGCCAGGCGCGCCGTCAGCGTCGACGGCAGCGTCTCGCTGGCCTTGTCCTTGGCCCGGCGCGCCGTCGCCTTGCGCGCCTCGGCCTTTTGCTGGCGAGCCTCGGCCTTCTTCTGGCGCGCCACCGGGTCCGAGCTGTCGTCGTCGCTGCTGCTGCTGCTGCTGCTGCCGTCGTCGTCTGAAGACGCACCCTCGTCGCTGCTGTCGTCCTCGCCGTCCCACACGTCAATCTCGATGCACCGGCAGCCGCGCTCCAGCACGGTGCGGTAGGCCGCCGTGCTGGCGCTGCTGTACAGCTGGTTGCCCGTCAGGTAGGTGTTGTGGCTCGAGTTGATAAAGTAGCTCGACAGCGGGTAGCTGTCCACGTCCTGGTGCGGCAGCGGGCCGGTCGCGTCGGCGGCCGGCGACGTCATGTAGCGCAAAAAGGCATGGAAGTCCATGCTCTGCTGCCCAGAGGCCGCCGGTGCCGCGCCGCGGTCGCCGTCTCCGTCGCCTTGGACGTGCGAAAAAAAGGTCGCCACCTGGTCGGCATGCCAGGTGTGGTCGTCCTTGTCGGCGTGCAGGTCAAAGATGCGCCGCAGGTGCCGCAGCAGCACGGCGTCCAGCACGATGGCGGGGTGCGCCTCGGCGGGCGTCGGCGCGGGGGCTGCCGCCGGCGCGGGGGCTGGCGCCGGCGGAGAGACCGGCGCCGTGGCCGCCGCCGTCGGGGTGGTCGCCATGGTGGACAGACAGCTGGATGTCTCAAGAGGTCGCCAGCCCGCGAAGTCGTGCGCGCGGCGTTTGCGTGGCAGAGGGCAGAGTCGCAGCGCGAGCAGGCCACAGACCAGCCAGCTGTCCTTAGCCTATCCTTTTAGCCGGTGCCTTGTCATGAGTTTCAACCCAATCAAGTCGCAACCCCAGGTTGAAACGAAACGTCCTGGAAATTGCTGGGTATGGTTTCACCAACCAAGCAACAACGCCCGGTTTTTACGGTCGCACCGGCTGCATCTTCCGATGCGATTTCCTGCGCTCTGCCGCATCGTCCTGCTGGCTGTCCACCCCAAAATCGACCATGATTTAGTTGCCGAAGACACAAAGAAATCCTACGATCCCGCACGCGGCGCCGTCTTCGGGTGCACCCCGTCACGGCGCGCGCTGCCGTTGTCGGCTGGCGAGCCGCTGGGACCTGCTTTCTTTGTTCTGCGGCGTGCGCGTGTCTGAGAAAAGTCGAAATAAGGGGTTCCACGCACGACAGCTCGTTCGCGACGTCGCAGTTGACAACCGCCGAGTTGACAACTTACGAACCATCAAATCGGGCAGGCACAACTCAGTTGTCAACCAGACCGATCTCTACATCACGTGATATACATATAAGATGCAGACAAAGTCTCGTGCATCGGCGGCTTCGTCCTGCTCCCGACCAACCTGCAACAAGAGCCAACGCTGGGTTTGCCTGTCAGCCACACCTTTGGTTCCCGTGACTTGGGCCGATTGCTGCCGATCGTAAAGGAAAAACGTCTTCGCCCTCGGACCATCGTCTTCAGAGCATCCTCGCCCGGCGAGCAACAACATGGTTGGGTGATTATTTTTAGTACGAGACATTCTTCGTCCTTTTCACGTTTTTCATCTCCACAAAAGGGAGCTCGATGCCAAGCCGCCCAGTCAGCGCTGTGCGCGCATCACCAACGCGAGGCCTTCAAGGCGAGCATCTCCGTGCTCTGTCCACCTGGGCAGATTTTCATGACGTCAACTGCCTCAAGTACTCTCGTGTTTGTGGACAAACGTGCCCAATCCCGAGAAAAGCGCAGGGAACCTGCAGGGAACCTGGTATACGATACCCCGTACTTGCAAATACTATGTTCGTATGGCTTGGGTGTGTGGAGAACAGACGACTGGCTGCGGACGGTACGAGGAAACAAGGGAAGCGGAGGCAACCAAGAAAAAGTATGCTTATGCTTATGGGACCACCGCCCAGCACGGAAATCAGCTGTTTGGGCTGCCCGCGCCCTGCCACAGTGACTTCATCCAGCTCGTATTCGGTTGGCTGCCTGTTTGTGCCCGGAAAAAGTACTGCCGGCTGCCAACCACTGTCCAGCTGTGCTCTCCAAGTTGCATTACTCTGTATTACTCCGTAAGCATAAGCCATACAGCTGCTGCTCGGACCGGCTGCTCCGCACATGCTCGTTGCCGTGCACACTCTCTCGAGCCAACTGCCGGCCGGGCGAGGCAGATCGGGCGCGTTATCAAAGTTGTTCAGCGCAGTCGTCCAACTCGCTCATTCACGCCAAGCTGCTCGGCCGGTTGAGTACAACTAGATCCGCCGGAGCCGTGCTGTAGTTGTAGTTTGGGTGTACAAGTAGTTAGCTGTAAGTTTCCTTTTGCCCTCGTTTGTACTCGACGGCGCTGTCGCTAGGGAACAGACGGCGCCAAAAGCCCGGTCTCCGGTGGCAGCTAGCTCTTCCGTACTCCGTATGCGACGCACTGGCTGGTCCGCGGATGCAGCCCGAGCTGAGAGCCGCACTGTCTTCCCCACGCTGTGCGGAGTGACTACTTTTTCGGATCGAGAATGTCCAGATACGATGGAAGCATGGAGAACGATCTTAGCATGGCGAAGTGGATCTTGTCGGTTTTTGTTCTCTTCAGCAGACAGCGGCCGGTGCCTCCGAGCAGGAAAAGCAGATATCTCAAGCGTCTCCTGCCAACCTTTACGCGAGACAGCCAAAAGGGGCAAAAAGAAAATAAGTAGAGCAAGCCGGCGAAGATGGCGCTAGATCTTAGCAGCGCTCGCTCCGACAGTGGCCAGCCGGCCAGTGCATCGGTTTGTGCCGTCCGGCTGTAGGAACACCCCGAACCGCCATCATCAGATGGACCTCGTCCTGCTCTTGCACCTCCGTCTTGCCCAGAGGACGAAGGCAGAAAATAAAAGACCTCGTATTCCCAGATTGGACTGCTGCGAGATCAACAAGGACTTTGTCTTCCTATCCATGCTTTCATTCCCGGGCTCTTTGTTGCTTGGCGGCCGTCGTCGTCGTCCTCCTCCTCCTCCATGGTGGAAAACAAAGCGACGGGTATGCAACAGTCCTTGTAGTTGTAGTCAGAGGGTACCAGACATCGTATTCAGGCTTCTGCATGTACTCGCAAGTACCGCTGCACTCGTCACAACCGTGCCGCCACGGCAAGATACACGGCCAAGGAGGACCGAAACCTCGCTGAACTTCCAACAAGAGGCCTGTGGCATTCTCTCCACTCGGTCAAGAAAGACCCTTCTTGCTCCTACCCACCCGAGCAACAAGAGAAAAGGCCTCTCGGCGAAACTAACTGCTTTGGTATGACACACGGGCTTGGGGCATTGTCTTTTTGACAAACCTGTACCGGCTTTTCTTCTGGATACCTCGCGGGACCAACAGCCTCGCCCCCGTTTTTTTTTCCTCCCGTTTTTTTCAGTCTTGCTCGTTGTTCGTTGACGCCTTTTCCTTCGCCTCGGAGTTCTCCTTTATACGAGAGCTGGGTCGGTATATATGTCTGTCCCGTCCCCCCGGCCTCCTGTTTCTCTCTTCTCTCTTCAAAACACTCGTTATCGTCTCCTTGCAACCGACGCTCGCTAAAGGCATTGTCTCGACGACTTGGATTATTCATCAGACACCACACATAATATCTACACACACACACACACACACACACACACACACATACGCTTACACAATCCTTTCACCGTCAACATGAAGGCTGTCTTTGCTGTCCTCGGCCTGGCCGCTTCGGCCCTGGCCTCCAACGTGCCCATCCGCCGCGGCAACTGGAACGAGTCGAGCTCGGCGGTGCCGACCAGCTCCAGCGGCTGGGGCTCCTCCAGCGCCGCCGCCACCTCGGGCGTCAGCACCACCGGCTGGGGCAGCACGGCTGCTGCCAGCACGGATGCTGCCACCACGGAGACCGACACCACCTACACGACGACCACGGTGTGCCCCGTCACCACCTACACGACGAACTCGGGCACCGTCTCGCCCATCACCACGTACGTCCCGTCTCCTGCACGCTGTGTTGTACTTGTACGTCAACTGACGCCTTCAGCTGGACCACCTCGGTCGTCACCGTGACGAGCTGCGCCGGTGGCTGCAAGAAGACCACGGCAGCGCCGGTGCCGGGGACGACGACGGTGATCACCACCGCCTACGTGAGTAACCCGGGCCCTTGTGGACAACCCCAAGAAATCAAAGCTAACCTTGTAGACCACGGTGTGCCCTGTGACGTGAGTGCCCTGAGAGGCGAGGCGAGACGAGGCGATGCGGGGCGTGGCGACGTCCGTGTCCGAGAACAACAACACTAACCAAAGCAGTGAGACGCACACCAACTCCGGCAAGGCCTACACCACGGTCTACACGACCACCAGCGCGGTCACCACCACTGTGCCTGCGACGGTTGTTGAGAAGACGTGCGTTGTTTCACCCCTTCCCCCCCTGATGTCTTGTTTATGCTCGCTTGCTGACGGGCCAGCACCGTCATTGTCGGCACGACCTGCCCGGTCGTCACCTACACCACCGTCACGGCCGGCACCTCGAGCGTGTGCACGTCGACCCAGACCCTGACGACGTCGTCGACCTCGACGTACCACACGGTTGTATGTTCATGTTCTTTTTTTTTGTTTCCCCCCCCCCCACTCTCGCCAAGGATCTCGTCTGACCACCAGGTCCCCGTCACCTCTGTGCCCACCACGGCTACGCCCGCGCCGGCCGTGTCCGCGCCGGTTGTGTCTGCGCCCCACGGCTCGTCCCCGGCTGCCGCGCCCTCGGCTGCCTCGGTCCCGGCCGCCTCGGTCCCGGCCGCCTCGGTGCCGGCGTCGAGCATCCCCGCTGTGGCCTCCAAGACCACGTCCCAGCCGTCGACCGTGGCCACGGCCGGTGCCGTCCACAACGGTGCTTCGGCCGTGCTGGGCCTCGCGGCTGGTGTGGTCGGCCTCATGGTTCTGGCCTAAGCCAATCGGTCCCCTTTTTGGATCGTTCTGGATAATTTTTTTGTCTTTTTTTTTTTACTTCTGTTGGGAGTGCCGGGAGAGGACGGGATGATCCGCGTGGGACGTCTTTTGACAACAAAGGACTCCTTTAATTCTCTACAGTTTACGCGTCGGCTCTGTCCTCTCTCGGCTTTCTATAGATTTTGATTTTTTTTTTACACCTAATTCTTTCCTTGCATGTCTTTTTGGACAACTCTCGAAATGACTGTCTTCTGTCTGGAACTGGGTGTTTACTCAGTCCCCTAGCCAGGGGATCGTAGCAGACTCGTCCGCACCGAGGAAAGGGAGGCGTTGCAGAAACGTCAGAAAGCATGTGATCTCGTTGACTCAAGAGATGCAGTCCGGTGTTGTGAAAAGACTTCCCAACCTCGTTCACGCAACGGAGCAAAAGAGTCCTCTATTGGAAATCCAAACTGCATGTGAAAGGAGATGGTGTGAGGTGGCTTCTATACTCTAGCGACCAGATATACGTAAAGAAAGAAAAAAATGGGGGGCCAAACAACCATAACCACAGCAGATAGATGCGCTTTTCGTCTGACTGTTCCCTGAATGTCGATGGACGCCGTGTCTTTGCCAAAAAAAGGGGCCTGCGTCCCAAACAACCGCGCCCGCCATCCACGAACCTCTCGAGGCTGAACGCCTTTTCTTTCCTTCTTTTCCCCCCCTGAACGACGCCTGAAAGGCAGACAGGAGCCAGCCACGGCTGCTCGACTGCCCACGATGTGGGCGGCCTGTCTCTCGCTCAGCCACTTTCTTCTGTCGGCTCTTCTCGTTCTCTGCGTCCTCCTCGGCACGTTTGCCGCGTTTGGCCTCTTTTCCGTCTATTCTGCCTGCGCCGTGTACGCGTTCTGGGCGCAGGCCGTGCAGATCGTGCCGGTCTGAGGGAGGACGACGGCGGCGGCAGTCCCGTGCTATAAGGCAGACTTGTCGTCGGCAGCGGGAGCGGGCACGGGCACGGGCACGGCCGCCTTGGACGCCGTCGTCTTGGACGCCGGCGCGGCCGCGGCGCGGGCCTGGGCCGTCACGCGGACGAGCTCGGCGAGCATCAGGTCGTGCACGCGCGTGGTGAGCGCGGTCACGTCGTCGGCGGTGAGGTTCTTGGTGGGGATGGGGTCGAGGACTGGGGTCGTTAGTGCGGGACGGCACGAAGAAGCACAAGGGACGACAGCCAGCCCGGCAGCCAGCCCGGCAGCCAGCCCGGCCGCCAGCCAGGCCCGTTTCTCCAACTCACCCTTGATGGGAATGCGGGACGGCTGGAACTTGCCGGAGGAGTAGACGTGGCTGTAGTTGGCGACGACGACGGGGACGATGGGGACGCCGGCCTGGACGGCGAGGTGGAAGGCGCCCTTTTTGAAGGGCAGCAGCAGGGGCTCCTGGGCGTAGCTGCGGGTGCCCTCGGGGAACATGAAGACGCTCTGGCGCCGGGTGCGGATGACGTCGGCGGCGCCGCGCAGGGCCTCGCGGGCGTCGCGGCTGTTGGCGCGGTCGATGAAGATGGTGCCGCTGAGGCGCATGAACCAGCCGAGGAAGGGGTAGTTGCGCAGCTGGCGCTTGGCCGTGACGCTGCAGTAGCGCGGGAACATGCAGCCCAGCATCAGCACGTCGAGCGCCGACTGGTGGTTGCCCACGAACACGGCCGGCCGCGTCGTCCCCAGCACGTCCGCCGGGTCCTCCACCACAAACGTGACGCCCGTCAGCGCCATCATGGTGTACTTGAACGCCCGCGCCGTCACCCACTGCGCGCTCTGCCACCGGTCGCCGCCGCTGAGCCGCAGCACCACCGACGCCACCACGCCAAACAGCGCACACGCCACCAGCGCCAGCCACGCCGACAGCATGCGCGCCGCCACGCCCGCCCGCGCCGTGACCATGGACAGCCCGTAGAGCGCGGCGATGGCCGCCAGATAGCGCCCGAGGAACCAGCCGACGGCGGAAACGGCGCGCGCAAGCAGCCCGGCCATCTGGACTATGGGCCGTGCGGGGGGGGGGGAGAGAAGAGGGGGGAGAGAAGAGGGGGGGGGGAGGGGGAGGGGAGAGAAGAGAGGGGGAGAGGGCCGACAGGAGATGAGGCACGGAATCTGTCTGCGTGCTAGGCCAGGGGCCAAGCCAGGGGCGGTAGAGAAGTGGGTGCCGGGTCGCGAGACGGGCCGCGATCGTCGAGCCGAGGTCGACGGCGAGGACGAGGAGGTCTGGGACCTGGGACGGGAGCGTCTGCGGGGGGGGGGTGGCTGCGCGCGCCGTCGAGGTGTCAGAGCGTCGGGACGAGAGGGCAGCAGGCGTCCGTCGACGAGGGCGGAGGCCAGGCGTGGTGTAGGCGGCAGGTGAGGCGGCGGCGGCGAACAGAGGCCGGAGACGGTCTTGTGAGCCGGGACGTTGTATTTCGGCTTTATTCTTGGATTTAATTTTATTGTCGCCATGCTACCGAGTATGCGCCTGGGCGATTTTTTGCCCTCGTTCTTTTGTTGAGAGCGGGGCCAAATTGGGGCAGGCGACTCACTCAGCTGTCCGACTTAAGACGGCCTGGCGTGTCTTCCTCTGCTGCTGCAGGCTCCTGTCGTACGCACAGCTTTCCCTTTACTCCGTAGTCCTCGCACAGCCCGGGCTTCTCCCGCTCTCGTCGTGTCGCCCGCCGGTCATCGGGCTGGCCCTCTCTCAATATAAGCATATGCGGCTGGAAAATCTGCGCTGTGATTGGCCAGGTGCTTTCACGTGCCGGCCGACCCCATCCGCGTCCGTCACCGCCCGCCGCCTCACCACCACCGCACACCACCTCGTCTTCTGCAGCGGACGCATGTCGGGGGCTCCCAATGGCTCGCCGCCGTCTGTCGCTGCTGTATGCTATTCATGCTTACAAGTACAAATATGTGCCCACGTGCGCCCGGCGGACACAGTGTCAATAAGCGCACAGTATAATATGCACAGTGTCCACCAGAACCGTTCTGTCGTGATGGGCCTTCATTTGGCTGCGTCGCCCAAGCGCACGCTGGCCGCGCGCACCCGTCTGTCCTCTGCGTCTGGAGCCCAATCTGCCGGACGCTGCCTGCCGATGCCGACTGCCTCTATCTGACTCCCGGACGTGGGCCCTTGCCTTGGTTGACCGCATCCGACGACGAGACGGAGAACGACGCCCGCACAAAACAGATCGCTGACGACGAGACGACGACGAGACGACGACGAGACGTCGACGGGCGAGAGAGCCATCCATCCATTGCGCCGATGGCTGCTGCCGCCCGAGGAGACCCGGCTGCAGCGGGCCTGCTGCCGGAGCGGCCACCGATCGCGGCGCTGTTCCTGATCGAGTTCGACGTCAAAGCTGGCTACACCATTGTGTGGAAGCAGACGGTGCGCGGCGTCGACCTCAGCGGCGCCGTCGAGTACAAGAGCCTGCCGTCGGGCCTGCACACCGTGGCGGAGGACCTGATCTACTTTGTGCACGAGGACGAGGCGGAGGACGGCGAGGCCGGCGGCGGCGGTGGCGCGTTGCCGCTCGACGACGACAACCGCGGCGGCTACGCCGGCCTCAGCGCCTTTGTGAACCTGCCGACGGAAGAGGCCGGCGCCCGGAACGCGCGCATGCTGGCCGTCGGCGTGCTGGTGCCGCGCAGCTACGGACGGCTGGGCCGGGCCTGGCGCCACGCCGAGGCGCTGCTGGACATGTCGCGGTAGGTGTTCTCGCGGCCTTCTCGCGGCACACACGTCACCAGACGCTGGAACTGACGCGTCCAGCGCACTCGCCGCAGACCGCGCGCAGCTGCCACAGCTGGAGGCCTACTGGCTCGAGCACAGCCGCCTCCCGCCTCCCGCCGCCGACGCCGACGAGCCCGACCGCCGCCCGCTGTTGCAGCTCGCCGACGACTCCCCGCTGAGCTCGCCCGTCGCCGCGGCGGCGCCCCCGTCCGGCTTGTCTTCCACAGCCGTGGGCGGCTATGTGCGGACGCCGGCTCCTGTCGGCGCTGGCCACACGCGCCACGCCCGCTCAGCCTCGGACGGCGCCGCGCTGCAGCTGCCGCCGGGCCACCGCCTCTCGCCGCACCATCCGGCGTGGAGCCTCACCGCCCTGCTCGAGACGTTTGGCCCGCTCGTCTTCCCCATCTACCGCGCCGCCCTGCTGCGGAAGCGCATCCTCATCTCGACGCACGCCCCCGTGCACGAGGTCAACAACTTTGGTGCGGCCGGCAGCGCTCTCCGCGCTCTCCCTCTCCATATCACGTGACATGGCTAACACCGCCACCAGTGTACAACCTGTCGGTGCTCGCCAACGTCCCCCTTGCGGCGCTGGACCTGCTCGCGCCGTCGGCCGTCGCGCGGCAGCGCATCCGCCCGCTCTTCACCATTGGCGTGAACGACATGGGCTTCCTGCTGGAGGACTACGCGGCCGCGCAGCGCACGGCGCGCCGCGCGGCGACGGCGGCCGAGGGCAGCAGCAGCAGCGACGGCGACGCGGCCTTTGCGTACAACGGCCCCGGGTGGATCGCGTGCACGACGGACAGCATCCTGGCGCTCAAGACGGAGCTCTGGGACGTGCTCATCACGATGCCGCCGGCGCGCGCGGCGTCGGCGGCTTCCGGTGGCCCCGGGCAGCCCAAGGTGTGGCCGACGGTGGAGGTGGCCAAGGGGGTGCCGCTCAAGGCGACGCAGCGCGACCTGCGCCGCTTCAAGGCGCTGGCAGCGGGGCTGGAGCGTCTGGCGGGCCCGGCGGCGCCGGCGGGGTCGGGAGCCGCGGCTGCCGCGCAGCGGGCGGCGGACGCCGCCGAGGCCGTGGTCGAGCCGGTCACGTGGGCCGCGCTGGCTTACAGCGGGTTCATGTGGTGGGCGAGCGCGGGCGAGCAGCGGCGGGCCGAGGAGGCGGACGAGGCCGTCCAGGACGCGCAGCTCCTGGCCGACCTCGTGCCGCCGCTGCCGCCGACGACGCCGAGCACGCCGTCCGCTGCTGTCGCAGTACCGCGGCAGGGCGACGGCGACGACGATGACGACGACGAAGCGCACGGCGAAGACGAGCGCGCCCAGGCCGAGCTGGCCATCATCACCTATTTCCACCGCCTCACCACGCAGGTACTCTCCGTGCTGGCCGACGTGGTGGACAGCGGCGACGACGACATCGACGGCGACGACGGTGACGTCGATGGCGAAAGCGACGACGATGAAGACGACAGCAGCAGAGGCCTTCTCGACGACTACGTCGACGACAGCAGCAGCGCCGGGGGGGACGGCGGCGGCAGTGCCAGCGGCAGCGTCAGCGGCAGCGGCAGCGGCGACGACGGTCTGGTGGACGCGCGGCGCAGCGGGCTGGCCTCGTCGTCGACGACGGCGCTGCTGCTGCGGCGGAGGGGCGGCGCGGGCGAGCATCGGCGACTGAGCCGGAGAGGACCGGGACGGCGGGGAACGGGGTCCAGCAGCCGCCGGCGCCGGGGCGGCACCGCGCGGCGGCCGCGGCGGCTGCGCATCAACGGCGACGCAGTGACGCGCATGGGCTTGGACGTGTGGAGCGCGGGCGACGCGCGCTTCGTGCGCGGCGCGGCCGAGCTGTTCTTTGGGCGGCGCGGCGCGCACGTGGAGGGCAAGGGCTTCGAGGTGTGCGGGCTCAGGGTGTGCTGACTGACCGCCGGTATCGCAGCGGCAGCGGCGGCAGCGGCGGCAGCGGCGGCAGTGGTGGCTGCGAGAGGCCAAAGGGCCTAGTCATAGGGTGTCATGCATCGATCTGCTGGGATTCACGCTGGGATTCACACATTGTCATTATTGTGTTTGGCTTAGGCAAGCTATGGCTGTATAGTTTGCACGTTGTGTAAGATACGATACGAGCGTCAAAGGAGAGACGGAAACAACGAGGCCCTCTTGCTTTTCGGGGCCCTCAGCGACAGCACACTGCTGCCGTCTAGTAGTCGTCGCTGCCGCGGGACGAGTCGTCGCCGCCGTAGCCGCCGGAGCCGCCGGAGCGGCCGCCGGAGCCGTAGCTGTCGCTGCTGTCGCCGCCGAAGCCGCCGGAGCCGCCCGAGCGGCCACCAGAGCCGTAGCTGTCGCTGCTGTCATCGCCGCGGCCGCCGCGGCCGCCGCTGCTGCCGCCGAAGCCGCTGGACGAGTTGTCGTCGCCGCCAAAGCCGCCGGAGCCGCCGC